>JAWNPD010000649.1:1950602-2600803 GCA_035045305.1 Drosophila maculinotata | reverse complement strand
GGTGTACACATCATTAATCTAGCCGAAAAGAATCCAACAAAACCTTTCGTTTATTTAATTGTTTCCCGGTGCAGTGAAAACCTCTCGAATGCTTATTTACTGCTGCGTTGCGTATACGCCCCGTGTGCCGCCATTCAATGAGATTCGCAACGAAACAGTTTTAATTTGAGGCAGCCAACTAAGAGCGACTCACACATGTAATTTGTTACACTTATCATAAATCATTTGGCAGTTAAATGAACTGAGTGAACAGAAAAGAAAAGCAAAAGTTCTCGGCCAAAATATTTCAATCTTTCACTGTGGGTCATTGTAGGCCAAAGCAATTTGAGCTGTTTTTCGCTGCCGTTTCTCACAAGTTTCATGATTATTTGCATAGATCTTGACAGGCTGGTCGCGAGGAGAGCGTCAACTTTGTGCGTTAACTGGAATTTCAGGCAGCTGCGAGGGGAAACAGTTTCAACCTGCTGAAAGCCTTGGGTCGAAAGTTGAGGCAAAATATATGACATTGCATGGTGTTAATGATACTTTACACTCTTGACTCTTGACTATTGACTCTTTCTTTCGAACTGCGAACGATTATGGGCTATTAGCGGTTTCACTTTTAACAAAAGACTCGAATTGAGCGAATTTATTTGTGAATCGGTTGGAATTTCTATAGATTTGGTGAACTTTTAGTTCCCCTCTTGAGATATTAGTAATTCATTTAAATGTATGCGATGACAGTCACCACATTTGGCCAATATCATTGGATGGGATTAACTTGCAAAGTGATGCATTGTCGATGCTGATGTGGTTCATCTTTCATCTTCTTGGTTCGTGGTCAAAATCGTGACATGAATGTGAGAAATGGGAACATCGAAGCCACTGGCACACGGGCCAAGGATGTTGCCACTGGCTCCGCTGGAGAAGATTGATGGAGAGAGAGAGACCTTGAAGACTGGCGGAATGTGTGTCATTGTTGGGTTTTGATTTACCTGAGAGCCTCGTCCGATTGACACTCGACATGAGTGAAATGTCTGCTGACTTGAATATAACATGGAATTGCCAAGTAAATAACCTCGACTCTGTCAGGGAGAGATTCTACTACGGGCAGACATTCTCCTTTTCGATTGCCATTATTTCATTAAATTCATGTGATTAGAATCACTTTCGAGTTGCGAGTGGCGAGTTACGAGTTCGTTGCAAAGTGAAAACGCAGCTCGACGCACTCTCGATGGCACGTGAGACAGAGAAAGAACTGCCGAGAGTTTGATGATGAGTAGATGACCAGATGACCAGGTGACCAGAGTCACATGAGCTGACACCACTGAGAACATGTGGAACATTATCATTTTATTGCCGAACAATGAAATAATATGGGAAAGGCCCTGGGACAGTGGCTCGAGCAGTTGCCAGTTGGATGTTGGATGTTGGAAGTTGGCAGCGAAGACAACGCAAATAAATAAAATGAAAATTGCAATAAATTTCACTCTTGTGTGAAGACGAGCGGCTCTAATCAGAGACTCTAGCCATGGCAAGGGCAACTGTAAGCTGTAAACTGTAAACTGAAAACTGAAAACAGGCAATAGGCAACTGCAACTGAAAACGTTGCCAAAATGCAACGTGAGGCACATGCAACATGAAAGCGAAGTGGAAACTGAAACCGACTGAGTGTGGGGCAAAGCCAAAGTGGCATCGGCCTGGGAATTGGGCTAATTGATGTTTAGTTGCACTTTTACCCAAAACCGTTTACACAACTGCCAACTGACAACCGCCAACCGCCAACCAACTGCAGCAAATGAGACTTCTGTAGATCCATATCCAAAAGGGTTCGAAGAACACAAAAAAAACAACAACACTAATGGATATAACATGTCTTTAAATTCGATCGAGTGCATGCAGCTCCTCGGTTCCTGACCTCCCCCCCTCTCTCGATGTCAGTCAGCGACACAGATGCATCTTAATTAACCCAAGAAGCGGCTGCTTTACTCGAATTGAGATCAGGATTGAAATCTTCATGGGTCTTAGGGGCGGGTAATGTGTTTTAATTGAATACAATTAATTATTGACACATTTCGTTGGATGGAACTTAAAGGAAACTCTTTTCTCTAAATCCCCTCACTTCTCAGCAGATAAGCGAAAACGTGAGCAACGTTTGGAGCAAAGCAAATTTGGTGGGCAGCCATCCCCGAGATGCGATGCATATGGAAATGGAACTTTCTAAGGCGGCAGCTGCTCCTACAACTTTGCTAATTTAATGGAAATTGAAATTTTAACCCAATTTCTGGAATATATTCACCCACTGACATACTGAGAAAAGTCTTCCAGAAGAGAGTCGATCCAAATATGAGTTGCATATGTTCTTCCTTCTGGCAGACTCTTGGGATATAGCTAATTGTTGGGTAGATTAATCTGAGTAGTGGCTACTATTGATTCCTCTGTCTTTCATGCAACGGTACCAGAAGTGTTTGTCTGTTCTATTGAAACACGCATTCGCATCTGCTGACAGGTGCCATGGACATTCTCTGCTCTATTCAATTGGAAGCGATAGAGAAAATGCCGATGAGTGAGGAGAGGAAGAGGAGTAGGAGTAATAGGAGGAAGGGGAGGAAGAGACATTGGAACGTTGACAGAGTCGCGCAAACATTTCAAACATCTGCTGTTGCCTTTGCAGTTGGCGTTGAAAGGAGAAGATTGAGGCAGCAGCAGCTCAAACAGCTCCAAGAGCTGCAACAGCTCAAACGGCTTACTTTTCTCACCCAACCACGACTAGAGCCGACCACAGGCATCCATGTTGGTAAGTTGGTAAGTTGGCAAGTTGGCCAACAATCGATTGGAATGCCAGTTGCGGGTGTCGTTCGAATCGGGCTATAGCTGCTGTTAAGTTTAACTTTGGCCAAAGCTGTGACAAAAGTGCAACAAGTGGCGGCCGCCCACTTCTCCATTGTGCCCCCCGCACACCTCCACACCCGCATCTGCATCTGCATCTGCCGTCCCCCCAACAGTGTCATTTGAATATCAACATTTGTCATCGTGTGTCGTGTCGCATTCCGCGAGCCGTCGCCAGTTGCGGGCCCCGAAATGTGCCCAAAAATAAACAAAATCCAATTAAAGTCAAGTGGAACATGGCCAGGGAGCAACAGCAACAGCAACAGCAACAGTTGCTGTTGTCATGGTTGCTGTTGTTGCTGCTGGTCTCTGTTCTCTTTTAATTGAGCATCTCTCATGTACGTTGAAATGCAAATGCAAATGTGTGCCAGGCAGAGAGCTACTTAGAAGGATTTGCATCGGCCTGGAATGGCAATTACTTTGTGGAGCAATTTAGCCAACACTTTCCCTGCCCAGAGAGACAAAACAGAGACAGACAAAAGAAAACCACAGTATCTCGTAAAGATCAGAGCAGCCCAATGAAATTCGGGCTTGTAATTGAAACGCATTATGGCCAAATGGCAACAACTGTGGCAGCTTTGTCTGTTGGCTCTAATGCTCGAATGCCCGAATGCTCTAATGGGCGTTGGCAAGAGATCTGCTACAGGACAAGAGCTCAACAGCTCAAGATCTGAACAGCAACACGACGACAATGTAGGCGATGACAGCGCCGCGAAATTCGAAATTGGAAACCACAGTGGCAGAAAGTACGACTAAAAGTGGGGTACGGATTGGGGAGGAGGAAGTACGCACAGGGGCCAAGTTGGCAGATCTGCGACATGGCAGCAGCAGCACCAGCAGCGAAAAGTAGGTGAGGCAGCCGCTAACGAACTGGCGAAGTGGAGAGCTGGAGACTATCCAAGTGCAGGACGGTATCAATGAAAGCCAATCGGACATGGGCGACGCATTGGCAGCCACAAAAATACTTACAAGGCAGCCAGTGGGAGGCAAACAGCTCACGCACTCCCCAGGGGGAGAGGGAGGATTGGAGGCAGATCTGGAGCTGCTGCTGCCTACGAGTTGAGGCTTATAAGGCAAGGCGGGCAGCAAACACAATGTGCCTCGATTTGTTTGCGATTTGGTTAACGCAAATTTACTAGAGCCTCTGGAATGGGTTTGGGATTCACGCAGTTCTCCTACCATAATCCAGCTAGGAGGTGGTCCAGGAGCATATCGAAATGCGTGACCGGTCTTGTAGCTCATCAATGGGGTGCTTAGAGTAACTAGCCAGCTACCCTTTCCATTTCCCATTTTCCTCTCCAGCATTGCAGATGAGTGGGCTATTAGAGGCGAGTATAGCAAAGCTGATGAGCTGGTCCTCCTTTACACTTCTCTCTGGATGCCCATTTGTCATGTGGTATGATCATTATAATGCCCTGTCTAACGGGGCCTGTGTCATCAGAAATATGCACTATGGGAATAATTGTCATTAGAGAGATGGGAAGAGAGAGAGAGAGAGAGAAACGATCCTCAGTCACAATGGTCACGCGCATGAGAAGTGAACGACTTAACCTTGCGTGGCATTTGACAGGCAGATAAAAACGATGTGAGATGATCACTGATCACTGATCATAGATCATAGATCAACACTGTCCCAAGGGACAGGCAGTCCAGAACAGGAATAAAATCAGCAGGTTGCCAAAGTTAATAAATACGATAAGCATGATCAATTAGTTGAAAGGGATGAGGAATGAGGAAGGAGGAAGGAGGAAGGAGGATCTGCAACCTGGTTAAGAACGTTGAGTTGTCGTGAGGGTAACGGTGATGCTGTTGGTGATGCTGATGGTGATGAGCACGACGGTGCCTTATTGGTAAAAAGAGTGCCACCGAATTCCTTGGATCGTGATGAGTGTCCCGGTCGTCACTTGTTGCCCACTTCTGGAGCAACAACAGCAACAACAGCAACAACAGCACAGCAACAACAACAATAAGAATAACAACAATTTCCTCTGCTTATCTTTAATGCCGTTAAAATGAAAAGACTTGAAAGCATTTTCCAGTCCCACAAGAAACCGAAATCAGAATACGAAACAAAATCATAAATGAAATCTGAATTTAATTCGCAATTATTCTGACCCCTCCGCAACTCGTTCGCTTTGTCTCTGCTGAGAAAAACTGAGATCTCATCTAAAACCGCAGAAAAAAGCACAAATAATTTTCCTCCTTTCTTCTCCTCCCTCCTTCTGCCTAGATGCTCGAGAGATGACCCAAATTCTGCATAATTGTTTCTCCGATGACTTCTGCTGCTGCTGCTGCAGTTTTCTTGGTCCACTTTGCCTCTTTCCCACAAGAACCACCAGAGCAAACATATCGCACTGCAAACCACTGCAAATTCGCCCCAAAAGCGAGAAAAATCATTAAGATCCGCCGATCATTTCATGCGGATCATTTGCGTGGCATCGGCGTTGACTTCAACTTATCCTGACACCCGGTCCGGTCCGGTCCAGTCCGGTCCGGTCCGGCTGGATTGCCTGTGGACTCACAAGTGGCACTTGACCATCCGACAATGCGCTTGCGTGTGTCTCATATTTCTCGGCTCGTTTCGGTTTCGTGTTGGGGTCTCCACTTGAGACGATGAAGGCGAGTCGAGGCGTTAGGAGTTAGGAGTTAGGCGTTATGTCGACTATGATATTATAACTGCAATTAGTGGACATGGTCTCGAGTGCTATCGCTGGCATCTGCACTAGCCTCAGCTATGACTCCCTCCCCCGCCTAATTCGTTGGTGAGTGTAGTGAGAGTTTGACTCGATTTGATTTTCTTGAATTCTGCACACTCGCGAATGTCTCGAATGTCTCGAGTATCTCGAGATGATTAGACACAAAACATTTGCACGTGGCAGAGTGACTCAGGAGACAAGGAAACTTTCGATTGGACTCGAGATATGCGCAGGTCTGCGGGTCAACAGCAACAACTGAACGGGAACCTGAGATGAAACTGAAGCTGGGGATGCCATTGAACCCATTCAAGCCTCCAAGTAAACAAACTTTGTTGTCAAAATGCGAATTGTTAATCTTAATCGAAGCAAGCTGGCTAAAAATATCTCAGAAGAACAGACGAAACAGTTAGATGGCGATTGGTTGGCTTCATAACAATTTCCTGTCAATCAGAGCAACAACTGAGACGAGAGCCAGGCCCAATCCGAGACCCTCCAAACCAGCCTCCTCTGCTATTCTGCCTCCTCTGCTCTTGGAGTGTGACCGAGTCAAAGCACGCAATTAATTAGTGGCCCTGGTCGAGGGGCAGTCTCTGCTGCCTGTCGCTCTGCCGCTCTGCTCTGTGCTGCTGAAGCGAGGAGAAGCCACCAAGTGACCCAGCAAGCGATCCACCAAACGGCAGCAGCTCATCAAGCCACCTACGCTTACGGTACTTCCATCCAAGACTAAGACTCAGAAGACGGCTGCAAATTAATCGGCCTGTGCAGCGTCTCGGAATAATGACAGACTCCAACCAGAGAGAGACAGAGATAGAGAAAGAGAGAGAGAGAATTTTCGACTGGCGACTGGTTGGCAGTCCCGCCGCGGGGTTGCCACACTTTTGAAGTCTTTTACGAAATGTTTCACAATTTATCATCGCGTTCTATTCGAGCAGTTTTTCTGTTCGTCAACTACGAGAGTTGGAGTAGGCGAAACAGCAGATGAAGTTGTCAATGGATAGTCCTGGACTGAACTGGAAATGGGTCAGTTGGAGTTGGGTTTTAATTAATTTGGATTAAAATGTTAGAAAATGGCAAGGGAGCTGTTGGGGCTGCCTGATATGCCAAAGAAGGCGTTGGCGGTTTACCGTAAGCTGGACTCACCTGAGCGAACCGCTTCAGAGTGTGGATCGGTGGTTCTTGGGTTCTGTGGTTTCCGCAGCGGACCAAAGGCCAGGCGAATTTTGATATTGAAATTGCTACCTTGGCAAAGAGCACAGCAAACACTGAGGAAAGCTTCTGCCCGAGGCGAGGCCTTGATAAGATCAGCTCAAGTGCTTCAGAATGGCAGGGTGTGAGGGGAATTCCAGCTCCCACAACAACGGAACAGAACCGAACAGAACAGAACAGAATAGAACAGAACAGAACCAGGCAGAACAAAGACAACAATTCCATTTGGTAAACGTTCGGCTTTTGAACAGCGCCACAGCAGAGGGCGGGAAAATGCAACGCCAAGAAAAAAAATTAAATGGAATGAAAAATAATCTAAAGTTTGCGCTGGGTTTGAGTTAGTTGCTTGTGTGCTTGTGTTTGTTTGGTTTTAGTTTGGCCAAATGTAACTACAATTTAAATGCTAATCTGGCATCTGTTGGCGGTCGCCGGTTGGCGGACAAAGAACCGGCGCATGCGCAAACAACTCCGCCCCCCGACAACGCTTCGAAAGTGCTCCGAGTGAGGGTGGAGACTGTGCAGCCAAACTGGCAAATAAATAGGCAATAGGGAGAGCTTAGGGAGAGGAAAAGAGCCCATTTGCTCATTAGTTGTATGAATCTCCATCGAAAAACCAGAGAAATGTCCAAATGGGAACTTGGCAACTGAAGTAACGTTCTTTGTCTCCTGCCCTGCCCTGCCCTTCTGGGTGTTTTATTTATTGTGTAATGTGGCTCCTGTCCAACTTGTGCTCTCTGGCTGTCTAATTAATGTTCACGCCTATAAAGTGCCGACTTTATTTGAGGCGGATGCCTGCTCTGAATTCCTCACCTAAAACCAAGACCAAGACAAGATTTGCCGCAAAAATGCTGCAACAGTTGCGTTCCCTTGCCAGACGGAGCTCATGAGTTCAACGGAACAAAGAACCGCTATGAACTCCCCTTCCCGTTATCTTGCCTCCTCCTCCCTGCTGCCTTTCGGAAAACCGCGACAGTTCAGATACGAGACATTGTAAGTGGAAATGGAAGCAAAATCAAAACCGAAAGAACATTTGTAAGCTGCCAATTATTATGAAATGAGCAGACAGCAGCCGCAGCAACAGCAAAGACAACAGCAGCGACATTCGAACTCAGACCAGAGAAAAGTCTTAGACATAGAGTTGGACTTGGACTTGGACTTGGTTAGAATATACCCTCAACCTCACCCTCACCCTCTATACTCAATTCTCAGCTTTGAGCTCTGAAATCGAAAAGCGCGTCACGCCGAAATCCGCTGGCTCGTTACCATTTGAGGAGGTTTGAGCGCCGGCAATCGGAAGAATAGTCTCTGTCTCTTGGGTTTCCCACTTTCCTCTTAGCAGTTCCCCTTCTACCTACTACCTACTACCTATCCCTAGTTCGCAGTCCAGTTGTTGTTGTTGGGGCCGCCTCGCGTGCTGCCAAACCGCCAATTACCGAACATCAAAAAGCAGTTTCCCTCAGTTTCCCTCAGCTAGTAGTCTGCCGCCTGGTTTGCCTGCCTAATAATTTGCTCTCTGACTCTGTGTGGCTTTGTTTGTACTTTTCGAGATCTGCATTTCCCTTCAACCCCGGACTCGTCTCTCTAACGACAGACCGATCGCTGGACACCCAAAAAGGTGTTCGAAATGTTAAGAATCTTTGGCCGAATCACGCAATGTCTGAGCCCTGAGCTCTGAGTGAAGGAAATGCAAATGGCCAAATACCAAATACCAAATGCCGCATGCTCTCTAAGATCTTTCGTGGCTCACGCTTTGATACAGTTTTCGGGCAAGTGCCACGCCCACAAGCCAAACTTTGTTGTGGGATTTGAACTGAAATTAATTTAATTATATTGGGTGCCATAAAAATAAAGAGAGTGAGTTAGTTATACAACACACTCCCCTTACCCCTTAAAGGGGCTACTTTGACATTGTAATCACGTAAGTCAGTGGCCTATTTACGAGGTGTTTGAGTTTACATTTGGGAATTCTTCTTCTTCTCTTCCCGAATCAACAGAACCGCTAAGCGTGACAACAAAAGTGCTGCAACTGGTCTCGCATTGTTGGATCGTGCAATTAGAAATAAAAACCAGTGTAATAATAATATTATGTGATATGATAAGAATATTATTATACACAAGTGTATAAGGACAGTATTTACTCATCATTCAGTCAGTAGAAATCAGCTATAACCAATAAACAATCCTAACAATCTATCGTAATAGAACAGTACAACGATGTTTTGATTATCAACCCACTGATCCATAAAAACGTATCTTCTATAAATCAATATAGAGATCGATTTCCATTCTCTCGTTAGATCACCTTAACTGATTAAAGAGAATATTTCTACACTTTTCTGAATATGACGAAAGTCCTTTTATGATCGCCTTCTTTTGATGAGATCCGCTTTGCGTAGGCTCCTTTTACTACTTCTACTTATACTTCTACTTCTACCTCTTCTTCCAATTGCAATGACAAACACGTTCCCCCGTTCAGATCTCTCAGCATCATCTCTCACGCCTGTGGTGCATCTGCCGCTGAGATCTGGCGAGCAGTTTGCTTGCTAATGTGTGAAGCGAACTCGAGGATCGCGTGGGTTGAGTTGAGTGATGCAACAATGTTGCAGCAACAAGTCGCAGATTATCTCTCAGTGCAAATGATTAGAGCAGCCTCGCAAATGAGCTTTACAGAGAGCAAAAAGAACAGAGTACAGAATACAAAAAGTATTCCAAATTATGCTGCTATCCCCATTTTACCGCATGACGTCAACGATTTCGCAAACATTGAGTTCCTTTATAAGACTCGCACTCGAAGTCTGAGCCAGAATCGGTGTTGTAGTCTATTTTGCTGGTGCAAATTATAGGCGCTGAATGGGAATAAAATAGTTTCATATTCGGAGCATCCTGTTTAGATCGGGCCGATCGACGGGGGCTCCGTTTTATTGCTGCCTTGATTTATGCAACATTTTCCGCAATAAAAATGCCATCGTCTTGAAGAATTATTACATCATCAGGTAATAGGCTGCCACGTCTCCAGCCACAGCCTCAGTCGGAGTTTCAGCAGCAACCTCAGCATCGGCGCCACGCCCGTCTTTGGTCAGTGCCAAATTGCCCTCGGATGCAGCCTCAGTGGAGGAATCTTTCGCGCTGTCATAAATCAGTCGCCAGCCTCGAGTTGCCTCAAGTTGCGACGAGGCATTAAATACTCATACTCTCCTCTTAAATTGCAGGGCACGAACAGCTGGCACAGCTATGTACAACAACAGCAAAAGAAGCAACAACAACAACAACAACGACAACGACAACAAAGCGACTATTAAGTGTCGTGTCATCCTCAGTGATCCATCATAGCATAAAAGATATCTTCACTCCACTCTGCAGAATGGAACAGAATGGAAAAATGAACTTGGCACGTGTCCATCATCTTAAATAGAAGCAGACCTAGAAGTTGGAGTAGAAGTTCTTCTTCCTGTGGGGGAGGTGTTAATGTGAGCAGAATTCAACGAAATGTTGTAATAATAACTTGCCAAATTAGGCATCGGAAGGCGCGGGAGATTGCATCATGGCCTGGCCAGGGCCAGCGACATTCCTGTTTGCCTGCTTACTCCAAATGGCCCATTGTTGAGGCAGGCAGAAAGAAAGAAGCGAACACCAAACACGGAAGTCGAAGCACACTCCCCAAATGCCCATTTCATATAATTTCTATTATTTCTGGCAGCTTTGCCAACTGCCACCAGGTGACAGTTACAATGCAGAAACAATATACAACAACTGCTAGTGCCGATCCAGCTACGATCCAGCACTGATCGCCACCGACTAAGAGTCAGAGTCAGAGTTAGAGTTGGATTCGAGAAATGTTCTTCAGGCATGCACTGAACTAGCTGAGTTGGTGGCTCTGGACTGTGGACTATGGACTGTGGTGGGCAGTGGACAGCGTTTGGGGACATTGCCACCGTCTAGGAGCTCTGGCACTGTCGCAGCCATAATCGCCGAAATGATCATCATAATCGTGATCGTTTTCGGGCTTTAGGCTTTGGTCAGTCTTTGGTCCGTCCGAGGTTGTCTAGTCCTCGGGGAGCCATTTTTGGCATGCGTTCGGCAGCGAACACTTCCTGTGGGAACTACTCGAAAACTTGTTCCATTCTAGATGTTTTTCTTTGAGCTGAGCTCAGCTCAGCAGTTGAAGTTGCCATGTTGCAATGTTCCACGTCATGTTGCCTGACCATTTTATGGCTGCTCTCCATGAAGGCTGCACCCACAAGGAGTCGAAGGAGCTCGCTTCGCTTCCCCTCTCCTCTCCTCTCCACGCTTCGCCTGATCTCTCACAATTGCATTTCGATCGCGTATATATCTCTTATACCATTTGATCATAAATCAATTAGTGAAGTGTAACAGTTTCCAATAGGTTAGTTATATTTGGATTGTCTTCTTCTTTCTTCATTCTGGTGCATGCTGAACGCGAGAGGATCATAAATTTCAAAAACAGATACCTCTTTTGTGTTGCTGCAAATTGGAGCAGATTCTCGATGAGGTTCAAAGGGAAAAACGTGTTAACACCTCAACAACTAATCGTTAACTAGGGCGATTATTTTCTATAATATCCATCTGGCCATGCTTCTAATGAAAATTGCTTTAATTAATCAGTTTGCACACCCGCAATATAAGATTGAGCAGCTCCTTGCGACCTTGAATCCCAGATAGATAGGCACCTGCAGAGCATAGAAGGAAGCTGGAAGTTGAAAATGGAGCAACACATGACCAGAAACAGGTGTTGCCGCTATTGACAGTTGCCTGATTGCTTTGTGTGGCATGTGCCAGGTGGCATGTGGCTAGCCTAAAGCCAGCTTTCCAAGACCGGCCAAAGACTTCTCCACCTTCCAGCAACATATTGCTGCCACGCCCACTTTACTCGAGGAAGACAACTGCATTTTGGGCTCTGGTTTGGTTGGGGCAAAGGAATCGTCGCGTTGTCGACTCTGTCTGAGAACGCCCAGAGCAAACACTACATGATTTATCCCTGTCCCTCCCTCTGGATCCACATTTGGAGCATAAATCGCTGCGACGATGCTGCTAATAGCAGGGTCTCGGCTTGCAAATTTGAAACTGAAGAGTGAAAGAGTGAAAGAGAGAAAGAGTGGATGGAATAGAGATTGCATCATCATTTGATGCTGACAATGCAATGGCATCAATTTGCGAATATGTCCGGAATCGAATTGGATGAACCAGGATGATGACCAACTGATGATGAGTGCCAATTTGCCTGCTTTGATGTCGGTGTTTTGAATGAAGAAAGGAGCACCCTAGAAGGAGAGAAGCTTTCTACTCTATCCACTTAAAGAGCAAACGACCCAATCGATTTCATATGACACCTCTGCGTACCCATAACTCATAAGGTTCCTATCAAACCGGACTGACTCCAACACAACGAGAAAATGAATATAAAGAAGAAGAACGGCAAAAGGCAACAAAAACAGCAGCAATTAGAAGAAGAAGAAGCTGCCGATGGCCGTTGGCTGGTGATTGAGTTGCAGCTCAGGTGGTTCCACTCCACTCCGCGATCCCGGTTCTAATTGATGACGAGACGCTCCTCTGACGCGACCAACGGACCAACGGACCAAATGAACCAGCGGCCAGGTAACAAACAGGTAAATTCATATTACGAAAAAACTGCATCGTTTAAGTGTCATTATTGGGACCAGAATCTCAACAAGTCGCTGCCGTTGTCGTCGTGTCGTTGGATGAACATGGAGCTGTACCTGGACCTGGATATGGGAGATGGAGATGACTACTTTCACCGCTCAGCTCAGAATTCCTTTCTGCAAGCGTGATCTCAGCCAGACATCGGTCAATCTGCCATCTTCTCTCCATCTCCTTCTCTTCCCTCGAACAGCTTTAATATCCGCTGGCCACAGCCACAGCCACAGCTAACACCTCCTCACCGCCCACCGTCTTTCCTCTGAGGTGGGGCCATCACTCAGCCTCAGCCTCAGAATCAGCTTCGGCGTCAGCTGCTGCTGCCCGAGTGCACCTTACTGGTATTTTGGTCTGTGGCCTTTCCTATCTACTCATTGCTCATGTGTAGCTCGTTCGACTCTTGAGCTGCTTGTGGTTTTTACACCTTGCTCATTTGTTGTTTTGGTTTTTGTTTGGGTTTCTGCACAGCTCGTGTCGAATAGATCGAGTAGTCATAGCTAAGAATTGAGAGCTGAGGACAGACTGGTGTGTGGTGTGTGATGTAGTTGCTTGGGTGTCTTTGGTTAAGGGCGTTAACTGGGTTAAACGCTCGTTGACAGTTTTATGCTAAAAGAAGAAAAGTCAACCTGCGGCCGTCCACGACATGACAGACCACAAGGCGTTGTTGACGACAGTCAGTCAGTCAGTGGCACAAACCAAACGAGAAACTTATTAAGAGTGAAAATTCTTGTTGGCTTCTAGAATAAGTTTTTGTTTTGCATAGAAAGCTGAATCAAAGAAATGCCACAGCTGCAATTAGTGAAGAAGGGGCCCATTGAAAAGTGAAATAAAACAAATCAAAAGCGGTGCAATCAAGCGAAAGGTTGCTACAGTTCTAGAGCCAGTCATAGTCATCAAGTTCGTCGCCTCAGTCTTTCGTTTTAAGTTCGCCCCTCGGATGTGGGTCGAGTCTGCGCTGCACTTTCAACTCAGTTGGCGCCTTTGATGGTAACTTTCATCATGAATGCGATTCATATCAGCAATTAGGCGTCGATGCAAGTCGGAGATTCCCTTTGGATGTGCCCCAAATCCGAATACGCATCCATTAAGGAGAACTCTCCTCCCCTGCAGTGACTTGTGCGAATTCTCAGTATTCCTTTCTCCGAAAACTCTCCTCCGATGCATTCCAAGCGAAAGTACTTTGGCAGCCGCGTGTCGAGTGTCGTCTGAAGTCAGTCGTTGGTTGATCTACTTCTAATGAACAGCAACAACAGCAACAACAACAATAGCAACAGCAACAATCCAGAAATGGAGATTGAAGCGAGGCAAACAAACAGACGGAGACGATCAATTTGCAAACAATTGCAACAATGAACGAGAGTTTGAGTTGAGACGATTGATTGCCGGAAATATACACAGTCGACAGCCTGCACATAACTCCTCCCTCCCCTCCCTCCCCACCCTGCCACCACCCGCTCGACCTTCCCAGGGGCAGCAATCAGCAAGAAAGCAACGGAGAATGTGCGAAAATCGAAAGGAAATTTGCATGTCACTCAATTGACCAAATCACCAATCGAGAACAGAGCGACACAAATCTATCTGGAGAGTTTTTAGGTTCTGTTTGCTCTACAAACGAACTCGAAGTTGTTGATTTTGTTGTTAACGGAGTCACTTTCAACGTTGAGTTTGGCACAGTTCCCGAGTTTTAGAATGGCAACAAATATTTGAATATCGAAATGACACCGACAGCCAGAGTTGGCCTATTGAAATTACTTATTGACTTCCTCATAACGGTTGTATGCTTCAGATAAAAGATAAGAAACAGAGCAACAACCTCCACACTTGACCCAAGGGACCTGGGAACTGAGATATGAGATATTTCCAACAAAATTCTGCAAATATTTTTGAGCAGACACAATTAATTAATTCTTGAGAACAACATAATTTTGGCAGCGATCGGCAAAGAAGATTACAATTAGAGCAAATCTTATGCCAACAACAATTACTCAATCACGATGAATAAGAAGCAGACAACAGACAAAAGACAACAGACAGAGATGTTGCCTCGTGTCTGGCTGGTTTTCTATTGCTTAATCAATCTACAGCCCAGACGAGAAATTACACAGAAATCAGAATCAGAATCAGAAGCGTAACAGAAACAGAACTCGATGAGTTTTCATTCACACGGCAAACTGCAAACGGATGGCGATTGCAGACTTCCTGCACCAAAAGCTTTTCCGAAAGACAAAATTTATATAATTTCTTTATCAGATTCATCGCTTATTGTTGAACAAATTGTGTAATTCACTTTTGACAAAGCGCTGATTGAACTGCCCAGTAGTCAACCAAACCAAAGCATCCGAGGCGTCAATTATCAGCACAAAGCTACAAAAGCTGATGACGTCGTCGATTTATCGCCAGAGAATCGAAGCGTCGATGTGTCGAAGTGTCGAATGAGAAAAATGGGAGTACTGGGAGTAATGGGAGTTAGTACTGAATGCAATTGCAAGTGTAACTGAAATGCATGAAATTGAGGGGAAAAGTGCGACGTTTGCAGTTCGCTGTGCTTTCGTTGCGTCTTCGATAATATTTAATTGCATCATCAGCCTCTCTCTCTGTGTGTGTGTGTGTAAGTGTGTGTCTGCTTAGAGTGACGAACAGATTCAATCATATTTGACACATGTGCAACAATTGACTTGGGCTTTCTTTGTGGCGTAACTTTTTGGGTCTGCTGTTTGCGTAAGTTGCATAAAGATGACTACAACTACAACTGCTCCACCTCCACCTCCTTCTCATTATCCTCCTTCCATGCGACAATCAGTGGCCTCGTTCGTAGCTTTGCTTAGCTCAGATTTGTTATCTCGCATTTAATTAGGCGTGCGTTGGGTTAATGATCATTACAGTTGCTGTTGTTGTTGCTGTTGTGGTTACAACTTTGGTCATTAGAAAGCTGCAATGTTCTTTTTAGGTGGCAGAGAGAAGGAGAATGAGAGAAGAGCGGTCGTTTGTGATGAGCTTGGGCTCTCTTTAGCGATCAATGCACCTGCCTGCTTCCAGACTTCAATTGGCGATTATGCAGAGCTGCTGTTGCATGCAGCCGCATTAGAAAATCATTTGCGTCCACTTCGTTAATTGCATTTTATTGCTTCCGACAGGCAACCAGATACTCAGAGCCAGAAAGCTGCGCTGGCTGCCCATTATAAAAGTTTCTGCCAACAGAATTTTCTTGGCTGGAAAGTGCTAAGAGAAGTTCTCCAAGCAGCACATGCTAAGAGCGCAACTTAAGAGTAGGCTTTGGTAATTGCAGAGAGTTCGGCGTCGCTGCCGGCAGCGCTGCCGCGGCTCTCTGGAAGTTGGAAAATTCTGCGCTTCGGCCTTCACCATCAACATTCGGTGATTGACGAAACGAAGACGTGGCTGCCAACGCTGAAGCTGACACTGATGCCTTTGCATTTTGCCACTCGACCATGCAACAGTTACACATTTTCATAAATGTGGAATGTGTTGCTTAAAATATATAGCCACAGCTAAACGGAATAAATATTTGCATTAATAAATGCAAC
Organism: Drosophila maculinotata; assembly: GCA_035045305.1. NCBI lineage: Eukaryota > Metazoa > Arthropoda > Insecta > Diptera > Drosophilidae > Drosophila > Drosophila maculinotata. The sequence continues at coordinate 2,584,818 of JAWNPD010000649.1, read as the reverse complement.
TGTGTCACGCCCAAGTCAGCGGCACATGCGACAGCGACTTCCGCTTGCCTCAACTTGGTATACGTTTTATCAAGCGGCAGTCGCAGCTTGAAAATAGTTCAAATATTTCCAGCCAACAGCCAGCAGCAACAACAACAACAACAACGACAGCAACAACGTTAACATTACCGGCAACACAGTCGCGAAAAATCAAACAAACTAAAACAGCATGTGGCCCGTGTATCTGAAGTATTTCAGAATATTTTTGTTCCTGGACCAAGCATGTTGCCTTGGGGGGTTTCCTAAGTTATTTGGTTGTAAGTGGAAATAAAGATAAATTGCATTAATATTGTAGTCTGAAGCATGCGACGGGATGCCGACTGCGATTGCATTAAAACTAGTTAATTCTTAAGTGAATTCCACTTTTAGATTAATTGTTTAAATTTATTCCAATCAACTAACGATGCATCAATAGGGTAAGAATATCTTCTTGTATACGAGCAATAAGCTTATAAATTCACGATTATTATATCATTAGGCAATTACTTGTATGGAAGGACCACAATTGATAAATTCGACTGCTTAATCGAGGCTATCGATCATTTTAAATACTAAAATCATGGTTTTATAACCTGAAAAAATACAAACAGAAAATCTGAGGATTTTTTTATACTTCATAATTTAAAGCCATAATTTAAGAAATTCAAAGATTATACATATTTAGCAATATTTCCATTTGTTTGTTTTACACATAAGTACTTTTTCTTGATCTACAATATAATATCAACAAATAAATATAGCTAAGACTTACCAACAGAACATTAAGACATAATCCAAATCAATGATATTCTCAATTGAAAACCATTACATTTATGATCTATATATGTATTCCACAAACTTTACGCGCAACTCTCGCAACTGGCAACTGACATCAGGCATCTAGCATATGGAATTGGTTATAGCCATTCACTTGACTTTGGCAGTAGCAGTCACATCGGCATCTTTAACTCCCGCCTGGTTGTTGTTGGGTTCGGTTGGCTGCAAAATCATAATCATGTCAGCAAATTGGACTGACATGGAGCGTACGTGCGTCAACTAGCCGATGAGTAGGATCTGCTATGCCAGGCAATAGGCGGGATTGAAGATCAGCCGCAACGTTGTCGTCCATCACAAAAATGGTCAGTGTTTGGGCTGTTGCTGTTGTTGTTGTTGCTGTTGTTGTTGTTACTGCTGCTGCTGTAGAGAAAGCTGCAGAATGCATTCGACTTTGTCTTTGGCCATGGGTGAATGTCTTGTAGCGAATCAGAAGCGCAATGTCATCTTCCAGTTCGACAACGGATGCTAAAAACCGTTGGCATTTCGTGCGACAAAACTGCGATGATAGCTGCGCTGCGTAACAGTGTGGGGCAACAAACAAAACCAAGTTCTTCTTAACTTTGGAAATCTGTTGTCATCTAAACGCCACATTTTCCAAATGCGCAGAATTCTAAGACAATTAACTTTTGCCTATTGCCGCGCCGCACACGCAGCGCAACAACAGAATGACAAATTTATTTCAACAGCAACATTATTTCTCAGTGTTGTGCTTTGCGACGACGAACTTTGCTGACCAGCGATTTAGGTTATCTGTTTTGGGCTTGGGTCAGGCAACGGTTATGAAACAATTGCCCAGCATTTAGCTGGAAGATAAAAGCTTATAACTTATCAGCGAGAGTTTGCTGCATATTCCACAAGAATTTGCTTTAATGGGTTCCGTTAGTTATGACAGCCAGCAGCTAGTCGGGGCAAGGGCGAGGAGAACAACTTTTGTTTAGGTGTCATCGCTGTCGCAATCACATAAAACTGCCTTTAAATTGAAAAGCAGACAATAAAAATATTGCAATTGAATTGGCGAAGCGCACTACAAAAAAAAAAGACTTTTGTATGCATTTTATCAGCCTGCGGTTGCCATTGAAACTCGAACCCAGCTTGGAAAGTTTTTCTTATTTTTTAGTATTTCCACAATAACCTTTGGCAAAATATTTACATTTTTTTGCCTTGTATCTGTGCTTTAATGGGAACTAGGCTTTTATCTCAGTATTGTAGATTTTTTTAATGATATTTGATACAGAGCCTTTTTTTCAGGCAATCGCATCGAAATTCTTTGCAGATTTTGTAAATCTTTAATATGAGCAAATTTAGATTTATCTAATTTGAAGCTATTAACTGTTTCATTTTAATATTCCCATTGTCAATTTCGTTGCCTAAGTCTTTTGAGTTGCACTTAAGGAATTACTGTAGAAAATCTTTATAGACTTTGATTATCAGTAGTTGTAGTTTGAAAATCAAAACGCACTGTTATATAAGCAAATTTATATATTGAATTTTAAGTTATGAATTGTTTCTTTTTAATATTGCCATTGAAATGCATTTCAAGTTCGTTGCCTAAGTCTTTTGAATTGCACTTGGTGAAAAAAATGCTTGGCATTGTAAATGTCAGCTGGGTCAGCGCAAATGCATAGTCGATAATACATTAACCGCTCTGAAAATAATAAGATATGTACAGCTGATATATGGCAGGCAGTTGGAGCTGACAAAATGGGCAGCAAGGCCATAAATATGCCATAGACAGGAGCCGCCACAAAAACCGCGCCAGCCAAAATGCGCCGTTTCCAAAGTGATTTTCTCGCACTCAATTTCAATGGCCTGACCGCCAACTTGATAAATTAACACTGTGCACATGCCATTTGTTTATTTGCCTAAATAAATCGCCAATCGAATTCGAATTCGAATCCAAATTCAAATGCCTACAAAAGCGCCCCAAAAGCAACCGCGGCCAACCAATTGAAAATCGCCTTACAATCAAATGGACATTCTGTGCGACCCGCAATTTATGTGGCTGGAATCTGGGGACTACAACTGCAACTGCGAGACTGTGACTCCCATGCCAGAGATTTAAGCGGAACTTAGTTTATTGGCCCACTAAAGCGACTGACCCACAACATTAAATTGTAATTTGAGTGGGCAAACATTTTAACTGAATTTCTTTTGCGCTCGTTTCCATGTAAGTCAGCCACGGGGCTAGTTGAATGTCAGACTTCAAGTAACTGGGATAATTAGAATGCCATTTGCCATTTACCATTTGCATCTGTAGCTGCGACTTTTGACGCCCCGGTGTGGTATGCGAGCATATTGTACCGCTATTAGTAGCCTTCGACTTGTCCACATGAAATTGGAACTGCTGTGGTTGTTGTTGTTAGTGGTGTTGTTGCTGGTGTTACCAGCTGCACTGTTGTGGTTAGAGTTGTGGCCGTGTCATTGACCATTTGCAATGCATGAAAATCGATTTGCGAGCAAACAATTGCATAATCGTTGATTATGAGCTCACACACATCAGAGCATCAGAACATCAGACAGCATAGATATTGCATATAGAAATTCTGTGCCCGGCTTTCATCATTAGCTATTAACCATTAGCCCACCAAAATGGCGCACAGCTGCTTGGAGGAGCTCAAATGTCCATTTCAATTCGATTAGCGCGGAAATCAATCTGTTCGTCAGCGCATGTGGAATACTCAACAGCAGTGGAGCTGAGCTGCCGCTCTCTGTGATTTAACGCATATTACACGTAATGCATTTTCCTTGCCGCTTTCAATGCCGGGCCGCGCCGTTAAGAACCGCAAAGCCACTAACAACAAATTCAACTACCAACGTTTGGATCACATGAGCATCGAACCAATCAGTTTTTTTTTTCTTCTTCACTTTTTTTCTATTTCTGCCACATGGTCTGCTGGTAGTTTGGGGCTTGACTTTTGTGCGTGCGCTACCAAAGTGGCGTTATTGTGTTATTCCTATCAGCTGCTGCAAGGTTTTTCCAATTAGACAGTTACTTTGTTGCGGCGCTGATGAGTTTTGCGTGAGAAATGATTTGCAAATGTTCATTCCGTGAGCAGACTTCCGTCAGATGGGAGCAAATCAATTGACAGCAAATGTGGTTGAGCGGTTGCAACTTCAATGGCCAGTTGAAACATGCCGCAACGTGTAATTCATAAAAATTATGAAAAGAAAAAATAGAAGCCACCCAGATTGGTCCCCAAGGGCCGCCAAACGGCAGCCGGCGAGCGATGACATTGCCCCGGCCGAACATTGTCAAGCCAAGCACTTTATTTGCTGCGCGTTTGACATAAACATTTGCCCAGCGGACATCTGAATGGCCACGGCCTCTCTGTGGCTCCTTATAAGCGCCGCACGACACGCCAAGGAGCCGATCCGAGCCGAGCCCCGGGCCAACAATGTTTGCCGCCGAGCGTTAGCAATTTTTGAAATACGCATTGCAGAATTTATGTTATGCGTGCCACAGTCGGAGGCCGTTTCTATGGCCAATGCCAATGCCAATGCCAATGTCAAAACTCAAACTCAAACTGAAACCCCAAACAACCACAAAAAAAAAAAACAACAGCGACGGAAAGTGTCCAGTGACTTTCGCTGGGGGCTCCTTGGATCTAGCTCCTCTGGAGGCCAGACCGAGCAATGAGGCTTTGTCTAAATTTGGACGGTCATGTCGGTGACAGCTTTTGACTTGCCAGCTTTTCATGTTGTGGCAAGTGGCGCAGAGTTCAAAGCATCAGATTAGAGATAATGTTAAGCATTTCCTTTCAAATTTGCGACAACGTTCAATGTCAAACAGCAACCACAAAAAATTATGAAAAATTAACAAATACACATAAAAAATTCATTTTCATTAATTTTTAATACAAAGAGTAAAAGTAAATGAAAAGAAAGAGTTATGAAAAGTGATTCTGTAGAGTGCATTTAAAGGATGTGGATTCCGATTTAAATATAGATCATATAATATATAGAAAAGTGACTCTTTAATAACTTTGGTGATTATTGTGCATAATGTAAACATGTATTCGGACCAAAAATGTAATTTCTAGATTTAAATGTAGGGTTTATATAGAGGCTAAGCCATTACCAAAGAGACACAGCTTTTTAAAATAGCTTCAGTTCCAAGAAAGTTGAAGCATTGGAAAACTTGGCCCCATACCTATATACAGTTTTGCTACTAGATATTATTTATTGTCCGATCGTCATGACATTTGTTCCCCTCTGTTAACTTATGTTTGCTCCAAACTGAAGAGGTTGACTTAGATGGTGCCACAATTGAGCCTAAGAGCTTGACAGCCATACTTACCACAACTTACCTATTTGACTTGGGAAAACTCAGCGTTAGTCTCACACACTATATCATATTTCCAATCAATTAGCTGACATGCTTAGTATAAATTTCTTTTAAGACGGCAACTTAGAACTATTTAAAAGTAACATGCACCCATCAAAGATAGTTGCTCAAAGCCGATGTTCTCAAATAATCTCTAAAAGTAATTGCCATTCATCGTAGATTTATGAATAATTTTACTGCATATGGTTTGAAAAGTTTGCTTACAGGCCGAATAGTCCTTCAATTTGTTAGTAGGTGAAATCAATGAAATTGCTTATCTGCAATTTGTAGCCAACATTTTACCGGCTCAATTAGTTTGTCACTTTTACTTCATGTCGTTTCGGCTAAAACTCGGTTTCACTTGAACCAATTTTCCACCTGGTAAGTGTTGCGCCCTGTGCAGTTTAAACGTGTCTCTCTGATTGATTTGTATCAACGTTGATTAGGCCAAAACCAACAATCAGAGCCCACTTGAGGTTGGCCTTGTTAGTTTGGACAGTCAATCAATTGACAGGCAAATTGCCAAAGCTAAAGGAGTACAACAAAAATCAAGTAAAAGCCAAGGCAAATGTTTAATTTCTAATACGTTTATTTACTTTATACGTTTTTCGTTTATAGCATCTGAAGTTTGTCTCTTGTTACATTGCGTTACTAGATCTAGTGTTGTGTATAAGTATTTAAGTTTTAAGTATTTAAGACAGTCAAACCTCTTAAATGAGACAGTTTCAGTGTCTGTTTCAGTGACCGCTCGCTCAGTTAAGAGGTTTGAATGATTCGCACTACGACTAAGGAGCTTTTTTCGAGTCTTAAGCTGATAGTATGTCGACATATTCAGAGTAGTCTTAAGCTGTAAGTCTTATAGAGTTAGCATATATATAGAGCATAAATATTAAGCTACAATTCTTAAGCCCTACCAAATTATGCTGGTGTGTGTGTGTGTGTTTGTGTGTGTGTGTTGCATGCTTGTATGTGTGTGTGTGCTAGTGTGTTTAAGTATTTGTGTGTTTATTCAGTCATTGCCACACTTTTTCCCATTGGCCATGTGGTGCAGAGAAGTCCAGCTCTACGTTGCCCGCAATGACTTTGAAGTGCCACAACTGCCGCCGCCACTGCCACATTTGGAGGACCCATTTTTCGTACAGCTACTAACTAGATTATGAGCGTGTTGCTAAGTTTTGCTTTTTCTTTTACGTTTTTTTCATATATTTGTTGTTTTTTTTTTTGTTCATTCTTGTGTTCCTCGTTTTTCGTTCAGCTAAAGAGAATTTCATGCTAGTTTCCGCCAACTTTTGAGCTGCCAGTTTATCGCTTGTGTAACGTACGCTTTTGCATGTTGTCCCAAACGGCAATAACCGTCAGCTGCAGTAGCAAGAAGAGCGCACCGGCAATTATGAAGCCTGCAAATAGAGTTGTAAAAGTGCAACAGATATATATATATATATGTATATATGTGTATTTATGGGCTTATTTAATTAGCTGGTCACTCAGCCAGCAAGTGAGCTTCACTATTTTTTTTTCTTTTTTGTATATTTTGTTAGTCTTTGCCTGGTGCCCAGCTTGATGGTGCAACGGCACGCGATTATAGCAAGTAAATATATGGCTTAGATGTGCATATGTGTGTATATATGCATATGTATGTTTAGCGCCAAGCAAACTTACCATAGCCATTTATGCAAGAGTCCGTTTTGTTGGCCAATTCCAATTGCAGCTTGGCCAGTCCATCGCTGGGCTCAAAGTTGCTCGTATCGGCGCCATTGAAGGCAAACTTATCGGTGATTTGTATAGACTGCACCAGCAAAATGTTCTCATCGGCCGACTGATGACTCACATCACGTTTTTGGCGTTCCGACTTAATCGCCAGCTCAACTGTAGAAAGGAGGTAGCAACATGGGATAACAAGTGATGAAAATCGTTAAAAGTCTGGGTATGTGTGGGAGCCAATTGGCCAAGTGATGAATAAAGTTAGTGACTCTGTGACTCAACTAACGCCAAACAAAAGTTCATCAACTTTTAACTGATAACACTAAACCGGAAACAAACTGCTAGTATCCAGAAATAATAATTCCAATATTTGACTCATATAAAAATATTTAAAAAAAAAAAAAAATTGGATTCAGTATTTTATATGCATAATATATATAAATTATTTTTGAGAAAACATATTTTTTTAAAACTTTTAAATATAAAATTTTTCCAAAAAAAATTACATTGTAAAAATATTAGAATTTATCTTTTTTTTATAGAAAGTTAACGCTTAAAAGTGTGTTCAACTTTTCAAAATTTAATCCGCGCTGCCAGCAAAGCATTCTCTTTGTCAAGCAACTGTTAGTTACATAAGGCAAAAAGAACATTTTGTAAGCAAACTCTCTTTAATTTTTCACGATTCAAATTTGCCAGTCACTTCACAATCACTGCCAAAATCACTGTGATAAATTATGAGACAGTGATGCCCTGTTGGCTTTATGGCCAACACTAGGAAGCAAAACGTTTTACTTACCGCCATCGGTGCCATTGAAGACGGAGCGTTTGCGACGGCCATAGGATAGCAGGGACTTGAGCTCACCGTTCTCATCGTTGTCGCAGATAACCGGTTCGCAGCGCGGTATGCAGGGCGTGACCAGGGCGCGGAATTGCACCAGCTCCGAGGAGGGAAACTTGAAGGCGTCGAACTGTGAGAGCAGCACCTTGCGATTGCTGGCCATTTTTTGCATAGCGCTCATAATATATTGATCCGTGGGACAGCCGTTGGCATCGATCAGCGTAATCTCGGCACTGTCCGAACCGTCCATGGCAACCAGTTCCCTCACAAAGATCTCATACGGACTGTTTGCATCCACAATCTCAAATCGCAGCGCCAGCGGATCCCCAACCTCAGCAATGCGCTTCATGTCGCTGCCATCGCGTGCGGTAATCTTCATGATGACATTCGGGGAGTCCACAATTATTTCCTCGCTCAATGTGGACTCTATTTCGCCGGTGACGCCCAGATCAACATTATTCACCACCGTCTTGTTGGTCAAATCATACTGACAGCTAACGGCCAGTCCAAGATCCGAGGAGGTGACAATCATATCGTGATGCTGGATAACAATATCATTCATATAGCGACCATAGGCACTCTGGCGCACATTGCACTCCAGATCGTTGTAGCGCATGCGCAGATCAAACTCCAGCGAGTTGTTGACATTAACGGCACATGATTTGGGCGCTCCCTTGGCGTAGACCTTGCCATCAAAGAGTTTAGAGGTGCGAATCTTGGTGATCATCTCGCCGGAGCGACAATCGATGGAGACATTGTAGCAGGCGGACTGCTCATATGTGGCCGCCTCTTCGATGTTCAGGTAGGGCTCGGAGAGATCACTGAGTGTGGCGCGACTGTGATGGGAGAGACGGCAGACGTGCTCACCGGTTTCATTGAAATCGTAGGAGTGACAGCGGAAGGGGGCGGTCAGGCAGAGGTCACGGCAATCGTCAATGCTCTGGACATTCTGATGCACCGAGTCGACGGTCTTTAAAATGCGTCCCGCGATGCGCTTGAACTCGCACAGTTTGCTTGGCTCCTCGGCGCAGTTATTCTCGAGATATTCGGCGCCATCGTAGGCCACAATGCTGGCCTCCTCCGACAGCGTAATGCGATCCATGTCCGACAGTTCACATAGGCCAGAGTGCGCATAAAAGTTGGCCGAGCTGCAAGCAGCCAAGCAGCCAAAACAGAGAAGGTAAGAGAGGAGAACCCAACAGATCGCCAAATGAATGAGCTGCGAAATGGCTGGCAACTGGCAACTCGCAACTGGAATGTTGTAACGGTACAACCACTTACCGGCAGGTGAACTCCGTTTCGCCCAGGCACAACTCGATGCAGTCGCGTCGCGTGGCCACACTTTGGCTGGACTTGGCATGCTCCGGCAGACGGTAGCCCTGTACACGATCAATGCACCAGGCCTTCGAGCAGGGACGCACACCGAAGCACGATTTCTGTGCGTAGACCGTGAAAACGGGATACTGCGAGCGCGAAAGTGAACCTGCATAAAGTAGAAGGCGGAGTTATATAAAAAAAAAAACCAAACCGCAGGCCCACACACACAAAACCAAAACCAAAAAAAAAGCCCAAAAGAAAATAATAACAACAAACCTGGCAGCTGATCGGCGGTGCTGCGGAACGTAACACAAAGGCCCGTCTCATAGTTAACAGCATTGCAAGATTCATTGGCCTGGCAGGCCTCCAAGCAGTCGGTCAGCATCAGTGTGCCAGGCAACGTCTCCAATTGCTTCGATGGCGCCGATAGCACGTACCTGCCGGCCATTTCGGGTTAAGACAAAATACAGCACATTAATTTTTTTTTCCTTCTTTTTTTACGGCTACAGCAGGTTCTTTTTTGTTTTGTTTTAGTGGTTGACATTAAAAAATCTTGAAACTCTTTGCGGGCAGTAAAGTTAGTGTCTTGCTATTTCTTCGGGAAGCCCTCGCAGCGCTTTACGATGTGCGAATTGGCATATCTTTAATTAATGCCCCTTTGCGAAGTCTAATTGCCATAATATACTAGTTACACAGGTCTTCCGTACATTGGAAGTCTTGGATTTCTTTGGTTACAGGTGCAATTCTAAATTGCAAATAATTCGAATTTCTAAAAGTTTTCTTATTCTCTTCGAATAAAATATGAAATGAATGATATTAAATTGTATTATATTGCTATTAAAAGTTATATATGTGTGTTAAGAAATGAAAGATAATATATATATTATACAGGTTTGTAACAAATCAGAACATTCGATTCCATATTTTTTTTAAATTATGAATGAATACTGGCATCACACATATTTCATAAATTTAATTGAATTTTGAGAATTTAAAATTGTTGCAAAACAAAAATTAGAATCAAAAAGTCTTCTCACAAAACCGAATTTTATACAATATTGGTTTTTTGATCTGAAACTTGTTATATCTAAGTTTTAATTCATGGTGAACTGCTGGTAACTTTGCTAGCAACCCTTTTAATGATGTGCAAACAGGTGTCTGTTTAATTAATGACTCTCCGGCAGCCTGCAATGTTCCTGCTCTGCAACTAATTGCCACAAATCAAGCGATATATATTCATTCATACATATCTCTAATGTAAGACCTGTTGCATACCCAGTTATAAGCTCGAAGCCAATCATATCCGGCTCGCAATCCTCATCGATCTGGCTGCTGCCCAGCGGTGCTGTGGTTGCGCTGAGATCATCGATTTTGCTCTCGCCACTGACAGGTGTTGCTCCAGGTTCCGCTAGAGCAGCTTCCGCCGACTGTTCGCTCGCATGCGGTGTCAACGGTTTTGGTAGCTCGCTTCCGCTCGCTGAGTCTGTGGCAGCCAGTGCTGCTGCCGCAACTGCTGCTGCCTGTGCTGCTGCCGTTGGTGCAACAATTGTCGGCGTCGCATTGTTGCGCGGAAATGTCTTCAACGGTTTTGCTGGCCGCTTAGGCAGCTTGCGGGCCGAGGCAGCGTTGTCCACCAGCAGCAGACAGAACAGTAGCACCAGCGACAACGATGTTGTCGTCATCATGCTGACTCCACCGTTTCGCTTTGTTGTCAATGACCGTATCTGCATTTTTTGTTCCTGTTGTTGCTGCTGTTGTTGTTGTTGGTGTTGTTGTTGTTGTTAGCTGTAAGATGGCAAAAATGATTTGGTAACTTGGTTTTTAATTAGCATTTTAGTTTTCCTCTGCATGCTTATCTCATGATTAATTGCAGCTGCAGTTACAGTTAAACCTTAATAATGGGTTTAATGGGTTTAATGGTTTTAATGGCATGCCCCGCGTTACTGAGAATCCCAGCCCAACAGTGCAACGCCCACTGGCACGAAGTGCTGTTTGATTAATTGTGCAGAAATTACGAAATCACCGCTCTCTGATGCAAAATCAATTTTGTGGATGATGATGCACCATCGCAGCTGCTGCTGGTTGCTGCACGCACACTCAACAGAATTAAAATAACGCCACTTGGTGGCAGCAACAACAGCAACAACCAATTGCAAGTAAACTAAAAACGCACGCAAAAAAACCTGAGCGCCAGTTCAGGTTTTGGCAAAAAAAAAACACGCTGAAAAAAAAACTGATTGGCATTGCGATTGCACCTATGATCAGGTGATCGATACTTTCGTACTTGAATTCGTTGTTAGTGGCTTTTGCTGTTCCTTAACGGCGCGGTTTTTGAGAAGCAGCATGGAAAATGCATTACGTGTAATGTGCGTTAAATCACAGCTGTAGCTGTTCAGCTCAGCTCAGCAGCTCAGCTGCCTGTGAGCTTTCCACATGTGCTGTCGACCAGATTGATTTCCGTGCTAATCGAATTGAAATGGACAACATTTGAGCTGGATCTGAAGTGCCAGCAGCTGTGCGCCATTTTGGTGGCTAATGGTTGATGCTTAATAATGAAAGCCGAGCACAGAAGACTCTATGCTGTGTGTGTGAGCTGCGAATCAACAATTATGCAATTGTTTGCTTGCGAATCAATTTCCATGCATTTTAATGGTCAAAGACACGGCCACAAACTCAACCAACAGCTGCTCCAATTTTCTGTGCATATGGTATATATGCAACGCTGGGGCGTTAAAAGGAACGCCACCAAAATGCTGCATTCTAATTAACTGGAACTGACTTACATTCACATGAACTGTTTATATAGCTGCTGGCTGCTGACTGCTGGTAAAATGCAGTTTCAAAATGTTTGCCCACTCAAATAACAAATTGAACGTTGTGGGTCAGTCGCTTTAGTGGGCCAATAAACTAAATTCGCTTCGATGGACAAGACAAACGTAGTAATCGCGGTCAGTTGCCATGCACATAAATTTCCATTTGGCATGGTTGCTGTTGCTGCTGTTGCTGCTGCAGCTCCTGTTGCTGTGGCAGCCAGTTGCAATTGAGGATTTGAATTCGAGTTCGTTGCAGATTTATTTATGTATTCACATGCCGGCGGGAAATGAGGAAAATCGATTTAAGCCAACTCGTTTTCGACTTGATGTTTTTGGTATTAACGTTCAAATTTGACAGCTTGTTTAGCGCTTGCGCTTTAATGCAGTAAAAAATTAATTTCAGAACATTTTTTAATGTTGTCAACTATTCGTTTTTTAATTTAAAATATGTATGTAAATTTAAAATATGTATGCCGCTCGTAAATGCTGTTAATTGGTTTTGGAGGAAAACATTTTGATTATCAACCGTTATGCTATATATACGCCGCAATCTGAATCGCCTTTAGTCTCTGGAAATTTAGGCTAGTCCAAAAGAGCAGACTGTCTTTTTATTATCATAATTTTTTTTTGTTACAGAATTTTTGATGTTTTTATACCGGCAATGTTGCTGCTGTGACACCAATACGAACTTGTCTCTCAGCAGTCAGTGAATTAGCAAACAGTAGCTGCATGTTATTTCTTAATTAAAATTGCAAGTAATCAAAAAATATTTTGTATTTCCATTGAAGCTTCAGCTGGCTAAAACTGTGCCAGGCTGCGCCCCGGAACCGAGAAAATGACATAACTGCCGCGGCAGAGGCTATGATCGCGATCCCGTGCGCTTATCTCAATTGAGGCGCGAGTCATTGTAACTGTAAGCTATGTTGCATGCCGCACAGATGAGAAGCCAGTCAGGTAGGCAGGCGCACGAATAGCTGTGGCTGCGGCTGCGACTGCTTCTGCGGTTGCTTCTGGTCTGGGCTATCTTCATTCCATTCTGGCTGGCAATTTGAGAGTGTGCACCCGCAGGCCATTGGCACAGGAGCTGACCCACATCGGGCTATGCCAAAGTTATTTTTATTGAAATTTTAGCAATTTGCGCCAATTTCTATATGACCATATACATATACATATACATATGTGTGCATGTATGCGAACATTATGCTATGCGACAAATGCTCAATTAATAGACCATTGGATTAGCAGTGAAATTGTGCGCATTCTCAAACAAAAGACTTAGGAGACAAACGTGTTTGGGCGCACGATCCGAAAACACAAAAAAATACTGGAGCTTTTCATTTGACAAGCAACTGCCACACCAGTAACCTAACGGCAAATTAACCGCACCATTTGAAAGCGATAGCTAAACCAAATCGTAATCTATTGAGCCAATGCATAAACTGAAAACATGATTTTTTTCAGTTCACGCTTCATTTAAAATGCTACCACAGTCAAGATCTAACTGTGAACGAATTTGTATAATGAAAAATTCGACAAATGCACAAAGCAACTCTGCGCATAATAATGAACTTTCGGTTGGTTCGGAATTTGTTCGTAATTCTTCTTATGTGGTAACAGTCATAATATGGCAGCTTAGGTGAACAAATAATGTTGGCTTATATATCACTTCTATAACAGTTTGGATGCTATTGATGGCCACACGTAGCGAACAAATTTGTCAGCAATATGCAAGATAATGGTGAGAAATGAGAAATGTTTTATATATGCAAATATGATGAACTTCTTTTGACCTTAAATGGTTAAATGGTTCACAAAAAAATATTTAATCGTTTTGTTTGTCTGCCAAAAAAAAAAAAAAAAAAAACAAAATAAAGTTTTAAATGCAGCGAAAGTTGTTGAAGAATCCAACAGATTTAAACTGTTGTTTAGCCAGAGACTAACGTTGATTATCTCTGTGCGGCTAATTGTCTTCAATTGTATCATAACCGTTGCATGACCCAACCCAACTGACCCAAATCAGCAATGGTCAGCCATCCCAGGCGACTCTAAGCCAAATGGAATGAGCAATGAACAATTTTTCTGCCATTTTTTTTGCAACTGAATAATTTTTGTCATTCTGCTGCTGTTGCTGCGTGTGCGGCAACCGGCAAAAGTTAATTGCCTCTGAATTCTGCGCATTTGGGAAATGTTTCGTCAGTGTCTGGATAGATGACAAAAAGTTTTTCCGGGCTGCACAGCGTTTAGCTTTGCGCTCGCTTCAGTCCGGTCACACGAATTGCTAACGGTTCACATCGACTCGTTTCATCTGCAACTGGAGGATGACTCGACTTGCCTCGACTTGACTGGCGCTACATGCTGGCGATTCTGGCGTTTGTGGCGTTTGTGGCGTTTCTGCGCACAGATCACTCGCCAATCGCCTTGACATTCAAGCAAGGCTTTCTCTAATGGTCCATTGACCATTTTCGTTTAATTGATAGACATGTGGACATCCTGTTGACTCTCGGTTCAAACCATTGACACCTTGTCAGCTATTGATGGCACGAATATGATACCATTTAACAGAGCACGGTTTCATTTTTTAAAAGGCAATTTAAAAAAGCATGACATTTTTAAAGCAGTCTCCGTTTATTTATCAACTATTATTACCTTTGTTTTGTTTCCTTAAGTATTTAACTGTTTAATCCTTTTATTGCTTTATTTGCACTTGACAATTTTTTAGTTGTTATTTAAACTCTTGTTTATATATTTTATTTTACACACAACTCACGCAGGACACACACAAAAAAGTTTTCGTATTAAATATTTTTTTCTTTAAAACCGCAAAATATTTAAAGTTGAAAAAGGTTCACCGATGGACCGCTATGCGCTATGCCGTCTTCACTCTAGAAAGTGGAGCGCCTAACTGCCGCACATACAACACGGCAATAGGTTCTTATGTGAGCTTCTCAACGCAGAATTACTACAACAACAAATGGATGCTGTGCTGGGAAAATTGAAATTGCTCTCAAAGTTCGTTAGCTTCTATGACTCGACTCGACCGCGACTGCGACTGCCAGTTCGAGCACCTTGACACTGAATGCTTGCTGCGAAGGCCGCGGAAAACTTTACAAGTTGGTAGCCAACAACAGCAGCAGCAGCAGCAGCGGCAGCAGCAGCAGCATAGGCAGCAGCAGCAACTACAACTACTAACTAACGTTTGCCTCTCTCTTCAGTCACGCAAACCGGTAAAAATATTGGCCAGCAAAGCTAATGGGACGCGCTCTTCGCTAACTCTCTTCTCGGCTCTGCTCTTTGCTGCCACTTTCTTCATTTGAAGCTTTTCTCTGTTAACATTGTAACGGGCAACCTGTCGGAAGCAATAAAATGCAATTATACCCATCGAGCTAAATGATTTTCTAATGCGATTGCATGCAACATCAGCTCGGCTCGAGAATATCAACCCGAACAGCGCCGCTGCATAATCGCCAATTGAAGTCTGGAAGCAGGCAGGTGCATTGATCGCTAAAGAGAGCCTGAGCTCATCAGAAGAGACCGCTCTTCTCAATTCCTCTATCCCTCTCTCTCTCTCTTTCTGTCTCTCTCTCTCTCTCTCTATCTCTCTCAGCCACCTAAAAAGAACATTGCAGCTTTCTAATGACCAAAGTTGTAACCACAACAGCAACAGCAACAGCAACTGTAATGATCATTAACCCAACGCACGCCTAATTAAATGCGAGATAACAAATCTGAGCTAAGCAAAGCTACGAACGAGGCCACTGATTGTCGCATGGAAGGAGGATAATGAGAAGGAGGTGGAGGTGGAGCAGTTGTAGTTGTAGTCATCTTTATGCAACTTACGCAAACAGCAGACCCAAAAAGTTACGCCACAAAGAAAGCCCAAGTCAGTTGTTGCACATGTGTCAAATATGATTGAATCTGTTCGTCACTCTAAGCAGACACACACTTACACACACACACTTACACACACACAGAGAGAGAGAGAGGCTGATGATGCAATTAAATATTATCGAAGACGCAACGAAAGCACAGCGAACTGCAAACGTCGCACTTTTCCCCTCAATTTCATGCATTTCAGTTACACTTGCAATTGCATTCAGTACTAACTCCCATTACTCCCAGTACTCCCATTTTTCTCATTCGACACTTCGACACATCGACGCTTCGATTCTCTGGCGATAAATCGACGACGTCATCAGCTTTTGTAGCTTTGTGCTGATAATTGACGCCTCGCATGCTTTGGTTTGGTTGACTACTGGGCAGTTCAATCAGCGCTTTGTCAAAAGTGAATTACACAATTTGTTCAACAATAAGCGATGAATCTGATAAAGAAATTATATAAATTTTGTCTTTCGGAAAAGCTTTTGGTGCAGGAAGTCTGCAATCGCCATCCGTTTGCCGTGTGAATGAAAACTCATCGAGTTCTGTTTCTGTTACGCTTCTGATTCTGATTCTGATTTCTGTGTAATTTCTCGTCTGGGCTGTAGATTGATTAAGCAATAGAAAACCAGCCAGACACGAGGCAACATCTCTGTCTGTTGTCTTTTGTCTGTTGTCTGCTTCTTATTCATCGTGATTGAGTAATTGTTGTTGGCATAAGATTTGCTCTAATTGTAATCTTCTTTGCCGATCGCTGCCAAAATTATGTTGTTCTCAAGAATTAATTAATTGTGTCTGCTCAAAAATATTTGCAGAATTTTGTTGGAAATATCTCATATCTCAGTTCCCAGGTCCCTTGGGTCAAGTGTGGAGGTTGTTGCTCTGTTTCTTATCTTTTATCTGAAGCATACAACCGTTATGAGGAAGTCAATAAGTAATTTCAATAGGCCAACTCTGGCTGTCGGTGTCATTTCGATATTCAAATATTTGTTGCCATTCTAAAACTCGGGAACTGTGCCAAACTCAACGTTGAAAGTGACTCCGTTAACAACAAAATCAACAACTTCGAGTTCGTTTGTAGAGCAAACAGAACCTAAAAACTCTCCAGATAGATTTGTGTCGCTCTGTTCTCGATTGGTGATTTGGTCAATTGAGTGACATGCAAATTTCCTTTCGATTTTCGCACATTCTCCGTTGCTTTCTTGCTGATTGCTGCCCCTGGGAAGGTCGAGCGGGTGGTGGCAGGGTGGGGAGGGAGGGGAGGGAGGAGTTATGTGCAGCAGGCTGTCGACTGTGTATATTTCCGGCAATCAATCGTCTCAACTCAAACTCTCGTTCATTGTTGCAATTGTTTGCAAATTGATCGTCTCCGTCTGTTTGTTTGCCTCGCTTCAATCTCCATTTCTGGATTGTTGCTGTTGCTATTGTTGTTGTTGCTGTTGTTGCTGTTCATTAGAAGTAGATCAACCGACGACTGACTTCAGACGACACTCGACACGCGGCTGCCAAAGTACTTTCGCTTGGAATGCATCGGAGTAGAGTTTTCGGAGAAAGGAATACTGAGAATTCGCACAAGTCACTGCAGGGGAGGAGAGTTCTCCTTAATGGATGCGTATTCGGATTTGGGGCACATCCAAAGGGAATCTCCGACTTGCATCGACGCCTAATTGCTGATATGAATCGCATTCATGATGAAAGTTACCATCAAAGGCGCCAACTGAGTTGAAAGTGCAGCGCAGACTCGACCCACATCCGAGGGGCGAACTTAAAACGAAAGACTGAGGCGACGAACTTGATGACTATGACTGGCTCTAGAACTGTAGCAACCTTTCGCTTGATTGCACCGCTTTTGATTTGTTTTATTTCACTTTTCAATGGGCCCCCCTCTTCACTAATTGCAGCTGTGGCATTTCTTTGATTCAGCTTTCTATGCAAAACAAAAACTCATTCTAGAAGCCAACAAGAATTTTCACTCTTAATAAGTTTCTCGTTTGGTTTGTGCCACTGACTGACTGACTGTCGTCAACAACGCCTTGTGGTCTGTCATGTCGTGGACGGCCGCAGGTTGACTTTTCTTCTTTTAGCATAAAACTGTCAACGAGCGTTTAACCCAGTTAACGCCCTTAACCAAAGACACCCAAGCAACTACACCACACACCAGTCTGTCCTCAGCTCTCAATTCTTAGCTATGACTACTCGATCTATTCGACACGAGCTGTGCAGAAACCCAAACAAAAACCAAAACAACAAATGAGCAAGGTGTAAAAACCACAAGCAGCTCAAGAGTCGAACGAGCTACACATGAGCAATGAGTAGATAGGAAAGGCCACAGACCAAAATACCAGTAAGGTGCACTCGGGCAGCAGCAGCTGACGCCGAAGCTGATTCTGAGGCTGAGGCTGAGTGATGGCCCCACCTCAGAGGAAAGACGGTGGGCGGTGAGGAGGTGTTAGCTGTGGCTGTGGCTGTGGCCAGCGGATATTAAAGCTGTTCGAGGGAAGAGAAGGAGATGGAGAGAAGATGGCAGATTGACCGATGTCTGGCTGAGATCACGCTTGCAGAAAGGAATTCTGAGCTGAGCGGTGAAAGTAGTCATCTCCATCTCCATCTCCCATATCCAGGTCCAGGTACAGCTCCATGTTCATCCAACGACACGACGACAACGGCAGCGACTTGTTGAGATTCTGGTCCCAATAATGACACTTAAACGATGCAGTTTTTTCGTAATATGAATTTACCTGTTTGTTACCTGGTCGCTGGTTCATTTGGTCCGTTGGTCGCGTCAGAGGAGCGTCTCGTCATCAATTAGAACCGGGATCGCGGAGTGGAGTGGAACCACCTGAGCTGCAACTCAATCACCAGCCAACGGCCATCGGCAGCTTCTTCTTCTTCTTCTAATTGCTGCTGTTTTTGTTGCCTTTTGCCGTTCTTCTTCTTTATATTCATTTTCTCGTTGTGTTGGAGTCAGTCCGGTTTGATAGGAACCTTATGAGTTATGGGTACGCAGAGGTGTCATATGAAATCGATTGGGTCGTTTGCTCTTTAAGTGGATAGAGTAGAAAGCTTCTCTCCTTCTAGGGTGCTCCTTTCTTCATTCAAAACACCGACATCAAAGCAGGCAAATTGGCACTCATCATCAGTTGGTCATCATCCTGGTTCATCCAATTCGATTCCGGACATATTCGCAAATTGATGCCATTGCATTGTCAGCATCAAATGATGATGCAATCTCTATTCCATCCACTCTTTCTCTCCTTCACTCTTTCACTCTTCAGTTTCAAATTTGCAAGCCGAGACCCTGCTATTAGCAGCATCGTCGCAGCGATTTATGCTCCAAATGTGGATCCAGAGGGAGGGACAGGGATAAATCATGTAGTGTTTGCTCTGGGCGTTCTCAGACAGAGTCGACAACGCGACGATTCCTTTGCCCCAACCAAACCAGAGCCCAAAATGCAGTTGTCTTCCTCGAGTAAAGTGGGCGTGGCAGCAATATGTTGCTGGAAGGTGGAGAAGTCTTTGGCCGGTCTTGGAAAGCTGGCTTTAGGCTAGCCACATGCCACCTGGCACATGCCACACAAAGCAATCAGGCAACTGTCAATAGCGGCAACACCTGTTTCTGGTCATGTGTTGCTCCATTTTCAACTTCCAGCTTCCTTCTATGCTCTGCAGGTGCCGGTCTATTGGATCTATCTGGGATTCAAGGTCGCAAGGAGCTGCTCAATCTTATATTGCGGGTGTGCAAACTGATTAATTAAAGCAATTTTCATTAGATGCATGGCCAGATGGATATTATAGAAAATAATCGCCCTAGTTAACGATTAGTTGTTGAG
The DNA here is from genome assembly GCA_035045305.1 of Drosophila maculinotata. Classification (NCBI taxonomy): domain Eukaryota; kingdom Metazoa; phylum Arthropoda; class Insecta; order Diptera; family Drosophilidae; genus Drosophila; species Drosophila maculinotata. The sequence goes on along the minus strand of JAWNPD010000649.1, from coordinate 2,565,264 downwards.
GTGTTAACACGTTCTTCCCTTTGAACCTCATCGAGAATCTGCTCCAATTTGCAGCAACACAAAAGAGGTATTTGTTTTTTAAATTTATGATCCTCTCGCGTTCAGCATGCACCAGAATGAAGAAAGAAGAAGACAATCCAAATATAACTAACCTATTGGAAACTGTTACACTTCACTAATTGATTTATGATCAAATGGTATAAGAGATATATACGCGATCGAAATGCAATTGTGAGAGATCAGGCGAAGCGTGGAGAGGAGAGGAGAAGTAGCGAAGCGAGCTCCTTCGACTCCTTGTGGGTGCAGCCTTCATGGAGAGCAGCCATAAAATGGTCAGGCAACATGACGTGGAACATTGCAACATGGCAACTTCAACTGCTGAGCTGAGCTCAGCTCAAAGAAAAACATCTAGAATGGAACAAGTTTTCGAGTAGTTCCCACAGGAAGTGTTCGCTGCCGAACGCATGCCAAAAATGGCTCCCCGAGGACAAGACAACCTCGGACGGACCAAAGACTGACCAAAGCCTAAAGCCCGAAAACGATCACGATTATGATGATCATTTCGGCGATTATGGCTGCGACAGTGCCAGAGCTCCTAGACGGTGGCAATGTCCCCAAACGCTGTCCACTGCCCACCACAGTCCACAGTCCAGAGCCACCAACTCAGCTAGTTCAGTGCATGCCTGAAGAACATTTCTCGAATCCAACTCTAACTCTGACTCTGACTCTTAGTCGGTGGCGATCAGTGCTGGATCGTAGCTGGATCGGCACTAGCAGTTGTTGTATATTGTTTCTGCATTGTAACTGTCACCTGGTGGCAGTTGGCAAAGCTGCCAGAAATAATAGAAATTATATGAAATGGGCATTTGGGGAGTGTGCTTCGACTTCCGTGTTTGGTGTTCGCTTCTTTCTTTCTGCCTGCCTCAACAATGGGCCATTTGGAGTAAGCAGGCAAACAGGAATGTCGCTGGCCCTGGCCAGGCCATGATGCAATCTCCCGCGCCTTCCGATGCCTAATTTGGCAAGTTATTATTACAACATTTCGTTGAATTCTGCTCACATTAACACCTCCCCCACAGGAAGAAGAACTTCTACTCCAACTTCTAGGTCTGCTTCTATTTAAGATGATGGACACGTGCCAAGTTCATTTTTCCATTCTGTTCCATTCGGCAGAGTGGAGTGAAGATATCTTTTATGCTATGATGGATCACTGAGGATGACACGACACTTAATAGTCGCTTTGTTGTCGTTGTCGTTGTTGTTGTTGTTGTTGCTTCTTTTGCTGTTGTTGTACATAGCTGTGCCAGCTGTTCGTGCCCTGCAATTTAAGAGGAGAGTATGAGTATTTAATGCCTCGTCGCAACTTGAGGCAACTCGAGGCTGGCGACTGATTTATGACAGCGCGAAAGATTCCTCCACTGAGGCTGCATCCGAGGGCAATTTGGCACTGACCAAAGACGGGCGTGGCGCCGATGCTGAGGTTGCTGCTGAAACTCCGACTGAGGCTGTGGCTGGAGACGTGGCAGCCTATTACCTGATGATGTAATAATTCTTCAAGACGATGGCATTTTTATTGCGGAAAATGTTGCATAAATCAAGGCAGCAATAAAACGGAGCCCCCGTCGATCGGCCCGATCTAAACAGGATGCTCCGAATATGAAACTATTTTATTCCCATTCAGCGCCTATAATTTGCACCAGCAAAATAGACTACAACACCAATTCTGGCTCAGACTTCGAGTGCGAGTTTTACAAGGGAATTCAATGTTTGAGAATTCGTTGACGTCATGCGGTAAAATGTGGATAGCAGCATAATTTGGAATACTTTTTGTATTCTGTACTCTGTTCTTTTTGAGCTCTGTAAAGCTCATTTGCGAGGCTGGTCTAATCATTTGCACTGAGAGATAATCTGCGACTTGTTGCTGCAACATTGTTGCATCACTCAACTCAACCCACGCGATCCTCGAGTTCGCTTCACACATTAGCAAGCAAACTGCTCGCCAGATCTCAGCGGCAGATGCACCACAGGCGTGAGAGATGATGCTGAGAGATCTGAACGGGGGAACGTGTTTGTCATTGCAATTGGAAGAAGAGGTAGAAGTAGAAGTAGTAAAAGGAGCCTACGCAAAGCGGATCTCATCAAAAGAAGGCGATCATAAAAGGACTTTCGTCATATTCAGAAAAGTGTAGAAATATCCTCTTTAATCAGTTAAGGTGATCTAACGAGAGAATGGAAATCGATCTCTATATTGATTTATAAAAGATACGTTTTTATGGATCAGTGGGTTGATAATCAAAACCTCGTTGTACTGTTCTATAACGATAGATTGTTAGGATTGTTTATTGGTTATAGCTGATTTCTACTGACTAAATGATGACTAAATACTGTCCTTATACACTTGTGTATAATAATATTCTTGAGAATGTTTGCTATCATATCACATAATATTATTATTACACTGGTTTTTATTTCTAATTGCACGATCCAACAATGCGAGACCAGTTGCAGCACTTTTGTTGTCACGCTTAGCGGTTCTGTTGATTCGGGAAGAGAAGAAGAAGAATTCCCAAATGTAAACTCAAACACCTCGTAAATAGGCCACTGACTTACGTGATTACAATGTCAAAGTAGCCCCTGTAAGGGGTAAGGGGAGTGTGTTGTATAACTAACTCACTCTCTTTATTTTTATTGCACCCAATATAATTAAATTAATTTCAGTTCAAATCCCACAACAAAGTTTGGCTTGTGGGCGTGGCACTTGCCCGAAAACTGTATCAAAGCGTGAGCCACGAAAGATCTTAGAGAGCATGCGGCATTTGGTGTTTGGTATTTGGCCATTTGCATTTCCTTCACTCAGAGCTCAGGGCTCAGACATTGCGTGATTCGGCCAAAGATTCTTAACATTTCGAACACCTTTTTGGGTGTCCAGCGATCGGTCTGTCGTTAGAGAGACGAGTCCGGGGTTGAAGGGAAATGCAGATCTCGAAAAGTACAAACAAAGCCACACAGAGTCAGAGAGCAAATTATTAGGCAGGCAAACCAGGCGGCAGACTACTAGCTGAGGGAAACTGAGGGAAACTGCTTTTTGATGTTCGGTAATTGGCGGTTTGGCAGCACGCGAGGCGGCCCCAACAACAATAACTGGACTGCGAACTAGGGATAGGTAGTAGGTAGTAGGTAGAAGGGGAACTGCTAAGAGGAAAGTGGGAAACCCAAGAGACAGAGACTATTCTTCCGATTGCCGGCGCTCAAACCTCCTCAAATGGTAACGAGCCAGCGGATTTCGGCGTGACGCGCTTTTCGATTTCAGAGCTCAAAGCTGAGAATTGAGTATAGAGGGTGAGGGTGAGGTTGAGGGTATATTCTAACCAAGTCCAAGTCCAAGTCCAACTCTATGTCTAAGACTTTTCTCTGGTCTGAGTTCGAATGTCGCTGCTGTTGTCTTTGCTGTTGCTGCGGCTGCTGTCTGCTCATTTCATAATAATTGGCAGCTTACAAATGTTCTTTCGGTTTTGATTTTGCTTCCATTTCCACTTACAATGTCTCGTATCTGAACTGTCGCGGTTTTCCGAAAGGCAGCAGGGAGGAGGAGGCAAGATAACGGGAAGGGGAGTTCATAGCGGTTCTTTGTTCCGTTGAACTCATGAGCTTCGTCTGGCAAGGGAACGGAACTGTTGCAACATTTTTGCGGCAAATCTTGTCTTGGTCTTGGTTTTGGGTGAGGAATTCAGAGCAGGCATCCGCCTCAAATAAAGTCGGCACTTTATAGGCGTGAACATTAATTAGACAGCCAGAGAGCACAAGTTGGACAGGAGCCACATTACACATTACACAATAAATAAAACACCCAGAAGGGCAGGGCAGGGCAGGAGACAAAGAACGTTACTTCAGTTGCAAAGTTCCCATTTGGACATTTCTCTGGTTTTTCGATGGAGATTCATACAACTAATGAGCAAATGGGCTCTTTTCCTCTCCCTAAGCTCTCCCTATTACCTATTTATTTGCCAGTTTGGCTGCACAGTCTCCACCCTCACTCGGAGCACTTTCGAAGCGTTGTCGGGGGGCGGAGTTGTTTGCGCATGCGCCGCTTCTTTGTCCGCCAACCGGCGACCGCCAACAGATGCCAGATTAGCATTTAAATTGTAGTTACATTTGGCCAAACTAAAACCAAACAAACACAAGCAACTAACTCAAACCCAGCGCAAACTTTAGATTATTTTTCATTCCATTTAATTTTTTTTCTTGGCGTTGCATTTTCCCGCCCTCTGCTGTGGCGCTGTTCAAAAACCGAACGTTTACCAAATGGAATTGTTGTCTTTGTTCTGCCTGGTTCTGTTCTGTTCTATTCTGTTCTGTTCTGTTCTGTTCGGTTCTGTTCCGTTGTTGTGGGAGCTGGAATTCCCCTCACACCCTCACACCCTGCCATTCTGAAGCACTTGAGCTGATCTTATCAAGGCCTCGCCTCGGGCAGAAGCTTTCCTCAGTGTTTGCTGTGCTCTTTGCCAAGGTAGCAATTTCAATATCAAAATTCGCCTGGCCTTTGGTCCGCTGCGGAAACCACAGAACCCAAGAACCACCGATCCACACTCTGAATTGGTTCGCTCAGGTGAGTCCAGCTTACGGTAAACCGCCAACGCCTTCTTTGGCATATCAGGCAGCCCCAACAGCTCCCTTGCCATTTTCTAACATTTTAATCCAAATTAATTAAAACCCAACTCCAACTGACCCATTTCCAGTTCAGTCCAGGACTATCCATTGACAACTTCATCTGCTGTTTCGCCTACTCCAACTCTCGTAGTTGACGAACAGAAAAACTGCTCGAATAGAACGCGATGATAAATTGTGAAACATTTCGTAAAAGACTTCAAAAGTGTGGCAACCCCGCGGCGGGACTGCCAACCAGTCGCCAGTCGAAAATTCTCTCTCTCTCTTTCTCTATCTCTGTCTCTCTCTGGTTGGAGTCTGTCATTATTCCGAGACGCTGCACAGGCCGATTAATTTGCAGCCGTCTTCTGAGTCTTAGTCTTGGATGGAAGTACCGTAAGCGTAGGTGGCTTGATGAGCTGCTGCCGTTTGGTGGATCGCTTGCTGGGTCACTTGGTGGCTTCTCCTCGCTTCAGCAGCACAGAGCAGAGCGGCAGAGCAGCAGAGACTGCCCCTCGGCCAGGGCCACTAATTAATTGCGTGCTTTGACTCGGTCACACTCCAAGAGCAGAGGAGGCAGAATAGCAGAGGAGGCTGGTTTGGAGGGTCTCGGATTGGGCCTGGCTCTCGTCTCAGTTGTTGCTCTGATTGACAGGAAATTGTTATGAAGCCAACCAATCGCCATCTAACTGTTTCGTCTGTTCTTCTGAGATATTTTTAGCCAGCTTGCTTCGATTAAGATTAACAATTCGCATTTTGACAACAAAGTTTGTTTACTTGGAGGCTTGAATGGGTTCAATGGCATCCCCAGCTTCAGTTTCATCTCAGGTTCCCGTTCAGTTGTTGCTGTTGACCCGCAGACCTGCGCATATCTCGAGTCCAATCGAAAGTTTCCTTGTCTCCTGAGTCACTCTGCCACGTGCAAATGTTTTGTGTCTAATCATCTCGAGATACTCGAGACATTCGAGACATTCGCGAGTGTGCAGAATTCAAGAAAATCAAATCGAGTCAAACTCTCACTACACTCACCAACGAATTAGGCGGGGGAGGGAGTCATAGCTGAGGCTAGTGCAGATGCCAGCGATAGCACTCGAGACCATGTCCACTAATTGCAGTTATAATATCATAGTCGACATAACGCCTAACTCCTAACTCCTAACGCCTCGACTCGCCTTCATCGTCTCAAGTGGAGACCCCAACACGAAACCGAAACGAGCCGAGAAATATGAGACACACGCAAGCGCATTGTCGGATGGTCAAGTGCCACTTGTGAGTCCACAGGCAATCCAGCCGGACCGGACCGGACTGGACCGGACCGGACCGGGTGTCAGGATAAGTTGAAGTCAACGCCGATGCCACGCAAATGATCCGCATGAAATGATCGGCGGATCTTAATGAACTTTCTCGCTTTTGGGGCGAATTTGCAGTGGTTTGCAGTGCGATATGTTTGCTCTGGTGGTTCTTGTGGGAAAGAGGCAAAGTGGACCAAGAAAACTGCAGCAGCAGCAGCAGAAGTCATCGGAGAAACAATTATGCAGAATTTGGGTCATCTCTCGAGCATCTAGGCAGAAGGAGGGAGGAGAAGAAAGGAGGAAAATTATTTGTGCTTTTTTCTGCGGTTTTAGATGAGATCTCAGTTTTTCTCAGCAGAGACAAAGCGAACGAGTTGCGGAGGGGTCAGAATAATTGCGAATTAAATTCAGATTTCATTTATGATTTTGTTTCGTATTCTGATTTCGGTTTCTTGTGGGACTGGAAAATGCTTTCAAGTATTTTCATTTTAACGGCATTAAAGATAAGCAGAGGAAATTGTTGTTATTCTTATTGTTGTTGTTGCTGTGCTGTTGTTGCTGTTGTTGCTCCAGAAGTGGGCAACAAGTGACGAGCGGGACACTCATCACGATCCAAGGAATTCGGTGGCACTCTTTTTACCAATAAGGCACCGTCGTGCTCATCACCATCAGCATCACCAACAGCATCACCGTTACCCTCACGACAACTCAACGTTCTTAACCAGGTTGCAGATCCTCCTTCCTCCTTCCTCATTCCTCATCCCTGTCAACTAATTGATCATGCTTATCGTATTTATTAACTTTGGCAACCTGCTGATTTTATTCCTGTTCTGGACTGCCTGTCCCTTGGGACAGTGTTGATCTATGATCAGTGATCAGTGATCATCTCACATCGTTTTTATCTGCCTGTCAAATGCCACGCAAGGTTAAGTCGTTCACTTCTCATGCGCGTGACCATTGTGACTGAGGATCGTTTCTCTCTCTCTCTCTCTCTCTCTCTTCCCATCTCTCTAATGACAATTATTCCCATAGTGCATATTTCTGATGACACAGGCCCCGTTAGACAGGGCATTATAATGATCATACCACATGACAAATGGGCATCCAGAGAGAAGTGTAAAGGAGGACCAGCTCATCAGCTTTGCTATACTCGCCTCTAATAGCCCACTCATCTGCAATGCTGGAGAGGAAAATGGGAAATGGAAAGGGTAGCTGGCTAGTTACTCTAAGCACCCCATTGATGAGCTACAAGACCGGTCACGCATTTCGATATGCTCCTGGACCACCTCCTAGCTGGATTATGGTAGGAGAACTGCGTGAATCCCAAACCCATTCCAGAGGCTCTAGTAAACTTGCGTTAACCAAATCGCAAACAAATCGAGGCACATTGTGTTTGCTGCCCGCCTTGCCTTATAAGCCTCAACTCGTAGGCAGCAGCAGCTCCAGATCTGCCTCCAATCCTCCCTCTCCCCCTGGGGAGTGCGTGAGCTGTTTGCCTCCCACTGGCTGCCTTGTAAGTATTTTTGTGGCTGCCAATGCGTCGCCCATGTCCGATTGGCTTTCATTGATACCGTCCTGCACTTGGATAGTCTCCAGCTCTCCACTTCGCCAGTTCGTTAGCGGCTGCCTCACCTACTTTTCGCTGCTGGTGCTGCTGCTGGTGCTGGTGCTGCTGCTGCCATGTCGCAGATCTGCCAACTTGGCCCCTGTGCGTACTTCCTCCTCCCCAATCCGTACCCCGCTTTTAGTCGTACTTTCTGCCACTGTGGTTTCCAATTTCGAATTTCGCGCCGCTGTCATCGCCTACATTGTCGTCGTGTTGCTGTTCAGATCTTGAGCTGTTGAGCTCTTGTCCTGTAGCAGATCTCGTGCCAACGCCCATTAGAGCATTCGGGCATTCGGGCATTCGAGCATTAGAGCCAACAGACAAAGCTGCCACAGTTGTTGCCATTTGGCCATAATGCGTTTCAATTACGAGCCCGAATTTCATTGGGCTGCTCTGATCTTTACGAGATACTGTGGTTTTCTTTTGTCTGTCTCTGTTTTGTCTCTCTGGGCAGGGAAAGTGTTGGCTAAATTGCTCCACAAAGTAATTGCCATTCCAGGCCGATGCAAATCCTTCTAAGTAGCTCTCTGCCTGGCACACATTTGCATTTGCATTTCTACGTACATGAGAGATGCTCAATTAAAAGAGAACAGAGACCAGCAGCAACAACAGCAACCATGACAACAGCAACTGTTGCTGTTGCTGTTGCTCCCTGGCCATGTTCCACTTGACTTTAATTGGATTTTGTTTATTTTTGGGCACATTTCGGGGCCCGCAACTGGCGACGACTCGCGGAATGCGACACGACACACGATGACAAATGTTGATATTCAAATGACACTGTTGGGGGGGCGGCAGATGCAGATGCAGATGCGGGTGTGGAGGTGTGCGGGGGGCACAATGGAGAAGTGGGCGGCCGCCACTTGTTGCACTTTTGTCACAGCTTTGGCCAAAGTTAAACTTAACAGCAGCTATAGCCCGATTCGAACGACACCCGCAACTGGCATTCCAATCGATTGTTGGCCAACTTGCCAACTTACCAACATGGATGCCTGTGGTCGGCTCTAGTCGTGGTTGGGTGAGAAAAGTAAACCGTTTGAGCTGTTGGAGCTCTTGGAGCTGTTTGAGCTGCTGCTGCCTCAATCTTCTCCTTTCAACGCCAACTGCAAAGGCAACAGCAGATGTTTGAAATGTTTGCGCGACTCTGTCAACGTTCCAATGTCTCTTCCTCCCCTTCCTCCTATTACTCCTACTCCTCTTCCTCTCCTTACTCATCGGCATTTTCTCTATTTCTCTTCCAATTGAATAGAGCAGAGAATGTCCATGGCACCTGTCAGCAGATGCGAATGCGTGTTTCAATAGAACAGACAAACACTTCTGGTACCGTTGCATAAAAGACAGAGGAATCAATAGTAGCTACTACTCAGATTAATCTACCCAACAATTAGCTATATCCCAAGAGTCTGCCAGAAGGAAGAACATATGCAACTCATATTTGGATCGACTCTCTTCTGGAAGACTTTTCTCAGTGTGTCAGTGGGTGAATATATTGCAGAAATTGGGTTAAAATTTCAATTTCCATTAAATTAGCAAAGTTGTAGGAGCAGCTGCCGCCTTAGAAAGTTCCATTTCCATATGCATCGCATCTCGGGGATGGCTGCCCACCAAATTTGCTTTGCTCCAAACGTTGCTCACGTTTTCGCTTATCTGCTGAGAAGTGAGGGGATTTAGAGAAAAGAGTTTCCTTTAAGTTCCATCCAAGGAAATGTGTCAATAATTAATTGTATTCAATTAAAACACATTACCCGCCCCTAAGACCCATGAAGATTTCAATCCTGATCTCAATTCGAGTAAAGCAGCCGCTTCTTGGGTTAATTAAGATGCATCCGTGTCGCTGACTGACATCGAGAGAGGGGGGGAGGTCAGGAACCGAGGAGCTGCATGCACTCGATCGAATTTAAAGACATGTTATATCCATTAGTCTTGTTGTTTTTGTTGTGTTCTTCGAACCCTTTTGGATATGGATCTACAGAAGTCTCATTTGCTGCAGTTGGTTGGCGGTTGGCGGTTGTCAGTTGGCAGTTGTGTAAACGGTTTTGGGTAAAAGTGCAACTAAACATCAATTAGCCCAATTCCCAGGCCGATGCCACTTTGGCTTTGCCCCACACTCAGTCGGTTTCAGTTTCCACTTCGCTTTCATGTTGCATGTGCCTCACGTTGCATTTTGGCAACGTTTTCAGTTGCAGTTGCCTATTGCCTGTTTTCAGTTTTCAGTTTACAGTTTACAGCTTACAGTTGCCCTTGCCATGGCTAGAGTCTCTGATTAGAGCCGCTCGTCTTCACACAAGAGTGAAATTTATTGCAATTTTCATTTTATTTATTTGCGTTGTCTTCGCTGCCAACTTCCAACATCCAACTGGCAACTGCTCGAGCCACTGTCCCAGGGCCTTTCCCATATTATTTCATTGTTCGGCAATAAAATGATAATGTTCCACATGTTCTCAGTGGTGTCAGCTCATGTGACTCTGGTCACCTGGTCATCTGGTCATCTACTCATCATCAAACTCTCGGCAGTTCTTTCTCTGTCTCACGTGCCATCGAGAGTGCGTCGAGCTGCGTTTTCACTTTGCAACGAACTCGTAACTCGCCACTCGCAACTCGAAAGTGATTCTAATCACATGAATTTAATGAAATAATGGCAATCGAAAAGGAGAATGTCTGCCCGTAGTAGAATCTCTCCTTGCCAGAGTCGAGGTTATTTACTTGGCAATTCCATGTTATATTCAAGTCAGCAGACATTTCACTCATGTCGAGTGTCAATCGGACGAGGCTCTCAGGTAAATCAAAACCCAACAATGACACACATTCCGCCAGTCTTCAAGGTCTCTCTCTCTCTCTCTCTCTCTCTCTCTCTCCATCAATCTTTTAAAGCGGAGCCAGTGGCAACATCCTTGGCCCGTGTGCCATTGGCTTCGATGTTCCCATTTCTCACATTCATGTCACGATTTTGACCACGAACTAAGAAGATGAAAGATGAACCACATCAGCATCGACAATGCATCACTTTGCAAGTTAATCCCATCCAATGATATTGGCCAAATGTGGTGACTGTCATCGCATACATTTAAATGAATTACTAATATCTCAAGAGGGGAACTAAAAGTTCACCAAATCGATAGAAATTCCAACCGATTCACAAATAAATTCGCTCAATTCGAGTCTTTTGTTAAAAGTGAAACCGCTAATAGCCCATAATCGTTCGCAGTTCGAAAGAAAGAGTCAATAGTCAAGAGTCAAGAGTGTAAAGTATCATTAACACCATGCAATGTCATATATTTTGCCTCAACTTTCAACCCAAGGCTTTCAGCAGGTTGAAACTGTTTCCCCTCGCAGCTGCCTGAAATTCCAGTCAACGCACAAAGTTGACGCTCTCCTCGCGACCAGCCTGTCAAGATCTATGCAAATAATCATGAAACTTGTGAGAAACGGCAGCGAAAAACAGCTCAAATTGCTTTGGCCTACAATGACCCACAGTGAAAGATTGAAATATTTTGGCCGAGAACTTTTGCTTTTCTTTTCTGTTCACTCAGTTCATTTAACTGCCAAATGATTTATGATAAGTGTAACAAATTACATGTGTGAGTCGCTCTTAGTTGGCTGCCTGAAATTAAAACTGTTTCGTTGCGAATCTCATTGAATGGCGGCACACGGGGCGTATACGCAACGCAGCAGTAAATAAGCATTCGAGAGGTTTTCACTGCACCGGGAAACAATTAAATAAACGAAAGGTTTTGTTGGATTCTTTTCGGCTAGATTAATGATGTGTACACCGAGAATGCTCACAATCAGCTTACACAAATTTGCTAATCTTGCATCTGCCTTGCAGAGAACATCATACAAGTACAATTTACAACAACAAACTCGCTTCAGTCAGAGTCGGAGACTAAAACAGAGACAGAGACAGAGACTGCTGAGAGACGACTGGACAGAAAAGTGTCGTGAACTTTGTGCCCCGTTGGGAGCTGACTGGCTGACTGGCTGCCTGACTGGCTGACTGCCTGTCTGACTGTTTGGCTGGCTGGCTGGTTGCACAATATCAATACATATACGCCGACGCTGCATGACCCAAGCACAGAATCCAGCATCCAGAATCCCAAATCCCGAATCCCGGCAAGCGTTGCCTATCAGCGCTGACATCGTCTAAACAGCAACAGGGAACAAACAACATGCAACAAATGATGGAGAGCACTAACAAGACTTGATCCTGCTGCTCCTGTTAGATGCGCTAACACTACTGGCACAATTTCAAAACAACAGACACACAGACGGACAGACGGACAGTCTTCCCGTTGCTTTTGCTGGTTTTATTGCTGTTGTCTTCATTGTTGAGCATTTTGTCAGCGACATGTTAAGGTTTAAAAAGACATGCAAGTTGGGACACGAGCAGGAGGAGCTAGGAGGAGCTGCAGCAGCAGCTTTGAAGCCTGCACTACCAGATTTGCCATCGCTCTAACGTGGGTGAACCGTGAGCTCGTATTTTGTGCTGCTACAAACCATTTACAACTGGCGTAAGATGCACACTTTTGATAGCATTTTGAGAAATTTATGCAAGAAATGCCGAAACGCGAAACAGTAGGGTCCAGCAGCTGGCGGAGCTTGGAGCAGCATCAGCTTTTGAGCTGGAGAGAACAACATCATTTAAAGCACGAGCTGGCTGTCTCCTGGTTACATTATTTGTGGGTGTCATGCATGAGAGCGACTGAGCGACTTGTCATAAATAAATGGCAGCTTGGACTCGTTGTTGGCTCGTCGGCTCTTCGGCTACACAGATGAAAGTGGGTTAAGGGCGCATTCAGGTGAGACGTGGCGACGTCATGTGACCGGCTCCTAACTCAATTGAATTGTACTCCGATGTACTATGTAAATCGACATAATCAACTTTTTCAATTTGGCATGCAATCTGCGCACATTTCTCAGGCGCATTTTCATTTGGACGTGCTGGCTAGTCAGACATAACTCTTCTGCCCAAAAGCACCCCCGCATTCGCCTCTCTCGCTCTCTCTCTCTCGTTCTCTCTCTGTCGACTGGTTTGAGCATGTGATTTATGCTTGGGGCAGTATCTTGGCCATATCATATTACCAACTCCTACAAGTCGGCGGCAATGTATCTTCGCTTATGACTGACATCCTTTTCGCTTTTCGCTGCATTGTTTTTGGGCCGCAAATGCGGTCAATTGGCCAGCGTCGCTACCTCCCCCCTCTCTCCCTGCAGCACACATGTGCACACAATCCATCGAATCCGTTACTAGCGTAGACCTGGCCTAAGCCTGGCCCAGTGCTGGCCAGCTTCTTTTGGCTGCTCATTGGCATTTTATGCTTGCATTGTTCGACGCGCCATGCGAGCTGCAGATTTCGGCTTTTATTTGTTCATTATTGGCCGCCGTATACAACGTCGCTTTTAAATGAGTTATTGAGCAAATGGATGTGCTTGTTTACGCGATTCGATACCGTGCGATACATTACGATCTACCAATAGAACTTACTTGGCCAACAGTTCGCCTGCCTTGGTTAATCGCGGCCAAAGCCGCTTGGCGGGCAGCATCCGTGGTTTTTCAACTGTGCCAGTTAAGTTTATCTAACTCAACCGACCGACTTTGGCAATAGCCATCCTATAATAGCATCCTACACAATGGCCCAGCGCTTAACAACCATTCTCAATTCAAAACTGCTTTCAATTAACTGGCCAAAAATATATAAATCAAGGAAGAAGAGTAATCTTTCAGGAGCCAAAGATTGAATAGCCTTGCAGACATAAAGCATCAATACTATATGTATATACAAACAAAGTAATAAATAAAAGGGATATAGAAATAATATTTGAAAAATTAATTTTTCAAAAAACTTTTTCATACAAGACCTTAACTTCTAAAATAACTATATGATAGACCAATATTGATAATTGTTTGGAAAAATGTTATTAGCTTAACAGATCTCATAATTAGTTTACCCTTAAAAACTTTGAGACTAGTTTGCAATTAAAGGGACACGAATCAATTATGCAATTGTTGTTGAACTACAATTTATACACCTTTAAGGCCTTCCCTGAATTTTACTCATTTCCTAAATGAGTTCTCTCTGCAAGAGCATTAAAATTGCTTTAATTGGCTACATTTGGCCCCAACTGAAGAGTTTAGTTTACGACTTGGACTGTTGGAGCATCAAAAGTTAATTATTCACTTAAATTGTCATTACTGAAATTGTCAAATTGAATTCACCACGAGATGAGACGAGAACAACAAGTCATCACAGAATCTGCAGAACTCTAATGAGATGCCAATGGCATCTTAAAAGGCTTTGACAGGATTTGCCGCTGCAGAACCGTGAAGAAAGTTCGAGTGCTAAGTGATAAAAGAGCTAGAATTTCTCTAAACAAATGTATTTCAAGACTGGTTCTATTAAAAATACGTTTAAGGAAATAAATTGTGGAGACAGCTAAACGCTATCTAATTGAAATGACCGCAAGTTAAGGTCAATTTATTTAATTCGAAGAAATAATAATACTCAAATCACATTATGCATGGATTTCATTCTTTTGACGAACTTAATGAGTCTTAAATGGTACACATAATTATTATAATTAAAGGCCCCTGGGAGATTTAAAAATAACAAACGAAAACAAATACAAATATGATTAGCTAATGTGATAATTTAAGCAGATAAAATAAACATTTGGGTTTGTTGAATAAAATAACTGAATAAATTGTATACGAAAGAAATTCTATCAACTTAATAACCGTTAGAGTTTATGGACAAAACAGATCTGTACGCTATACGTTAGTCACACCATATAAAGTGTGCTACTGTGTGACTAACTGGTGATATTATATACAGAGAAGAGGGAGACGGAGAGAGACAGGTAGAGGGAATGAGAGCGACCCCTTTGATAAGACCCAAGAGATTTGTGTGTTTATCACACACGCTTTTATAATAAGAATGGCCCTATTAGCGACCTATTGCACTCGGAACTCAACTTTCTACCCAACTTTCAATTAAAACTTTCAGTTTTTTCCACAAAACCAGACCCATTCTTTCTAGTTCTTAAAGCCACAGCGTTTATTGGGCAATAGCCCCCCCGTCTCATTAACTTGTTCACAAATGTCGCATGAGAACTGGAGGGCGCTAGAACTGACCTTCACGCCTGACAGTATTTTAACCGCTGTCTATTTAAGCCGATTTTCTCGGTTTTTTTCAGCCAACGTCTTTGATTAAAATACGCTAAGCCACTAATAATACGCCTTTTACGCTAAGCAGCTACATTACGTTTTTACGGCCAAATATTTATATCAAATACTGAGAGAAATCACTAAAATAGGCTAAATAGCAATAAAAATAAACAATAAACAATAAGCCAACTTAATCTGCAATAAATACTAGATAAAAGAGAACTAAATTTATATAGTATACTAGGAATATTTACGGTCCACTTTGATTCCATGTTAAAGGCTGAGAAAACAGTGTTATAAACTTGTTGAGTATTTTTTAAGTTTACTTGACCAACAATTTACATATCCATATAATTCTGCTATTATAATCCAACAATAATGCCTAATGGGCATAATAAAGGGTATGCATTCACTTGACCCCATTGTTAAAAAGTATGTTAAACTGGCATAACTTGAACGAATTGTCAATCCCACCTCCATTTTGATCATGGCTTGTCCTCCATAATAACTCTACATCTAAGTATTATGCACTTTAAAAAACAAAAATTTTGAACTCTTTTTCCGAAAACAGCATAAGCATATTACAAATTTTTATTTTTCAAAATATAGAATATTGAAATTTTATTTATTTTATTTTAAAACTGAACCGCTTTTCAACCCCGAGGCCATTTTGGTCATTGCTTGGCATTTTGTTTATCTCTACATCCAAAGTTTATGCACTTTTGAAAATCTATATTTTTGATCTTTTTTTCCAAAAAAAGCATAAGGGGGGACCCTTACAAATTTTGATTTTTCAAAATTTAAAATCTTGAAATTTTATTTTTAATCGATTGTGGGTGTCACAGTTAATATAAAAAACTATAAGAAAATTAATTTTTGGGTAATTCATTTTTCTGTCAAAAATTACTCCAAAAATGACTAAAAAAATGGCTTGTTAAGTGCCCAAGAACCAATAAATTCCTTATAAATGCCCTTCCCAGACTTCAAACTGCCATAACTTTGTCAAAACTGAACCGATTGTCAATCCCGAGGCCATTTTGTTCATTATTTCGCATCTTCTTTAATTCTACATGTTAGGTTTATGCAGTTTTGAAATTCTATATTTTTGAACTTTTTCCCGAAAAGAGCATAAGGGGAGACCCTTACCAATTTTGATTTTTCAAAATTTAAAATCTTGAAATTTTATTTTTAATTGATTTTGGGTGTATCAATTAGTATAAAAAACTATAAGAAAATTAATTTTTGGGTAATTCATTTTTCTGTCAAAAATCACGCCAAAAATGACAAAAAAAATGGCTTGTTAAGTGCCCAAACAACAAAAAATTCCTTATAAATCCCTTCCCAGACTTCAAACTGCCATAACTTTGTCAAAACTGAACCGATTGTCAATCCCGAGGCCATTTTGGTCATTGCTTGGTATTTTGTTTATCTCTACATCCAAAGTTTATGCACTTTTGAAAATCTATATTTTTGAACTTTTTTTCCAAAAAAAGCATAAGGGGGGACCCTTACCAATTTTGATTTTTCAAAATTTAAAATCTTGAAATTTTATTTTTAATTGATTGTGGGTGTATCAATTAGTATAAAAAACTATAAGTAAAATAAATTATTGGGTAATTCATTTTTCTGTCAAAAATCACGCCAAAAATGACAAAAAAAATGGCTTGTTAAGTGCCCAAACAACGAAAAATTCCTTATAAATGCCCTTCCCAGACTTCAAACTGACATAACTTTGTCAAAACTGAACCGATTGCCAATCCAAAGGCCATTTTGGTCATTGCTTGGCATTTTGTTTATCTTTACATCCAAAGTTTATGCACTTTTGAAAATCTATATTTTTGAACTTTTCTTCCGAAAAAAGCATAACGGGGGACCCTTACCAATTTTGATTTATCAAAAATTTAAAAATCTGGAAATTTTCTTTTTAATCAATTGTGGGTGTCACAATTAGTATAAAAAACTATAAGAAAAGTGATTTTTGGGTAATTCATTTTTCTGTCAAAAATCATGCCAAAATTGACAAAAAAATGGCTTGTTAAGTGCCCAAACAACAAAAAATTCCTTATAAATACCCTTCCCAGACTTCAAACTGCCATAACTTTTTCAAAACTGAACCGATTGTCAATCCCGAGGCCATTTTGGTCATTGCTTGGCATTTTGTTTATCTCTACATCCAAAGTTTATGCACTTTTGAAAATCTATATTTTTGAACTTTTTTTCCAAAAAAAGCATAAGGGGGGACCCTTACCAATTTTGATTTTTCAAAATGTAAAATCTTGAAATTTTATTTTTAATTGATTGTGGGTGTCCAATTAGTATAAAAAATTATAAGAAAATTAATTTTTGGGTAATTCATTTCTGTCAAAAATCACGCCAAAAATGACAAAAAAAATGGCTTGTTAAATGCCCAAACAACCAATAAATTCCTTATAAATGCCCTTCCCAGACTTCAAAATGCCATAACTTTGTCAAAACTGAACCGATTGTCAATCCCGAGGCCATTTTGTTCATTATTTCGCATCTTCTTTAATGTAGATGTTAGGTTTATGCAGTTTTGAAAATCTATATTTTTGAACTTTTTTTCCAAAAAAAACATAAGGGGGGACCCTTAACCAATTTTGTTTTTTCAAAATTTAAAATCTTGAAATTTTATTTTTAATCGATTGTGGGTGTCACAATTATTATAAAAAACTATAAAAAAATTAATTTTTGGGTAATTTATTTTTCTGTCAAAAATTACGCCAAAAATGACAAAAAAAATGGCTTGTTAAGTGCCCAAACAACAAAAAATTCCTTATAAATACCCTTCCCAGACTTCAAACTGCCATAACTTTGTCAAAACTGAACCGATTGCCAATCCAAAGGCCATTTTGGTCATTGCTTGGCATTTTGTTTATCTCTACATCCAAAGTTTATGCACTTTTGAAAATCTATATTTTTGAACTTTTCTTCCGAAAAAAGCATAACGGGGGACCCTTACCAATTTTGATTTATCAAAAATTTAAAATCTGGAAATTTTCTTTTTAATCAATTGTGGGTGTCACAATTAGTATAAAAAACTATAAGAAAAGTGATTTTTGGGTAATTCATTTTTCTGTCAAAAATCATGCCAAAATTGACAAAAAAATGGCTTGTTAAGTGCCCAAACAACAAAAAATTCCTTATAAATACCCTTCCCAGACTTCAAACTGCCATAACTTTTTCAAAACTGAACCGATTGTCAATCCCGAGGCCATTTTGGTCATTGCTTGGCATTTTGTTTATCTCTACATCCAAAGTTTATGCACTTTTGAAAATCTATATTTTTGAACTTTTTTTCCAAAAAAAGCATAAGGGGGGACCCTTACCAATTTTGATTTTTCAAAATGTAAAATCTTGAAATTTTATTTTTAATTGATTGTGGGTGTCCAATTAGTATAAAAAATTATAAGAAAATTAATTTTTGGGTAATTCATTTCTGTCAAAAATCACGCCAAAAATGACAAAAAAAATGGCTTGTTAAGTGCCCAAACAACCAATAAATTCCTTATAAATGCCCTTCCCAGACTTCAAAATGCCATAACTTTGTCAAAACTGAACCGATTGTCAATCCCGAGGCCATTTTGTTCATTATTTCGCATCTTCTTTAATGTAGATGTTAGGCTTATGCAGTTTTGAAAATCTATATTTTTGAACTTTTTTTCCAAAAAAAACATAAGGGGGGACCCTTAACCAATTTTGTTTTTTCAAAATTTAAAATCTTGAAATTTTATTTTTAATCGATTGTGGGTGTCACAATTATTATAAAAAACTATAAAAAAATTAATTTTTGGGTAATTTATTTTTCTGTCAAAAATTACGCCAAAAATGACAAAAAAAATGGCTTGTTAAGTGCCCAAACAACAAAAAATTCCTTATAAATACCCTTCCCAGACTTCAAACTGCCATAACTTTGTCAAAACTGAACCGATTTTCCATCCCGAGGCCATTTTGGTCATTATTTGGCATTTTGTTTATCTCTACATCCAAAGTTTATGCACTTTTGAAATTCTATACTTTTGAACTTTTTCCCGAAAAAAGCATAAGGGGGGACCCTTACCAATTTTGATTTTTCAAAATTTAAAATCTTGAAATTTTATTTTTAATTGATTGTGGGTGTATCAATTAGTATAAAAAACTATAAGAAAATTAATTTTTGGGTAATTCATTTTTCTGTCAAAAATCACGCCAAAAATGACAAAAAAAATGGCTTGTTAAGTGCCCAAACAACGAAAAATTCCTTATAAATGCCCTTCCCAGACTTCAAACTGCCATAACTTTGTCAAAACTTAACCGATTGTCAATCCAAAGGCCATTTTGGTCATCGCTTGGCATTTTGTTTATCTCTACATCCAAAGTTTATGCACTTTTGAAAATCTATATTTTTGAACTTTTTTTCCGAAAAAAGCATAACGGGGGACCCTTACCAATTTTGATTTATCAAAAATTTAAAATCTGAAAATTTTATTTTTAATCAATTGTGGGTGTCACAATTAGTATAAAAAACTATAAGAAAAGTGATTTTTGGGTAATTAATTTTTCTGTCAAAAATCATGCCAAAAATGTAAAAAAAAATGGCTTGTAAATCCAAAACAACGAAAAATGGCATTTTGGTCAAAAATCCTTTATAGTATGTTTGATACGAAATTGTTGGTTTAAATTCGTGTTCAAGTACTACACCACAAAAGGGACTATCGACTCGATAACTTTTTGTTGTTATACAATATTTAAGTGGTGTCGGCAGCGTATCTCATAGTCGAGCTATTTTTACTAGATCATGCCAACTTGTTTTTAAATGAAGCTTGCGAGCAAACATATATTGAGCTAATAGACAGCCTAGAAGTTTGATTTATACATGGAACCACTTCGATGCCTGCACTTGTGTAACTTCGCCCACTTTATGGGGCCCACCCACTTGTCTAGACGCCAAATTCTTACATAATTTAACTGGCTCTGCAAAAACTTACCGCTTACCGCTTGGCACTTACCGACTTTTGGCCATTTACACCCACTCCCATTAGCTGTTATTCAAGAGCAACACACGACTCTTGTATCGCGTGGCATCAACTTCCACTTGCCGCAGAATATGCATCAGACAAGTTCCGTTAGACGCCCACGGGGCCGTCGTTGCCGACGCAGCCAGCCGACACAATAAATAATATGTAACAAAATCGATGCCGCCGTTTCTAAGTTATGAAGTCGATTTGATGGCGCGTGCGGCAGCAGCCACAGAAAACTGTTTCTGTTCTCTACTCGTATCTGTGGCTCAGTTAATTTCCGCTTTGGCCCAGAGCGCAGCGATTTGCAGATTAATGTGGGTCAAAATAGACAACTGGTAATTGCGCCCGAGTCCTAAATGAATCAAATGAAATTTCACAGGCCCATGCATGCAAATTGGAGCTGCAAACAACAAAAATATATATAGTAGACTTTCCCACACGGGGTTCACGGTTCAAGAGCGGCCAATGAAAGTGAAGCGGGAGGCGGCTCCACAATTTTCACATGATTCATAAATCATTTGTTTGCTTAGATTCAAATCGATTCATCTCCCAATGGCCAACGGTGACTCTCACTTTCCGGCGGCCCCACCAAAACTCAATGTCCAGCCGACCGACCCGCAGCATTCCGGCATCGCTGCTCCGCTGCCTTTCAGCGGCTTTCAATGCATCATTATTAATGGACATGGACTTGCGTATACTTGTACAATGCCATTTCGAGGCTGTAAACTTATTATCCATTGCCAGTTGCGCTGTTGATACACATTTTAATAGCAGCCGAGCACTTTTTAGTGCGCCATTTGCCTGTTTCCGCTGCAATGCAAGTCGTAGCTAACATTATTTTTATAATCCAAATAAAACTACTACATTTATTTTTAAGTTTACTATGAATGCTCTTTCTTTGCTTTCAGCTCTAATAATTTTGTCCAAACTCTTGCGATTTTCTTGGTCAATACTCATGGATCGGGATTTGAAAATAAATTGTTTGCTTAAGGTCATTTTAAAACTCGCACAGCGAAAAATGTTCCACTGCTATAAGTCTGATATGAAAGTTTTCAAGTGTCAATTTATTAATACTTTCTGTAAATGAGAACAATCTAACTTAAGCCTTGATCACGAAATTTATGTTGATTTTTTGTCTATGCTCTACAAAATAAAAAGAAGAACATTGCAAAAGTTATTGGCTAACAAAGTGCGCTGCTTGATGTTGAATAATTATGCATACCTAATTATACCTGAACACATAGAGAGCAGCATCCGCTGCCACTGAAATTGTTGTTGTTGGTTTCTTGGCTGTTGTCATACTCGTAAAATAAAAATGCGCACCATCAAAATGCACCGCTTGATGGTTTAGTGGCAGCCAAAGGCTCATAAGGAACAGGTGCAACCAGTTGGGTTTTTTAACTTGTACCCGTTCTCAGAAATTGACACTGTTCGCTTTCCTTCGAATAATTATGTGTGTTCTTAATGAAATTTATAGCGTACAGCTTGTGATGTAGGCAGATATTTATGGATATTTAATCGCTGTCATATATAATTGGACTTGCGCATGAAAGGAACCGATTTTCTTACAGTTTTATGTTTCGAATTCTAAGCTGTCGATTGTTGAATGCTTATTATTATTTTATGTGCAAGTAGCTATAAATAAAAAATAAAATCCAATTAGCTTTTAGCACAGTACTAAAAATAATATAATGCACCAATGAACGTGAATCCAAAACCAACTCATACTCAAAATATTTGTGCGCTTTGAAAAAGTTGTAGTCCACAAAACTCAGGCTATAAATTTGACATGTGTGCAACTCTTAGATGTGAATTGATTGAAAATCACTTGGGATGGGCAACAAAATTGGGCTCCAATTGCAGCAAATCAAACAATTTCGCTTTCATCGTACGCAGCTCAATTTGTACGATTTGTACAATATAATTTACGATATTAAGTTTTCATTAATGCAATTACCGCACGTTAAATAAAAGGCGCTGCGGTTACGTGCAACGTGACCAGATCGAGCAAACATTACATCAGCTCCGCCGCCGCACTCATCATTGAGCATCAAAGAAAGCGACCGCCAGGGATTAGATATGGCTGGAGAGTCCATTGCAGTCAAAGCCAGTCAAAGCGCATTCATGGCACACATTTCAGTTTATTCACTACACTTAAGTGTAATAAAATTTGTAATAGAATAAGAATCAACTGCCCGAAATCATTTCATATTTTGCTATTGGGCATTGCTCTCTGATGTGTACTTTAACTGGACCAAAGACCATTAATAAGATAGGTAGACAATCTTTGGACTTGCTTCCGCTTGCACTGATGCACTTTTGCTGTCGCTGTCCTGTCCTGATCTCTAAACTGACCTACTTGCTGCTGCTGATATTCAAATGAAATCTGTGGGCGGGCTGTGCCTGTAAATATGACAAACATCTGTTAATATGGTAGCGATCTTGCGCCATATAAGTCGCAGCACAAGGTGACAGAGGCAGAGGCTCGTACTATGGAAATTTTCCTTTTAACTGACCACGTTCAGTTTTAGCCAAAAAAGAAGATTTGCCTCCAAAATAGTTGGCCGGCTTGGCCAGAAAGGCAAAAACAGGCACGAAATTCAAATGACAAACCAAATGGCAGCAACTCAAGAGACTGGAACGGGAACTGGGAGTTGAGGATTGTGTATTGGGTATTGAGGCTGCCTCTGTAGCTCGTGGACATTTAGACACTGGGCGATCTCACCCAAATACGCGACAGCTCAATCAGTTGGCCATGACTGCGTGCTGGATCTGGGAGCATTTTGGCCAATTTGATTTATGGGCGCCGAGTTTTCTTCCTTGTTGCATTTTCATGTTGGAATTCATGCATAAACATAAAAGCAGCCGAAATTTCATCCAGCCATGGTCATTGAACAATAGAACAGCGACATTTGTTAACCTGCCCCAACTCGCAAGCTGACTCGCAACGCTCCATTGTGTTTTATGGGCACCCAGAACGTGAGGTTCAACTATAGAACATCTTCTCTTCTATGTATATAAATAAGAATATATATTGTAATAAACATTGGTACTTATTTACATATGTCCTACAGTTTCCTCAGCTTTTCTGTCACTCGCCGATTATCGTACAAACAAATCGAATTCATTTAGCGCAGTTCATAATCTCTTCTAGCCATGAAATTCTTGGCTATTTTTGAGGGCTTTCAATGCGTAAAATATCTTTGAAAAACTCTCTTGTATTTTGTGAGACTATTGTGAAAGCAGCCACAGCAAAAGCGCAAAATTTTACTTATTGACAATGCCAGAATGGCAGACTGATGTATTGACTAACTGAAGGGGGAGGGAGGAGGGAACACAGAACGCATGCTTCTCTCGGCATGGCTTTGATTAGTTAAGGTGCTCGCATTGACCCAGAGAACTACATTTCTCCAACGATGGGCTGCAGAAGGCTGCGAGACAGACTTTTAATAGCATTTGGAGTGTGGGATCAGCTCTCCAGCATTAAATGAGTAATTAAAGTGGAGGAGGCAGACAGAGTCCCTAGAGTCCCCTTCCAGTCCATTAGTCAGTTAGTCAGTCAACGGGAACGGTTAACTTGCCTAGAGACGAGACACAAGCAGCTCGCCTTTGTCTACTTGATAAATGGACCTTCGTCATCGTTTTGGCCCCTTCCGCGTCCAGCGTCCAGCTTCCAGTTGCCAGTTGGCAGTTTCCATACTAATCGCCGCTACTTGGCTACAGTTGGACTTGGTCTTAGCCTTAGACTTTGTTGGCTAAATAGTCTCACACCTCGACAAGGCGGCTGTTAATATTTTGGCCTTTTAGCTGGCAGCTGCCAGCCACAGTCAACTCAATTAGGATGCTTGGAAATGATTCATTCTAATCTAAAGTCGAGTATCTGCAGTCATGAGTAGAGCTAAACTCAAACCGTCGATGTCTGAGAGTCTGAGGCGAGTGGGGTACGATTTAGTACGATTTACCGTTGCGCCATGCGGCGGCATTCCCCAAGGCGGCTTTTAACCGTTTGTTGTGTCTAGAACTTAGCATGGCCATTTCATTATTGATTCACATCTGGGCAGCTCGCAAATGTCTTCATTTAGTTGAGGTCTTAGACACGTTTACACATTAACCAAACCACCCGAAATTTATTACATTTTTAGGTGCCTGCAGTCAGAACTTTGAACATAAAGCGAAACATAATATATGTATATATATCATGTACAATTAAAGACTGGACCATACATGAATATTTTAAAAGTGAGAGTTATCCCGTATATTTAATTGATTTTATGTGTATTCGCTTGAGCTAACGGAAGGCCTCTAATGAATGAGTTCACTGAGCTACCTCTATGTGATTTGGAAGCCATCATTAGTCTGACCCTAACTCGGGGTTAGTGGGTTGAGATGAAAGTGAAAAGTTAAATGTAGCAAAACGATGCACTTTCATTGCATTTACTGTAAAACTGTGAAACTGCTAATGAGATCCACAGATTTGTCAGACCGCGGGCAATTACCTGTGATTGGTTGTTGAAAGAGTCTCATTGAAGTGAGGCTTTGACTTGTCTTCGACTTTGGATTGAGTTTTTATTGCAAATTACTAAACACCATTTGGCTCATCTTAAAATGGCCATCGTTAGGAGTACTAGTTCGCTTAATTGCTGCAAGAATCTGGTTTAGATTCCACAGTGCCTTCAACTGTTTCAAACGTCTCAAAACTCAATCAAGACTTGGTGAAGCACCTGCTCAGGTGTCTTGTGCTCATCACTGGAAAGACCAAATGCAGTTGGACAACACGTTAATGAGATTTTGAACTATATTTCAGACTTATGCTTAATTAACTGACAACTTTGGTTGCCTTTTGATATGGCATGCAATGCTCCTTGACACTGTTGCACTTTCAACTCCCAACCCCCAACGAGTTTTGTGGCACGCCTCACGACTCATAACGTTAAGAGGCCATTACAGGAAATGTGGGTCTGCCACAGGTGTTTGTGTCTGTGTGTCTTGGTGTTGGTGTTGTTGTTGTTGTTGTTGTTGTTGTTGTCTGAGGTGGGTGTTTTGTGTGAATTGCGTCGCCTTGTGACCCAATAAAAAGCCCATTAGTCTGCCGCATGTGTGCCCGGACGGCGTGCTTCTCCAAACTGGCACAAAGGTCGGCCGCTCAGGTGCGATTCGATCTACCTGGTTGTCGAGTGCAGACCGAAACCCCGTTTATGTGTTGATTAATTTGTAAGACGTTGTAAGTCGAATGGAACGCCCACTTCAGCAGCTCTCAGGTAGCTGGCTAGCCGACTTAATTAGGAATAAGCCTCATAATTCTTCTCTTAGAAATTAAAATGTTAATGTTATACAAAAAAGAAGCGCTTTACACTTTGTATTCATATGTTAATTGGTTTCTGATTAATTTTTATTATGTTTTGGGCATTATAATAGTGTATTTTGTATGCTTATCGTTGCAGGTACCGTTAGGCCAGTGCCTTTTGTTTAGTTCGAAAGTGAAAGGATGGACAGCAGCTACCGATGTGGAACCTACGCATCCGAAAATACAATCCGAAAACACAGCAAGTTGATAAGAAACCCCCACAAACATAATTTTTACTTTAAGGCGGCTTTCGCCGTAAAACGCCTCAAAATGAAAGTGTCACATCATGTAGGAAAGAAGCCCAAAGATAACCTTGAAACGAACAAAAAAAAACCAAAACAAAAAAATACAAAATAAAAAACACAACGCCCAAATTGTGGCACATTAAATGAAAAGCACTCAAAAAATGAGGAGTACGCACATTAAGAACATGAAAAGAGAAATTCGTCAACATTTGTACTATGACAAATTTATCACGGCCCCCAAGAGCTATTGTCTAGAGCTTATGAGCCCTAAAACCTGCTTATTCACCTCAATTTGCATAGTGTACAAATGAAAAGTAAAAGGCCTACACAAATTTAGCTTAAGTTGACAACCTTCTAGATAATATACTACTAAAGTGTTTCACGTGTGATTGAACCTATGCTAATATGTTGTCATTCACATCAAACGCTTTCATTTTTTGTGAAATTTCTAATCACTTTGAAAGTAGTGCCTGCTGCTGACCAAAATGTTGTGTGACATATGCGTAGAGCAATCGCAAAACTTACGCGAATCTTAGCCACGAACTTGATTGACCCTAATGATTTTTGGCTAATGATTTTTGCATGCTCGAGAAAAGACAGCAATAAAATACAAAAACCTAAGCCAAAGGCTGTGTAATGTCTTTTGAAAGTAAAAACAAGCAAAGCTATTAAATTCGTGTACTTACACAAAAGTCAACCGGCAGCTGGCAACTGGCAACTGGCAACAGTTGCTACGGCTAGTGGTCACTAGGCAACTTGGGGGCCGCACAGTTGATTGCTGACAGGAGCCTCTGTGTTCGGAGTGCATTCATTTTCATTTTCGTTGGCATTGGTTAACCTGCTGGCGCAGCATGTGTGCAAATTGTAAATTGTGTACGCTTTGGCAAAACAAACAGCGGCCAAATTTATTTCTATTTGCATTTGCCTTGGCCGGGCTCTTCCTTGGCTTGGAAATCATAACCCGGCAT
Source organism: Drosophila maculinotata (assembly GCA_035045305.1). Taxonomy (NCBI): domain Eukaryota; kingdom Metazoa; phylum Arthropoda; class Insecta; order Diptera; family Drosophilidae; genus Drosophila; species Drosophila maculinotata. The sequence continues at coordinate 2,538,985 of JAWNPD010000649.1, read as the reverse complement.
CGTTCGGGCCTTGGCCATGGCCAAATTCGAACTTTTCGCATATGATATTTATTTATGTATGCACATGCTCAAGCGCAAGCGGGCTCTTTTCCGGCAATAGTTTTTACAAGAAAATTTGCTAAGCATAAATTTTGCCAGCTGACCTACTTGGGAACGCAGCCAAAACTAAAGACTTAGGCAACGAACTAGCTTCGGGTTTCTTTCTGCATCAGCTCAAGAGCGCAAAAAGGATGTAAGACAAAACCTGCCTGACGTAGGTGCTTAATTAAGAGCTTATTTAGTCTAGCTCCCGTTGTGCTGGCCACAAAAAAGTGAATGTACTTATGTCGCATGTCAGCAATTTCAAATAATGAACTGTCCATTAAGATGCTACAAAACCTCTCAAGTACATGTCATGTGTAAAATATGCATATGGCTAGAAAGGTACATGTATATTGATATTTTGCTGCTGTTTCTGCCACCTCAAATACTGAGTTTCGGTGTCATATTGATTGAGTGCAAGCACTTTTTCATATTTATGAGTCCGTAAAGAGCGTCAAGTATACGACCCGTTGAATTTACATTTCCAAAGTTTAAGAACGCTATATGAAATTAGTGACTTGTACTCAAATAAGAAAGGGTACATAAAACTAAAGTTCGCTTGAGATCTGAAATGAGAATCAGTAGTAAAATACCTGTTACCTGATACATTTTTTTTTTGCTGATTGCAGTAATTGCCGATTTTGATACACAAGTTTATATCGTACAAATTTTATGATACTTTATACCTTAAAATGAAAGCATAGTCTAATTTTTGTCGTATAATGAACATAAAATGAATAGGCCTAATCTACTTAGTTTAGAAAAAATGCAATAAATGTTTTAAGTACCATGGATCACAATTCTGTTCAGATGTGGTATTTCATTAAATATGTGTGAGATTAATTATGTAGTTATGTATATTTATCAGCAATCAAGCACACTTGGAACTTTAACGGCGAGAAAAGTTTAACGACATGAGAAACTAAATGTGGAATGTCGCTACTCCATATGTTCGTATTCTGTTCTTCTTAATTCAACAAAAATTAGTTTTTCGTATACAAAATTAATTAAAACATCTTGCTATTTTCTAATTTTTACTCTCAACCTTTTACTTTTGTTTTGTTCACATTGCTGCTGGTGCTGCCACTGTTGCCTGTCCCCTTGAGCGCTGCAGTTGCATTCGATCACATCGAGTTGACAAGTTCTTTCATCTCTTGTTTGATTTGTGCTGCGTTGTTTTGACAAGCAACTCAACTTTTCAATAATTATGCACTTTTGAAATTTCTCGAGATTTCTACAATATTTAACTGTAAAAGAAATCGTTGGATTGTCCGCCTACGATTTTTTCTCATGTGAAACCAATTGAAATTGTCATGTATCGTCAGTTGAGGAACGGCTCAATTGAAGTAATTTTACGAATCAGAGCAACTAACTAGTGGCTCCAGCAGCAGCAGCAGCTACAAGACAGAGCTGAGAGTGGTGCGGTGATGCGGTGGCTATCACTGACCTCAAACCACCCACACGTCTTGCATTATGTTACTTTAATTTGGGTAAATTGCGGCGATCGCTGCTCGACTTAAATAATTTGAAAACAAATTTCAGCGCTGTTATTTAACTGGCCATTACAAAATTGTCTGTAATGGGCATTTAACCCCGAAAAAAAATAAAAAAGTTCTACAATGCTTACATAAGATGCAAGTTGAGAGGCTCCAGTTATTGTTGCCTGTTTGCCTGTTGGCTGTTGGCTGTTGGCTGCTGGCTGCTGTGCCTGGTGAAAGGTGGCATGCCATAGGTCAGACAAATATGAGAGCGCACGAGCAATGTTATGATTATTATTATTATTTTTGGAAATTAGTGCATTTTATAAGAAACTATTATTTTTATGTTTTAGTTTTGGTTTTGGTTTTGTGGCTGTTAGCTGTTAGCTGGCCTCCCAGCTTGAAGCTCATTCGAATCGTGTTCGTTGCTCCAAGTTATGTCACTAATTTGCTGACGTTGTCGTGCCTCTTTTTGCCGTTGTCGTCGTGTTGCTGTTGTTGGTGTTGTGCGACATATTTGCTCAGTCAGAGACAGTCCCTGGTGCATTCTGTGGCATTGCATATGGGCAAAAATTAATGCCAAATGGCTTGTTAAACGAACAACAAGAGCAACGAGAGGCAGCAAGCAACATCATCACTAAATAATGATTACTGCATGTTCTCTGTGGCATAGTTATTTATCTCAGTGCCAGACGACGTAATAAACTGCAGGTACATATTGATTTTTACTGTTACAAAAGCAAGTTGTTAACATGAAAGTCGTGTGAACAACAGGCAAAGAAACAAACAGTCTGACTGTCAAGCAAGCAGAGACACAAAGTCCGGTAAAAGGCAGCAGCAGCTATAAAAACAAGAAAGAATTTGGCAAGAAATGGGATGAACGATTTATAATGAGAAATAAATCTACTTAGATGAAAGCTAGCTAGTTGCAAGTTGTATGAGAAATTCAAAAAAGGAATCGATGCTTGTACAAAACTGTTTTCATTTTACTCCCTGTAATCTTAATTCAATGAAACAGGGTATATCGATGACACATCTGAATCTATAAAATGTATTCGTGAGTTTATTTATCATAGGCAGATCAATTATTTTTATTAACAATAATATCAACAAATATCGGTTTTAATCATGAGACATAAATTATACACGAAATAAATAATTTGATGAGGGTCGACTTCACTAATTAAATGTTGATAAATTAAAATTGATAAGTGTAGATCTCAAATCGTTTTTTAGGATATTTCGTAATACTTACTGATCATTTTAAAAATAAGCAATCTAGACTTGAAAACAGGGTATTTCCCAGCCATAACTGAAGGATTTATCTCGTTTCACTTTATTTCTAAAGTTAAAGGATATAAAGTTAAATAATATGTTTTGATATTTGGTAATAAATGCGAAACAGCAATAATAATTACGCAGAAGCATCGATACTCAAAAGTAAAGTTTTGTTCAAAGGAAGGAATTGTATTGACTATCTGGAAAGTTAGTAATTGATGTTGCTCAGCGGGTGCAGCTTCTCCTGCTGAGTCGCCTCCGCTTAAAGGCGAACTTACGATCGGCCCCACATAATTGACGGAAGCTGTCGTCGATCTGCAGGGGACTTTTTTAAGGCCAATACAGCCCATTTCAATTCGTTTTTATACGGTTGTCATAATATTTTACTATAATGTAACCATCAAATTGAAATTACTAAACAGTCTGAATAGAGAGAGATAGAGAAAGATAGAAAAAGATAGAGAGGGATAGTGAGGAGTAAACTGATGAAGCGAATTAGAAATGTGAAATTAGTGCCATTGCCATAAACGAATATGCTAATTTGAATGGCAGCTTGCAATCGGTTGACTGATGATGATTGGGGGAGGTGCGGGAAGGGGTGGTGGGGTTTTCAACTTACTTAGCTGCATTCCAACAGCGGCCGCAACAAGCGAGCCAATTAATCGCTATCAAAATCGTAGCTTTCCACGAACTGCCAATTATTACACAATGCCAGGCGTCAAGGTGGTTGGCACCACAGCACCACAGCACCACGCTGCTCTACCACACCACAGGAGTGCAGTGCAGTGTGTGGATGCAACTAGGTGCATTGCTCTCGTTTTGCATTTGCCATCATTCGTTTGAATCTTTCGCTTTGGCCATTTTGCCATGCAAATTGGTTCGCTGTCGCTGTCAAGTTGATTTGTCATCTTTCAACTTTGACAGCACGTGAGCTGCATGTAATTGCCAGATGCCAGTTACCAGTTCGCCAGTTGCCAGTTGCCAGTTGCCAATATCAATACCCAATACCAATACCAATACCAATGCCAATGCCAAAGCTAAGGGCCGACGACAGTAGCCGCTGACAGGCATTTGGCAGTCGGAGCAAATTGGCGGCACATGTTGCTGTTAGCACATGTTGTTGACGCGGTCCAGCAACATGTTGCTGGCCGGTGCATCGTTTTTGCTTATGGCCACACAATTAACTTTTATTTGGCCAAAAGGCTGTTCACAATTTGAATTGATTTCAAATTTTGCGTTCGCAATCTTTCACTCTAATTGTCTAATTAAAGGCAGAACTCAATAAAAAGCAAATCAAGAAAGAACTGTTAGAAAACCGAATTTAATATTCAGTTGCAGAATTAAATAAATAAAAACCAACTTGATTTTGAATCAGCTATATGATAAATCAGTTCGATGTTGACAAGAATAAGTTCGATTCTGGACCGATGGTTCAATATAAGCTATATGACATAATAGTTCGATCTTGATAATATTTTGCCAAGCATATCAAAACTCGTCAATCCTTTCAATATCCCTGTGGTCTGCCTTAATGCTTTACACATTTCGTGACGAAGTCATAATACCCTTTGCAAGTGTATACAAAAAAAAGACCCGCAAACACTTGAATTGTGATTAAAGCTGCTCCGCACTGACTGCTAGTTTATTGTAGCCAATTTAATTGGTACGATATTCACACAGTGTTGAGAGAACTAGAACAACAGAGCCGAGCAGCAGAACAAAACAGATACAAAACGTGGTGGCATTTAAAACTTTAACGATTTCACACTAATGGCCACTCGATAAGGCCACGGCCACGGCCACGAGTCAGTACCACGGGTAGCAAAGAGACCCAAAGAGACCCAGAGACTGCCTCAAGGGCGCACCCGTGCCTAGAAGCCTACGCAAAAGGTTTGTTGGGGTCCAAGCGTCTAACGAACGACCGACTATCGCACACAAGAGGCAAGAACAAGAGGCAACCATGATCTTGATAATTGCCAAAAACGTTTGCGCTGTGCGGTCTGCGGCTCTGCCCCAATGCCACACCCACCAGCAGCAGCCCCAAATCCAGGCCAGAGCCACAAACATGACTTTTAAGGGCCTTACATGTCGATTGGAACGATTGCCTCAAGCAGCTGTGTGGCCAACACAAACGACGACACCGACTCCCAACAACAAATCGTGTGACGGGGCTGGAAGCTCTTCAGCTGTCGACGACTCCTTCTTCAGGGTCCCAATCTACGTCAGGATTCTTTCTGCTGATGGTTTACTTCTGTTTCTGCCTGGATAAGCAAACATATTTCGTGTAAAAAGTGTGCTTATTATGGTATTTTTATAGATCTGTTAAACTTAATGAACATAACTTTGCCTGAATCATAAATTCTAAGAGCTTCGGCCATAAATTTTGGCATCCATGGTGTGCGTTTCTTGTATGCAGTCTAAGATTAAGTATTTAAAAACGTATAGAAAAATAATGATTTTGAAATAATGGAAAAACTTTGGCGATAATTAAAATAAATAAATAAGAAAATTTGTGTCGTTACCTATTTATCTAGTATTCCAAATACAAATTGTGTTTCAGAACCACATTATTGAACTGAATAAACTAATACATTGTATATTTGACATGGTCAGTTAGGTGGTCAGTGGGTAAAAATCAATCAGGTGAATAGACAAAACCCGTTACGAAACGTGTCAAAGGTGACAGCAGCCGTATTAGAAATCAATTTGAAATGAGCTACAGCAGCTAACAGTAAACAGTAAACACAAAATGCCAAATGGTAAATGGTAAATGGTAAATTGCGAGGCCTCAGAACGGAACTGCAAAACAAATCAATCTGTGTGTAGTGGCAAATATGAAGAAGATGAAGAAGAAGAGAGCCTCTTCGAGGAGACTCCAATTGCAATTGTGATTATAGTGAGGCGCTGCTGCCGCTGCTGCTGCTGCTCCTCGGCAGTCAATGGACTTGGACTTGACCACCTGCTGGCCCACCAAGCCAAGTCAATCTCAAGAGTTAGCTAGCCATGCAGCAAGCAGCTTGCAACTCGCAACTTGCAGCTCGAGTCGTACGATTTGAGCAAATTGTTTTCAGTTTCCAAGTTTCCACTTGCCACAATCAGCCTTGTGGTCAATGCCGTTTGCTGGGTGGTGTTAATTCTTCCACAACTAATTCTTGGCATTATTCGCTGCTAGTTTGTAGTTAACAGCCGCTGATCGCCGGCCTGTCAGCCGCAAAAGTCATAACCCAGGAAGCCAGCACAGCTGGAAATCAACTCGTATTAACTGCTCATTTTGATAGCTTCGGATGTATATATGCTCACACATGCGGAAGAAGTGGTCAACAGTGGGCCATGTCCAAGGGAAAGCAGGTGTTTGCCTGGGAATAGGCAATAGAAGATCACTCGTAGCCACCACATATCATTATACATATATAGTACCTATAACCCACAAATGTTGACAATCACAGGGAATGCCAGCACGCATTGAGTGCACCAAAATACAGTGATTATTCAATTGCCAATTCAAAGAGATCTTTGTTTGCTTGTATACCTAAACTATGCAGAATCCAATATAAAATTCGATACTTAGAATTGTCAACTATCAATAGCAAACGAACAGGAAAAACAAATATTATTGCTCTAGTCAAAAGTGCCCGACTAGGAGATACTCTGTGCAAAATGTAGACCCTTCATTAGATGTGAGCATGAGATTTTACCTAATATTTTCTTTCCAGATTTAAATGTAGAACCATTACAAAAAAAACATTGCTGTTAAAAATCAGTTCATTTTAGACAAAGTTATGAGACTGTAGAAAGTTTTGACTTATATGCTACTTTTTTTGCCAGAATTTTTAATTGAAATCGGATTGAAAATTTCGTTTCTAGATTTAAATGTAGTTATCATGAAAATCGGTTGAGTTTTGACAAATTTGTGTCATGTAAATAAAAATAATAAGATATTTAGTACAAAATACGCATTTGAATTTCAAATTCACATTATTTTATTTGTATTGGAATTTCTTAATTTTGTTCTACTTCAATGTCAATTAGTTGACTAAAAACGTTTTCAATCTATTGAAAGATTAGTCGCAAATGTCCAGTCAAATACACCTGCATAATTGTCGGGGATATGGCAACCATTAAAGTTAAGATCAACGTGAAGACGTACAAATAAAGAAAACTAAAGATGAAACGGAGCAATTAAAAAACCAATTTGCCACACAGTCGCATCAACGAATAACAAACTTTTGAAATCTCTGCAATGGTTTTAATAAATGTGCACATGCCAAATTGTTGTTGTTGTTGTCGTTGTTCTTATTGCTGTTGTAGAACGAACGCATGCGATTGTTATTGTTAGCAAGTTTATATTGTTTTTTTTGTTTTTTGTTATTCTGACGGCTGAGCAGCGACCATAAAAACATTTATAAGCCTCATTATGATGACCAGAATTTCTTGTCATTCAGTCGAGAGACTTTCACAGCGTGCTCTCGCCCCATTGCAGACGGGAGGAAGTTTGTGGCGGGGGGTCGAGTTGCGCATCAATGTTGTTCTGGCGTTGCTTTTGCTATTGTTGCCATAATTTAATGTTGATTTTTGGTTGTTAGAAGTGGGCTATGACGCGTTGTCGCGTCCACTTTGAAGTCAGCGACTAACTTGCTGCTGCGGCAAGTGCGTTTGTCAAGTTCGTGTCTTAAGTCTTTTGTTTGACGTGCACTTTTTGTTTGCGTTTGGTTTGTTTCATTGTGTATTATTTGGTATTGGCTCAGCTTTTAGCCGCAAATCAGCAAAACGCACTGGCTGCAAATAGTTGACCCACTGAAGCGAACAGCCCTAAATGCCAAAGAAGACACTGGCTGATGTCTTTGGCCGCCCGACTTGTCCGTCTGCTTGTCTGTCTGTTTGTCTGTCTGTCTGTCTGTCTGCCCGGTTGACTGACAGCTATCACACTTGAAACGGACCCAAATACTGGACAGCGTTTTCTCTTTTGTTGTGGTGCAAACGTTTTCATTTTCACGTTTCATTTTCATTACGGTTTCAGTTTCGGTTTTCAGTTTATTTGTTTTTGTTTTTTTTTTGTCTTTTTTTTTTTGTTTTGTAAACTTCTCATTGTGAATTCTATAAGCTGAAATGCAGCTAAGAGTTCTCACACTCTTTAGCGTCAGTTGCAATCGAATATAATTCCGTTTGCTGTTAAGTGACAAATTGCAAGCGCCCTTGGGGCTGTGAGTCTTTCTAGCTGCTGCTGCTGCCCGCTCATAAATATTTACTAGCCCATGAAGGCAGCAGGCAGTCCTTGGCAATCTTGAGTGCAATCTAACGCACGCTGGCTGCATTAGGTAATAAATTGCTGCCCCGCCCCGGCGGCCATGAAAATTGAATTGTTTGTTGTTGGTGGTTCGGGTGGTGCTGTTGGGTGCTAGTGTTTGCTAGCGGTTGCTTGTGGTTGCTGTTGGCCGCACGAAAGCGAAGCGCGATCGGCACGCCCACATTGCGTTGGCCAGGCTCATTAGCGAATATCGTGGGATTGTACTGTAATTGTTGTTTTTGTTTGCCCAACGCGATGAGCACTGCGATTTGGACGAGGACCAGAACCAAGACCAGGACCCGAACAGTTTGCTGCTGCCGGCAAAATAAATGAGCGCACATTAAGTCTAAATGATTGTGAATATTAGAAAATATTGGCATGCCAAATGCGGCACATTCAGAGCTGTCTGCCACTATTGCCATACAAATAATAAATGATCCTTGGCCTTGGCAACGTCCATGTCGTTATGTCTCATTAGCACTTGCCATGCATTTACTTAGGTGCGCAAATTAAAATAAAGAGCAGCGCAACACTTGATGGAAAGCCCTGCCCAGCTTCAGGCTCAGCGCCTCAGTTGCCACCAAATAACCCGTTTCGAGCCGCAAACACAAAAAGCCAATGAGCCACTGAGTCGATTTTTTCAGCTCAAGTTGAGTGACTTGCTTTTGCTTTTTTGCTTTTCGACTTCTTTGCTTTATGTCTTTGCATGGCAGCCAGGAAGTTGATGCATGGCCAAAAAAGTGCGCTGCGCCAAATTCTGGCTGCAATTTAATGATTTTAAATTGGCTGCAAGTTTTTAATGAAAGTGCTGCTCCGCTTGCTAGCTGGCTAGCTGGCTGACTGGCTGGCTGGCAACGAAAGATGCGCTCGGAGACGCCTTCACTTTTTTTTTTTTTCGTTTTTTATTTTCGGTTTTGCCTGCACAAATTACACAGGCAGCTGTTACGGCTGGCAATCAGCATAAGATTTCAGCATTTTACTGCCTGCCATCATCATGGTTGTTGTTGTTGCTGTTGCCGTTGTTGTCTTTGTATTTTTGCGAAATTCCCAGTTTTGGGTTGCTCGCTGCGCTTTCGTGTCAACACTTTTTATATGCCAAGCGAAACCGGCCAGAAACAACCACAGCCACCCGGCCTGATAATCAAAACTCCAACTGGCAATTCGGCAAGTGGCTCTGGCAGGCTATCATTCATTCATTCACTCACTCACCCAGTCATTCGCTCGCTTGCTCACTCAATCAAGCCAGCTTCATGCACTGCACACATTGGAGCGTGGGCCAGGCTCTCAATGAGGTCAATCTGCAACATGTTGTTGCCATTGTCTAAATTCTATTTTGCCGGGCCATTGACTGTCAGCAACAAATTTCACTTTTCATATGCCCACACACTTTAAAAATATGGGTTTCAATTTAATATTTATTTTCAATCATTTTTGGAACTTTGATTTTCAATATAACTTACAAATTGTTTACAAGCTATTAATTTAAAATAATAATAAAATGGTAGTAAAATCTATTGGCGTTAAGTTTGAATTATTTTGGATATTTAATACATTTATTTTGTAAAACATAATAATCAAAAGCATTTATGTTCATTCTGTATCAATTCTAATGGACTCTCCTTGAAATTTCACAACAAGAAAAGTATTTATTGTATATACAAGATTGCATAAAATGTAAACCAAAATTTCTCACTGTGCACTACAGCATGGGGCATATGTTACCATATATACCATATATACCATATGCTAAATGCCTGCCCACGACCTGTTGAACTTTGGAAGAAACCAGGACTGATATGGGTCATGGCGCAGGTAGTACAACAACACGCCGTTCCCATATTTGATTGTCAAACATAGGCTACCGTTTTGGCCAATGTCGCTGTCGCCGTTGCCGCTGCTGCGGCTGCGGCTGCGGCTCTAGTCCCATTGTCCATGCTCTGTCGTCGTCGTCGTCGTCGCCGTCGCCGTCGTTGTCAATGTTGGCTGTCAGTTTTGTCAGGCGGGTTGACAGGCCTACAAGCGGGCCAACTTGGCTTAACTGGCCAATGCTTTTGTGCAAAATCAATGCCGCAATTGCATGTGGCGCATACAAGATCAGTTTTTGGATTCAACATCCAACCGCAACAGTTACTCCAGCCTGAATCCATGTCACGCTGAAAATAAACTACCAAAAAAAAAAAAGGCTGTGCCAAATTTATGTTCCACACGCCATTAATCACGGCCCGGAGAGTGTTGGCGTTGGCATGTGCCAAACTGTGGTCAAGCTGAATTTCACAAATCATAACCGCAAAAAGGTTTTTGGCCAATGCCACTGACATATATATAGGTACATATATCTCTCAGCTGCTGGAACCAGACCCATTTGTGCTCGTCATTTGGGAAGTGGCTGCAAATTAACCTTAATTGATTGCATTTGACAGCAGTCGGCAGTCGCCAGTCGGGCCATTGTGGGAGCGGGTCTATAAGCCGGAGCAGACTCAAAGCACAAAATTTTGGTATCTCAACGTAATAGCATTCATTATGTCTAGCTGGCTGGTGCACTGGAATAATTCAAACATTATCATTAACCCGTTTTTGTTTCTTGTTTTTAGGTTGTGTTATTTTTTGTTGTTGTTTAAAAGTGAATCCATGTATTTGCTGGCGTTTGTCTGGTTTGGGTCTATCGATTGACCTGCTGGTCAAAATCTTGGCACACAAGTTCACTTTCTATTTATTTACTTAGTTAAAGTCACAGTTACAGCGGAGGCGGCTTCTTTTGTGCCACACTGCACAAATCGCATCGATTTAATAACCACAGTCGTTGGCAGCGGGAAAATCGCTTTTTAGCCAGTTCTACAAGGTGTTTATGGCAAATCGTGACAAAATGCTTTGACTCATTGACAAATCGGTGCAATGAGCCAGTCGGCAAAACAGCAAACGAACTTTGATTGAACACCATCTGCCTTTTGACATTTTGGCAAGTGCATTTGGCTCAAACAGTTTTCAACTGGGTTGGGCAATGAAAGCGGCTGCTGAGCTGCTTAAAAACTGAAAGCTTACGAAAACTGCTGGCTAGTTTGAGTGTAAGTATATTTCAAAATCAGTTTCAATAAGTGAGTATATTCAAGTCGGGAGTGTTTTAGACTAGCAGATACTCTGTAACCTTTAATAATCTCCTTTAATGTCTCCTCGTTCTCTATAATATGATCTTGATCAATTCTAGCCTGTTATTTTCTCCTTCTCTCTCGAAAAGTCACTCTTACTCTCTCTCTCTCTCTCTCCTCTCTCTACCTTCACTGATCGCATAAATACAGAATATTGTAAACTCCCAACATATTAATGTATAAATATATTAAATATTTTTGTGCAGATGCTACCAGTTGAATATCTCTTCTTAATATGCAAATATTCGTAGAAAGTAAATGCAGCAATGCATGCATTATTAATTTGCCTTAGCTAGGCGCCCACCCCGCATCGCTCCCCGCACCACTCCTGGCACTCAAGCTCAGACTATACCCAAGACGGCATAAATTTCGAACTGAACAAGTGAAATTGACCAAATTTGGCAACTGTAACTGCATAAACTGCAAGTCAAATGGGACTCCAGTCACTTTGATGTGGCCAACAACAAAGACCAAGTGCGCAGCAGAGATGTAGTAGAAAAAACGGGCGACAGAGATAAAGCACGCAAATGTGTTGAAGTTGGCCAACATTTTGGCCAATTGCCCATATAAATGCAACTAGCAGCGAATTTTCAGCATAAATTTGTAAATCTTTCTCAGCTTGATTTTTTCGGGTTTTGATTTTTATTTCTTTATTTTGTTTTTCATGTCAACAACTCGACGCACATTTACGGCAACTTGTCGCAACCAAAATACAATTTTAAGCAAATTAGTTACATATGTAAATACATAAACAAATGTATAAAGCGCGCGTGTGTGTGTGTGTGTATGTGTGTGTGTGTGTGTGTGTGTGTGCTTGTGTACAATACAAAGTATTTTCTTCTAAAGGCAGCAAACGGACAATGTACAAACCGGAACGTATAGCTGTATACTAGCTGTATAGCTTTATAGAATGGAGCAGCCTTTCACAATGTCGGTTGCTATTGTTGTTACTGTTGTTATTGTTGTATGCTTTGATAAAAGTGAAGATAGCATTCGGTTGCGGTGAAAACATTTAAAGCTTTTGGTGTAAACATCTAGCATAACATATCTTAACTGATCTAGTTTCGGCCAAACAGTTCAAACAAATAACACAGATACAGATCGCTGACAGCTACCAGAAAGCTGATCTTTATCTTAACATGATTATTCAATTCAAAGAGCAAACCAACTTATCCTTGATGTAGCCTAATTTAAGCATGCATTTGTTTTTCCCATAGCTGCTCCCATTTTCTTGTTATTTATTTTATTTTAACTGTGAAGCATAGTTTTAATGTTTATTGCTTTAAAGCAATCACTTATCATGGCTTAGTGGTCTATTTCTAACTGAATTTCACAGTTGACGAAAGAAATTATTGTAAAATCATAATTTGCAATGCATTTAACGACTTGGCTCTAAAATGAGAAACATATTGTTTTTGAGTCTCTCTTTTTTTTAACACCTTTCACACACATTTTTATAAAACCCAACGTGTTCCTTAAAACTTTTAAATTTCAAATATTTTATAAGTCAATCTTTCATTTCGATTTTTTTTTTTAAATTTAGAAGTTTTGAAATTTGTTATATTAGCGAGTTCAATTTGGTGTATATAAATCAATACATTTAAAATGTATTTTATAAATTTTGATTTATCTTGAAGCAAATTCTAGTTTCGAAATTAATCATTCAAAGCCTCACACAGATAATTTTGAGCAGTCCTTGACTTGCATATATTTGTAAATCATTTGGTTTTAGTTTTGATTTTCACAACCGCGTTTCATAGTAATTCTCATATCCTTGCTAATCGTCTAACGGTACCCACAGAGTCTTCCAGAGAGTCTATTGCTTGTTGGCAACCACTTAGCATGGCCCTCGAGCTCGATCTGTAACTTAATTATAATACTCGTCTGCGGACGTATACAAACATTCACACACCCAAAGAACGCCCCGAAATGCCAAGAGGCAGCGAGCTATGTAGCATAGCTCATATGCTAATTAGATGGTACTCGTAAGTGGTGCTCACTGTACAGAGATACAGATCTTTAGACTACCCACTAATTGTTGGTCAATGGTCGAGGGCCAACGCTTGCATTCGTTTTACTGGGTTAACAGGTGACGTGGAAATTACTTACTTACTTACTACTTTACTTACTTTACTTACACGTTTTAGAGAGTCAGTGAAAATTCCCTAAAACGGTCTTTGAGCCACGCCCATGCCCAACTAAAGAGGCGGTGCTTAAGAACAAAGGCTTCAAAGCGCATAATTAGCATAAGATTATTGAACTAATTGCTGCATGTGAAATCACTAAATGACTAAATAACTTCACTGTAGCTGCTCCACTGTACTTTACTGTGGGAAATGCAACCGATCCCCGTCTTGACTAATCTTTCATTAGTTACTGCTGCTGTTGTTTTTCTTGTTGTTGTTGTTGTTATCTCATTACACAGTCTGTGAGCCCTCTGGGCGAAATTTGGCTAATTTGGGCAGGCAAGCAACAAGTCCATAAATTATGCAACTCCGAGCACCACTCAAAGCAGAAGAGGAGCCAACGGCTCTTTGAAGCGCCGCTTCGTTTTTCTCACATTTGTCAACACTCTCGGACACCTTGGGGCAGCAAATATGGCTGGCAAAGGAAGTAACATTCAAGACATAAGCTATAGTAAAAGGGTATTACATGTACTGTTAGAAGCTTGACAAATGGCTAGCATATTACACCATTACACCATACAATTGATTTATTTATTTATTTACGAGCTGTGCGGTAAGAGATGCAAACTCATTATTTATGTTTTTTTTTATATAGTGCCACTGGCTTCCTTGGCTTTCAATCACAATATATTATGGTAAATTAAATATTTTTTATATTTTTATTACTACTTTTTTTGTAGTTATCATTTTTTTTAATTGCTAAAAGTTATGAGCTGAGGTCATTGATCTCTTAGCTTCCTAGACTTCCTATTCTGTTCAGGTTTCGATACGTGTTAGATAAATTAGATACATTTTTAACACGTTTTCTTAATTTAAAATATGATTTAGGTTTCTTCAGCGATGCACAAGCTTAAAATTATTCCAAATTCGTCATTAAATATAATAAATCTTATATTTATATTATAGTTGTCATAACTTTAATAAATTCCATTCTTCAGAATAGTCTAAATGTTTACAGATGCACATATTTTATATATACGAGTTTATGATGAACTGCAACTAATTTTGTTTTTGTTCTAATAATTTCCAATGCACCATCTTTAGATTATTTAAAATAATCTACGGTATATATCGTATCATGCATTTATTTACTTCTTGCTTAAGAAACTTTCTAAATAAAATATTTGTGAAGCTGAAAACGTGTTTTGCCCAGAAAATGCATAAGTTATATAATTCATTTATCCAAGATTAAGTAATAATGATAAATACCATACTCAATAATAACATTTATTTTTTAAATTTTCAATCTCTAAGCTTAATGGATATTGACAAAATATAATAGCTTTCAAACGTTTTTTGCAATTGCAATTAGTGTATCGATGCATCGGCTATTTCATTTCAAGGTTTACGGGTTTCCATGCCATCTAGGAGGGCAGCTGCAGTTGCTGCAGATTACCACTTGCCACTTGCCAGGCAAGCACATAAATATCCTGTAAACAGTGGCTCATCGTATCGTCAGCCCATGAAGCTGGGCATCCATTGAGCTCACCTCAGCTTCTAAGCCGTCTCATCGCCTGTTTGGTCTGATCGCCTGTTCATTTGCACATGGTGCGACTATTTTACAGATTTATCATTTTTATCGTTTGCTGCAAAAACCGAAATTTATGAATATGCCACTTGCCACAAAACCAGTTGCAAGCCGCGCGGCTGTAAATTTATGGCCAGGCTGCAGCTGCCAAACTCTCAAGCTTCGCCCGCTGAGCTGGCCGACTTGTACGCATGTTACCGTTGTTGGCCAAGTTGGCTAAAGCCTAATATTTAGTTGGGTTTAGTTAAGTGAGCCTGGCGCTTAATTGCCTGGCATCTTGGCATCTTTTATTTATGTTTTTTTGAGCAGAATGCCTATCGCGTGCCAAAATGTCATCGCCATCTGTTTTACTTGAATCTCTGGGCAAATAAATTGGCTATTGGCAATGGGTATTTGGCTGGCATGCAGATGAGATTGTGATCTTGGCCTGTTATGAGTCAATCAGACGCCTTGGCTACATTGTCACCGTCACCTAAAGTCGGCTGCCTCGAGGCGCGTAGGCAAACAACAAGCGCAGATTGTCGCAACCGATTGCATCATGAAATTTAACTGCCCCGGCATTACAAGGTGCATGCTGCAAGGCTTTGCATAAATTGGCAGCAGGCAGGCATGCTAGCTACCGGCTCTTGGTCGGGCTTAGAAGCATATAAGGCGCCGCTGAGCGCAGCGATCCATTCAACTGTCCGCTGGCCAAAATGTTTATGAGTTGACGATGGCCGGGCCCTATCTGCGCTACATCCTTTCATAATTTCTATGAGCTACACATAAAACTGCCCAACCTAAAGCTAAATCGAATCGACATCAAAGGCGAGCCGCTCCCTGCCATTATTTCTTGGCCTTGGCCTTCGTCGTTGTGGGTAGCCAAAGCTTCAAGTCGGCCGACACCTTCTTCATGAGCGGCGCTATCTGCTTGAAGGACTTGTGATTCTTGTCGCTCAGCAAATTGAATACAACACTCTCGCAGCTCGCTATCGTACAGCCAATGTGACGCAATCGCTCCAGCGCCAAATCCCGATCCTGATTGAGACGCGAGGCACAACAGTCAGCCACTAGCCAAACATCCACATCATTGTTCATTAAATCAAAGGCCGTTTGCTCCACGCACACATGCGTCTGTAAGATATTTGGGGGTAAATTCGATTTGTACAATATATATCAAATAGTTTGTCCAGACTGTCTAACTTATTGGCTGAATGATTTGTTATCAGCCCACAGACTAAGACCGAAACCACTGAGAAACTGAACATTTTTCGGAAAATCCCATACAAGTGGAAACTGTGACTTTGCGATTGTATTAATGCATTTTTTACTACCGATACAATAAAATATCTACACAAATTGCGAAAAATGTATGAATTTCCCAGACAAAGCCGGGCAATATTCAATAGTAGTATCATATAAGAACTTGCCTCAATGCCAAACAGCACCGCTGTTTTGGGCTTGTCGCCAAAAATATACTTCATCTTCTCTTCAATGGGCGGCACAAACATGCTGAATTGTGTCTTTGGTATAATGCAACAGGCATGTTCCACATCCAGCTCGCAAACTGTTTTGCCCAGTTTCTCTGGATACTGCTCGGTGACCACCAGTGGCACATTGAATATCTTGCCGGCTGCTAACTGCAAGAATAGTTACTATACTCATAAATATACATATGCAGATTCCGCCAAACTTACTAATTTTGTTGTATTCGCTATGACCGCACCTATTAAGGGTATTGCTGGCCTAAACTTTTCCTGTAAATCACACATCATGAATAACGTATTTGTCGGTTTAAGACGGTACAGGCTTTGCAACATTTTTTTCCCCATATTTAATTGAAAAGTTCGTATACAAATTTTGAATTTCAACGTTTTTGTTAAATTTGAATATTCC
Source organism: Drosophila maculinotata (assembly GCA_035045305.1). NCBI lineage: Eukaryota > Metazoa > Arthropoda > Insecta > Diptera > Drosophilidae > Drosophila > Drosophila maculinotata. The sequence continues at coordinate 2,522,132 of JAWNPD010000649.1, read as the reverse complement.
CGCAAAGCAATCGTCCTCTAGCGGCTATCATAGGCACTACACTCTGCAGCTTGTATGAACAGCAGTTTTTCGATATCGATATACCACTGTTAACAATTATGTTCAAAAACGCGCTCTGTTAATTAAATGTTACGTGTTAACAAAATTTATTTCTATTAAACGCTGTGATTTTTCCGAAGCACAAGTTTTGTGTGTATTTAATTGGACTTTTAAACGCGTTTGAAGCGCAATAAATTTCAGTTTATAACTATAATAAACGCTTAGAATAAAACCGACCATTTACTGCCCAAAGCCAAAACGAATTTATTAATATTTAAGAAAAAAAGTTCCTGCCAACAATTGAATATAAAACGTGAATACGTAAACATATCAGTGAGTAGAAAAAAAAGCCGGCGTGTTTCATAACATTTGGCAATTTTAATATTTGTTGTCTGTGCAAAAAGCGACGTCTATCGGCAAACAAATGTTTGTTGTCTGACAACTTAACATTCATGCCTTTGCCAACTGGGCACACATTTCCTTAATTTTGTTTACTTTTTGTATTTACATTTTATTGGTTCTAGTTTCAAGTTGACTTGAAAGTGATTGAATTGAAATTCCAAATTATATAAAATAGGCAAGTGTGGTAAAGAGTGTTTTTATTGAATTTTGGCTGGATGCAGCTGTTGCCGGTGCTGCACGCGGTCACACTGTCAATGCGAAAACCACCAGTTGCATGCCGCTAACATTTACACGTGTGTGTGTGTGTGTATGTGTGCAAAATTTAAATTTGGCAACGGACCAGAGACAAGTTCTTAGTTGACAGTTACAGCGCGCCCAACTAATTGCAGCCGCATAAATCACGCTTCTCTGCAAATTTTTGAGGCATTCAGCTTTTATAAATTTATTTCACTTTCAAAGATAAGCATCGCTGTACGCTTTGCTGCTCGGCTGTCATACATACATATGTATACAAAAACACAAATATCAAAAGCTCGACAACTTGCTGACGGCTAGTGCGACGTCGACGTTAACGTCAACGCCTGCGTCAACGTCAGCGTCACCGTCACCGTCACCATCATCGTTGCCAACGCCTTTATCAATTTGCAACGGATACGCAACGCTTTGTGACAACTTGAATTAATCGCTTAGCCATCGTGGCGTGCTCTTTACTCTAGAATCTCTATCACTCTTACTCTCTATTTACCTTGCTAGTATTTTATTGGCTCTCTGCTGCTCAAATGTTTATACCCTGTAACCATTAAAACTTGGGTACAGTGAAATATCGATCATATGTATCTAGATTCTCATATACCCTGCCCTGGACACAGATCCGGTATATTTCCATTCTTAGAAATCACCTTGATCCTTCAATCCACCTTGAATTTGATCATTTTATAATGGTTTGGGAAACACATTCCATAAAGATATACGGAGAGAGTACAGGGTGTCTGCTAGGCGAGCACGCTCGCGGTGAGCACTCTTACTTGGTTGAATTGGTCGCGGTCCATTCGCAGCGCAATCGTTCAGTAGCAAAGGGAAGCATTTGCCTGTCGGACGGCGTTTGGTGTCGGAAACAGCCCCAGCAATTTTCGACTGTTGGTTTGCGTTTTATTTGATTAATATTGATCAATTGATAATTCTACAAGCAACCATTCGTTTTGGGCACTGGCCATAAATTGTGACAGTCGCAAATGTTGGAGCTCTGATGCCAAACCGAACCAAATAAAAAAACCGCCCACAAAAATTTGGTTGGTTTTGATTTATTTTTTTTTTTTTTTGGCTTGAACCTGCAACTTGCAAAATCAGCTAACAATCTGCTGAAATTTCTTAAATTATTTGCAACATTTCTCTTACAGTTAGTTGGATAGTACAAATTGCCAAGAATGAGCCTTAAATCGATCAAATATGAACGCGGCAGCCTGGAGATACTCGATCAGCTGCTGCTGCCCGTCGTCTCCAAATACTTGACCGTCCGTGGCGTCGAGGATGGATGGAAGGTCATCAACAAGATGCAGGTGAGCAGCCATCAATCGATCAGTCGACCAATCAGCGATACAAATACCCATTTAAATTCCTGTCTGCATACTCAATCAATTTAGTCATTTATTGTCTCGCTATAAATAACGTTATTAACGTTAAAATGTCGTACAAATATATAAATTAAATTAATCTTGTAAAACGTTTGCCAAGTGCAAAAGTCTTGCACATCATCATCGAAATTAATTGCATTATCCCCAACAAAAACAATTGCTTGGCGCTTGGTACATTTAAGTGGGCTGCCCTCTATTTATTACCAAAAACTAAGTATTTTTATACCCTTTGCCGGCAGTGTTCTAATTTTGGCACGAAATGTGTGACGCTTTACATTTTACATATTAAATTAAATATATATATATTCTGATAATCATTTAAAGACGAGTTGATATTATAGCTACGTATGTCTGTAATTTGTATACCCTTGCGGAGGAAATTATTATTTTAGCCAGAAGTTTGCATCGCATAGAAGGCAAAACTTCCGACCCCATAAAGTATATATATTCTTGATCAGGACGACAAGACGAGTCTGTTTTTACGCAAACTGGTCTCTCAATTTGAAAGTTATCTTGAAAAAACTTGTTACAGATGCTTGTTTCTGCTACACGCAGATAATATGTCGGAATCAGCCGGATCGGACTTTTATAGCATATAGGAACGATCGGTCGAAAATGTTTGTTTTTCGTGATAACTTGACAAAACCTACCAATTGTAAGTTGTAGCATTATATAAGCATGCTCACAATTTTTCATCAAAATCGGAGCACTATATCTTTTAAATAGCTGCCATAGGAACAATCTGTTGAAAAATTAGTCGTTGTATGAACAACTTTTTCGTTTCTCAAACTATCTGAACCAAACTCAGTAGTTGCAAGTTTTATTAGATTTTATATAGATTAATTGAATATGGTCAAAATCGGCCGACTTTATCTTATAGCTGTCTTAGGAATTATCGGTCTGAAATATTGATTAAAATAAGAAAATTCATTTCAAAAGAAGCATTCTCATTCTCGTTTTTTGTTTTAGCACTTACCTTATCATCATCAGACTTAATCACTTATGTTGGATGATAGAGTTATGTTTGAGAAATGCTTTGAATTTTATGAATTTTAAATCCGTGCATTACATTTTGCCTGCCTGCTAGCGTATTTAATCTTTGACAAGCCACAGATAAGTCATTTGTCTTGTTTTTTTTTTGTTAAACAAGTAGAATCGGGGAGCGGGAGAGATAATTTGCTGCTGCTGCTACGGCTCCAAAGAGCACACGCATGCGGGGCTCATCACGTGGACTGCGAGCGATTATATAATGTTGCTTACTTATATACAAAGTGTTTATGGACAGATAAGAGCAGATAAGCGTTGACACAGCGGCAGCAGATGATACCAATACATTTGCAGCTATTCAATAATTCCATGTCTATGTTTCTGTTTTGTTTACACCTTGCAGGTGCGAGGCGCTCCGGCGATTGCCATTGTGGGCTGCCTCTCGCTGGCCGTGGAGATCTATCCGGAAGAGTTTGAGACCAAGAAATCGCTGCGCCAGGAAATCGAAGGCAAGCTCAACTATTTGGTCTCCGCCCGGCCGACGGCGGTCAACATGAAAATCTCCGCGAATGAGCTAATCACGCTGACCAATGATCTATACAAGGACGATGCCGTTACGGTGGCCAACATGAAGCTAAGGTAAAGCACACGTCGCTAGACAAGCTGAAAAAAAAGCACAAGCCACAGCAATTACCTCAATGTTATGTTATTCAAGATTCCTGGATGCCACCGAGGCCATGCTGGACAAAGACATTGCCGATAATCGTGCAATTGGCGCCAATGGCGCCAAGGCCATACTCGACAACGTGGCAGCGACGACTGGTGCGTCCGGCGGGAGTCCTGTGCGTATCCTCACCCACTGCAACACCGGCTCCCTGGCCACAGCGGGCTACGGCACAGCGCTGGGCGTAGTGCGGCATCTCAGCGAGCTGGGCAAACTGGGTAAATTGTTAACTTATTCAGTGGGGCACAACTACTAAATACTTTTCTCTTGGCCATACAGAGCACGTTTACTGCACTGAGACACGACCGTACAACCAGGGCGCACGATTAACTGCCTACGAGCTGGTGCACGAGAAGCTACCCGCCACCCTGGTGCTGGACAGCATGGTAGCGGCGCTGTTGCGTGTCAAAAACGTCGCTGCTGTTGTCGTCGGCGCAGATCGGGTAAGTTCAAGTAATACATACCTAAAAAGCTTGGCTGTCGGAAATTAAAAACTATAGTAAATTGAATGGTTTATCATTTCTGATTTACTAAAATTAAACTCTCTTCTCTTGCTGCAGGTTGCGTCGAATGGTGATACGGCCAATAAAATTGGTACCTACCAAATAGCTGTGGTGGCCAAGCATCATGGCGTGCCCTTCTATGTGGCCGCACCGCTGACATCGATCGATCTGCAGATACCGAGTGGGGATCATATCATTATCGAGGTGCGACCGGATCGTGAGATGACGCACGTGGGCGAGCATCGGATTGCGGCGCCGGGCATCAGTTGCTGGAATCCCGCTTTTGACGTAACGCCCGCTGCGCTCATCACTGGCATCATAACGGAGCATGGCGTCTTTAAGCCAGAAGCGCTAAACGAGGCGATTACGAAGCTGGTTGGGTTATAACAGCCGCACCGATTGCTGCTCCCGCTGCTCCTACTGCTGATGCTGTCGTTGTTGTTTATAATTGCGTTGAATGAATGCACTCCAGTTGTCAAAGCCACCACACAAACACTTATGGGTAATCGGGCAGCTGGCTTTTGTATATGTGAGTCGGCTGTGAACGAAAATACAATGCACATTATAGCTATAAACAATAGGACTGCAGATGTTTTTATTTTTCGGCAACGCCTTTTGTCTAAACTTGGCTTTAAAGCTGCGGGCAGGCCGCCAGTGCCTCACTAGCCACAAAAATCATGGACTTCATGGTGTTTACTTTGCTGCTACTCAGCCTGCTGCTGGGCCTGTCCCACAGTCAGCTGAATATACAAAACAATTTTCGCAATATGCAGGTGCGCTTGGCCAGCACACAGCCATTCCAACGGCCGTTGCGTGAGGGTCGCGTCGAGGTCAGCTTTGACAATGGCGTCACGTGGGGCACCATTTGCAGCTCCAGGTGGACGAAGCGTGAGGGAAATGTTGTCTGCCGGCAGCTGGGCTTGGGCTATGCCTCGATGGCCATGCCCAGCACCAAGCATGGCAGCAGTCCCACCTATCCCTGGGTTATGGTCGGTACCCAGTGTCGCGGCACAGAAGCGAAGCTCTCGCAGTGTCATCGAGAGCCCACTTACCCGAGTGCTTGCAGCACCTCAAATCGTAATGTCAGCACCGTAGCGTGTGTGAGCAAATCAGCGGATCTGCAACTTGGCCTGATCGATATTGAGGTAAGCGCGCATTTGGCCAATGTGCCCATGACGCGGCTCACCTGCGCCATGGAGGAGAAGTGTGTGTCCGCGGATGCGTATGTGATACGCCGAACAAATCCGAATGGAGTGCGTAAGCTGCTCCGCTTCTCCGTCAAGGCATCAAACGTGGGCACGGCGGATGTGAGTCCCTATGCCAACTATAAGGATTGGGAATGGCATCAGTGCCACATGCACTATCACAGCATGAACGTCTTTGCCACATTCGATGTGTTGAACCAGCGGTACCAGAAGGTCGCCCAGGGTCACAAGGCATCCTTCTGCCTAATGGACTCCCAGTGCAATTTGGGCGTACAAAGAAAGTACACCTGTGGCAATTTCACGCAAGGTATGTTTAGATATTCCTTCCTCTTCTTCCTCTATCTCAGCTGATATCACATTAATGCTGAGGCTATTGATAGGCATCACCGCTGGCTGCTCCGATGTCTACAGTCATGTGCTAGATTGTCAGTGGGTCGATGTAACCACGGTGCCCATTAACAAGAACTATATACTGCGTGTGGCTCTAAATCCCGAGTATATGCTCGGCGAGATGTCCTTTGAGAATAATGGCGCCGAGTGCGATCTGCATTATACGGGCGATACTCTAACCACCAGGGTTACCAATTGTAAACGAAAAGCTTTGGTGATTTAGTTGCAGAATTTATGTGCAATAAATGTCAATTTACAAAGTGCCTCTGATATATTTATGTACGGGTATAAAACACACTTTAAAAAGTTTATATTTTCAGATCTTAACACTCCCAATTGAGGAAAGGAATTAGTATCTTAGTTTTCTTTGTTCAAAAATTAATATTTCGATCTTTACTATCAGGCAGAATTTGTTCTTGAGCTATATTATTTAAAAATGCCATTCTACCTGCTCGACAAATTCTCAATCAAGTTCGACTTCATGGAACTTTCATAGCCTCATAGTTTCTGGTTGTCCTGAAAAATACTTCTTACAAATATAACAATGTAAATATGTACCAATTTAGTTAGGTATATTTCTTGTAGGCAGACGCTAAGGATGCGTTGAGAAATTCGTATTTCAGATAATCTAAAAGCAGTTAATCCTGTATTTATATGCTTGTCAAAGTAAGATTGCTAAAATATAACTATTTAGATGGCTATCAATTAACAATTTCCTGAAAACTGAATTCAATTGCAATAGGAAATGAAAATCATTTGTCAATTGTAGTTAAATACGTTTATTGTTTTTTGAATGTTTATGTTTTGTTTTTGCATTAAATTGCTCTTATACAGTAGACTTTCATGTATATATGTATATCTGGTATTTATTATTATGATCTATAAATATGCCTTTAATTACTATAGATAAATATTTCGGCGCTTGCTTTGTTTCTTTGTTTAATTTTCATTTTTGTTTTGTGCTAAAATTCAATTATGCATTATCGAGCTTGTGGCGTTTCATTTGTTTTGTTTCTGTTTTTTTTTTTGTTTTTCATTGCTGTTGTGCTTTCCTTGTAATATTGTATGCATGTATATTTGTTGTATACCCATTGTATACCCTACAATTAGCTAGTTGTGCCAAAAATCAATTGATTTGTAACTAAATGTTTGCTCGTGGCGTTCGCAATCTCAAACCGCAAATCGCACTCGCATTGTTTCCTAAATGGGATGCGAACGTATGATCTTTCAATTTAATGAGTGTAACATAATAAATTCTCAAATTTGTTTGCTTGTTTTTGTTTTTCAGTTTTTTTGTTTTTGTTTGATAATTACAAAATGCCTACACTACACATTTATACACAGAACTCTTAAACACTAGCTGACGTCTCAATTAGCATTAAGCTGGCATTATTTGCAGTATGTAAATACACATATGTATATATTTATATATTTATATATATATATATATATTTATATATTTATATAGTATGTACATATGTATGTATTGCATGACAAAACAAAATATCAGTAATCACGTTCTCAAATACTAATGAACAAATTGCAGTCAACTTAAACTTAGGCAACAGAATAGATTGAAGAGCCATTTGAAAAGCGTAGGAAAAGTGTGCGGCAATTAAATTAAAAATAAGTAGAAAATGTACATGCATATGTGTATACATTTACATTGATTTCGTATATGTATAGCTTTATGTATTTGTATTTATATTTAGTTCTATGTATGTATGTATGTACGTACGTATGTATGTATGTTAAGTATTTCAATAAAAATGCATTAAAGTTTTTCGAGTATTTATGTCATTTGCTTAACTGCCTTAAACATGCTAACTAAAAACACTTGACGCACATCACCCCGTACGCCCCGACCCGCCCCGCCCCGCCCCTTGCGCTCACCCTTGTCCCCACTAGCAAAAACACGTTGAGCACAAAAACTACTTTACAAATATTACATTGTTTACTCTGGCATTGCCTCTAGATTGCCGTCAAAATAGAATTGATTGTGTGCGTGTGTGTGTGTGTGTATAGATGTGTGTAGCTGTATGTGTAGGTATATTAATTTTAAGTAGTTTTCTGTATACATATTTTAAATAGCATATGCATTTTAAGTAAAGTTACTTTAGGTGCTATGACAAACTGACGGCCAATTTGGCTTGCGGCTTTTATTATTTTAGTTAAGGTTTAGGTATAGGTTAAGGTTTTAGTATTCGCTTTGTAGCTGGTAAATAACCATATAAACCTAATCGTACAATAAGTAAGTATGTTATAGTATGCTTTAGTATGGTATGGTATATGGTATGGTTTTTATGGTATGCATATACCATCATTTAAGTAACGACCTAACGTGCGCTCTTTTCTCTCAGTGTATTTATGTTCGTGTGAGCCCTTTTTTTTGTTGAAAACATTTATAAATATATGTTGTTGTATATATATTGTAGTTGGAGAAATTTGCTTGCATTCCTTCAATTTTTCAACTTAATGTTTTTCATTAGAAAATTGATGTAAAAAATACATTCATATATATATGTAATTATTAAAAAATGTTCCTCTCCTCTCGTCATTCCTGTTGTTCGTGTATTGCAATGAGTTTCAGTTGTGCAGCGTCTCCCTCCCCGCCCCCAGATCCCAGTTGGGCCAGGGTTTGGGGCAACTGTGCGCTTGTATTCTGCAATTTGTGCTATGTGTGTACGCTAGGAGTTTGGGCTGTAACTAATCTATGCTATCAGCTCTCGACCGTCGTAGATGACACGCTGTGACTAGTGGTTAGCAGGTGCTCAGGAATGGGTATGGGCTGTGTGCGAGCGGGCTGCTTCTTCTGCAAAGTCAAACAAAAGAACGCATTATTAGTTTCAATCTATATATTATTATTAGTTGGTCTACAAAAATTATAAAATTTCATTTTAAATTGTTTATATAGATATGTAAGTAGGACTTTACCTTGCGCCTGAAAGGAAAACAGCCCGCCTTGTCCGGTTCCGGTATGGCATTGATCAACAAATCGGGCGTGGGGCATTCCTCGGGTCCGAAGACGTTCAGCTCGCGAAAGCATTCCGTTTCCATCATTTCACTTTGCCATGAAATTGATACGGAGCCCGTATTGAATTTCGTATAAAAATTCGTATCGGATTCATCGATATTGACGCCCTTAACCGTCGAGAACTGTTCAATATCGAGCACATCTTTGGCGTAAACAGCGTGCGGCTGTCGTGTTGGAAAAAGAAGAGCGTTAGAGAGATGGAGTTATGGATATTATATCAGGTTAGTTTTTGCTTACGTCTGGCTTAAAGGGCGGGTCCAGCATGCCGGCTTCTAAGCGTCGCCAGTTTAGCTGTGTGGAGTGAAAAAATGGATGCGCCATCACATCCTGCGCACCCATGCGTCCATTGCGGCAACCCAAACGTTGCTTTATCGATTTAGCTAACAGCTGTTGGCACATTGATTTGGCTTCATCATTAAACTTGCTCGAATACTTTTCGGCATCCTCCTAAAAATGCAAGAAACACGAATATTAGCTATATTATTTTGACCTGGTTAATTACTTAACACGCACCTTGACACGCCTGTCCACCTCCTCGCGCTTCACCTTCTCCTTTCGCATGCGAAATGGCGCTTGACCCTCAACCATTTCATAGAGCAGGCAGCCAAAACTGAACCAATCCGGCGAGAAAGCGTATTTGTCATTATCAATGACCTCCGGCGCCATGTAACCTAGCAAGGAATTAGATTTATTAAGCAATCGCCTTGATTTAAGTCGCTCTTTATGTTACTCACCCACGGTGCCGACGCGTCCTCGCACCATTTCACCCTCGGGTATCTCCACAGCGAGACCCAGATCAGAGATGCGCACATGGCCATTATCGTCGAGCAGTATATTCTCCGGCTTGCAATCTCTGTAGACAATGCCCTGCTTGTGCAGATGCTGCAGGCCACAGCCCACCTCGGCAGCATAGAAACGAGCACGCTCCAGCTCAAAGCCCGGATCACCGCCCATGTTGTAAATGTGAAATTTTAAATCGCCGCCTGCATGGAAAATAGTACACATCAGTGCAATTAACAAAGCTGCTAATTAAAAGAGAAGCAGCAGCGCTGGACATTCGATTCTTTGTATGCAAATTCAATTAGGCCGTGAATGGCAGCAAAGGACTAAGAATTGGATTGAGTATTGACTGATGAGCAAAATGAATGCCGGAATTTAATTAAAATGACAAGCTGACCAGCAACAAAAAAAATAAAATGACCGGTTCCCGAAGACTAAATTCCCTTGCTCTGAAATATCCACAACTTCGATCGATTATGATATGATTTGATAGGGATAATAAATGATGTAGCTCTTATAAAACTCTTAATTATTGAGTTTGATCAAGATATTGGAATAAATACAGATCCGATTTTTAAAATAAAACTCGTAGTAAGATAGAATAGTCAAGATATTGACAGCATAAATCAAAGTTCCAATAAAAAATGAATGCCTGAATTAAATAGAAACAGACAGAAAAACATGTCAATATATTGACTTGGTTATGGACGCTGAGAAGGGTATACAAAAAATTGAGTATGCGTATTGAGTATACGTATTGAGTATACGTATTGAGTATACGTATTGAGATGCGCAATCACATTCACATAACATTCGTTATCTGTTTAATGAATGCAACCAAATTAAAATGGATGTGCGCTTGTTAGATGTAATGATTGCCGGACAGCGTATGTGCCTGTGTGTGTGTATGTGTGTGTGTGTAAGTGGAGTGTTCATTCTGTAGAACCAATTAGCGAGTCAGTGGATTAAAAGCTAGAGCCGCAAATGTCAAGTGTGTACGTTCATAACATGTTCTGCGAATCGAATGTTTCCATTGTAATGTTCAACATGTGCAAATCCTTTCGACAGGGCCAAATGGGAGAGGAAAGGACTAACGGGACGATAACGGGATAATACATACCATTCATTATGGTTAGGACTAGGCAGAGGGCATCCTTTGTCTCATACGCGTAGGCCAGATTGACAACGAAGGGTGAGTTGATTTTTTGCAGTATCTGCTTCTCGATGAGCACCATGGACTCGCCCTTGCGTTTTTTTATGCGCTTTTTCTCCAACTTTTTGCAGGCGTACATTTTGCCCGTGGCTCGCACCTGCAACAGTGAGAAAAAATACCGGAAAAAATGATGAGCAAGAGTGTGTGTGTGTGTGTGTTCAGCAATGTTATCCAATTGCCAGCTGCCAACTTACCTGACACGCGCACACTTCTCCGAATCCGCCCTTGCCGAGCACACGGTACATGCGAAATGTTTTATATGTGATTGGCTGCGCCTCGAGCCACTTCCACTGCAAGTAACTGCAAGAGCGGAATAACGGGGAATAACGGATTGATTAATCAAATGATTGGATTACATTATTTGAAAGGACTGCAGGGGACGCACCGGTGAAAGTACATGGAGTTCTCAAACTCGCGAAAGGGTTCGCCGGCGAGAAAGGCCTTGACTGCTTTCACACAATGGGCAAAGAGATCCTTGCCGCCGCTGTTCAGTTTGCTGCGCACTTGTGCAATGAGATCATCGTTGAGCACATCGAGGACCAGTTCATCAGAGCCCGAAACGCAGCCCGAGCCGGAGCCCGTGCCGGTGCCCGAAATACAGCCGCCCTTGTCCGCATCCTGGCTGCCCTCGCATTCAACGCCTTCGTCGCCATCGTTCTCCGCGTCGTCGCCGCCGCCGTCGGCGCCACCATTAAGCGCCGCATCCTCGCCATTGTGATTGTGTGTGTCGCGCTGCAACTTCTTGTGGTGGTTGCTGCTGTTGTTGATGTTGTTGCAGTTGTTGGCGGTGGTATTGTTGCAATTTTCAGTCTCAGCTGTTTCAGTTGGATTTGCATTGCTGCTGTTGAGCAGCCGCTCCTCTCGCGTCTCCTGATCCAGGCCATCGCCGTCACCGTTGCGCAGCTCCAGCTGCGGCTCAACGTCCAGAAAGCGTCGCCCAATATCGTGACCAATGAATATGCGATTCTCAACATACTCGATCTCATATCTGCAAACATTTACCATATTATATACACATGTATCTCAGTCCCTGTTCCTGTCACTTACTTCATCACCTGTTCCAAAAAGCAAATGTACCGAAAGTAAACCGGTCGCTTGTTCTCGCAGAACTGACGAAAGAGCTCACGGCCAATGGGCTGCAGATCTATCACGTAGCCATAGCTTATGTCTGTGATAATTGATAATTAGTAAGTCAATTGCAATAGTTTCGGTTTTCTTGAGCTTACCTAATTTGTCCTTCAGGTGGATGCACTGCGATATGTGTGGAAATTGTAATATTTTGCGCCATTTTTTACTCTTTCCCTTGTTGCTGTCCGAACCACCTGCAATCGAAAGAAATTAAATATTGGGTTAGAAATATCTAGACAAAAATGTGGTAAAGTTATGTTCAGAAAAGATTCAAGTCAATTAAAATGTTTAGCGAAATGAGTTTTTGATTTTGATTTTCAAAATATTTAAGCATATATTTTATTAAGTATCCACTCTTCAAAAACGATATTAACATTTGGTTCTAGCCTTCCTGCTTACAAACTGTTGTATGATATATATAATATATGATATATATAATATATCTGGGCAACGCACAACTTGTAATTTGTATTGTATTGTGGCAAATAGCCAGCAACAGTTGCATGAACACCTAGTATTTAATTTAAATTGTTGTAACACAATCAAAAAAGCAATTTATGCAAATAATAATACCATATTATTAAGTAATCAAGGCGAGAATAGAGTCAACGCACGCCCCTGTTGCCCCTGTTGCCCCTGTTGCACGTGTTGCAGCTGTTGTGGCATCAACTGAAATTGGCATTGGCCTGAGACACTCGACACTTGAGCAGAAGCCAGGTGAGGTGCAAGCAGGTGTCACGAGGTTAAATGGACATTCTGCACTGTGTGCTTCACGTGAGTGGGTGTGGGTTGAAAGTGGGTGGAGGGGAATAGGGGGCTGATCGATATGCAACTGCTGTCGGGATGGTTTGTGGAGGTTGGCTTGCCTTCTGGCTTGATTTTACAACAGCAAAAGGAACAGTAAACCGTAATTGGACGTTGAACTGCAAAATGGCAGTTAACTGAGCTCTGACAGCAAGTGAATGTTTTTTTAGGCACTCATTCTGGACGCTCATCAACAGAATAAATAAATGTATTCAAGACTTTGCAGATATTTCAAGTTTTTTGCGAGAATACTTGAAATACTTGAACAATTGATTTTGATTTAATATGATTTTTAAACAAGTGACCGCACAAAAGACTCATTACAATGAGTAAATCACTAAATCAAATGCTGGCCTGTCCATAATAGTAGAGCCATAAAATGTAGCAAGAAAATTAAGTGCATAGCAAAAAGGACGAACAAAATCAACGGCAAAAGTGAAGCAGCAGCAGCAGCATCATCGACAGCAGCAGCAGGGCATAAATGTCAAAAGCAGTCAAATCAAATTCAGTGCGTGTGTGAAATTGGCAACAATGTCACTGTGTGTGTGTGAGTGTGTGTGTGTGTGTGTGAGAGAAGGCCACAGGCAGCCTGGCTAAAAACAAGAACGATCTAAACCCGAATCGTACAGCGGTTTCATTCGTCAGCGCTTGAAAGTATGCTACACATACACACGAATATCCCAAAACACACATGCATCCATGAGGATATATATAATCCATGCTTTCAGCACGCTGTCCATTTGCCCAGCATGAAGTGGCCTGATGTGTGGGCGTGGCTGTACCATAACACCCATACACATACAACTCATCACAGAACACGTAATCAGATGTGTGCGCACTTGAATGTTTCTCGAATTACTCGGTCTATATTACGTACAGCGTACAGATGACTGCACAACTTGACAGCAATTACAGATGAGCATAGAATTGACTCTGCTGGTTATGAAAACCAGGACTAAAAGTATATTGCTTTTGAAAAACTGTTCAGTTTTGGCAAACTTATAGCAAACGATTTTGTAGATAGCACTTGAATATGAATTTTGAATGAAATCCCATTTTTTATGAGCAAAGCGTATAGCAATTGTTAAAACTAAACAAATATACGTATATCATGAAAATGTAGTCTTTTACAATCATTTTTAATTATGCCAAATTTTTAGAAAACAGTAATAAAAAAATTAGGCGATTACTGTTTCTATTGATTTTACGTTAGTATTTCGTGGACAGAAAGCGCAAAGTGCACAGCAAACGCTCCTCACCTCTCGTAGCTGAAGGATTTACACATACACACGTACATGTATACCCCACACACCACACACATGGATAAGTAAATCCTTGGGTACTCGTCTTAGTTAACGAGCAGTTGCTCGTAAACTTTTTGGCGCTTTAAAGTTGCTTGCTAAACTTTGCCAGCTTTGCCGAGCTGGCGTTTGGGCCAAAAGAGGGCGTGTCAGCCGTGGCCTGCTGTGCGTGCGCATTTAATTTAGTGCCAGTGCAATTATGCAAAATAAACTTGAGAAACTTGTACGGCGAGCTGGTCAGCAGACAGCAGACAGCAGCTATCAACAGCTGAGAGCTGAGAGAGGAGAGAGAAGAGAGGGCAAGCAGTTGCTTGGGCTTTTGATTTGGCTTTTCACTGAACCTCAAACGTTATGGCCAACATGAAATTACCAAGGAAAAAGTTTGCGTTAAGCTGGTTAACATAGCAAGGGATAAGGAGCTGATAAACTTTAGCTAAGTCTGAGAGACTTGGGATGTAGACGATGTGAGGATATGTGTTGGTGAAGGGAGCGCCCTGAAAGTTTTGCCAAATAACAATTAACTGGCAGAGCTAGAAGCTAAAGTCTATTTGAAATGTATGTGCCAAATGGCAGACAAGGGATGCAATATCGAGCAAGGGATGCATAAATGTAAAAGCATTTAGAGAAGAAGCCAACGTTTTCTGCCCAGATATTCAAAAGATCTAATGAATGATTTATAAGGCAAACGATGTCTGTCAGTTAGGCAGAAGCAATTACAAAATATTGCGACGAAAGCAATGTGAATGGGTGAGTAGAGAAAGAGAGAGTGACACTGATAAAGAGAGAGAGATAGAGACAGCAAGCATTTTTATATGTGCAGCAAGATTCACATGATTGCTCCACTGTGTGCTTTTTTTTATGACCGTATCGTATGGCGCTGCCAGTTAAGCAGTTGAGTTGCACTTGCCACTTGCCGCTTGGCGTTTGCCACTTGCCACACTGACAGCTGGCAGCTAAAAACTAAACAGACAGCTGCTCTGATGGCCACACTACAATGCCACAAAAATAGAGTGAAGTAAGCAGGTTATTCGAATTCGCGAATTCTCTTCCTTCCCCCTGCTTTTCATCTTGTACAATCAATTCGTGGATAACTATTTTTGATTTTTCTTCAATTTTCAGGACAAAGAGATAGATGCAAAAAACGATTGAATACCCGACTTGTTGAGTTATCTTCCAAAATTAGGTTTAATTTTCAATTAAAATGCTGGGTTTTAAAACTAATATTATTGGCTTCTGATTTACGAAATCCAAATTTTGTATCTCAGCTGGATATGCTTTCTGCTGCCACTTAACAACAAGGGAAGAGCTTTATTATACCATTTACACCCATTTAAACTAGAACAGCTTTTTGCAATTATTAGACAAAGCAAAAAAGAACAACAGCGCCAAATTTCAATGAAGTTTTTGTTACACACAAAAAATTAGTCAAAAAAGAAGAAATAAAAACCACTTTGCTAAACATTTTGACAACAAGAAATGCAAAAGTTTTTTTTGCCAACTAAGTAGATACTCAAAGTGGAAGTTAAACTGAATGTGAAGACGGTACGTGTCAGGGTGAAAGTGTCTGGCTGTGTGTGAGAGTGTAATAAATGCGAGTGGCTAAGAAAAAAGAATTAATGAAGACGCAAGGCTAATTTGTGCATGATGGCTTCTCTAATTAAAACCAATCAATGGGAGAAATTGCGTCTGCTTCCGTTTACTCATTTGGCAGCAGCAACAACACCACTGGTAGCCCCCTCCCCACGCCCACGCCCACGCCCACACCCACTAGCCACTAAACCCCGCACGTAGCCCGACTGCATGTCAACTGGCAGCAAATGCAATTTGTCAGCACCGTCGCCAGACAGCTGCAACGGCCGCAACGCCAGCGGCTAATTGAGTAGTCGCTGTGGCGGCGACGAAACTGAAGAAAACAATGGCAACACCCACACACACACACAGCCATACGCACAGAGCACACAGGACACTGTAAGGAGAATATATTTTATTTATAGCTTAACAAGTTGTCACAGATTAGCCAAGCAATTGAGTGAGTCGCATAGATCAGGAGGTTGTGACCGGCGCTTTAAGAACTTGCAAATTTATCGATATGCATTAAAACTTTGGCCACTAGCCGCCAGCGCCGCAATTTGATCAATTTTTCTCGCCGAGCGCCGTGAAGTATGTGACATAATTTATAAGTGTCAAATTGCTGCCGACTTGCCCAGCGCCTTTTCGTATAATTTTATGTTATTTTTCAGCATGATGAGCAGCTTCGCGCCGGTACGCTGAGCCCCAAAAAGAGAGAGGGGCGAGTGTGCGCGAGCGAGATAGAGAATAACAGTAGTTGGCTGCAATTATTTATGGCCGGTCCGTTACTCAGTCAGACAAGACGCGACTGAGGTTAAATGCGCGTTAATAAGCAACTGGCCCATAGGCCAATGACAGTCTATATTGCGTATACGCAATATGCTAAATTGTGAAAAAGTGTGTTCTCGGTAAGTGGCTTTTTTAAATTATCATATGAGTGATTGAGGTAAGCAGCAAATATATTTAAATGGTCTGGATAAGAGGGGATCAGCCTAAGGACCATTAAGAAGATTAAATATAAATTTTATGTTTTTTAGCGACCTTTTTAATTATAATGTTCTTGTTTAGCCGGCTCGAGGTCATTGACCTCGAGCCGGCTAAACAAGAACAAGATTAAATATATTTATCAATATTAAATAAATGTTAATTATTAACTAATGGGACTCTTTTAAAAGAAGTTTTTCTTCATTATATTATCTTATGTTACCGATGCAAAAAGCTGAAGAATATTTTAAAAATTTTGCATACAACATATTTTGTATCCATCTCTATTTCTTTTATCATACAACCGTTGAAAACTTAAAAGATCTATCTAAATATTTCGGTAAAAAGTTGATAAAATATTCACTCCTCTCCCTTGGTTTCCCTTGTCGGTCTGTCAGTCTTTTATTCGCGCTTAATTTTAATATTTCTGTTTTTGTTGCTGTTTAAATGTTTGTCATTTGCTTTGCCATAATAACAAGAAAATAAGCGGCTTTTATTAAATCATAACAACAAGCTGGCAAACTTTCATAGAAATTTTAAAACTGAAAAACAAATAAACAGCACGAGCAACCGCTGCTGTGGGTTTGATTGCAGGGCGGAGTGGGAAGGGTTTACAGACGTCACACCGTCCATTTACCTACAGCGAAGTGTACATTAAATTAATTATTACTGTTAAAAATCCATAAAAAAATAAAAAGTTCAATAAAAAGCCGTAAAAGTCACGCCGCTGTCCATCGAAAAAGGTTGAAAAAGTTGATTGGCAGTCGCAAAACGTTTTGGGACTGCGGCAGCCCATTCCCAGTGGGTGGTCCGAATGTAAATGTACGTTTGATTGGAATCTGGGCGGACAGAGGCTGCCACGCCCACCACTTTACTGTGCACTTTTAACTGACCGTTTTATGTTGGTGAAGAACCATCAAATGTCATGACTTTTGATAACTGCAATTAAAATATTCATTTGGTTTTTCGGAATTATACAAAATACCTTTTATATATTGCGCATACGTCGCCTGGGCCAACAGCATAGGTTCATATGTTTCGCTTCTTATGAAAGCAATTAATTGACAGCAAAGGTCGTTAAATGCAATTTATTACAGCAATAGAACGGAACCAGTGCGGAACCAGTAACGGAAATGTGTATGAAACAATGAAGATGCGTTCCTGACAAAACCAAATTAATTATACTTAACTTATTAACGTATTGAAGGCTGGTCAATAAAGCGAAAATAGCAGAGCACATAAAACAGATGCAGAATTTAAGCAACAGCCAGCTAAAAAAACAACAGCAACAACAATCTCCAATTCAATTGCTGAACTTTTTTTTCTTCATTAAAATTCCACGCGTAGACCCCAAAATCTATAAAAATCGCATCACAAAATTCCCAATTGCTCTTCAAGTAGCCAAGCAATAAAAAAATAATGATACAGACGGGCGTGATTGACTAGAAGATGACCTGTAAAAAGCTTTAAAGTATTCCTAGTCTGATGACATCTTGATTCATTCTTTTTAGCCATATTTTTAAATTTGTAACATACCTTGGCTGATTATGGAAAAGAGAGCCTAACCACCAAATTTCATAAATCCAGCTCTTATAGTCTCTGTGATAGAGATTATCGAAGGAGTCATCTTCAGAACAGCACTGATGATGCTCTTTTTACTAATTTTAATTTAGGGGTTATTCAAACTCACAGATGCTTATACTTAAAAACTCATCCCCACACGCATACTCACAAACAAACACATACACCCACACACAGATTCACGTTCGCTTCAGTGGGTATGCAAATTGTGGGGCCACTTGGCTGGGAGCAATAGTGAAATTAGTCGGACTGGCCATAAAACAGCGGGATGTTCGCTGCAGCCGTTTTAAAACATTTTATTGCCAACTTGCTGGCATTATGAATTCATTTCATTTCTTCTGGCTGGTGGGCTAAGCAACGACTGCTGTCGCCGCTGCCTCGTGGCCTCTTAACCGTTAGCAGGCAGGCATCGGCTGCTATTGTTTTTTCAAGCTCCATTTGACTGCGAGACACAATAATGGCGTCTCGTGTCGGTTTTATAATGGCGGCCAACCAACTAATGAACGAAAATTTGAACTTACGCCAGCGACAGAGAGAAGAAACGACGCACGAAATTAATAACTCAGACATTTCAGTAGCAAAACTTTATGCATTCGAGTTTGCATTAAAGGCAGCTTCAAAATATTTAATGGCCATACAAGAAAATTTCAATTGATACAAACGAGTAAAGAACTTTAGTTCTTGCAGAATATATTTTATCGGTGCTGCTTATTTAAAGTGACACCTACAGCTACTACTGTTATAATAATAATATCATTTTGCTGATTGCGCATTGCATGAGTTGAGAGCAGCTTACAAGAGCTTTCAATAAATTTCTTCTATGCAAAAGTTGATTTTGCCGTTGGCACAATAAATGTGCGACGAGTGGCTCAAAGTAAACATCGTTTGCTTTTTTATATGCTGCACTGGTTGTCGTAAAAAGCACAATAAACTAAACAACGCTGCGTATGCGTAATGGCTCCCAGGTGAGTTACCTGTGAGGATGGCCCATAAGCAAAGATCGCCCCAATGTTTAACGACAGCTGAACCCCGAGCCGAGAGTTTAAGACAATGGCCAGCACATATGTACATACGTACAATTTGGGGTCAACTCAAGACAACATCTAATGGCCAAGAGCAGCGGCACTCGCTTCAAGCCGAAACATAAATACGCTGAACAAAGTTGCACATACGAGTAGTTGCAAGTGTTTTAAAAACTTGTTAAGGCCGGCACGTCTTGTGCGCAGTGAAGTGCATGGCACGTTGTTTGGTAAGACCAAGTCTTGTGCCATGTGACGCTTTTAATTAAGCAAGCCACACGCACTGTGTGCGAGTACATACTAAATAGATATTGACACAACTGACATGGCAATGGACGGGCAGGGCAGACAGGGCTGTAAACACGCCACCACAAAATCCACTCGCCCCACAACCAGAAGCCAGTCGCATAGCGAAAGCCTTGAGTAAATAAAAGTACAACATATACCAACAGAGCAGCCTTCAATTACGGTCTATGGGCAATGTTACGGCTGCGATTTACGACTAATTCCACACTTGGCAAAGCAGCGGCTGCAGGTCAAAGTTGAGTGTATTTGTAAGAATTTGCTATATTTTAATGACTAATTAGTAATGCGACAGAAAATTCGAATCAAATAAAAATTATTTTCAAGATTCTATATTTTAAAAATCAAAATTTGTAAGGGTCCTCTCTTATGCTCTTTTCGGAAAAAAAGTTCAAAAATATAGATTTTCAAAAGTGCATAAACTTTAAATTTAGAATTAAACAAGATGCCAAATAACTACCAAAATAGAATTGGGATTGCCAATCGGTTCAGTTTTGACAAAGTTATGGCAGTTTGAAGTCTTAGAAATGCATTTAAACGGATTGAAAAGCTTGCATGTGAGAATTGTGTTATGATTTATGATAAAAGTCGGAAAATAATTTGTCATTTTTTGATGTAGAGTTGATAAAGAGGACATGGACAAACTGGCCTTAAAATTAAAATCGGTGCATTTTTGATGATGTTATAGCAGTTTGAAATATTGGACGGGTAGATACTCGGGCTGGCTGTTCTCAAAGTTTTGTTGAATAGTGTTATTACTATGTTAATAGTTTATTTAGCTGTTGTGAGCTTCGGTTTAATTTATTTGATCCGTGAATTTATCTTTTTTTTAAATCTATCTGCTAATTAGTTTATATCTCCTTTTGCCTTAACATTTTTCTTCTTTTATTATGTTTGCATGTTTTCACCTTTCTGCTCTTATTAAAATATTTTTTGTCCTTTATCTGCTTCTCTTTTACTTCCAGCTTTGCTTTGTCCGCTTTGCAGCATTTTATTATATTAGCAGCCCCCACTTAACCCACGTCCTATCCTTCACATTAACTTTTTATTTTGTTTCATCTATCTACTAACCCAACCAATCCTTCCTATCCATATTCTTATCTTTAGTTAGACCTTCTCTGTGCAGCAGGAACTTTCACGTTTTTAATTTATTCAATTAGTATTATAAGCGTGATGCTTTTGCACCGAAACGCTTATACCGCCCACTTTACTTTAAGCCCGCTCTGCCCGTCCTTGCCCTAGGCCCCGCCCGTTGTCACCGTTATTGCAACATTCTAGTGCATTTCGCGTTATAATGTTTTGCTCTTGATATTGCTGTTGTCGTTATAAAAATAGCACGAGCGCAACAAAACAAAAAAAATGTATATAAAAAAAGTGAACGCAACTCGTTTTCCACTCAGAAAAATTGTTTGAGTGGGTCGACAACGACGTCGATTTGCAACCCTACTGCTTAGGTGTGTGTATGTGTGGGTGTGTGTGTACGGCACAGCTTAAGCAGCAGGCAAGCTGCAAAACTGCGGCTCGTTTCATGTGGCTGACATTGTATTTAAAAGAATTTTATGTGAACTTCTGCTCCGTTGCCGAGCACACACACACACACCACACACACAAAGCCACATCTGTACTTGACTTTAGTTAAAATTCTCAAATTTAAGTTTTTCAGTTAGTGGTTTTCAATTTTCTTTGCTGTGCGTAAGTCGCTGAGCCGTTGAGCAATTATCGCTTTCAAACATTTTGCAATGGCAGTTATTAAACTTCAGCTTCAGCCCGCCTCCCTGCACATTTCTATTCATTGCATTCAATTTGCTGCGTTTGGCAACTGTTGGGAAAGTACTAGCTCTTGCAGGTCTCTTTTTTGTATTTTTTGCCCAAAAGTTTTTCAATTTCCTCCAAACAGCAAATAGTTTCATAAATTGTATTGTGCTGCGACAGTGCACAGATTCTGCCAGCTGCAGTTGCCAAACTTTTAAAGTAAATCAGGTGTAACACTGACTATATGTTTGTGTGTGTGAGTGTGAATTTGATGACATTTTCAGTGCAATTACAGCAACTAAGTAGTTGTTTGCCCAATTTTGTAGCTGCTGGCCTGCAGATAAACATCGTTAGCAATGGCCAAGACTTGGCAATAAATTCGCATGTAGTCTAAACTACATAAAATATATCAATACTTACAGGAAACTTTGTAATTAAAGCTACTTTCCTGGAACCTAATGCTTGGCTAGTATGAATATATTGCTTTAAGTCTGGTTTTTAACAAAAACCCTTGGCTTATCTAAGATTTATATTTTCTTAGTTTCTTTTAGCAATTGTTCGATTTGCAAAAGATTAAAAACCACAGCACAACGTTTTCGATCAGATTCTAGTTCAAACAGACAAGGAATTATATTTGCAAGCGCACTGAGCAAAAGCAATCTCAAGCAAGTCTTCATGGCCACTAGCTCTTTTAAATGACAGCTATAGAATTTCCCTTTCTCTCTTTCCGTCTCTGTCTCCCCTTCGCACTCAGTCTACTTCATGGTATTCCTTTTTTCCTTTTTTTTTGTGTGTGCGGAAATTATGGCTAGCGCGCCCACTTATCACCCACCTTGGCCGCTTCTTCCTCGTTAATGTTTCAATACCCTATATTCAAATAGTAACGAATAAGATAAGGCGCATGCAGAAGAGCCAAACACGAACAGAATAGACAAATAATCTCAATAATATAAATTCTAAAAACTAAAAGACGTGAGAGGGGAAATTTAATGTTTAGATTCCTATAAAACTCGCACAATAGTTTTTTTGTTCTTCAAATTTAAGCATTTCTCTCACCAATCCTGAAAACCCATTAAAACTTTAAAGTTCTGTATGTTTACGTTAAAAAAAAAAACAACAAAATCGGATTACTTTTGACGTAAGTACAGAGTGTCTAATAGTCGTCCACTTTATAGAAGAGCAATGTAGCACTTTTTTGTAAACGTTAAGTACTTGCAACTTTAAGTCTTGAACTCTTTGCTCATCGTACTAATAATAATAATCGAAGCTGCAGTTTATTGCCTTAATTATGCGAAGTACTTTTCATTTTGTTGATTTTGCTGGGTTTAATATTGATTTTGATATAGCTTGCAACTGACTTAGGACCGAGGAGCGAGTACAACATACAGGGTCCTTGAGTTTATTAATATTTCATGTTTAGCCTCAAATGTCATGCTATCTGCTTGGTGAAAGAGCTAAATAATTGGGTAGCCGGGCATACGCGCAAGCAGACCAGTAACAAACTCATAACAAACGCAAACATCTGACAGAAAACATGCAGCCAAGAAAAAAAAAGCAACCCTTCGAAAATGATGGGAAGGCGTGAATATGAAAAATTATTACACGAGCTGCCTGTCAGGGAGAAAGTAAAAAACGAAAAGTCAACGCCACGTTCATCAAATATAAAGCCACACCGCAAAAAAAGTAAAAAGAAACGAAAATAAAATAATGTTAACAACGGCAGTGCTCGAAGACATCGTACCCTATAAGGAGTGTAAGTGACAAGAATTACCAAATTAATTTGACCAATGTAACATAGTACTTAATAAATCCGTTTACCTATTCAATGGAATTATAATAAAAATCAATAATGTTTGTAACATGATGTTCGCATTGAGTCTTCTTCTTTGTGACTCGATGCCTTGCAATTTGATTAATCATACGCCGCGTGTGACGTCGAAATGGAACTGAATTCAACGTAATTTTCTCATTCGGTATTGCCACACTGTTGCCATGGACTCGTTGCCTAACAGTTAAAGTTCTGGTGAAACGGCAAGTGGACCCAAAAGATGCGGGCACAAAAGTGTGGAATGCTGTAGCTAGGTGCCAGGAGCCTTAGCAGGCAGCTTTCAGTCAGCCTTAACTGAAAGCACATCAAAGCTGGCCCCAAAAACTCTACATGATTTGTGTTTGAAAATTTGAGATTCTATGCCCAGGTCGTCGTAACTGTTGTTGTTGCTGTTAATTAAAAGGTTTCTCGTATGCCCCAAAATGGGAAATAGCCTCTTAAGAAGCTACGTCAAGTAAGGATTTTCTGAAGTGCTCATTTGATAAATACCCTAGGCACTAAGAAAATAACTTTATGTTTATAATTTTTACTAACCGATTTTTCTATGTGGAATAATAATAATATTCATAAGTTTCATAAAGAGTAATACAAATTATTATTTTCAATAAAATATCAATGTATGTTTTAGTCGGCCATGCTTATTTATTATATGCGTGCTATACAAAATTGCACAACATTATTACACCCTTTTGCAAAACTTTTCAATGGGTACGTGGCGAAACAAGAGTAAAAACAACAACAACAACAATTGAAACACACATTTTTTGGCATGCCAAAAGTTTGAATTGCAAATTACATCAAAGACATTGCACGTCCCTCCCGTCAATTCGCAAGTATTTGGGTTTATTAAAATACAATTTCTTGTGGCCAACACACAAATCGAAATTTTAAAAGCAAAAATACAAAAAAAAAAGAAAAGAAAAATACTTGTATTAAAAACAAAGCGCCCAAGTAAAATACTTTGGCACATGGCGCATGTTTCGCATTTCAACGTTGGCGTGCAACTTTTGCAGTTTGTACATAATTTAAATAATTTTGCCAAGCGCTGACAGTTTGAACGTGCAGCTCGTGTTGTGATTTGATATGCTAGAATTTTGGAATGGCCACAAGCGCACTGGCAACTGGCCGGCTAGCTGGTAGCTATTGGGCCGGGCCAAAACCAAAACAGGCAGCTGAAAAGCCTTTTGCATTGCAGCTGTCAAAGCATTTGTCAAAATGTTGCACATTTCGATGTCAGCAACTGCAATTCAGACATACAGAAATGTTCACCCCCCCCCCCCCCCTCCCATGTGGCTTGTTACTTTCACAGATAATACACACACACATGCGCACAAACATAATATGCACACTCTTGGCATGTTTGTGGCTAGTGTTGGTCAACTAGTTTGACATCTAATTGCTATTGGCTTTTATTTGAGTGTTGCAATTTTTGTTGTGTTGTGCGTTTGAACAGTATTTAGTTACATTGCGAAATGTTGTACATCGAAATGCTGTGTGCGAAAACGTAAAAAATATCTCTTGTTTGGCTGCATGCGAAATTGTAAAAGTAGATCTAACATTGACTGAACGTTGTTCCAGCGACAGTTCTTTGTTGTGGTCTATAGGAACCAACTAATCATACAGTGCCTTATTACGCTTCAACCCAGTGTTATCATGTTAGCAATCCACTTAATTGCATGTGCTTAAATTAAATAGTTTGCTTTTCAAATCCAGAAAGCTGCTTGATTAATACATTTATAGACGTTTTTAGTTTATATATTGTTTCTATTGATTATGAGCTAAGTCAGCTAGTTAGATTTATTAATAAAACTTAATATTTGTATATACATATTATGTACTGACATTGTTTACAAGCAGAAAGATTTGAATTAAAACGCAAAAAAAAAAATCTCATTTATTATAATTAACATAGATTGCAAATATAATGAATTGAAATTAATGAAAGCTCTGCTCTAATTTATTTCTTACTCTCTTTTTACTAATGACAATCACCGAGAAGCGTTGCTGTGCCAGATAAAATGTATTTTAATGTTCAAATATATTGCGTTTGTCTTTAATTAGTTAGTTTTATGTATTAATTAGCTCGCATTCAGGTGCATAAATGTCAAATAAATAGCACACCCACCAGATAGCGACAAGGCTAAGCGATAACAGCATTTAACAGGTGCTGGACGGTTAGTTGGCCAAAGTATGGCACCCAAAAGATAACAAACTCCGTTTTATGCGATATCGAAACAATTATTCTCAATCTACGTCAATTTGGCAATGGTCATTCATATCATACCTCTATATATATATTTAAATGGCAAAATGGGAAAAAAATGGATATTTATAGATATACGTAGGTATGTATATTACTGGTATATATTTGTATACCTCGCTATTGGGTGCAAAACAAATCAATTAAGCTGCACAATGCTCGGTGTTGTTGCTGTTATTGTTATTGTTGTTGTCGTCGAGTTGACGGCATATGCGAAATTGTTATAAATTGCTTCTGTTGTTGCTGCTGCTGTTCAGGCATTCCATTGAATTATTTATGAATGAATTTTATTAGTTGCCCTCATTGGCGACTCATCAGTGTCCGGACTGTGGCAACCTGAAGTCACTTGACATTAATTGCAGCACCGGGCGCCAGCCAAAACGCACACAACTTGTTAGTCAATTAAATGCGCAACATTTTGTACAAGATTTGATTTAATTTAGGCAGCTGACTGCATGTTGGGCAATTGACTAGATATTGTATATATATATATATATATATGTGTGTGTGTGTGTGTGTGTGTGTGTGTGTAGATTGTAAGCAGATAAAATGGTTATAAATGCGCTCGTGCAGGCGCCCCAAGCCACATGCCGCATTCTCACGCATTTGAGGCGCGGCTATTGGCCTTGTTTGAAACAGCGGCTCATTTGACAGCCGTACAACATGATCGATGTTAACGGCTTACTGTTTACTGCTAACTGTTTACTATTCACCTTTTCGACTTGTTTGGCCAGTTGCTGCATTTGCATTCGTTATCATAAACAAACATTTGCTGCGGATTTTTGCCAGCCGCTTGATTGATGGCGAATTGCGACTTTTGCCGTGCAACTTGTTTGTTGCAAGCTGTTCGGCTGCAGAGCTTCTTGTCTTTCGCCTAGCTGTCCATTTGCATACACGTCTAATTAAAGTTGCTTGACTTTAGTTTCTTAATAAATGTATGCTGCTTTAAAAATAAGCAATTAAATTCTCTCTGTGCAATGAGTTTGACATTCCCATTAGGAATGATAAAGGATACAGAAAGCTAATTTTGTATGTAAGTTCTTCAATATTATTAATTATAATATATAATAATAACTTTCTCAACAATAATTTTCCCAAATTGCCTTTAAATCAACAAATAACTGAAATTATAAAACAAATATTTGCTAGCCGAGCACTTTTGGTAAAAGTATTTTAACGTAAAATTGCATGATATTTATTGGTTTTATTCATGCATAAAACTATAGAAATGTGCAACAAAAGAGCATGCTTCAAAATAAATTGATTCAATTTATACATAAACTGTGGAAAAAACCTTAAACCCGACCCAACCTCAACTTGTACTTTGTTCGACATTCGTTACTTGTGTATCAATATTCAATCGAAAACTAAAAACCAACAGACAGCATCAGACAGAGCAAAAATAAATAAAATTCGCAACATAAAAGATGTTTTTTGAAGTAAGAAATGTGGCAAACTTACAAATACCTTTGGACAAAGCAGCTGTTTTTTTTTTGTAGCATTATTTGAGGCAGAGCGTGCAGAGTGCTCGGTTGCCAGGCACAAAGAGTTGAATTTGTTGTTGAAGTATAAAAATACCGAAAATGCTTATCAACCTGTGGACCGGCAATGTGCTCTATGACATTTGTTTTTGCCTTGCCCCGAGCTTATTTGCGTTCTTATTATGTGTTATATTTAGCATAATATGCCAAAGAGCAAACAAATCGCTGACTGGCAATCTGACAATCTGGCAATACGGCCAACGTACCAACGATTGCTGTCTATCTCTTGTCAGTCAGTCAGTCATTCAGGCTATCTGTCTGTCCGGCTGTCTGACGTCTGCTGTCAGTGACAATGCAGAATGCATTGACAGCTGCCTGGCAAATACGTCACAATGTTATCAGCATTCGCGAAAAGGCGCTTATACATCATTAGCACAACGGCAGCCTGCAAAAGTGTGTGTTTAGCTATTACGTCAGTTGGCTTATCCTGCAACTAACACTCACTAAACACACACACAGACACAAACATACGTAGCTAAAACCACAAGAAGGTTATTAGTGAGCGCAATTATAATTAAATTCGCATAATCTCTCTTGCAAACGGCAATTGTGTGGTTGCGTATACGTAATCGCTCATACGCCGCGTTGTGCATGGTCAAGCGTGCTATCGAAATTGTAACATATGTATAATTTAAATGTGCATCCTCCTTAAATACCAAATGCCACTCAGCATTTCACATATGCAACAACCCCAATTAACCTTAGAGTTGTAAACACGCCAAAAAAAAAAAGAGAAAGAGAAGAAAATGAATTGACAATTATATTTACAGCTAATGTCTTTACACACGCTTGCTTGATGCACCACATGCATTCAGTGCTGAGTAAATAGGAAAAACAACAAAGCAAATATAACCATATGGCAGAGCATGTAGTTCAAAGTTCAAGTCGAGCGCGCCGCACCGCACAACTTGCACATATGGCGCTGACAAAAGGTTTCGCGCTGAGCAGCCAACTGAACGATTGCCCAAGTGGGGATGAGGCAAGACAGCAGCTACCCGAACCAACAGCACCACCAGCAACTCTGCCCCCCGTAGCGGCATGTTAACATTTTATGTTTGATTGCATGTTCAATGCATTTGGTTTTGCCATCGAAATAGGCGAGAGAGAGACATAGAGAGAGAGAGAGAGAGAACTGGGCACAGGAGAGAAAGATTCATGCAAAGATAGATATAACAAATAATCATTTTTCTATAATTGATGGGGGAAATGGGAAATGCAAAAAATTAGTGCACGCTGGAAGATATGAATGCAAATTTGATTATAGTTTATTGAAATTCTGTTCAAGCGATTTTTTTATCCATTACTTAATTTGATTTCACATTTTTGAAAGCACTTAGGTAAATCTGTGAATAAATTGAAAATCATTTCACATTTATTATCATGGTTTATCAAACTCAATCAGAGTTAACAAGCACCTGATATTCAATTTATTTTTGTTTGTTTTTGCGTTTATTACAAAATAAATATTTGACAAGCAGATTAAAATGCAGTGTTGCCAGCTTGCTGAGAGAACGTGAAAGGAAACGCAGCACAATTGTTAAACATTTCTTCTCTTGTCAACAAACGTGAATAATGACAAATGATAAATAACAATTAATTTATTGATTAAAATATATTGTGTTTAATATATAAATATATACATTTGGTTGAAAAATACAAGTTATACAAATTTACTCTAGTCTTCCCATTGTGCCTATGTCTGTTGTTATTGCTTATAACTGTTTTGGCTGCTGCACTTGCAGTTGCAGCATTTGTCGCTGCCTTTGAACCAAGTTTGCCATTTATATAGATTCAGTGTGCCCACATGGGACCAACTGGCAAAGCCAAGCAATCAACTATCCGCCGAGCCAAACCATACAAATTTGACTGACATTGATGGCCGCCAACGCGTCGCTGCATTGAAATTGTTGCAATTGCATTTGCAGCGTCAGCGGCAGCTCGAGAATTTAATTGAAATTGCATTTGTAAAGAGCGCTTTGCCAATGAGCTTTCGTTATCAATAAATAAAATCAATTTGAAACAGATTCTATATATTTCATTTTTCTTGCCTCTCGTTTTCATTATTGTTGATTCTCTTGACAGCAGCAAGCACTTCAAAACTGATGGCACGAGAACGAGCATTACTTCTATTGTGTTTATGCTTATGCAGCAGAAATGCAATTTCAAATGCTAAATTGCAAAAGCTGACGAATGAATATAAAGATACAGATACACAGCAACATATACAGCTGCCTTTGCATTTTATAATTGATTTTTAGGCTCAACGAAAATACCAAAAGCGAGCCGCCGCTTCGTGTTAGCTTTGCCGTTGACATTTATTTATTTGCCCTGGGGAATTGTTACTGCCGAAGCTGTAGGCAACATTTGAAATAGCTGACACCAATAGATGTGTAAAATGCGCCTTGGCTGCATTTGGAATACGTATTTTTGTTGCACACATGTGAAATGTGTGTTGGTTGCTGTCAAAAATTGAATTGAAATTGATATGCGTAACTCGCAAAATGTCATAAGCCTGAAATGTTGTTATTTATATTGCAAAATTGCGCATACGACACGTTGCCAATGTTGCGGCACAGTGTTGTTGGCAACTCGTAGCTTCCAAGAATTCACATGCAAAATCCTAGATACATCTCAAAAATGTATGCGCTCGCTGTGCTTGCTTTGGGGCCAGTTGGCCGTATGGAATAACTCAATTTCATTTCATCAGCAAAATTGTTTAGAGCGTCACTTACATTTTCATGACGGGCACAATCATAAAATATGCCAAGTTTTTTCTTCTTCTGTATATAGTATATATATATATCTATATTTTTTTCTTTTCGTTTTTATGCCGACACATAAAATACGTCCAAACAGGATGAACTGAAGAGAAGTGCTTTCGCATATTTATGCATGTAGATATTCACACATACATACATACAGACACACATATATGCATGAACATGCTCGTATACGAGCTGCAAACTATGGGCGTTACTTTTATTTAACGACATTCAGCCTTAGCCTCTGCCTCCGTTAAGTGCGCATAAAACGCCCAAAAGTTGGCGGCACCTTCTGCCCATCAATCACAAACCCGGAGTCCCAGAAACTGCGCCTGCTGAGATAGTGAAGGTATCTGCTTAGCAAAGACAAATAAGTCTGGCCGAGCTGGTTGGAGCTGTCTCATTGCGCATACGACACGTTGTTGGCTGGAAAATTAATCACAGCTAGCAAGGTTATAAACGCTGCATCACCTTTTGACTTGTGTGTGGGTGCGTTTTGGCGCATTTCATTGAAATCAATTTTTGGACGCACAAAATAAACATTTGATATATTGGCCCACGAACCTTGATTTGAAATGTTTGTGTTTTTTTTTTCTGACCATCGCATAAATAATACACAGTATAAAAAGTTAATTGTCAAAACAATCAATAAATTTGACTTTATGGCCCGTTGGCTCGTGCCGAGCAAATGGTGCATAATTTGATTTGCTTATCTGCCGCAGCAGCAGCGGCTTCTTTTGTTGCCCTAATAGTGGGTGAGTGTATTGAATATATTTGAATATATGTATATACTATGTGTGTACCCCTATTTGTGGCGGTCAGCATACGCGCAACTGTTTGAATTCGTTGTTTTAATTTATTACATTATATTGCGATGATTATTTGCGAACAAGTAACGGTTCTGCGAATTTTCATTTAACGAATTTATAGACTGTCGCAAAAATATGTTTGTAGGTGTACTTCCTTAATTGGATTTTTAAAATTTCAATTATATTTTAATTATCTACTTTCAGTGGTAATTAAAGTTGGTTCTACGAATTTCGCTTGAACAAATAATGAATGTGTCAAAAAAATTGTTTAGTTTTTACTAATACAAACTTTTCAAATATATGTTTCAATGCGTCTATTTCGCTGTTATAGATTGAATTGCTTTTTATTGTTATATTGTGATTATTATTATTATTGGAGTTTATAAAACATTCGTTTACAAATTGAAATTTAAATTCATGTTGCATATAATTTGTTTGACAAAGGTGTAACGTATGAAAAGTTGAATTCATGTAAAGAGAGAAATTCACATTTTGTCTATTCCATTTGAAAGGGCATTGAAATTGTGACCCCTTCATTTTCTTTTATTTCCGATTTACCTTTGGTAAACTTGTGATAATTGCCTTTAATCATCAAGTCAAGGAAAATTACATTTATATTTTAAATGAATTGCTTTAAGGCAGGCAAAACCCAGCATAAAAGGGATTGAAACAATTTCAGACTGACTAATAAAACTCAATTTTTTTTTTTAGACAAATCACTTTAATTTATTTGTTTGAATAATTTGTAGTGTATTTAAATATTGAAATTAATTACGTTTTCAGACTGACTAATAAAACTAAATTTTTTTTTAGACAAATCACTTTAATACTGTTTGAATAATTTGTGATGTATTTATTTATTGAAATTAATTACGTTGTTAAATACGTGAATACAACATGAGAAAATCAATAAAATATTTGCAGTTGCAAGTAAATAGCTTACTTAATGGTAAATTATGCAATTGTCACTTTTAATTTATAACGCTAAAGTTAATGTGATTTCATACCTTTTATAATTAGTAATTTGCAGTTTTCCGAACAAGTATTAAGCAAAATTGCATATGAAAGCAGGGCTACTAAAGCTTTAAATTTAAATACAATAGTAATCTATGTTTATTAATAACATTATTTTTGTCAGAATTTAAAAATTGGCAAATTGAAATGCACTGGTTTTTATTATTCCGCATATGATTTAAATTGTCTCGAATTAACGTTAATAAATTATTTAAATAAGAGATTTGTACGATTAACAAGCTTCCCAGTGTCCACTTGAAAATTATATTTTATTATTCTCTCGCTGTGATGTGACACAAAACATGTAATTTACATTATGTCGAAGCCAAAAATATACTTTAATTCACGAGTAATGTATTTAATTGACAGACAATCAAGCATTGAGCTCAGTCAATTACATGACACTCGCATGTCAAGCGACGGCAACAATTAAAGATAAACAGAAATATTTATTACATTCAATTGGCTGACACGAAATCAAGCAAATATAAAAAATACGACGTCAAGTGCAATACTTAAGTGTCGGAATTGAAAAAAAAAAACGAAAACTTAATAATATTATTAGTGAAATAATCAAAGCTAAATTCTGCTCACATCTAACCTACATATACATGGAAACAACGCACAATTGATTAACTTACAGAACCAGTTTTTAGATTTTATTGCACTAGGCTGTTTAACTATTCTAGTTAATATTCATTATTTTGCAGATAACGTATACGCCACGAGTCGCTGATTAAACATGCCGATTAAATATTCATTTGCTGACGCAGCAGCGCGTCACATAGATCACATTTTTACTGTTTTGGGGGCCAACGTATTAGTATATTGTATTTGCCTACGTCAACAAACAAGTATAAAAGCAGCATCAACATCTGCTAAAGGGCTACCGGTTTTGACGCCAATCTCTTGAAGCTCTACAGCGGCAGCAACAAGAGTAAGCAAAGGCGCTGCAAGCTTAAATTAACGACTATTAAATACTCTTAACGATATTTAATATTAATGTAATTGTTATCTATAATTGCTGTAATTATTATTAATATACTTGTTGTACCTTTTGCACTGCTGAACAGTATTCCAAAGTTTTGATCATTTAAAATATTTGTATACCTAATTCGAATTATTTACCAAGAGTTTGGCTTATTAACATTTAAAATAAACATTCGATGGGTGTCAAAAAAAATATAAGAATTCTTCTACTCGAAATTAATAAGACTCACTCTGCGTGGATTGCCCAAATCGAATGAAGTGTATTTCCCGGTTTTATTTAATTAAATTTTGGTTTTATAAATAACCAAGTGTTAATGAATGGAAATAATGAAATGCGGCCCGTCAGCGGAAATGTTCAGACACCATATTACTTCACAGCTGTCTTTGATTATGTAATGTATGATTTGATTGGCAACGTTTTGCATATAATTAAAATGGCTTTGACGAGTGCTACATTCTGATGACATTTGGTGGCAATCAACGAGTCTGCGATTTGCAAACAACAATCGCTTTGATTGCAATTACGCTTGGGGAGCAGCAGCAGCAGCAGCAGCAGCAGCAGCAGCAGCAGCAGCAGCAACAGCAATTGCAATTGCAGATGGGGCCTCGCAGTAGTTGCTGCAAATGATGCAGCTGTGCATTGTGGCTGGTACGTGCTGCAACTGTAGATAAGCCATGCTACATACCGCATCGAGTGCCACCACAAGCAGGAGCAGGATTGCGTGCTGCCATCGTGACATGACCAGGACATGTTGCCGGCCACACTTGTTGATAAGAAGCCCGCTCCTTCGAATTGCTAACTGAAATATTAAACTGACTGACGCACAGACTGTTTGACTGACGGACTGTTACAAGTAATTAGCGTGTTGTAAATGTGCGCCCAACTAGAACAGCCACAGCAAACGGACAAACACAAACACACACACACACATACACACACACATACACACACACACACACCACAGCAGACACAGGCATATGAGACGCCTTTGTTGCATTTGTATTGCGTGCGATAATTAACAACAGGTTTATACATTTTTTTATAATTTTTTTTTTAACTGCTTAGCATACAACATAACTAAAGCCTTGTTAGCCTGAAGAGTACAAAAGCAACAATACACTCAACCACACACACACACACACACACATACACGCACACCCACTCGAAATGAATTGGCGTGTATTGTAGGCAACAGTTGCCAACAGTTGCCAACGCAAGTTGTTGACTTGACCAGCGGTCATTGAACCAGGTACAACGTTGGGCTCCGGGGGCACACAGCTCAAGTGGGCTAACAACTGGATGCGTCAACAAGGCGAAGTGTACCAAACAGGATGCAGCTACCACTTGAGTGTTTTTAGCTAAATATTTACATTAAATTCATACATGTTCCATTTAATCAGATGGCTCTACAATACTTTAGAATGATTAATCTTTAAAGACTCTGATATACGATTCCTCATACAACTGGTTGTATTTTCACTTTGAAATGTTTAGATTAAATGAAAACATGTCTCATTAAATTAGATGGCTGTTTAAACTAGTCTATGATAGGCCGATAAGTCTTTGAAGACTCTAATATTTAATTCCTACTAGGGAGTCTTTAAGCTAAATATTTCGATTAAATGAAAACATGTTCCATTAAATCCGACTGGCAAGCAAATGCTTTCTAAATGCTTGCTTTTAGTTTGTAAACTCTTTAACAGACTCTTATATGTGATTCCTAGTTTTTTATTGGCTACAAATTTCACTCTTTATTACCATCCCAGCGACGATCAAATTACATTTTTCACTTCCCTCTAACTCCAAATGATGGCTGTTCCCCTCAACTGCACTTTTTTTCCCTGATATAATCAGCATTATGGCAGCACATTAAGGCAAAATTTATGCCATCGAAGGCGACGTCTTTTATATCTCACTCTCTCTCTCTCGTACTTCTCTCTGCTTTTACTGCGTTCATTTTAATGCGTCCTCATTTTTAATGCAAAAAGCACAAATCACAAAAAAAGGAGACAAAATTTAAATGCAAACACAATTTTAGCAGAACACAAAAATATAAAAAAACTATAAGCGCCAAAGCTGCAGCTTAAAAAGCTTGAGAAACGAAGGAAGCACAACAGAAATGCATTGAAATGCTTTAAAGGCGAATTCCTTTTTGGGGCGTGGCTTTAAATTCTTGATAATATGTAACATAACGAATTGAAAAGTGTCAAGCTGAGCAGAGCATCAGAGGCAACAACAACACACTTTACTGATAAATCTGTAAGTATGTGTAGGGTAGGGTATGTATAGGGAGTACTGAAATCTGAAGGCTGTGGCATACAACGGTATGGTTTCAATGGAACAAGTTAGCACATTTTGGCATTGACCAATTGCATTAAAAACACAAAAGTTCTTTCGGTAAAGTCCTGTTATCAAATATCATATTGAAATGTATTCAAAGTATACCTTAGTATACCGTTTAGGGAATCAATTTAAGGAA
Source organism: Drosophila maculinotata (assembly GCA_035045305.1). Classification (NCBI taxonomy): domain Eukaryota; kingdom Metazoa; phylum Arthropoda; class Insecta; order Diptera; family Drosophilidae; genus Drosophila; species Drosophila maculinotata. Next base: position 2,487,099 of record JAWNPD010000649.1, on the reverse strand, counting down.
ATACTGCGATTAAAGCTGAAGTGTTGGAAGCTGCCTTTTTTAAATCTATCGATTGGATACAAAAATTGATTATATAAAAATACCGAAAAGCTATGGCCAAATAAATATAACATATTAATTGAAACCAAAAATTAGAAATACTTTTTATATACACTTAAGCCAAAATGTGTCGAAGCTAATTACTGTACCATAGATGGCTTCAACTTGAGTTGCATGAAGAACAGTTTTCTATACAACTGTTTCCTATACATTTTGAATTCAAAAGTAAAGGTCTGCAATAACATGTGTGCAGTCGCAACTTTTTTCAAGAAAATGTCAAAAAAAAAAAAAAAAGTTTTTGGTTAAACGAAATTTTTTCTACTAGCTTGCGGCCTTTGCTGATGGCGGGTCTTTGCCTCTGCGTCCAAATACTTTTTAGCTCGTTAAATCTATTGCAAATATATGTTTACTCTCGCACTCCCTCTCGCTCTTTCTCACTCTCTTTCTGTCTCTTTCTCAGTGTTGCCTTCCCCATCCCATTCGCCCTCTATTAACAAACTGCTCTCAAATATTACATTACTAAGGAAATTGAAATTTTGTGCACGTTTCTGTCATTTAAATCAGTTGAGCGGCTGAGCTTCGTGCAAAAGTATCTGATGGATACATTCCATCGCTAGTTATTTGGCTTCACAGTCATAGAGACTGAACCGAAAAGTGAACAAAAATTATATATTTGATTGAGCACAAGCAAATGTTGTAGTTGTTGTTGTGTTGTTGCTGTTGTAATTTAAGCGACTCTTTAACGTGTGCAGCCAGTCAGTCGAAGTCATCATGCATGCAATCTGTAGATACATTTCCATCCATAAAATCAACATTTATCTACCACACACACACACACACACACACACACCCACAAAGCAGCTGTTATGCCAAGGTCACCTTCAGGCAGTTAAAATATTCTAAGAACTGTTCTGCATAATTCAACAATAACTTTTTGCGTAAACGCTAGGGTTGACATTCTGTTACGTTATGTAAGACGCTCATGAATGACACTGAACTTGACTAGCCAGTGGAAAACAAGGAGCAAGGACACTGGTCACGGTACAAAGGACGACCTGCAATTGAAGTGTGTCCTCGGTGGGAGAATGTAACAGAATTATCGGTCAGTACAGAGTCAAATAGAGCACTTAAAGCTGTAACATGAAGCATGAAAATGAATAAGTTGCTGGAGCGCAAACATTTAACGCTTCATTAACTTTAGATAAAGCGCAGCGCCAGGCGCCACCAGCAGGACTTGGCACAAAAATGTCCAGCTTCAAAAGCGCGCCCCGAGAGGGTGGATTTCGGCTTGCTATACAATTAACACCCGCCCTTGATGGAGGAGGAGCGAGAATAAAAATCGATGGGGCTCAGGGCTGCAGACAAGACAAGGTGCCAACACAAAGCACTTCTGCACGCGTTCCTTGGTCCTCGAAGGATTTGATGCCCAAAAGCATGCTCTGATATTTTTCGAGAGTAGTTTGCTGCTTTTGTTGCCAGTAACGGAGGGGGTTGGGTAAATTTGTCACTCACCTTCTCTCGCTTTCAAGTAGACCGTATTGGCCACAATATTCTCTAATTCCATTAGTTCCAGGTTGGCGGTTTTTTAATGAATCCTTTGGCGCTCTCGAAAAATAACACTCGTCGGCTCGTATGCCTGCCGGATTTGCGAATCGAAACAGTTGCCTGTGCTTTGCGTGCCACGCAACTGAGTTCAGTTTTTGATAAACCTGAACCTGAACCTGAACCTTTAGCTTATGCTTAGCTACAGCTGTGGCTAATGCCCTCGTTATTTTGGTTCTTTCAAACTTGAAAATCTACGGCAAGCTGGCTAATTTGTGGCCGTCGTCTAAGATCCAGCGTTGCGGTATTTGGCACAGTTACACACACAGGCTTCATTTAGTTTCAATGTTGGGTTTGGCCAAAACTGAATTTCGTGCCTTTGATGTTGTCAACTTTTCTGCGCTTGATTGGATCTGATGGGGTTTTTTGTAGGCTTGGCTGCACATTGACACGTTTATCTGGAATGAAATATGCGATGTAAAGATACAAGTGTTAATTGATTGTTTCGGACAAAAAGGTGGTGTGACTAAATATATCTTACAAATCATATGCGGGCACTTGAATAAGCTCATCAAAAGCACGCATAGAATAAAGTATTTTAACTTTATATATAATATAAATATAGTTTATAGGTTTAAAGTATACGAGATTTATGAAATGTTCAATAAGAAATGTAGTATGAATGTTAAAAACATATTTTAAGTAAAGTTGCAGTTATAAAATCGGAAATATATGTTTAATATTAGCTGACTGAAAAGCGTTTAAGAATTTAACTTTAAAGTCGGTTTCAATTTGATTCGATTTAATCCCTTCAAAGTTGTTATGCAATATTAAGCAATAATGCAAACTGAGCATTTAAATATATTATATTGGCTTATGCATTCCCCAAAGTGCTGCAAAATTGCCGGCAAAGACCGCACGAAGACCACAAGGAAGCCTGTCTATGGCATGCACATATATATATATAAAACCATATCTATAATATATATATAACATATGTATATGTATGCGCTCTACTGCTCTAAAGTTTCAGTTCGATTGTTGCGCCGCTCGTCCCTTGGCAGTTATTGCACGTTGTGTGTACGTGTATTTGTTGTCACCTGTTTGTGACAAAGGAGCTGCGTACGTTTGTGTCATGCAAAATGCACTTGGTGTGTGCTTGTGTGCATGTGTGAGTGTAAAAAGAGGCTTGGTTAACAGCCGACAGCAGCGCAAAAGCTGTTTCAAGTGCAAGCGCTCTTTGGCCAAAAGAAAAAAAAAACCGCAACGTATTTTGTCGAAACGACGTGAAGTTGTTGCTGCTGCTGCTGTCGTTGAGGTGTCAGCAATGTTGCGGTCGACATTTATTAATCATGGGTATGGAGGAGAAGTGAGGAGATGACAAGAGAAGGGCAGCCGCAGCAAGCAGCTGAAACTAGAGATGTGCTGGAAGGCGATGGGCGTGGCGTACGTGAGGTTATGCCAACTCAAGTGGTGCGTCACGAATAACTAATAGCAATATAATTGAATGACACAAGTTTTCTATAAGCCTCGCAGCTAAAGTGTGTGATGGCAGGATGTGGTGTTGGTGTTGGTGATGTTGTTGTTGTTCGTAGTGGCATCATCCACTTACATATTATATATGGAACATTGATGTACTTTCTACAATAATATTTAATAATAAATATAGTTTGTGAATGCTGTACAGCTTCCAGCTAGTTCTTGGAATAGTTTGGCGATAAATTGTTATGCTTTCCGCGATTTTCACTTATCAACTTGTTTGTGCGTCATGTGGCAACATTTTATTGAGCGATCTATCCGTCGCCGTGACTATAGTAGGCAGTTTTTAATTAAAAATGAACTCATGGCTATGCAGCAATTTGGATGCTTTATATACATTGTATATTTATATATATATATATATATATATACATTAATAATAATGGGCAACAGAAGCGGCAGTAGCCGCACCATGTGCTCGCCCGGAGCTGGAGCTGGTATGGGAATTGGACCTGGGGCAGGCGGCGCACATCAGTCAAAGCATAAAATTGTGGTCATGTCTGGACCATGTGAGTGTTTACATTCAAAACAAATTTCAGCACCGACAAATTTTTGCAATCAAGCAGGCAAATTAATTGTTTTTCCAATGCGTTGCTAAACAAATAAACATAAAGACAAATAAGTAAGGCATATGCGACCATTCAATGCGCTGCCCAACATTCAAACGAAGAGAGTTGAAATAGAAACATACTTTTTAGACATATCAGTAAAATCGCGAGGATATAATATATATATAGATATATAGATATCCAAACTCTAGTCAAATTCGCTTTATTAATATAAGAGTAAAATTTGAGTCCAAGTTTTATATAAAAACATCTAACTTAAATTTTCAACGAATTATTGTTATGGCAGCTATATCATTTAGTTCTTCGATGCATACAGTTTCAACAAATGCATATATTCCAAATATCCCCAAAGAGATCCTTTTTATATAGACACGAATTTGCTACATTGCCTCAACTAAATAGATATTAGGGGAATGCAATTTTCTTAAACAGTCGTCTGCAAATTTGGTTTATGTGGCTTTGAGCTTCAAAGGGATATGTGAGAGCATAAAGTGCTTATCAACGCCGACAAGTACTTAAGTGCCGACATTCTGCAGCATTCACACTTAGTCGTGTATTATTCACGACTTTGCACAGTGCTGCATTAAATTAATATGCCCATTCAATTTATTTGAAAAGGTAAAGCACATAAAGTGCGTGTAGTGCCTCCTAAAAACAGAATGAGGCGCAGATTCTGGAAAACATTGACTGAGGCCAAAAGCAAACTGAACACATGATCAGCTCTGCCTTCCGGCCGGGCCTTGTCGCCCTGTGAATGTGTTATTTATATGTATGTGTGTCTGTGTATCTCTGTGTGTGTGCAAAAGTGCTAAAAGCCACTTTATTGAACATTTGCGCCATTAGGACTGGCAACGGGACGCAGCAGTTCCCGCGACGATGACGTTATAAAAACTCAAACGATGTTGTCAGTCAGTCACTCGCTGAAGCACACACTAACGGGAACGAACACACACACCCACATACACATATACACATACTATGCAGGCAGCCATTATGAAAATTTTATGAAATGGCGTAAATGTGCATAAAGCTCATAACAAAATTAAGCAGCAGCAACAGCAACTACAACAAGAAGAGAATAAAACCGATGGTTGACATTGCCTTGACATTTTTCAGTGTGTGTCTGGAGGGCGTCGCTTATGTTATGCTGCTTAAAAATGGTTGTTGTTGTTGTAAATACCCTATGTTAAAATTAGAAAAATGGGAATTATGCAAACAAATTTCGTAAACCAAAAACTTATATACTTATAAACTTTATGTTTATAAGCAGCAATAATAGTCGAGTCTTGTTTATACTATCTGGTAGACACATAAAAATCATTAACTAGGTATAATTTAGCAAGTAAAAAAAAATAATTTTAAAATTTTATATGTTCCTTATTAACGTTAAAAGTCGAATCATATTCATTAAAATCTCACTGCTTCATAAAAAGTATAAGCTATTTATCTAATGTATAGGTCAGGCAAAAGAAAATGTATTTTATATATCAGGCTCATACGATCTACAATATCTAAGATAGCAAATTAAAATTGTTTACACTTAAATTGATAACAGGATACTTGATAGTCGAGTAGACTGTAGTTAATCATTTTAATTGTGTGGTGAGTCGTAGCAAATTGCCTATATCAGGGCTCACTAAATATGTTTAGCTATTTTCTATTCGGCTGTAACTTTGGCCCTAACTCATGCCTAACCTAAGCCGCCTTAAGCAAGCAGCTATTGACTTATTAATTAAGATTCAGCCCCGAAATTAGGGGATACTGCGGGCAGCAGAGAGCCTGTTAACTTATTTGCCATCCCTTATCACATTTATGACAGCAACAGCCTTGGCAGGCATCCCAGGCACCCAGTTCCCCGGCGCAGCCAAATAGCCAAATTTAATGCTGTCAATTTGAATGCCAGGCGCCACTTTCGGGTCAGTTGAACGCTGCCTGCATAGACAAGTGGGTCCGGAGTGCGCCGAAAGCGTACCTTGCGTTAGATTATGTGTGCCAGTTATTAAAATGGAGACCAGCACTGTTAGAACTGAGAACTGCGAACTGAAACTCCAATCAAGAAGCCCAATGACCCAAACGGATATCCGCTGCTCCCAATGCTACCACATCAGTTATGAAGTTGTCTTCCTCTTTCGCCTGCATCTTGCTTTGTGGTGCTGATGTGGGCAAAAAAAAAAATTATGAAAATAAAAGGAATCACCCATAAGACTGGTCAGAGCTCGTCCTGACTTTGGTCACTTTTGGCTTTTATTTTTTGCGCTCTCGCATTTGTGGACTTCACATATTTTTCTGTTTAAGCTTCGTTATGCTGCTGCCAGCTATTTTTTTTTCTTTTTTGTCTTTTTTGTTTCATTTTGATCCCTGCTTTCGACCTCGACCAGTTTTTGTCGTTCGGTGTTAATTTTGCTCTGAATGCGCAATTTATTTGCGTTAAACTTGGATGTGTGTGTCAGTGTGTGTGTGTGTGTGTGTGTGTGGGTTGGTATGTGTGTGTGGCAATGCTAAGGATCAACTTTTGCCCGCACCCTGTGGCACTGCATGTGTCTGGCTTGCATTTTGTGTAGACGCCCTTAAAATTGTTTTCACTTTAATTTGCAGTCGTTGCAAAATTTAATCAGCTCTTATTGTATCCATTGCAGAGTTACATTAGCATTGTGCTGAAGGAAGCCTGTCCTGAAATATATGCACATACATATATATACATGCATATTTTCTGGCTGGTATGCTCGCTATACTTGTATCCTGTAGCCATAGAATAACTAACAAAAATATACAAAATTCTGCTTCCGATATTTTATATATCTTTTCGTTCTCTCCGCGCACATTAAATATATGTAATTATAGTAACTAATAATAGTAGCTACAGGGTATCCTCCCAGTCGAGCACTCTCCATAATAGCATGATTTTCTTTTTTTTTCTGTTTAACTGAATGAATTAAAAGCATTTCATTGTGCGCACACAAAAGATTGCAAACTTTGCGATAAGCTGAAATTTATCAGTGCAATTGCTTGCAATTTACTCGATTAACTTTCGAGAGCGAAAATACTATCTATAATACCAATTAAGTGGTCTAGTCTTTTTTTTTGTATTGGTATTATAATTGCTAAGCTCTGACAGACAAGTGCTTTGCAATATTTATAGATACTTGCAAATATATTACTAGCAGAGCGTTTTCTTTTGTATTGCCTTTAAACAAGAGAAAACTGTGTTGGATTGTTGTTATTAGCAAACAAACAATGGTTCAACTCAGAGCTAAGTTTCAATTAATGGATTATATGTGAAATACAGTTGAATTAATCATGTCATTCACGTTAACAAGCTGTTAGAAGTATATGCACTCAGCTCAGTTACAATCCGATGCTAATACCACTTGAATACGATACTGTTAAGAGCATATTGTTGGGAATCAGCACAGCAGATGTGTAAAACCTCAGTTGGCGCACACATAAGTACAAACACACACACACACACACATATATATATGTACTTACAGAGGCGTTAGTTAACCGCAAAAGACGTGTAGATGACGGTTAGGTAAGAGACCAAAAGATAACGCATTAGATGTGGCAGCCACAAGTATGCAAACGTCACTCGCTTGTGGTTAGTTTTGTAACCATCTGATTGACTTATGATAATCGCAAATGATAGCAATGGCAACATTAATGCCATGGCTAAAAGCATCATCGTTATCAACAACATTAACATTGTAGGCTTGCTAAACGACAGCTGGAATTTGCTGGCTACTTAGGTACATAGAATATTTAACAGATACTTGTTTGGTTATGCCTGAAAGCACATGTCAAATGCAGCCCAACTAAATGTCAAGTATATCATGAGCCAGGCAGTCGTCCTGAGGGCACTTCAAGGCATTCCTAAGCCTGTCTCTAATTTGAGATTGCTGTTGAGTTTGCCTGCTTAAAATCACAGTAGCTGCAATCCGAGTATGTTAACTATGCCCCAGGACGTGGCGTGTCCTGTACAGTTGGCTCAGCAGCAGCCAGTCAGCGCCACTCGTGCTGGCAATCAATAAGCCCACAAAACAACGAGGCCAAAACTGACCCAGTTTGGCAAGGACAATGGCCAACTTGGCTGCAACAGTCAGGCGAGAGTAGTTTGCTTTTTTTTATATTTATACTCTGCTCTCAAAGGGAAAATAGAGTATATTGGTTTTATGCAAAACATTTTTGCCGAAAATCTGAAATACAGCTAGATGCATTCAATTTTGTGGTTTACTTATAACCTCCTGCAAGGAGTACTTTTCCTTTTTATCGCAGCTTGAACGTCACATTTTTTAATTGGTTAAATGTAATGATATAAATGTCGTATTCACGTCAGTTTAACATTCATAGTTGAGGAGTTACGAAATTGACTTCGTTGTATTATTAATGAAATCTGATGTGACGTCAACAAACTAATTGTATTCCACCTCCTTTCACTGAAAACAGAGTTCTGTGGCGTCGGAAAATTCAATTTTGACTGATTGTTTTTCTGATTGTTTTTGACTGGCCGTCAACCAGCAGATGCTTGTCGCGGTAGAATACATCAAGTCTCGTTTGTTTCTGCGAAATCTATAAAAGGACACTCTGAAGTGCAACGTGCCTTTGCGACTGCCTTCTGACATTGACATTTTCCATATGTTGCCAATAAACAAATGACCAGTTGCGTGTGTGTCCGAATGTGTGAATATGAATACGAATAAGTGTTCATGTGTTTGTTTGACAAATTCAACAGTCTCGACACTTTCAAAAGCTGTTGCATGCTTTCTGGCGCATTGAGGCATCTGATTGTCAGTGTCCTGTGGTGCCTTATGTTTCCGCCACTATATATATCTGGGTGTTAGTGTAGGTGTGAGTTTGAGTGTGTGTGAGTGTATGTGTGCGTTGCCATATTCACATGTGTAAGCGTTGTTGTTGTCTGTCTATTTCCTACGAGCTGGTTTCTTATTCATAAATGCATTTGGGATTTCGCCAAAGGGTTGAGCGTTCTGTTCTCTTCAGTTCCGAGCTCTCGAGTCTAATTTATGCCTTTCATAAATTGCGTTTCAATAAATGCACGTGCAGAGAAACCTTTGAATTGTTCAGCTTTTCTATCACGGCCAACATGTAAGACTCAACCACGTTTCACTTTCATTCTAATTCAATTAAATAAAACGTGTGGCAAACATCAATGTCTTCAGCTGTGGCAGCAGCATCAGGGGGCTATACTCAGTTGCAAGTTATTTGTTCGCATATAGAAATTCTTGAATATTTTCAGCTGGCGATGCCACAATTTTTCAATATTTGTCTATGAAACGATGCGCACAAAGTTATGATTTATGATTGTGGGTCATAGCTGTCAACACGCAAAGTGAAATATATAAAACAAACATATTGTTACGACAACAAAAAAAACCAGCACACAAAAGGGCAATGATTTGTGAACGAGATACTCCGTAATCAGTGCTGTTATAACTTTGTTCAAGATTCTATTTTATAGAATCTATTATATTATATACATAGTATTATATATTTTAAAGGGGATCTAAATCTTCCAGAAAACTCCTAGCAAATACGGCAATAACTGTTTATATATTAGTCATACTAGTCGCATACGTAATGTTTTATTAATTAATTTAATTATTATAGGCGTACAAATATAGGAAAAATATTTAATATAATTATGAAAAAAAAAAAAAATGTTGCCATTAAGAATCTTGGAAGTTTGGGATTTTCAAGTTTCTCAACTTCGAATTTAGAATTATTTTAGAAGTGAAACAATGACTAAATTGGCTTTTGGATTCAAAATCGGATCAGTTTTGACAATGCTATGGCAATTTGAAGTCTGGGAAGACCATTTTTAGAGACTTGGGAACTTCACATCTTGTCATGATTTTTGACATGAAATCGGAACATTTTAAATTTCTGAACTTTGAATGTAGAATTATTATGGAGGACAAATCGTGCTGAAAATTATCTCGTTATTGAAAATCGGTTAAGTTATGAAAAAGTTATGGTGCTAATCTTAAATCGGCATATCTAGAGACATAAACAGCTTTCAGTTTCAATATTTTTAAAAATTAGTCGCATTTTGAATTTAAACTGTAAGCCCCTAGCCAAATGGCAAAACCCTTTTATGAAAAGTTTTTAGATGAAAGTTAAAACTTGAAGTGCTCTAAATTATTAGCATATTTCCACTGAGAACAGGGCAGAAAAAAGTCAAGAGAAACTTGACAGGAAATTTAAGTGTCCGGGATAAGCTAATGAAATGTTGACCCGGAAGATGCGTCAAGAACACAGAAAGTATATGTAGGGGGGAGAAGGAAATAACACGCATCATCGACCTAGAAATGTCTTTGGGAAGAGAATAAAAAATAAACACGAACATTTTCCATTTACATTTTAATAAACATTTTTTTGCTGTCTGCCTTTGATCAGGAACAGCAGCAGCAATAAATTACATAGATTAAAAGTCCATCAAATTACATTTGGAGCCATATAAATGGCATTAAATTGCCGTGCACTTGATGTGGGGCCAAGTTAACAGGACTCGAGCGAGCATAAATTATATAAAATTTTTATTGCAACTCCCAACAGAAAGCAAACAGCAAAACAAATAGAAAGTCAAGTTTGCCCCTCGATTTTGCAATGACCTGCAGCGAAATGTTTAAATGTTTCTCAAATATATAGTGCTAATATATGAATATAATTCCAGTGAGCTTACTGTGTTTGTTGCTCAATTTATAGCTGTATTTAATTATTAATGGTTGTGTAAGGCGTATTTGTTGAGTAGCACACTGAATATTAAATAGCTAGCGACTTGAACATACACTACATACCAATTCAAATCGCTGGAATTAAAAAATAGACTCCATTCCGAATTTATGGATTTTTCTTGTTTCTCAACGGCAGGCTTGAGTGCTTGAGTGTAAGTGAATTACACAAAATTTCAGGCACTTGGGACACACTTTTAAAATTGCGACGCGGTGGCTCCCAACACCTTGCATTAAGCATAAATAATGCCATAGATAAGAATATGCCAGAGCAAGCAGGATAAAATGGAGAAGCGACTGCTAAGCCCTGGGGAATGTGAAACATTTGAAGGGCATGAAGCGTAAATGATTTACAAAAAGGCAAAGATGCTTAGAATAGCTCTTTAGCGATTGCATGTTAAATATTTAAGGCTAAGATGTGTTTTCTGCTCAGGGCAAAGCTTACTTTATGATTGGTGCATAAGGTATACTACTGCTGAATATTTCGCTTACATTCGCAAATTGAATCGAGTTTCATAATGAACTCAACTGTAAAATTGGCGACGCTCAGTCAACAATCAACACTGTAGATGGTTAGGGTTTGGGTGGCTTGGGTGGCTTGGCTGGCTGACACCACCCGTCAAAAATGTCTGCGGTTTGAAGTGGGCAATGCAAAATGAGTGCTGGCTGATGTTGCCCGCTTGTTCACTGGCTGCATGGCTCGCTGCAAATAAATAGGCAAATACAGACAATGAAACATTTATTCAGACCGCAGGCTCTGCTCTCGACATCGTCGTTCTTGTCGTCGTCGTCGTCCTGCGTGCCAGTCACAAAGTTATTCAATCTATTTGCTGCCAGTCGTGCGTATGGACGAAAGTCGTCTGTAGTCTCGTCTGTAGTTGATTTGCAGTGTGTTTGCTTTAATTGTCGGCTGGCTGAAGGATGAAAGGATTGGATGCTGGGCAGCTTTAACCACCCAAACTCTTGGCTCCTCGTTTTTTTTGATTAGCTTGTCAGCTTAGATAAATTGCCTGCGGCACTCAATAATTGAACTCGACAGCAGCAGCAAGCTGCAAGCAGCAAGTAGCAAATTCAATTAACATGCCCCCATTTCAAGCGAAATATTAATTTCTGGGATTATGTGAAGAAAGTTTGTCTTCAATCCAATAACAAATACAGATAGAAATGTAATGCCATCAATAAAATGGGCAACAGCAACTGTAAGATGTTGCCACGTTATAGCCACTTATGACACCCTGCTACCCCCACTCTCACCCCAACCCCTGCCAGACATGTTGCCACATTGTAAGCCAGACCCATTAATGCTGCCTAGTTGTTGCCACACAATACTTTGTCTGGCTGGTAGCAAATTTACGCTTCATTGAGCCAGGAGATTTCATTAATAAAAAATGGAAAATAGCAGATAGCAAAGACCAGCAGCAGCAGGCACTCGACCAGGCCAACTTTGGCATAGCAAGCGGATTTAACTATTCATGAGCGCACACAAAACGACGCTAAATGTTGTACAACAAAACAACAGCAACGTAGGCATTGCCATCGGCTCCTTTACGTATACACGTACATATTTACATTTAAATACATGCACAAGTGAGATCTTTGAGTAAAAGCGGCAGCTTTTACTTATACAAAGCATTTGGGTATACAGGCCTCTTAGAGTGCTTCGCCTGTCATAACAAATAGCACGTGCATAATTTCAACAGCAACAACAAGAAGATATAAAAATGTTTTTGACGTCTTTTTAAGGGGCGAGTGGGCGTTGTAAACATGAGCAATGCTTAACCCCACCTTTTATAGTCTATGAGATCAGACTCAGATAAGCTAGAAACAAACTGTTTTTGTCATATTTCTGAGGCGTGAATAATAAGGAATAAATACTATATATATATATATATATATATATATATGTATATCGATAAGGCACATATACTACATGTGTAACTTCGACTGTTCAGATCAGATAGGCGAGAGTCAAACTGTTGTTGGCATATTTCTGACGCATGGATACAAATAAATCATATTTGCAGTAAACATGAGTTAAGTCTAAATTTAGCATCCCTAGCTCTTAGAGGTTCCGAGATCATAAAAACCGATGAAAGATAAACTTGGCTATACCTACATATAAATCTTTTCAATTTAAGCATTAAGTGCTTTAGAATCTCACAAGAAAGTTACGAATTTAGAGTGTAGATTAGCAGTGCTGTTATACGAATACGTATACGTGATTATTATAAGAATAATAATAATAATTAGAGCAGCAATAATAATAATAATAATACTCATAAATAAAGATTAGCCCCCCAGTTGGATACTATTATTTTCTTAACGTATCAGCTGCAACACGTTTTTGAAACCCAATCCCATGAGTTTTATCAGCTAGGTTGCACCTTTACGCTACCTATGTATATATATATATATATATATATATACAGCCATAAGTACGTACGTACGAAACTGGCAACTGCCAGCTGGTAACCGGCAGACAGTGAAAGCATTTAAGAGCTTCTCAACCTACGCTAAGCATTCCGCAAACGTATATGAAAATTGGAAAAACATGCAGCAACGGTAAATGCCAGATACAAACAGACAGACAGACAGACTGATATACATGCAGACAGATCCAATACGAGCACAACAACAATCCGACAGACAGACAGACAGACAGACCGACATCGTGAAAAGCGGAAACATGTTTGAATGTCCCCATCCTTGTTGGTGTCCCTGCTGCTGCTTTCTCTGTTCAAGTCCGCCCACAGATTTTGCTAGAAACTGGAGCTGTATGTGTGTGTGTGTGTCTGTGGCGCGCATTTGATTGTGAACTATTCAGAATGCCCCGAAAATTAACGGGAAGTAGGCATGAAAGACTAACAAAAATCTCGCCTCTTAGATATATATTCTAATTATATTGGGCCGGGGCCCGACACAATAAAAAAAAATGTTTTAAGCTGTGGGCGACATTTTAATTGAAATGTACAAAGCATGTAGCTGTGATCAACAGAACAAAGCAAATACTAAAAACAAGCAGTTGGAAAATATATAAAAAAAAAACCAAAAAAAGAAGAAGAAACATTGACTTTGCTTCTTAGACTAGCTGCAGGCAAAGCACAGACAATTTGGCAGTTGTATGACATGATGAAAACAATTCCGAGATGCCACAAATGGCCAGAGCTTATTACGCAGCGCTCTTGGCCAGGCAATCACAATAAAGAGGGAGTGAGAGAGAACAGGAGAGAGCATGAGAGAGGAGGAGAGAGCAGTAGAGAATGGGAGCGAAAAGTGGCGAGTCTGGAAAATATTCTCACTATGTTATGTAGATAAGTGCTTAAGGTTGTGCTCGCTTCGCCCTGACAACATCCCAGGGCTGGGCAGTATATAAAACGGCATGACTATAAACCCTTTTTCAGACAATTTAAGCCAAGCAGCGTGAGGATTTGCTTGACTGGTTGTTGATGCCATCGCTGCCTCGCTACTCGAAGCTTTACGATTGAACTGGATTTAATTTGGTAAAATTGTGCGGCCACTTAAATGGCCAACAACTTGAGTTGACTTTTCTGTGGCGAGTGGATGTGTGTGCATCTAATGGTATAGTATGATATTATGCACATTGCGTAAGCAGCAAAAAGTTGCTGGAACTTTTCTGTTACCCCTTACTAAACCGAAACCACTCTACCGACTCCCTTAGCTTATTTATTTATTTATTTTTTGAAGTTGCAGTTTTCAATGTGCAAAAAAAACTTCTACTGCTATAATTTTCAGCTGCTTCTGTGCTGTTCTCTGCTGTGCGCTGTCTGCTCCCCGGCGTGTTGTAACTTTGTTGATAACTCAACAAAACTCAATTACGCGACTTTATGTTTAGCGCTACTTGTTGTACGGCTACTAAACTACTGTTTGTCTGCGTGGGGGTGTACGTGTGTATTCAAGTGGGTGTGCACCAAACAGCGAGCTATGTTTTTCTAACTACTACCTAAAAGTGCAGGGCAACTGACCATGACTGGATAAGGATTAGCTATTAAAGTTGCCTTCTGTGCAAATATCATGTTAATATGTATCTATAAGTTATGTTATAGATATAAGGGAACGCTTCATTTCTGCAAGTTTCTTTGTGCAATATTCGTAAGCGATTTAATAAATGTGCTCGTAAAATACAATATAAATAAATAATATTATATTACTATGTGCGTTATTCGTAGCTCATAAGCTGGTAAAATATAAAAAGTACAAAATAAATTATAAATTGGCGTTAAATCTATCCAATTATTCGGTGTGCAAAGTTTCAAATCGAATTACAGGTCCAGCACTTAACTACCAAATAAAAAGCGTAGCTGAAAAACACCTTGATTATTAAATATCTCCACTTTCATGGCAATAAAAAAAAATGAATTGTATCACATACAAATTGCTGCAATATCCATAACTAATAATAATACCCACATGTAAAACTAAATATAAAATTAAACCATAAAATCGATTTGGTCAAAGTGTCAGTTATTGCTGAAACCAGAACCATTTAAATGGGCGTTTCATAACGATGCAGTTGTAATTACACGTTGCATAACTGTTGGTCAGTAATGGCCACTATAAATAGCTTATTTGCGATGGGGGATTCTCAATTCAATGTGCTGCAACAGCGGCGCCACTCACTGCAGTGCTGCATTATTATTTGGGGCACGCAGAGTCAACCATGCCATAATTGGGCCATGGCTAAAACAGCAGCAGTATCAACAGTGTTGATAGCATTAATGGCGCTTGGTCGCGCTCCGGGTTGCCACTATTGATGACCAAACTCAGTATTCAACGAGCTGCAGAATAAATTCCCACACAAATTCCAACACCCATCGAGTATAATCCTTGATATTGCACATTTTGTGTTGCCTACTTGGGGGCGTCGTTATGTCTGCGCCGTTTGCAAGAATACCAAGAGACAAAAATAAAATAAGAACATCTAACATCGATATTTTTATTTTTATTAGTTTTAGTTTTATTTTTATTGCCATTGCTGCATCCATGTGATTTCATGCCATGGCTGACTGCTTTGCATAAAAACATATCGTATGCACATACATAAATCGCTTTCAACTTATATGCATGGCCACGTTTTCGTACTATACAAAAACTATACAAACTATTTGTATTTGCATGTGGAAATTCACTATTGTTTAAGTGCATTTTTGCTTTTGACACATGCAATATTTACTTGTATTTACTCATGCATAAATTGTTGTTTTTCGTTGCTGCTAATGCATTTTCAATAAAATTCCTATTCAATTTTTAATTGCTTGAAAACACAAAATGCGTACGGAAAGATACTTTTTATACACTGAACCCATTAAAAATTGGTAAAAACGGTATAAGCAGTTGTGCAAATGTATATGTGTATAGAGTATCTCCAGTTGGACACGCTTGACAAGAGCACTCTTGGTGAATCGGTTAATTTACGCAACTAAACACTTAATGGTTATAAATTTACACATGCAACTAAAAAGTGCATATTAAAGGATATAGAGCCGAACTCAATTCAGTCCTAGCATAAATTTCAGCACACTTGCAGCTAAAACCAGAAAGCAAAGTTATCTTTTGAATAATGAATATTTAATACCCTTGTAAACGTTGTTGAAAAACATTAAAAAAAATAATAACTGAAATTTCATAAAATTGAATTACTCTAAGCTGCAGCAAAAATTAAGACCTATATACTTCGTTAAATCGAAAAAATCTTATTCAATGCGATACACATTTTACTTAAAACTTATATCATCGCTTGCAAAAGTGCTAAAGTATTTATTTATAGCAAACTGTTTTCGAGAAAGCTTTAGCACCTAATGCACTTATCTTTGGATGCTAGATAAAGTTCTTAAAAATATCTCGCAGACTTTTAGTTTGGCACAGCCAACTAATTGGGCCTGTTTTCAAAATGAATCAACGTGTTAAATGGCTTTAAAGGCTCTTAGAGCTGTCATAGTTGCGTCCGGCAACGCAAACAGTTCATCTGTTTGCAATTTGTTTTGCCAACACGATAATTAGATGCAATTGAGTTGGGCAACAAAGTTAGCTCAGAACGTTGCCAAACGTTGTCCCGGTCCAGAGCACTGTAATAAGCCAAATGAATGCACATTAAAAGCACCTGCACGTAGTCAAATTGATGAGTAGAGAAAACAGCAGCGGCAACCAGAAAATCTAACCAGAAATTGCCATTTATTGTGCATCTATGAGGCTGCCTGGCTGCCTGCCTGACTTGTTGGTCGGGTCTGGTCTACCTTTGGCAGATAAAGTAGTTGCATGTTGATGCTGGAAGCTTCAAATACTCGTTGCTCCTCCACGTAATTTTGGCTGCTAATCAGCAGACAAGCAGACGAGCAGACAACCAACCGCCTCTGATGCGTGTCAGAGACTGGGGCCAGGAGCCAGGAGCCACGATTCGTGGATTTTGACTTGAGATGAGCGCGTGACACAAACGCAAATCAGTAACCAAGATCGGTAGGCGATATAGTGTAACATATTAATACATATAATATTCCGAAAGTTAAGGCATTATATTTTATTTGTTGATATTTTAAAGTTAAAGCTAGATATCTAGACAATTTTATCATTTTAATAATAAAACATTATGAAACTTAACTGTATAATTATTTTGAATGAGAACATTCAGATATTATGTAAGAAAATTAAAAATCAACTCTGTTATTATTCTTACTTCTTTGCCATATACAATATTATTTGTATTTTAGGCAAAAGTATATAAAACCACATTTTACTCAAAAATTTCAATGGTCAAATTATCAACTGAATAAAATACGGTTTCATAAAAAACAATAATTTGAAATAGTATTTGTGATTTTTTTATGAGTATATACAAACGTGTATCAAAACTTCTTGTATACTGGTATTAATTAAATAATAGCATGTTGCAGCTTTTTATTAATGCACATCATTAATATGTAAAACTGAATGATCTAGTAAATAGATATATATGTATACAAAGACTGCAGTTTTTAAATGTATATTTTTTTACGTGCGTGCTTGTGATGCGTTTTAGAAAAATGACACGCGAACATTTCTAGTCGAGACCCTAGAATCTGCAGTCTGGAGTTTGGAGAAGAGCTGTGCAAGTTTCTCGCTGGCATTAATTCAGTGCGTTGCGCCAAAAAAGAATCTCACATAAAATTTAATTTAAGCGCTACCAACACGACACAAAACTTTGGACCAAAGCCGTGGCACCACTCGGCTGCTGGCACTGCCTCAGATGCAGGTCTGGTGAAACCAAATAAATTGCAAGGAATGCAGCACGCGCAAGTAGCGTTTTATTTATGCAGCGGAAGCAATGTTCCCAACAACGGCAGGGGCAACAGCAACGGGATCGAGACCGAGACCGGGGCTTGGCTTTTGGTTTTGGTTTGGGCTGCGCTTCGGGTTTGGCGCTGGGGCTGCCCGGCAGCTGAGATGCTTGGCTGCATTTCAATGGCATAAAACACACCCCCAAGCATCGCCATGACACACACATGTCGCCCTTTTGGCAGCACTAGTCGCGCCCCTGCTCGAAATAAGGGAAGAAATCTTGCAAATGAACACAAATATGCAGAAAAAAAAACAACAACAACAGCAAGAACAAAAAACATGCACATTGGAAAGCAGCAACGAGCAAGCAAAAATCTTTTGTATGCAGCACAAAAGAAGCGACAGCAGAAAAGAGAGCGACCAAAAAAAAAATAAATACATATACATATATAAATATATGTTGGGGGAGAATATGGCAAATAACTTGGGCCAAGTTTTGCAGAGCCAGAGTTGCATATGCAGTGTACTTTTTTTTGGGTTCTATATTGTTTGAATGCAATGGAGTTGAGAACGGGGCCCAAATAGAACCAAGTCATTGGCCTCTTCTTTTCTTTTCTCTTCTTTTACAGCTTGCCGCACCCATCACAAATCGACATTGGCATTGCCCATTAAGGCTGATTGCTTGCCTCGCAGACATCAATCAAGGGAAAGACTGTCTGTCTGGCTGGCAAAGAGCAGTTCCGACTTATATAACATGCAAAGCAGCACAGGGAAAACACATCATATGATAATCATGTGATAATTTTTATTGTATTCCAACTTTGAGCTGACTGTGTGTGACTCAGCAGCACCAGTCAAACTATTGAAATGTACAATTAGAAACGACGAAACTACAAAGTCGATGCGCAACTTGAATTTCAAAGCGCAATAAACCAGCCTGCCAATTTGCATGGTGTGAAAATTATCATCGCACGACAGACAGCCAACCAAAAGCAATTGGGTCACTTTGAAAACATTTGTTGTGGTTTTTTATGTAGTTATTATCACCAGCCAACATACAACTAAGATATAGAACGTGGGTGGTACGGTGTGTCACCAATTCGCCGAATTGCGAATTATATCTCGCTTGACTAGTTACTGAATACAATTTGTTGATCATTGAATTAATCTCTCAAATTCAATAAATATTAATGTATATTTATATATGAATATGCGTATATCTACACCAATATATTTATGATATATCTTCTAATGGCAATATTTTATATTTGATATATATAATTCATGCATAAATTTGTATCTAAAAATATCAATATCAACCTACATAAAATAAATAATTTTTAGATCTTAGAAATAATCCCTGCTAATCCCTTTTTCTATGCCTACATCTACATAAATATCAACACTGAAATGTATATTAAATAAATGTTTCGAATGGGTTAATCAACCGATAACTATATTTAGAAATTTTCATGACAATAGGTTACGGTTCTTAACCTGTATTTGATTCAAAAATTATTTAAAAACTAACTAAAATCGACGGCGAAATCAAAGTATTTAGATACATAACTAACCACAACAATTGACTGTGTTAAAGAATAAATGTATCTGTTGCTTATTGGAACCAAACTGGAACAACATTGAATTGAATAAAGTGTCATATCATTTACATACAAGTTTTTCATCTCTGCCGACGACATCTACAAAACAATTTGTTGTCGCTATGCGAATGACGCGCACTGTAAATCAGCTTGATTCGATTGGCACAATATGGCATAGGAATTTGTATATGTTTATTGTTATTGTTGCCGACGAATCGCTCGCTTGCCAAGAGCTCTCTTTCTGAGCTGTTTTCATTCATTCGTGATCACACTTCATTCACTGCGACGGGGCGCGTCAAATGTTTAGAGGGATTGAGTAATGTTTTTGTTGTCTTCGTAAGTATTCTAATGGCAACGATTGCGACAACAACAGCAGCAGCAACAACAGCGCGACACCAAAGCAACTGTCTGTGAAACATGGCTTTGCTATTTGTATAACATCATAATTAATTAATGGGCATGTAGTTTTATTATAAACATGTAAAATAATTGTATCATAGAATTCTAAGTAAAACCGCAGCATATAAATCTGAAACAACAGCGAATTTTAATCAGCATTATAAAATATGCGGTCATGTTTTAATAATGAGTTTTGCAATCATAATATGAATAATAATTGGCAATTAAACAGGACAAGTGCATTTTATTTTAATGAAAACAAATATCCAATAAGCCTACAAATAGTTGCATAGATAAACAGGAAGTTGAGAATCTATAACAAAAAAAGTTAACATAAAATAATGGAAACGAAATAGCAATGCTGTTCAACACTTAAATGCGTAAATACTTCTTTAAACATGTTCAAGTTAAAGTAATTGTATTTTATTGCTATAATATAGAACTCTTTCAAGAGAATAAATATAAATTTAACAATCAATGGTATTTAATGATAAACCACAAAGTGAGAGAGAATTTTACACATTTCTTAACAACAATCATTATTATTAAATAATAATTTGCACATTTCACAATGACTGTCAAAAAAGATATGGCAGCACACCTTCAATATGCTCATGTCAAATCCAACAGCTACATACAACACACATATATTGATGAAAAGTGTCCATTCAATGTGTCTAAGCATGGAGTATAAAGCAAACATCAGCAGCAGCAGCAACAACAACAATAACAACATCAATAATAATAGCAAAGCAGGCCCGCATTGCGCCAAGGCTGGCCCGCATTTGACCCGGCCGAAAGCTATACGAATTGCCTGCCTGGCCTGAGTAAGGCCACCTGTATCAATACAAGTATTTATTTATAATATGCACACACACACACACACACAAGCACACACCGTCTGTGAGTGTGTGCGTGTGTCTGTCAAACCTCATTTAAATACTATGACGATGTTTTATTGACACTGTGTGTATGTTTTAATTTGGCTTTTGCCTTTCACTGCTCACCGCTCACCGCTCGCCCCTCGTCGCTTGGCGCTGGCCGCTTGCCTTGCGGGGCACCTGCTATAAATAAAAGCGGATCGCTTTGACGTCACTGTGACGTCATTTGGGCATCGACAGCAATAACATGGCATAAACATTAACTTAATCATTGTATTTAAAAAGTGTCTAAGCGCTGTCTTGTCAATAACTGGTTTGCCATACTACATGCGTTTGTTTGTTTGTTTATTTATTTACCTATTTGTGCATTTGTTTATTTTCGTATGTCGTTATTTCTTATTATAATCAAAAGCTTTACATAATCATTTCAATTTTGGGCGTTTTATTGTTTTTCTGTGTATTTACAACTCCTACAACATTTTGCAAATATTTGTGTTTCTATTCTCAATTCAATATTGCAGTTTATTAACTTGGCTGTGTTTTGTGTGTTTACAATTCATTCACAATGCACCCCTACACCACCCCCATGCCTTCACTTTTGGTACAACTGTCGACTGGCTTATTACTTGATTTGGTTTTATTTCTGGCCATTTGCATTAATTACGAGCGACGTCGCGCTGCCATTTTAGCCATTTTAATTGAATTTGCAACACAAAGTGCCAGCGCGATTTTTAAATGCTCATAAACTGGTGGCATTTATTTTTTGATTCGTGTTTTATTTCGCTCAGTATTTCTTGATTTCTTTTCTTTCGCATTCGCTTTTCGCATTATTACTATTATTTGCTTTCTGGCACAAGGCTAACAATTGCGTTAAATGATCATTGACTTGGGTCTTTTGCTGCTGTTGTTGTTGTTGTTGTTGTTGTTGTTGTTGTTGTTGTTGTTGTTGTTGTTGTTGTTTCTGTTGACTGTTTTGTTGTTGGCATTGCAGCTTTATGAATGGTTGTTGGTCAAGTCTTTTTCGTTTAGGAATTAGGCCGTGTAATGCATAAACAAATAACAGTACGTCTAAAACAAACACTGCCAAAAGCCATGACACCCCAAAGCTGTTAATTCAAATGTCATAATACTCATACCAATCGATATATATATATATACATACATTCATCTAGATACAAGCAAAAATCAAATTGGCTTGCACGTCCGGCGCGAGTAAATTTGCCTTACAAATCGAAATGCAAATAGCATTTTTATTACATATTTTTACATGTTCCCGCTAACGAATTTATCAATCAATTGCCAAATGGCACACATTCAATTTTCAGTATTTCTCGCTGGATAGTTCAATAATGTTACACAAATATGAATACCATATGCTCGAATGCATATCCCAGTATGTCCAGCCGGACGAAATTCCAGTTGAGCACGTAGTCGAAGCCAGCATTCAAATTGAAATATTTCTAAACCACATTCAGCACTTTTTATGGAACATTTACTCATATAAGGGTTGAGCTTAACAGCCCCATATCATAAACTACTCTGAATTCTCGGAAAATTCAATTGACATACTAGTCATGTGATTGATTTGATTAAAAATTCTTCACGGAATTTCGCAGACATGTTTTATATATAAAGACTAGTCTACGTTTTTGACAGTTTTAAGATTTCAAAATATTTTTAATATTTTGTGGCTACAAAATTAGTAGGATGTTGCTCAACTTATTTGCAAATATTTTATCAACTCAGATATTTGCTTGAAAACTTCAATTCCTTGAATAAAGAAATATGATTCCATAGTAATTATAACATTATGGCAATATTTAACTTACAATTGACTATTTAACCAAGCGTGGAACTGTAGGTTAACTGACCTTCATAAAGACAATCATAAATGCATTTAAATATAAAAAATGAATATTATGATGCAGCACTTTTGACCAACTTGATATGTGACCGCTCACAGAGCCCTCCATAGGCGACTGGCCAAGTCGCAGTACTCTCGACCCGGCCAGGTCGTTCAGCAAACTTTACTGACAGGCAAAAGCCGGCGAACGGACCGAGGTCAGCAACTAAACCAACAGCAGCGCTGACCACAGCCGGCGATGACGATGATGCCTGCAACCAACAGACAACGGAGGTGGACAAGGGACACGGGACACTGGACACTGGAGGGGTCTTAACTGAACAGAATTGAACTGAGCAGAGCTGAGCTCAGCTGACATCCGTATGCATATGGATATGCGCGAATGTAAAATGTTTTATTTACCTTAGGCACACAATATAAAAGCAACTCGAAATTGTGGGGTGGAAAATGTAATAATAAAAGAACATTAAGTCAATATTTGCCCAAAGTTTTGTTGCTGCCGCCGTTGCTGTTATTGTTCTGGCGCTGTTATTTTGGCGTTTTGCAAATTTGCCACAGGACTCAGGGAGACAAACATTAAATATTTAAAATGTTCAGCCACATAAGCGTACATAGGAAAACATATATATTTTGTGATGGATAATAAATAATATTATATACATATGTTCTATACACTAAAAAGTTAGGTTCTTTTTGCAAAATTATAAAATCAAAAAGGTTTCAAAATGCTTATCTTTTACTACCTTTTAAAAATTCTGACCTTGAGTTAACGGTGCTAATGAATTGCCTTCTTTTTTAGAACCTGACTCCACACACAATTCACTATAATTTGAAAAGAAAGTCTCAGCACTCGTTGTATGAGATTATGCAGTCGCGCATATTCCGCGAAAATATTTTAACGTCTTTCCGTTGTTGGCTTAATGCAAATGTTCAATCATTTTGCGCCATCCTAATTTGATGTACGACAACTGTGCCAAAAGTTGTCAGAGACGCATAAAAAAAAGGCTGGCAAGAAAATAGCAGATGGAATTTGTTTGTCAGGTAGTCGAGCTCCGATCGATTGACAACAATTTATGGGCTCATAAAGATTTCAACTGAAACTCATAATGACAAAGTGCCCGTCAGCTGATGTCGCTGGCAATTGTGGAACACGTTGTGAGACTTGCACTTAACGGCGCTCACAGTTTTCTCGTCTTCTGCAATTCACAATGAGTGACAAACGTGGGAGAACAACTTTCGAGTTTGGCTGTTCCATAAACTTGCCAAGTTTGTGTTGCCAAGTGCGACTGTAAAAATAGCTGCGAAAACAAGAAAGGAGAAAAAAACCACGCTAAAAGTCAACTCCAGTTTTTGTGTCCTTTTCATGCAACCCATGCTCCTAGTTTTTTTTTTACATATATGTATGTATATAAGAACTTATGTTTTGTTGTTTCCAAGCTGTCAAGTGTCGCTGACGACAAACTTTGTTTTTTATAAAACTGAATATGACATTTGAAAGGGTATATTCGTTTTCAGAAATATATAATAATTGTAGCATATGTTTTGGATTGATTGATGAAAAGGTGTTTTAGTGTAGCTGATACTATGGAAACTTTTGTATTATTTATCTCAAGAATTACTAAGAGATTATAGAATATATTTTGAGTCTTATAACACTGAATATTATATCATAGGCCAGTTGATATATGTGTAATTAGTCTTTAAAATTTCACTGACAAAATTATACAAGAAACTTAATTTATAATATCATGAATAACTAAAAGACACGCCTTCACGCCCACCATTTATATAGACGTTGGCAATTAACCTTAGCCAAAGTTGTGCTCAAAATCAACAAATACATTAATACGAGGGAAGGGTTGCAAATGTCAGCATTGTAACAAAAGGCAAAAGTTTATGGGAAACAAAACAAATGTTAAACAAAAACAAAAGCAAGAGAAAAAACTGCTAGAAAAACGAACACAAAGTTAAGCACTCCAAATGTGTGTACAAGTGTCTATCTCTTTCTCTCTCTATCACGTTTTTTGCTCCACTTGCTCGCGCTAGTTTGTTCGTTATACAATATATATATGTACATATATTCCGAAAATTTGATCGCTGCATTTGACTTTTGGGTGGCAGCAAAGGGCGTTTGGGTTTTGCTATGAAGCAACGCCAAAAATCAATTAATTACTATGCACAGTAACTGCACTACCAACACCAACAACAACACTGACAACCAACAACAACAATGACAACCAACAACAAGTAAAACAGAAGCCATGGCCATTAAATAAAATGCATACGCATTTTTGGTTCAGCACCAGAAGATTTCGCCAATATTTGAGAGCATTATATCAAAATTTAATGTAGAATAAAGGAAAATTATAACTTAAACTGAAAGCTCTCTATAAGTTTTCTTTGCCATGATTATTTATCATTATTATTATTTTCAAAATCAAACTTCACACATTATGTGTACTCAATATTATGGTATAAGAATGTATAAAACTATAAGATTTAGTTTTCATTATTAAGTCTTACCTCGAACTTCTTAATGAACAAGCTTTAGATATCTGTAAGAAAAGAAAATATTTCAAATATTAAGAAAAGTAGTTAAAATGTGTTGTAAAGCTAAAAAATATAACAAATTTAATCAAAATAGTCGACTAGCATGGCACATTAAATCTGTGCAATCTGCTCGTGCTTTTAGCCCTTCTGCCCAAACATATTGGAAAAATATAAAAATCGTTTATGGCTAAAGGCTCACAGAACAAAGTGCAGCCATGTCAAAGAGACCACCCAGGATTTGGCTTAAAGAGAATTCCTGGTAAGCAGGCGGCAAGCACAATGGTTCTGCCTCCTCCTCTCCCTCCTGCTCTCTTCGGCTTCGTTGCGCATTATTGTTAATGAATTCTACACGTTCGCTGAAGCTGTTCGCAAACGGGGCCCAAAGCTGCAGCCCGAGGCGTATCATGAGCCAGTTTTGCCTGCCAGCCTCGCAGCCTGCCGCAATTTTTATTATTATGTTTTTTTTTTGCATAAAATGTCTGTTGTCTGCTTGCTGTTGTTGTTGTTTTTTGTTTTGTTCTTTATTACATTTATTTTGTGTGTTTCGCTGTTGCCAAGTCGCAAGTCGCACAGTGTCAAGGTGTTGGCCACATGGCGCTGCATGGCCGCTTGTTGTTCAGGGGCGGGGTTCAATGCACAAATGATTGGTTTTTAAGCGAGCTAAACGTAGGGAGGGAGCGACGAGAGGGGGGGGGGGGGGATGTCGGACTGCTGATGATTTAACTTACTTTTTGTTTAGAATGATCTTTAGCTGCTGCTGTGGCGGCTGCTGCAAAAATCATTTTGGGTCACATTTGCTGGCATTTGCTGATGGATCATGATATATTTTTGGGGTACGTTTTGTGTACGGGCATATAACATTTGCTTCTTGACACTAGAACAGTGAAATTCAATTTCAGGTAAAGCGCACAGCCATAAAAACGAGCCCAGTTTAAAGGTTGACGTGTCAAAGTGGCAATAACACTCAGTCAAAGCAATGCCAAACAGGACGAGGGTTTGTCTTTAATCAAAATTGAGTGAAAAGACGAAAAAAAAAATATTACGGCAGACAACAAAATCCGGTCAGGCCTAAGTCGACCAACAGATGCAGAAAAATAGGGATACAAAAAAAGGAAAACAATTTTTTGATACCCTGTCTTGTGTGTGCGTTAAAAACAAGTGTGAACAGATCTGTAACCTTTTTAAATATTTATTAAGTTTAATCAAATCATTAAATATTTATAGATAGTAGTAGACTTAAAATGTGTTATATTCCTTGTAGCTATCTTTAAAACTTAAGGTGCTTTTTTAAATATCAAAAAATACTTTAAATAATAAAAAATAATTTTAACTTTATTATATAATACACCTATTACTATTGTTTTCTTTCTTTACATTACCAATCCAGTTTATCTCACAAATAAATAATAATATGATGTATTATTATTTTCGACCATCATACATACGACTCGTAAGCATTTCTTTTGTTTCCTTTGAATATGTGTAAGTATGTTTAGATGTATTTAGGTACGCGCATGTATCTTTTACGAGGTAGCACGTAAATCGTATTTCAAATATGCACGCCGTGTACAATAAATAAAAATGGCCATAAGCCAAACAAGAAGCCAGAACACGTCCTAAGAAAGCAAAGCCACCCACTGACTGACAGACTGAGACGCAAAAGTTTATCAAGGTCATTACAGCGGGTTGTTCTTGCCCCGCTTTATACCGTCCCAGTTGATTAGCTGAAATTTCTTATCAAAATGATGGCTGGCTAAGCAACGCAAACCAGGTAAGCAAGGACTTGCGCTGTAGTTACAGGAAATTAAGTGAAACACATAAAGCGTCCTTTAGTTGATTTTTACAAGAGCCCTTCAAGTGGATGAGCTCTTAAATATGAACTCATCAGCTGCACAGCTATTGAAACTACACTCGAGTCGAGTAGAATGTTTGTTATGTGGGGATTAAACGGAATTTATGAGAATTGATGCAAACTTATTTCGCAAAAATATTTTATGAATTTCTCGGAAGACTTAAAATTGATGCAAGCATTGTTATATAATATTTAAATCTCCATATATAACAATATTGCTTGAATAAAATGTAAGTCTACCGAAAAAATCTTAAAATTTTGTTAGGAAATAAGTTCTCATCAATTATTAAATTTGTATTGAATTTAGCGTATTTTTAAAAGGTGGGAATGCAAATTGTATTTTGAAAAGAACTTTTTTGATATATATACTGCCAAAGATATGTTATAAAATATATGTGACATATGTCTGCAGGCGTACTTAAACTTACTCAACTGAAAAAAAATATTTTTTTAAGTTTTTTTCTATTTTTGATTGATGCACTTTTAGTTGAGGAAACGTATTAGACACAACTTGCACTTCCCATGCTTAAAGTTTTCTCACATTTAAGCTCAACTTTTTGCAGCACACACTCTTCCAACTCTAATTGAATTTGAGTTATGAAAGAACGTGCTTGTGAGTGGTTCTCACAGTGAAAACGACAATCATTACATCAACGTAAAAATGCCAAATCCAATCACACGCTACTCACACACACAAAACATGAGCGTAATATAATCTATTTCTCAGGGGTTGCTGCCTGGACCGACAAAAAAAAAAGAAGGATTAATTGGATTGAAAACGTCGCAATGCACAAGAAGCAAAGGATAATTGCACACACACACACAAACATATATATATGTATGTACATATAGAAAAACAAGAAAACGCATCTAAGCTATAAAGCGAATCCAAATCATCTGATGGGTTTCAGGTAGCTGCACTCGTAAATACATCAACGAGTTAACAACAATAAAGTTTAAAAAAAAAGAAGCTGCATAGGGTATAAGGCGTGTCGACCACAAAACAATGAGCGTAAAGTTTGTTAGCCGTTTGCCTTTTTTAGGTTTTCCACACAGGCAAAAATGAGTTAAGCTGATTTCCATGCGATTTTTGTGGCCGGCTAATGGACTAGCGCTTAGCAACGCAATAGAACGGTGCCACGCCCACTCCTGAGCTATGTGGGCGTGCGGCAATTAATATCAATTCCGTTTTGGCCATTAACATGGCCCAAAACATATTGGCTAACAAGTGTCAAAGTCGCGCCAAATTAGAGCCGAAGCGAGGCCAGAGGCAGGCAGAGGATTGGGATTGGAAATTGGAATTGCTAACGGGACTAGGGACTGGGGACTTGGGACTGTGGACGGGTTTGAATTGTGTTCGATATTGCTGGCCAGAAAACACTCTAGCGCCATGACGCGTGCAAACGTTGAGCAGCATGTGGCCAATCCCCAATTGCCGGATCTAAAGCCAAATAGACACAGAGTATGGGTTTCAGTTCAGTTCTTGGGGCGCGTCATTGTCCTTGTTGATAATAATATTCGATTGAGTTTTATTTGCTTTTGGGTTTGGTCGTCTTCGTCCTGCTCAGCCCCACGCGTCCCGCTCTGCTCATTGATGGTTTATTGTCTTTGCAGTCTGACAATATACACATCATGTTTTCCTTCTGTTTTATTTTGTAGTAGCATATACCCTGTTTCCATTCATAATTGGTAAAAAGCATAGTCGTGCAAATGCTTGCAACAGAGAGCAAAAGACATTTTTGATACCAGAAATGATCTATATGTTCGATCGGGACGATTTTACGCATTTATAAGGGGCAAAATATTCTTTATATAAAGAATATGTAAACACTTTCTAAATGACAAAATAGTTATGATTTTTACGGAATGTCAAAAGTCATGAAGTCGTCGCTGTTAATATCAGATTTAATTCATGTGGTATTCCTTTTGATGCGTAGAATTTGACTAAACCTCAAGTTTAATAACAACAATCATCCACTGCAAAGGCACCTTCTAAAATCGATTTAAAGACTTTTGTTTGAAAAACACATCTTTATTTTCGTATAGAAACATTTTGTTTACACTTTGCAGCTGAGTAGAGGGTATCTGCCAGTCAACCAAGGCACTCGTACTTATTTTGTGTGCAAGTGTGACGCAAGCGAACGGCACTCGAATGCTTTTGATGGTGGGTGGACACACAAAAATACACTGCCCCATTTGAACGGTGCGCTGCTAATGGCAATAATGGGCAATGGGCAGGACGAAGGACTCAGCACCACATGTGGCCAACTCCTCGCTAGACTCTGGCATTGGACACTGGGCATTTTGAAATGGCTGCTGCTTCTTGAAATTGAAAACGGAACATCGGAACACCGCTGCTGTTGCTGCCGCCGCTGCTGATGAGTGATAAAGCGGAAGCGGCTGACGCTATCAGTAAATGCTAAGCGCTCCCTAATTATGCAGCCCGTCTGGCAATCGTGGCAATCGCGGCAATCAGTGTCACTTACAATGACATACAACAAAAGCAAAAACAAAAACAAATGCAAAGAAGATAACAAAACAGCGCAACGCAACAGCAGAGCAACAGCAAATAAATAAATAAATATCGAGCTATTTGCGTGAGTTGTTCAAACGATTCCTCGAATTTTCAACAATGTTGTATTTTAATCTGATATTTACTCAAGCATAGATTTCAATTTGTGGAAGCAAAAACATTTTGAAATGCACTTCAATGTTATCAATGTCAATTATTTATTTTGTATTATCTGATCGACAGTCTATTAAATATATTTGTGAGTAATATCAATTGGGAGAGTAGAGAAGAGAATTGACAAAATCTAATTTAGCATGTAAGTTAAAAATACCAATAAATCAATTAACAAAGTTTTAAAATACATTTGTTTTTATACAAGCTTTTAATTTTCTCAATTTACAAAAAATATTTGAGATGTTTTTCTCACTTCCCAGTTCAATTTGGTTCCTCTTTATCACTTTTAGGAATTTTAGTATATATATTAATACAAAAGTTTTTAATCGTAAATCATAAAATATATAATTTTAGGAATTTTTGGTTTTTTTGGTAGCTTTTTTATGTTCTATATTGAGTTCTAAAAGTTGAGAGATCACTGTGCGCAAATTGTAAATGTGTTAAGTATAAATATAATAATCAATTATTTGGATGACAATATAGCGAACTTTATCGATTAGCATCCCGCCAGCATTAGCAAGAATACACAAACAATGACAAAGTTGAAAGAAAAAAAACAAGCGGACAACGACCGGAAGTGCGCATAGCATAATGACTTTGTGTTTTGTTTTTGTTTATACTGTTTTTTTGTTGTGGCACGAAGAGGTTGAGAGGCCTTACAGATAACATGAACAACAACAGTGATAAGAATGTTAAAGATGCGGATGCTTTCACTCTCTATGACGATGGCGATGACGATGTGTGTGCGTGTGCGAGTGAGGCAGGCTATGAAGCACTCAATGCATGTGCAGCAAAAGCACCAGCAGAAATAACGGCATCAAAGGCAAGCATCGATTAAGTTAATGAAATTGCGGTGTCCATCGTTGCGTTGCGGTAAAGTGACAGAGACAGCGTGTAAATTACAGTAAGTACTTTAAAGCACTTTATGCAGCCGGCTAATGAGGTGTGACAATTAAAAAGGTCCAGCTGAATATTCTACAGTGAAAACTCTGCATGGTGGACAGTGATCGAATAGAGAGTGGTGGGTGATTTATAATTATTAAATTTATTAATAATTTCAAATTTAATTTAATTTCCCCATCGAAAATTGTTTTGAAAATAATACAAAATATTTGTTTGAAATAAAATGTCTTCACTGTACTGATTTTGTAGCAGTGAAGATGTGTGTGGGGGGGGGGGGGGTAATTTACCTTGTTGTTTTTTGGCTGCTATGAGTCTGCCCGATTTTTTTTATTAGTATTTGTTTTTGTTGAAGTTTTAGTATACTTTTTATTTTTTGCAGCAATCAGAAATTTGTCTGATAAGAAAGGCGCCGTTTGATAACAGCGGCAGAATTCGCAGAAGAGTGACAAAGAGAGTGAGAAAGAGAGCAGAGCATCAACAAATTACGAGTTTGTATCGAGCAATTTTCCGGCTTTTCCACACACGCGATGCCGACGATTTTGTATAATTATTTTTATTTGTATATTTGGCTTTTCGCTTTGCTGCTTATTCACTACTTCTTCTAATTCTTGTTGTTGTCGACTCCAATTTTATTTATCTATGTTGTTTTTCTTTTAAATTTGACCGCATTTGTCGATTTTGGTTTTTCTTCTATTTTTTGTTGTTGTTGTGGTTGCTAATGCTGCGGCTCTCTTTGCGTTTTGCTTTTGGCCAACAAAACGCACACAAACAGGCAGCAAACACTCACTTACACACACACTCACAGAAACACACACACTCGCACACACTTCAAAGAGCAAAGAGCGCGGCGATCGAACAGCAAAAGGCCCAAAAATATTGCAAAGCACTTAATTTAATTGGCTGGCACACGCACGTTTAATATGCATAAATTGAGGCTCACACACGTATTTAATTAAATCGTTTTTTGTTTTCTTAAATAATTTATATACGTCCGCGCTAGCAAAAAGAGGTATACACCCACGTCCGTTCGTAACACAAATGCTGTTAATTAACAGGCTCAGTGTGCTAACATCATGTAAGTTTACAGCGTCTTGGAGAGCATTGCAGCCTGTTATGCCACAGCATGTATGCATTTCGATAAATGTTGTGAAGTATGGTGAGGCTGCTGTCAGTCAACAGTCTGTTAATTACTCAAATGGGCCTGATAATTGTTATCGATTACTCTAGAAATGATCCAAACGTGTGACGTCACAAATGTTTAGCATATCTAAAATATATGATTAGTTTATTAAAATGTGTGATTAAAAGTTGTTGAGTTAGTTTTATATGTACAGCGAATTTGTTAGTTGTTGCACATATTTACATTAGTTATTTATGAGTGATATTTTGATGTGTGTGTGTGGTGCTAACATTGTGTGAAGGTTACACGCGATTCGTTGAGGCTAAACAGCTGACTACCGGCACATATTTAGGTAACTTGCGTGCCCCTCTGCTATGATTTTTACCCGTCGAGCACTGAAATTACTAAATCATCGCCTTAGATGCAATGCTACCGGGTATTTGTATTATCGCCGCTGTCTGCAAAGCAGTGCAAATGGCGATGCGCCCACCGTAGAGGTCAACTTCAGCAACGGGTAAGTGGACGGAGTCCTGTAATGTAAACATTTCATAATCCGTTTTAAACATGTGTCACATATCTAACAGTCGGAACATGACATTTAGTTCGGGGAAGTTGGCGCGCTTTGCTAACGGTACCGCCGTCTGTCAAATGGGCGACACTGCCGTTATGGTTACAGCGGTGGCCAAGTCGAAAGCGACACCTGGCCAGAATTTCATGCCGCTGGTGGTGGACTATCGGCTGAAGAATGCTGCATCCGGTCGCATACCCATGAATTTCATGCGACGTGAATTGGGTCCATCCGAGAAGGAGATCCTCTCGGCCCGTTTAATAGATCGATCACTGCGTCCACTCTTTGCCAAGGATTATCGGAATGAGACGCAACTGGTCTGCAATATGCTGGCCATGGATGCAGTTCACTCGCCCGACATCCTGGCCATGAATGCCGCCTCCATGGCGCTCTCTTTAAGCGATATACCCTGGAATGGACCAATCGGAGCAGTGCGGTGAGCTTAATTAGTATTGATTTTGACAAAAATATTTGTTTTTATTTCTATATGCAATATTTTATTTATAACTCCATCTGAATCTCTGCAGCGTTGGGCTTTGCGATGGTGAGGTGCTGATTAATCCGACGCGCCGTGAGCTGCAATCCTCGCAACTGGATTTGGTTGTCTCGGCAACCAAGCAGAATCTGGTTGTTATGCTGGAAGGCAAGGGCAATGTTGTATTGATGCAGGATCTGCTGAAGGCCATCAAGCAGGGGACGCGTGAGGCGCAGTTCATCATTCACGAAATCGAGCGACTGCAAAAGTCCTACGGCCGCCAAAAGCGCGAAGTGGATGCGCTGCCGGAGGCAGAGCCGGAACTGGTGCAGGCAGTGAAGAGCATGTGCGAGATGCGACTGCGTGAGATTTTTCAGGATGCGCAGCATGACAAAATCTCGAGAGACACGGCCGTCAACGAGGTGCGGGCAAATGTCATTGACAAGGTATGGTCATCCTATCCGGACACAGAGCCCGGCATCATTGGCGAGGAGTTCAACAAAGCGTGTCGTGCAATCTTTCGTGAGCTAATCTTCGAGAGCAGTCGCCGTTGCGATGGCCGGGACTATGATAGCTTGCGGAACATCAACTGCCAAGTGGATATGTACAAACCGCTCCATGGATCGGCTCTCTTTCAGCGCGGCCAGACCCAGGTCTTCTGCACGGTCAGCCTTGACTCGCCGGAGAGCGCCATGAAGCTGGACACATTGGCAGCCCTCGACAGCGGCGGCCTGAAGGCCAAGAACTTTATGCTCCACTACGAGTTCCCGCCGTATGCGACGGGTGAAGTAGGTCGCATCGGTCCACTGGGACGACGCGAGTTGGGTCATGGTGCGCTGGCCGAGCGTGGCCTGCTGCCCACACTGCCGCACGATTATCCATTTACGGTGCGCCTGACTTCGGAGGTATTGGAATCGAATGGCTCCAGCAGCATGGCCAGCGTCTGTGGTGGATCGCTGGCGCTAATGGATGCGGGCGTGCCCATAACGGCGCCTGCTGCCGGCGTCGCCATTGGTCTGGTCACTAAGTACGATAACAATGACACAAAGCATCTGCAGGACTACCGCATACTAACCGATATTCTCGGCATAGAGGATTACATGGGCGATATGGACATGAAGGTGGCGGGCACACGCAAAGGATTCACTGCTATCCAAGCGGATCTGAAGATACCAGGCATACCCCTGAAAGTGGTTATGGAGTCGCTGCAGAAGGCCACCGATGCCAAGTCGAAAATACTAGATATCATGGGCGAAACCATCAGGGAACCACGGTGAGTCACTTAACCTTAGTTTGAACTATCCCGGGAATTCCGAATAATCTCTGATATTTGTATTCCCCTAGCAAATACCGAAAGGATTGCTGGCCAGTCAGCGAAATTCTCACCGTGGAGCCGCATCAGCGCGCCCAGCTCATCGGCCCCAGCGGGCTGCACATGAAGCGCATCTACCTGGAGACGGGCACCACTTTAACCGCTGCCGACGACAGCAATTTCACAGTCTTTGCGCCGTCGCAGTCAGCGCTGGACGAAGCCAAAGAGCTGATCGAAGGTTATATGCTCAAGGAGCGTGTGCCGAATTTGGAATTCGGTGGAATCTATACTGCCAAAATAACCGAGCTGCGTGACACGGGCGTCATGGTCATATTGTATCCCAGCATGCCGCCAGCATTGCTGCACAATTCGCAGCTGGATCAGCGCAAGATTGCGCATCCCTCGGCGCTGGGCTTAGAGTTGGGCCAGGAGATACAAGTCAAATACTTTGGACGCGATCCCGTCTCCGGTTTCATGCGTCTCTCCCGCAAGGTGCTGCAGGGCCCAGCGCTGGGCATTACACGCAGCCTAAACAAAACGGCAGCTGGAGAGAACGGCTCCTGAGTGTGCCTGGAGCAGTTGTACAGTTTACTTTGTTGTTCCTCTGTTTTTTAAGATATGCGATTATAATTTAAGTTATAAATTTTATGTATGTACATTCAATGAAAAACAACTTAATTATGTATCATGTATAATAGTTCTTTAAAAAATACATTTGAATGTAAAGTTTATGCAAATTTTGTATGTTGGCAAAAAGATAATTTCAATATAAGGGGAAATCATATTAGAAATTTGAAATTTCCTAAGCATTTAAAACGCTGCACATATTTCAACTAAATCGTATACATCTATAAGATTGGATCTTTTATAAATCCTTCTCTTTTATTTCTAAACTTCACCTCAATTGATAAAGAGTTCTTTGTATTAAATTATTATATAGAATCGTTTACCATTAGTTTTCACAATTTTTAAAAAACTGCTTGGCACGTTTTGAAAAACATAAAAATGTGTAGTCTTGTACATATTTTTGGTAAGTAAATAAGGGGCCTCTGAGCACAGCCACATAGGAAAATACGTGTAGAATTATTGCAGAAATCAAAATCAAAAGTAATTCAAAAGCTTAAAGCTAAATTGTGGGAGCGTTGATCAATTTATGAATCTGTGGCAGATTTCTCGCACTGCTCCGCTTAGCGTTTGTAGTTTAGGTTGCAGAAATCGCCACGAGCTGCTCTAAATGATGACACGATAATATGAATCGGAAATGCTGTACAAGGCCACAATTGGTGTCTTGGCATCACTCAGATAATCGACAATCTCCTCGTGTATTTCGGATATATAACGTTTGTATTTTGGGAATCTGCAAATACATGAATGGAATCACAAGCAATTTAGATAAATCTAAATTTTAAAAATTGTTTCTTTTTTCAATAAAAGGAGTAAAGTAAACGTATCCCTGGACAGATCAAGAATATATATAACTTATAGAATCGGAGAAGTCTCCTACTTCTTGCATAAACTATACAGGGTATATGTGGCATTATTTCAGTTTTTCTCACCTTTCGATCACAAAACTAATTTCGGATTCAGTCTCTTTTTTGGGTAACACTCGCGGATTGATGGCACCAACAATGCCATTAACCACAGCTGGCGGCAGCTCCACCACCACCACCACAAACGATTCCTTCTTGATGAACTGCGCCAGTGTTGAGCTCATTTGCTGCGCCACCTGATTCTCCAGTCGTCGTTTATAGTTGGCCGTCGGCTTGTCGTGGGTGAGGAATGTCACCTGCACATTGGGCAGCTGGCTATAACTGTTCTTGATGCCCACATTGGAGGCGGATAAGCTGAGCCCGTTGCCGCCGCCACTGCTTATGTTGGACAGCTGACTGCTGTAGTCGACACCGCCCACGACAGCTCCACCGTTGATTGCCTCGCTGCGCTGCATCTTCTGTATAAATTCGACCAGTTCGGCGCGTGTTAAATGTCGCTCCTGGAAGCGCTCACGCTCAAAGGAGCGCACACGCAATGAACCATTTTCTGCTACAAGGATAACATGCAGCGCACCCAGCCGTGACAAATCCTGTGCTTCATCACCGCCACCGCTGGCTGTCTCCACAAGACCGCAGCGTATCCCAACGGACCAGAGCAGCCGCATGATGTAGGTGACATCCTTCAGCGGAGGCCGTGTGCCACAAACGCAGATGCCAATGTCGATGGCGCGGCAATCCTTGGCATACTCCATGCCCACGGCAGCTACCAGCTTATCCAACGATAAGGAGAGTCCGGCGCCGCTGAGCACGCCACGCGTCGGCAGCGCTGCATTGAAGCTCTGCGCCTGCTTCTGGAACTCATGCAGCATGGCATCATAGCGCTCTCCCATGGCCAGCACTGAGGGATGTCCAGAGCGGTTCGGCTTCAGATCGGCGGTCATTTGCCAGACGATGCCGCCATTGCTGGCACGCTCAAAGCTTATTGGCAGACCAGCCCAAATGTGAATGGGGCACTGTTGGTAAGGAATAAAAAATAAGAGTTAAAAGATGTTTCTTCAATAAATTACATTCAAGCAATTAACTAACCGTCACTCCCAAACTGTAGGCTAAGCCCACCACCGTTTCCAGCTCACGCAAAGCGCCACGTGCCAAGGAAGCCGCCTCACCCTTGCCTCGCATTAGTGTCTTCAAGGCCGACTCATCCACGCTGCTTCTTGAGCCGGTGAGCAGAAAGTTGGCCAACAGCATGTCCATTAGTGTCTGTGCGGAGGTGCGCGACTTTTCCATGATGGCCGTAATGCTGGAATGAAACTGAAAGCGCGAGATGCGCCCCTCAATAAAGTCCATGTAGCTCTCGAAGAGAGCACCGTATTGGGATTTGGGCACATTACAAAATATGAGAATGGAGCGCAGCAGATTCGTGTGATTCATGCGAATGGCGATGTTCCGCTCGCGCAGGCGGGGCAGTTCGCTGGTGATTTCGAAGGCCAGCGAGAGGAGCTCCGCATCCACCAGTTGGCTGCTCGTGCTTGGCGTTATGATATCGAAGCAGCATTCGTAGTTCTGCTTTGGGTGGAAGTTGAAGACGCGCTCCTCGCGATAAACGCGATCCACGCAATAACGTCGTATGAGATTCACCCCGTTCATTGTGACATGTCGGGCAAACTGGGTGCGCAAATCGCAGGGCAGTAGCACCACGCTGCCGGAGTGTGTCATCAGATGCACCGCGTTGCAGCTGGCGCTGGTGCTGATGTTGCGCGAGGAGAGAGGTGACAGCAGCGGCGAGTCCACCTCAATGGCGCCGTGTTTGCGGAACACGTTCACCACCTTGGCCTTGACAAACTCGATGAGCGGATTGAGCGACACAATGTCATCGATAACAATGGCCGAGTTCCAGGACTTCATCGCGCGACTGCTGCTCAGGTGATAGGTGTGCTCCAGCACCTCGTCGCTCTCCTGCTGCAGACAGCGTGCCACGAGATTCTTGTACGCTTTGCTCTGCGGATTGGCCAAAGCATGGCGCAGCATCTCCTGCAGCTCATTGGCCTCCAGTTCGGCTGGTGGCACCAAATCCGAGACAAGCAGCTCCTCGGCGGTGGGTCGTTGAGCAGGATCATGACTGAGCAGCCAGCGCAGCATCTGAACATTAAATTGGGGGTATTTCCATTATATTTTTCATGAATTGTGAGTGTCACAATTAGTATAAAAAACTATAAGAAAAGTGAATTTGGGGTGATTCATTTTTCTGTCAAACATCACGCCAAAAACGACTAAAAAAAAGGCTTGTAAAGTATATAATATAAATGACCTTCCCAGACTTCAAACCGCCATAACTTTGTCAAAACTGAACCGATTGTCAATCCCAAAGCCATTTTTATCATTATTTGTCATCTATTTTAATTCTACATTTAAAGTTTATGCACATTTGAAAAATAACATTTTTGAACTTTTTTCCCGAAAAAAGCATAAGGGGGGACCCTTACCTATTTTGGTTTTTCAAAATTTAGAATTTTGAAATTTTATTTTTAATCGATTGTGGGTGTCGGAATTAGTATAAAAAACTATAAGAAAAGTGAATTTGGGGTGATTCATTTTTCTGTCAAAAATCACGCCAAAAGAGACAAAAAAATTGGCTTGTAAAGTGCCCAAACAACGAAAAGTTCCATATCAATGACCTTCCCAGACTTCAAACCGCCATAACTTTGTCAAAACTGAACCGATTGTCAATCCCAAACCCATTTTTATCATTATTTGTCATCTATTTTAATGCTACATTTAAAGTTTATGCACATTTGAAAAATAACATTTTTGAACTTTTTTCCCGAAAAAAGCATAAGGGGGGACCCTTACCTATTTTGATTTTTCAAAATTTAGAATTTTGAAATTTTATTTTTAATCGATTGTGGGTGTCGGAATTAGTATAAAAAACTATAAGAAAAGTGAATTTGGGGTGATTCATTTTTCTGTCAAAAATCACGCTAAAAGAGACAAAAAAATTGGCTTGTAAAGTGCCCAAACAACGAAAAGTTCCATATCAATGACCTTCCCAGACTTCAAACCGCCATAACTTTGTCAAAACTGAACCGATTGTCAATCCCAAAGCCATTTTGATTATTATTTGTCATCTATTTCAATTCTACATGTAAAGTTTATGCAGATTTGAAAAACAAAATTTTTGAACTTTTTTCCCGAAAAAAGCATAAGGGGGGACCCTTACCTATTTTGATTTTT
Organism: Drosophila maculinotata; assembly: GCA_035045305.1. Lineage (NCBI taxonomy): Eukaryota > Metazoa > Arthropoda > Insecta > Diptera > Drosophilidae > Drosophila > Drosophila maculinotata. The sequence continues at coordinate 2,448,463 of JAWNPD010000649.1, read as the reverse complement.
CAAAATTTTGAAATTTTATTTTTAATCGATTGTGGGTGTCGGAATTAGTATAAAAAACTATAAGAAAAGTGAATTTGGGGTGATTCATTTTTCTGTCAAAAATCACGCCAAAAGAGACAAAAAATTAGCTTGTAAAGTGCCCAAACAACGAAAAGTTCCATATCAATGACCTTCCCAGACTTCAAACCGCCATAACTTTGTCAAAACTGAACCGATTGTCAATCCCAAAGCCATTTTTATCATTATTTGTCATCTATTTTAATTCTACATTTAAAGTTTATGCACATTTGAAAAATAACATTTTTGAACTTTTTTCCCGAAAAAAGCATAAGGGGGGACCCTTACCTATTTTGGTTTTTCAAAATTTAGAATTTTGAAATTTTATTTTTAATCGATTGTGGGTGTCGGAATTAGTATAAAAAACTATAAGAAAAGTGAATTTGGGGTGATTCATTTTTCTGTCAAAAATCACGCCAAAAGAGACAAAAAAATTGGCTTGTAAAGTGCCCAAACAACGAAAAGTTCCATATCAATGACCTTCCCAGACTTCAAACCGCCATAACTTTGTCAAAACTGAACCGATTGTCAATCCCAAAGCCATTTTGATTATTATTTGTCATCTATTTCAATTCTACATGTAAAGTTTATGCAGATTTGAAAAACAAAATTTTTGAACTTTTTCCCCGAAAAAAGCATAAGGGGGGACCCTTAACTATTTTGATTTTTCAAAATTTAGAATTTTGAAATTTTATTTTTAATCGATTGTGGGTGTCGGAATTAGTATAAAAAACTATAAGAAAAGTGAATTTGGGGTGATTCATTTTTCTGTCAAAAATCACGCCAAAAGAGACAAAAAAATTGGCTTGTAAAGTGCCCAAACAACGAAAAGTTCCATATCAATGACCTTCCCAGACTTCAAACCGCCATAACTTTGTCAAAACTGAACCGATTGTCAATCCCAAAGCCATTTTGATCATTATTTGTCATCTATTTCAATTCTACGTCTAAGGTTGATGCACTTTAAAAACAAAATTTTGAACTTTTATTCCGAAAAAAGCACAAGGGGGACCCATAACCATGGGAAAAGTTATTCAATTTTGAACAAATTGCTTTATATATTTAGATTAGATTCTAAGGCTTACCTTGATGGTCTTCTCGTATTTGCTATCCTGCAGCATAGGCTCTGGTATGACAATAGAAGCACTTCTTAATGACATTATGGTCTGAGCGCGTTCCATGCTCGTCTCAAAGGGCGGCTGACACATCTCGAACAATATAATTCCGAGAGTATACATGTCCACCTTCTGATTGTAGACGGACTTGGAAGCATTGCCCGTTAGCTCAGGTGCCACGTAAAGTGTGGTGCCCACTTTGCCAGTGCCGGTGCCGTCCTCTGTGCATGTCACATGCTGCGTAACTGGCTGCGAAGGGTATTCCGCTAAAATAATATACAAAATTAATTGCTCCTCAACATATATATATATATTTAAGTATCCTACGCACAATGCGCCTGCAGAGCCAAAAAGCTCGTGGTGGCTAGACCAAAATCTCCTATCTTGATTTGATCATGCGAGTCCAAGAATATGTTGACCGGCTTCAGATCGCGATGTATCATGCCCTGCTGATGTATGTGCGACAGGCCCTCGGCAATCTCCCGAAACAAGCGCCACAAACGATCCGTATTCTCAAACAGATTATCATCGATGGCGGTGCTGAAATAGATTGGAATTTGAAGACCAAACTGAAATAATTGCTTAGGATAAGCTTACCGTAGTGTGCATTTTTCGCAGAACTCCATTTGAATGTACATGACTTGCATCTGGGGACGTGGTGAGTTGTTTTTGCGTTGCGATGAATCCTCCTTGTTGTTGTCATCATCATCGTCGTCGTCATCGTAAACGGCCACTTCACCGTTCGAGTCAACAAACTCAATGCCATCTGAGTCGGAATCGTCCATGTTGGGCCTAGCATAGAAATACACACATATATATATAAATAAATCTATGGATTTGTATGGATTATTTACATGTAACCATTCCACATGCTGGATGAGCTCTCTGTCTCCTCGTCCTGTACGGCCAGTCCTAGTTGTGGCGACTTGGCCGTCTTGGTGCTCAGCTCCTGGCTCTGTGACCAATCGCCGCCGAGCACTTTGTCAATTTCAGCAGCATCCGCATCGCTGACACTTTCAATCCAGCTGTTGAAATAGCGCACAACATTCTCATGATTCAGGCGGGAGAGCAGTTCCACCTCGCGTGTCATCTTCTTGTAGAGCTGGCGACTGCGGGCGGGTAGAGGTATGCGCTTAATGGCGTACTCCCGATTGTCCAATATGTTGCGCACCTTGAGCACATCGCCAAAGGCGCCTTTGCCCAGATACATGAGCACCTCGAACTCGGTGCGCAGGCGAGATTGACTCAACGCTAGGGTGGGTATTTGAAAGGGCACAACGGCACAACGACCGGAAGGGGGCATCAATGAGCTGCGATGCTGTGGGTGTTGCAGCGTCAAATGCTGCTGTGCATTGTCCACATAGAGGCGCAGAAAGGGATGCTCCAGCAGCTCTGAGGCGGACAAAGTGCGATCCGAATTGCATCTGAGTAAGATAAGGAAATATGTTATAGTTGGAAATTTAGTTATTGAGAGATCTTTACTTACTTGTCCACAAAGTCGCGCATCTCGTAGCTGTTGGTGGGCATCAGCGCTTCTACGAGAGCGCCCAATGCGGGCAAGTCACCGCGATTGCTGCTCTGACCAACGCCGCCAATCAGCTCCAGTAAATTGGGCACCAGCGAGAAATCCGTGCAGCGAATGTTGCCCGCATTGTCCATGAACACGGTGCTATCCAGCAGATGGCTGTGCGAGACGCCTTTGTTGTGTAGGAACACTAAAGCCTCGAGCACGCCCCGGGCAACCATGCGAGCACCATCCATGCACCAGCCCAGCGTGGAGGAGATGCTAAAGACGCTTGTGCCGAGCAGGAAATCCTGCACCAAATAGATCAGCAATCCCTCCTTGCGCTTAATGCACAGCACGCACTCGTACTGAATGAGATTCTTGTGCTGCAGTTGCGCCAGTGTCGCCACCTGTTTCTCTATAGAGGCAATAAAGTCTTCCACGCGGTGATTGCCCACGCATTTGGACTCGACACTCCAATGGCATTTCCCATTGCCATTGCAGGGCTGCTCTAGCTGCGAGTACTTGATGCTCCATTCGGTGATGTAAAGCAACTGTCCGCTGTGCATATCGACGCCAGTGTAGGCAATGCAGCCACGCTGCGAATGACCTGTTGGAAATATAAGTATATAGCTAAAGTTGTCAAAGTGGTATTTAGGAAATGGGCTGTTAAGTTGTTATCTACCCAAGCAACAGCCGCGCTGGATTTGTCTGCCCATCTTGTGAAAGTACAGAGTTTCGGTGTTCCGATGATCAAGGCACTTGTTGGGATACGTGTGGCCACGATAGTAGGGCGAGGAGTTCTCAGAGCTCTCCGATGAGCTGGGATGTCGATTGTTTGATTCGCTCATGCTGCGCCTGGGCTCGCCGCGTCGCTTGGCCTCTGTTTTGAACATCTCTTTGCGACGCTCCACTTCATCCATTAGCGTCTGACGCTCCAGAGTTTCCTTTTCCCTTTGTATGTGCAATAGCTCCTGTTCGCGCTTCTGCTTCGCCTGCTGCATTTCGTCATAGAAGGAGCCTTTCGGCGGCTTGTTGTGCTTGAGCAGAAATGCCTGAACGGTCTGGGCCAGCTCGTAGATCATGACCTCGCCACGCAGCTCGTTAGATTGTGCTTGCAACTCGGCTAGTAAATCTTCTAATAGCTGATCCGACATGCCTTTCGACTCCTCCAGCACTATTTTGGGCGCTCTGCAAATATAAGAGGCATTATAGGCATTATAATTAACATACAATTTTTAACCGACCAGCTTAATTTTACCGTTATCCATAAAAACATATGACGATACGTGTTTCAACGATCAGAGAACTAGTACTATTAATAATACTGATTGATTCGAAATTACAGCTTCATAAATACAAATTGTTTCGAAATTAAAAAATTCCTTAATATTACATATTGTTTTAAATTTTCTAGGTCTTCTGGCAATAAGAGTTAGTCGCAAATTTAAAACAACCTATTTCTTTTTATATATTTAAACAACTACTGTAAAACGAATTTGAAGCCAAACACCTTAAACGGACAATGCCCGTATTATAGCTAGTCACCCAATTTAAAGTCACTTACAGCTTTGGATATTTGGAGGGGCAAGTGAGGTGGAGTTTGGTGCAGACATAAGCTTGGGGCTGCCCATTGGAGGAGTCTCGCAGGGGGGTGAGGAAGATGCGGATATCCGTTGGCTTCCATACTGTTGCATTTAACTGCGGCCGCAGATCCTCCACATCGCCACCAAAAATAGCCTAGAAATAGCCGTTAATTATTTCATCAGCTGGGAAACTATACTAACAATTATTTGCTTACCTTTATAACCTCCAATTCCTGTGTTTGTCTGTCGCGAAATGATTCTTTCGCTGCCATTTAGCTGCAAAGTTGTTCATTAAATCTCAAATCAAATCAAAGTGAACGATTTGCTAGCATGGGTGCTTGTGTCTGTGTATATGTGTGTGGTTTGTTGTTATGAATGTTGCGGCCGGTGTATTTTTCCAGCGCTGGCAGCTGTTTGGTAGCTGACAACGTTCTTCATCACTTTGGTGCTTGCCTTTACGTCAAGGTTGTACCAAATTAGTTGCTATTATCACTGGCAGCTGTTTTATTGCGTAAAAACTGCAACTTGTTGATCTTTTATTAAATTTTTCACTTGCGTCTCATGTGCGTTGTTTCGTATTGTCGTATAACACTTAACATAACGTGCTTCCCACTTTTCATGCGTATTTACTGTTAAGTAACATACACAATTGACTTTATGTTAAATTACACAATTTTGGTATTTAATGGTATTTTTTTAATCGTGTGCATGGTCACACTTAAGGTATGTAACTTTTAAACTGTATTTTGAAAAGCTAAGATATGTATATGAATCTAGACGAGAGTATATTTGTACCACTGCCTACAGTTTTAATAGGTAGTATTTAAATCTAATTTTTACCAAAACAATTAATTATAAAGTTAACCTTTATGAACAAAAATACATTGTCCTTGAAAATCAGTTCAGTTCTGATAAAGTTATGTGACGTCATTTAACTTAAAATAACATGACAGGAGACCAGATTGTTTGGGTATTTCTGACAGATGGATATGCAGTCACACTTTGTGTAGAAATAACGGTGCCTGTTTCCCATCGTGCGCGTCTATCTAAAATTTATTTGTTTTCTCTGTTTCTGTATTGTTGTTTGATTTTTGTTATAATGGCCGAAACACGCGTTGCTGTATTTTTGCGCCAAAGAGCTGCTGATAAAAAAACAATTGCTGACAACAAAAATGATAATTTTCAATATGGCGGCGAAGTGAACATTTTGGATGATAATACTTTGCGCCTTTTGTGCTCTCAAAATGCAACGGAACGTCACGTGTTTCTAGCACAAAAACTACGCTTCCATATGCTGACAGCTGATAAAACAGAGGAGCAGAAGGAGCGTGAAATCAATACAGTGATGCATAATCTCTTTGTTGATCAAAGAGATTGTTTATTAATGCAATTAACAGTTGAGCAAGGCTATAATTTAACGTTATTGATTGACGCATTAATTGTGCAGATTAATGTTAAGTTACAGCAGGAGTCGTTGCAGCTGGTAGATGGCGCTGTGCGCTACAGACATCTGGTAGATGGCGCCACTCATTCTAAACTGGACACTCAAAGCACTTTTAGTAATATGAAACATTTGATGAACTGGCTGCTAAATGAGTATCGATTGCGAGCAACTTTAACCACCGGCCATGAGGCGCTGGAGGTAGAGTATTCGGTAGTCCACAAGCAGCTGGGCAGTCGCTTCAGCGTCAAATTCCACATTCTACTGGTGGCCATTGAGGAAATGTCCTTGGGAAGTTTATGTGGGCTGCGTTGTTATTTCAGCAACGATCTCATTACGGCTGCACTCTCCGCCACGGCTTTGACTACGTATATGCGTCAGGCAACAGAATGGTCTAACAGACACCCACTCTATATGATATTACTGTGCCATGTGCAGATGACTGGCTGCCAGGTGAATTGTAAGAATGTCCAGTTGCTGGGATTGGCGCACTTTGCCTGCGAGCGCAGTGATCCCATGGAAATTGTAAGTAGATCCAGCAGATATCTATAGCTATAATAATCACGCGTTTATTTTCAGTCCCAGCTAGAGCGCAAAGCTGTCCAGACGGTTGAAAAAAAGCAAATCCAGATTCGAGAGCTTAAGCTTGGCTATCAGGAGTTACGAGAGCGCTTTAAATTGTATAATAGCCGGGTCTTGGCGTATATGCAGCAGGAGGAGCAAATAAAACGCACCAGCGATATTATACTTAAGGATCGAGCCGAGCTTGCCTCCCTTCTGCTCACATCCGAGGATAAACTGCTAGCTTTAATATGTAATTAACAGCATGATAATGTCTGCGTTTTTAGACTGTTAGTTTTATAAACATTTATTAACGTTCATTTTAAATGAAACTGTAACCTTTTATAAATTTGAATTTATAGATAATAAGAGGTTGGAACTACCGGAAATTGATTTGTTCCGAAATTGAATTTTTTATTTCTAATGCCTTTGATGCCTCGAATTCAAGATTTTCAATTAGGCTACATCTTTTGTTATCCATTGTTTGTAAATACTCAAATGTATTTCGAGTACTGTAAACCGTACAACTTAAGCTTTGTATTTACATAAATATGATTTCCACACATTTCCATTAGTGTATTGCAGGCAGAATCTATAGCTTTTACTTCATTTGTCAAAGTATTTTGAAACAAGTCAAAATCAGCTGTCAAGTTTACTCTATCGAAATGCTAATTTAGGTTTAAACTCAATTTGTCTAATTATCTTTATCAAAATTTAATGTAAGAAACATTCTCAAAAATATAAAAAAAAAAAAAAATTAATAAAAATTAAAAGAAGAAAGCATAAGCATGAGTGAGAAAGTCCATCGCGTTGTTGTGTCCTTAACGGACACCATGCACAAGTTGTCCAGCAGCAGCAAGGAAACCGGACTCGCTGGCGATTTCAAGATACTGGACAAGACCACATTGCTGCTGCGCACGACGAGCGGCACTGAGGCGGCCAAGGCGCTGCCAATGGGCTACTATCAGCAGCTGCAGTTTGACGCTGTGGGCTACGAGGAGGAGAGTCATGTGCGCGCCGAGATGATCCAGCTGCTGGAGCAAATGATACGGCATCGTCGACATGGCTGTCTGATGCGCCTGACGCCACGTCGCACCCACAATGTAAAGCTGTTGACGCATCTGCTTGTCTCGGACCTGGACAAGCTGCTGGCGAAGCTGCCCTACCGCCTCGAAGGCATCAATGTGGAGTACTACGATTTGCGCAAGTTCGACATGGTCAACATGCTGACACATGCACGTCGCAGCAAGGAGCAGCCGAGCCGGCGTCAAATGCAAACCACACGCGAGATGTTCCAGTGGCTGCACAACGAATACGCGACGCTCCGTGGACGCGGCACCGGCGACGATTACATCAGTGTGGAGTTTCTGCTCGGCGATGGCTGCCACAAGCAGCACAAGGTTCATCTCTCGCTCTACCACATCTTCGACTGCAATGTGCGCACAGATATCACCAAGTTTTTCAAGGCACTACCCACGGGCAAGCACGGCAAGAGTTCGCTGCTGACCGACTGCATCAAGGAATCGTTTGACTGTAAGCTGCCCATATTCACACTGGTGCTCTGCGAGATGCCGCTGGACAAGGAGTGCGCACGGGAGATGCACAAGTTTCTGGAGCTGGCGGATCTGGCATCCATGAGCATTGGAGCGGTGCAGAGCAAGACGGATGTACAAGCTAATCCCGCCGACTCGAAGTCATCACTGCAAATCAGCAGGACCAGCAGCCGCAGCAGTCAATCCACAGATCTGTACAAGCCATCGTCTCAGCGTAATCTGGCTGTCATTTCGCTGCGTGCTCGTCCTGCGTGTCTTTCGCATGAGGACTACAGCAAACTGTCCTCGTGGTATCATCGCATTGACAGCAAGTACTCGGAGGTGAAGCTTTGCATGGAGCGCCATTATAATGTGCAGTATCGCCAGAAGTTTTTGAAACTCTGCAAGCAGCTGAGCTCCTGCCGCATCCTGAGCGACAAGAGCGGCGGAGATGCTCAGCGCATGCTGCTCCAGACTAGCTCAAGGGATCTGGCCGCTACTGCCAATTATGCGGAAGCTCTCAAGCAATTTCGCCAGCTGGAAAAGGAAGTGAACAAATCTAACTTTGCGCCCACCTTGTCCACATATATGAGCACCAAGAATTACGAGCTCTCGAATGAGGAAGAGACGCTGCAGCAGCGGGAAATCGAAAATCTGCGAGAACAGAGAGGTCGCATATAAGAAAAGGGAAATCTCACGCATCTTATGATCTGTTTACTACCTTGCCGTGAATCTATTCAATTATTGCAAATTGTTCTAAATATTTTTCATCTCTTTATTATAAGTTAAATATATAGTTTTGTTATGAGAAACACGAAATATTTGTGGTTTCAACGGGTATACGTATAGAATGGTATAATATAATATACATAAAATACATATTTATATATATATATACATTTATATAAATTGCAATATTATTGTCAACAATATGTTCCATAATAGTAGTTATAGCAGCATGTCTAGCTGCGGCTTCAGGCTAATAAACAGTTAATAATGCCCAATACAATGTGTAACAGTTACATAATTCAATATACCATAATAATATGTAGCTATATGCAGGGTATTCCCTGTTAGGTTGAGCTGCCTTGAGAGGTACACTCCAATTTGTAATGCTAAACACTTAAAGCAACATTCAAACAATTTAATTAATGCACACAGAATGGAATTAATTAACAATCTATATCTTTCTTTTGTTAAATATGTTTTGTATCTTGGCAATGTTTTGAACCGTAGGATATGTGCGATTGGCCATGTACTCTATTGTAGGTAAGGATATAAGGTAACTGGTTTTCATCTGGATTTGTATAGTTTACAACGGCAGTTTCGCAGATCAAATAATATGCATTCCACATGTTAAGTTCCAAAATCTGTATTTTAACTTAAAATTCATACAAACAATAATTTAATATACTAAAAAAATAAAATTAAATCATAAGCATAACATAAAATGCAATGTTTTTTTTTTTATAATTCTGAGTATGTGGCGCTTAATTTAATTTACTATCTTTAATGTGCTGCCAAAAGAACATTTATAAACTCTAAAATGCAGGGATTTTAACATTTTGTCTAATGCTCATTATACAAATGATCTTTGCTAGCAACTGGAACATATGAAATATTCTACATAAGAGTATTAAATCTTCGGCAGCCTGAAGATATCTGTAATATAATGATAGCTTTCACTGTGAGTATATCTTTTCTTTTAATAACATATTTAAATCCAAGCTTTTTTTCTTTTTATATTTTTTCCTTGTAATTTCCTTTTGTAGTTCACAGTCTTTGCGATTGTGTGCAAAACCTTTTGCTAATTTAAATTTCTGGTAAAGTCAAAAAAAAAGAAACAAAAAATAAAATGAAATATGCTGCACTGGGCTTAGTGTAAACTTAAAACATATATAAAAATATATCTATTCGTAGTTTTATTGCTGGCTGGGCGCGTTTTAAATATCAAAATTGTTGTTTGAAACGCGCCAAGCGCTGGAAATTTGTGTATAATTCGTAATTGCCTGGCTACACGAAAAGCTTTATAGTTTTTCTTTGTTTTTTGTTTTTTTTTTATATATGTATATGCAATTTTATATTAAATGCTATCATTTGCTGTTGGCTAACGTGATGTATCCATCTGCTTAATCATTTCAGCGTAGTCCAATGGAAGAACCATCCTTTCACTAATCTCTACACCTGAGCTGGTTTCGTCTGCTTTCCGAGTACCATGAGCAGCTTTTGTAGGAAATGTGTGAGGCTTACTGGAAAGTACGAAGAATGTGAAGTGCATTAGTTAAGAACACTAGTGCCACTAAAAACTAATTAGGTGCGCTACTGTAAAGTATGAAGAACAAGACGTTAGACGTTTACGTATACGAGTGCAAAAGGAAACCCAAAAGAGGCTTAAAACTCAAACCGATTGTTAGTGATGTTAAATATTATTAATTAAAGTGCAAAAGGCAGGCAAATGTTTTGGGGTTAGTTGTGTGTGAATACAAACTGAAAAAATGAAACTAAGATAAGGAGCAAACTTAAAAACCTTTGACGCCGCTTTGGGACGCACAACCATCATCAGTTTCTGTAGTGCTTGTGTAAGTCCGCCTAGAAGAACGTTTGGGAGTTTAGCATAAATCATACAAGTATAAGAAATGGATTTTCAAAACAGTTTTTCTATTTTTTGGTGAAGACGGATACGAAAGCAGCTGGCTAAGAGTTGATGTTAAAGTCAAATCAACTTACCCATGGATTTCTGGAACCATATCGGCTTGTTCTTCCAGGCGATGAATACCAAATAGACGGGTATGCTGGACAATATCATCAGTATGCCATAGCCCGTTTCCACGGGACTCGCGTACATCGGCACAACTGTCACGAACATTGTGGCAATCAGATACACAACTGGGAAAATCAACGGCACCCGAATGGGGCGTGGCAAGTTGGGCTGTGCCCAACGCAACCAGGGCAGGCAAAGCACTGAAACGCCAATGCTCAACTGAAATGTATTGGAATCAAAATTACATTTATAGTGAATCAATAAATTTCAAGTTCAACATTCAACACAATATTCCGCTTAGGTGCGTTACTAATTTTTAAAAATAACAATTAACCATAGGATACCCCTTGGAGGTGTCTCCCTACACAAGTTAATCATCGGAGACATAGACTCCACATTTATATTAGGTTGCCTAATCTTTTCTGTACCTAGAAACTTGGACCCCTTTCTATTACCTTCATGCAGGACAATGTGTCCTTTTTAAATTTTAAATCACATTATCTCACGTATTCTCAGTGGAACTCTCTCCCCATATATTAAAACACTATATTCGTGTATAACTCCGAGAGATCTCTGACCACGCTTAGTCAACTTGTGTTGCATAGTGAATTCCCAAAATTTAAGGGTTATTACTATTTTAAGGACTTACCCAAGTGGCAAAGCCCACATAGTTGATGAGCGCAAAGATATCAGAGACAGTCAGATACAACATGGAGAGCAGAGCCATCGCCAGGACAGCCGGCGTGGGTGTAAAGCGTTGAATTTGAATCATGGTTAGAATCTCTGGCATCTGACCCTCATTGGCGCCCGCATAGAACAGACGTGAGGAGGTTAGCAAAATGCCATTGACGGCGCCAAACGTGGACAAAGCCACAAATACTGCAAGCAAGAAGAAGAAAGGAAAATATTTGAAGTTCTCAGTGTCTCTTGCTCTCTCTCTGTATGTGGGTCACTCACCTGGTATGGTCCAGGCCAGCATGCCGAAGGCTCGTTCCGCATAGGTGACAGCCACCGCTGAGGAGCCCATGACCTCTTCGGGCGAGAGGATGGTGTAGAAGGATACGTTGGCCAAGACATAGACGACGGTGACAAGTGTGCAGCTGATGGCAATGGCGCGTGGCAGATTCTTGACGGGATCCTTCAGCTCCTCAATGATAAAGTTCAAGTAATTCCTGTCAGCGGCAACAATCAACAAGAACAAGCATAAATCCAATTAGACCAACCAACCATGGCACAAGAAACTAAGCGGCTTAACACTCACCAGCCGTTGTACGCAAACAGGCCCGAGTAGAAGGACAATGCCAAGGATGTGACCTGCGTGTCGCTGTTATCGAACGTAAAGTACTTCACATTTCCCATATAGAGCTGATACATGCCAGTGGCAATGATGATAAACAAGGCCAGCAGCTGCGAATGCCAATGTCCTGGCTCTGTAGTAATCTTTCTCTATTTTTTTAAATTTGAAAATCCCATTTAACTTACTTTTGCATATGTGAATATATCCTGCACAGCGGTGGCCCATTTTACGTCCCAGCAATTGATTAAAGTCAGCACCACTGTGAATTTAATCAAAACAAAGGAGATTTCAAAATGTCATCAATTGCATGCAACTATGCGGATGATGTAATAATGTGAGGATTTGCACAATGTAAAAAGCATTCTCTACTCTTTTTTTTTTTTGCTGCTAGAGCGCGTTTAATTCCGCGTCATTAAATCAATATTAAATAAGTATAACAACGATCACTCAGTCAGACATTATCAACGTGTTGTATGTCTTGGCATTTGGGCAGAGTTAAGTATAGAAACAAGTAGGAGCAACTAACTTAGGAATGGCGACGATTAAATACCCTTTCAGGGTATTTGAGTAAGTTAATTAGGTCTTTATCAGAAAAAGGGATAATGGAAATACATATAATATACATAAATAATAATAGATTTGTAATTTGAGTTCGTTGAACATTTTTTTTATAGAAGTTTTAGTATTCACACATAATTATTTTATGGGTCTCGAATCTCGTGCATGCAACATTTTGTGGACACAGTTAAAAGGGTATAAAAACAAGTTTATATTCAAGTTCCTGAATATCTAACTTTTGTTTATAGTTGTGAATAAATATTTCCTAATCTAACATGCTGCTAGCTGCGCCTATTGATCAATTGCACAGCGAAAATATAGATTTATTTGTATGCTGCTTATTTAGATTATTTTTCAACAGAAAACAAAAACGGAAATCGAAATTGAAATCGAAGCGACTCCCGCCTCGGTAACCGCTGCTGATAAGCCAATGGCAAACACTTTTCGTATTTACTCGGTTCTCAGGGGATCTGTGCGAGAATTGGGTCTAATCTATGGGTCAAGTACGAAACATTTGCGAGTGCAGCGCCTCTAAATAAGCATTTCTAGTTGCTATACTCACATATACAGCAAACGGCGAGCAGGCGGGATGCATCCTCCGGTGGCGTGCATTCCGGAAAGAAAGGCTTCAGCACGTAGGTGCTGAATGTTAGCGCTACAATGGCCTGCGAGCAGGGACGCACAATCATGCACTCGATCCACAGGCGTATGAATGCCATGAACGGTCCAAAAGTTTCCATAATATAAGCATAATCCGCCCCAGATTTGGTTATCATGGTGCCCAGCTCCGCGTAGCAATAGGCGCCCACCTTAAGCAGAATTGATGAGAAACTAATGAGAATACCGAGCTGAGAATTTAAAGAATTCTTAAAGTAATGCTGTGCCTTCAACCCCAAAGTGGCTGTCACTTCAGCAGCTCAACTGCCAGCGGCCACGCAGCGTATACGTAATATGTATTGAATAGCAGCAGCGCCTGCTTTTGACAAGGGCGTGTCAGGCCTGTGTGGGTGTTTCTCTATAACTGTGTGTGTGTGTGCAAGAATTTCAATAATTTCATTAAAAGACAAAATGCTGTCAGCATTTGTAATTGAGTATTGGTCCTTTCGACAGCTCGACATTGGCATTCGCATATTCATTAGTTCAATTGCTTTACCAATTGCCCAGCTGTTTGCTTGTTGGCAACAGGTGTGCGACTGTTAGTTACCTGAGCCGTTCAGCTTATTTACATACTAGTCGAATCAATATTTATGAGTCGCTGACCCCACATACTCACCATGGAGAAGAGTCCGGAAATGACCCACACAACCAGCGCCAAATTAACACTGCCCGTATACATTAGTACTCCGGTGGGCGATACGAAGATGCCGGAGCCAATGATGGAGCCAACGATGACAGTGCAGCCATTCAATAAGCTCATTTTGGCTTTAAGTGTCACCTCACCGCCACCATCCCCTCCAGCGCCATCATCGCCATTGGTCAACTTGGCTTTCGCATCTCCATTGCCATTTACAATGGAGCTTTTGCGCGAGGAGTTCTTGCGGTTCAGCGACTCCGTTTCCATGTTGCAGCTGTGACAATTAAAGAAGCTGCCTGGAAAAGCGGTAAGGAATATTGAAGATAAATGAGTGGGTTAAATAGAAAAGATATGAGAATACTTAGGTCTCAAAGTTAGACAAACATTTTTGTTTAACCTTAAGACTGACGTTTTGATAAGATAGCTTTAATATTGGATTAAATAATTAACCGGATTTATAGATAAATATTTCGCTTATATTTAGTAATATTGTTGCGTTTCTTTCTTGTATTCCAATCTCTTTTGATAAGCAGGGTATCAAAAAGTATTCCGACTAGTTTCAGCTGTATAATTATTAATATCCCAATGTTGATTTTAATGTGCTTTTAGAAATATTTTTTATTTCGTATTTCCCAAAAGTAGTAATTTATAATATTTATGATTTATATACTTAATTAATAATGTTATAATGCATTTTTCAAAGTACATTAATGACTTTATGTGCTTATTTATAGCAACATTGTAAATGTTGATTAATATTTGCATTCGGTTGTTTAGAATAACATTTATGTGGTTCATTAAAGTGCAATTGTTTTGATTTTAGCTATTTTTAGCTAGTCAAATAATCTTTCAGCTAGTTTAGGCATAGCACATGGCGCTCTCAGCATTTATCAGCACATTCGTGGAATGCATCTGAATATGCATGAGAGTCAGTGCATTTTGTCATTAGCTTGCTAATTGTTTGCTCAATGACTACAAAAGATTCATGTTAATTAACTGGATAGTACAAATATTACCCATTCATATGCTTAAGCCGAGTCAATTAAAGTTTCATTTTTTGTATATGGTTTGCCAAGCTTAATAGTTTTTATTTCATCAGCTACATAATCTTAAGCTAGAAATCTCAATTATGGCACGACTTCGTTCTTATTATGTTTTACTTTACCGTCTCTTTTTTTTTTTGTTTATTTTTTTGTTGTTTTTGAGTGAAAGGCAATCAAAGTTCATTGGCCCGCAAGAGGCAAGTTTTTGTTCCACATTTTGCACTTTAATTTTACGTTTTTCGTATCGTATTTCGTATTTCATATTTCTTGAACCTTTTAGCAAAATTTCGGGTACAGCAGACATTTATTTAGCCTGAGCTGGTACCTTTCATTATAATCAGGCACGACCCCCAAATTATCAGCTGCTCAGTTCAGACTCACACGATGAGGAAACACGAGGCGATTTCATTGAGTTCGTTAAACCACAAAAATTTTCATTATATAAAATGCTATATAAAGTTTGACAGAACCTCAGATTGATTGTTGACAACTGATGCGCGTGTTGGCCCATAAAATATATTATCCATATGTATATATTTACTTAGCAGCAGTTCAAGGCTGTGGAAAGCAAACAGCGACCCCGCCCACCTCTCTCCCCCACTCCCTTTTTTTTCTGTATGATTAGGTCACTTGCTTGTTTTGATACGATTATAGTATATATATACATATAGTCAGCACTTCCTTCAAAGCAAGAACCGGCACCGGGCACACGCTTTGAATAAATTAGCATACAATCAAAGTGAGAATAGCTACAGATGTGATTCAACAATAAACTAATGAGCTGCTAGTACGGGGCATTAATTTTGAAATTAACATAACAACTGCAAATGAGTGCAATAAAAGATACAAAGATACAGGGTATTAGGCTGGGTAAAACTTGTAGCTAAATTTGAAGTTTTTCTTGTACCTTTACAGTTGAGCAGCCAAGCACAGCGGTGTGTAAAATATTATTGCCTTCCTGCAAATGTGTCCAAAATTTGAGCAACTCTGTGAGGCAATCAAATTGACCACAGTTAATTGGAATTTCAATTTGTAATTGGGGGTTTTTCTCGACTAAGTACTGACGTCAAAAACGTAACGGAAACTTGCCAAGACTATAATATCATAAAATTACTACGATGCTTACAACATTTCTTAGTCATCAGTTTTGTGTAATTTCAACGTGTGAAAGGCACAATTGCAATTACAATTGCCATTTGATAATCCATTAGATCGCTATGCGCTGTATGTATGTCTGGTCATTGTCAGTATTTCAGTATTTCAGTATTTCAGTCTATCGGCCTTTCACCCTGCCATTAGGTTTGCCCAATTTGGCCCAAAAATCACTTCATGAGTTTAACAATAGTGTATTGATTCATCAGACTTTATATGTGTGTGTATATTATAGTGCTGCCCAATTTGTGTACGCACCAAAAAAAAACCATTAACGTTGATACCATAAACAAAAAAATACAATAGTTTTTCAGCTATCTATCAACACATATACATACATATATATTTATATTCATGTACGTTTCCGAAAGCTGCTATCAATTTTCACCAGACCAGAATATACTATAAGCATTATATATTTTGTACAAAATAAGTTATGCATAATAAAGTTATTAGAATAATTTCGGCAATTTTGTCGTTTTTTTTTTATGTCGAGTTCAAAGTTATTAGCAGCGATTAGGTACAGCTGCTACAAAATCCTCTTTGATCTCTGTGTATTAAATTAAAGCTAATAATTGCTTAAATTTTGTTTGGCTTAGAGGTGTCAATTGTGGCTATAAATTCTTTAGACTTTTGCTACATGTGTTTTTGACTTTTTGTGAGCAGTATTTGATAGCCGTTTTTTAATGCGCTGTCCAAATTACGTGTTGTATATACTATTTTTTATTGTATGCATTTATTTTCTTGTACAAAATATTTTTATTTTGTTTTGGCACAAACACGTTTAAAATTGTACTGTTGTTTTCAGTCTGGCCAAGATTACACAGTTGTTGAAATATTCGCTGTTATTTATTGTGTTAGCTACCTTCCCAAAAGCAAATACAATATTTCGCGCCACACAAATCCGTTAAACGTTAAACGCTGAACTACAACGAGAAATGGAACCGCACGCAATCAACGAATACAGCAGACTGACAAGAGAATTGCCTGCTCTACGGCATCTTTTGGGGCGCAATCTCAGCGAGAGTAGGGCATAGCTGGCCGTATGCATCCCCTACACTCTGTGCGCAGCAGCGGACAGATAAAGCTCTGCTTGAAGCTTGAGCTTTGCCTTTGTCGGCAAAGCGGAAAGCTTGCGCTGCTGCGCTACGTTGAACTTGTTGGAGGCTTCGCAGAGGGCTCGTTCGTTTCTAACCGGCAAATTTTGAATTTTGAATTCGAACCAAAAACGAGTTTTCTGTGTTTCGGCTTTCAACAGAAATTCTGTTGTTGCCGTAACACAAATATAATTTTTGTTTATTTTTTTTTTTATTTGTTTTGTACCTTTTATTCTCTCAACGTGTTTGCTTTTATTTGTTGTACAATACTCTCCAGCAAAGCGGAAAACGTACGCGTCAATTGTATCTAACAGATACTTGTACGCAACTCTAATTAGCAGAATGCTGCATACTTGCTCTGACGCTCTCCACACACATGTTAGATACTTTATCTTTTGGTACTTTCGGAAAACAACAAGTCGAAATATACGAGGCAAGTTTCCGTTGTGTCCAAGTCCAACTGTACCAGTTGTAGATACACAAGTATCTATTAGATTAGAAAACATAATGTATCTTTCACACGTTTGTCATTCGTTCAGCTGTGCAAATTTATTGCGAAGCACACTGATTTTTCGCGCGCTTTATTCAAAATCCCACACTCTGTCGTCGGCTAGCTAACCTATAATTGAATGTATCCGCAGTTGGGGCAACGACGACTCAACGACTCAACGACTCGAAGAATCAACGACTCAAATGCCCCAATGCAAATTCGTCTCTGTTGCCTCGACAATGAAGACAGTTGCAATTTCTCTAAATAGTTATTTGTGAAATTTATATAGAATTATATTATTAGTAGCTTCATTCTAACATTGTCACTGATTATGATGACTGGAACTTACTTCACTCTGGGCATATCAGGCTTATCGACCAGAATGCTACTCACAGGTTATGTTCTGTATTATGTGTATTGCTCAATCCCAGGTTTATTAGTCACTTAAATAGCGACAATTGACGGTGCGCCTAAAACGTCATTGAGTTGAGTTACATATTATTTTGTAAGTCTTGCTTGATGTATGCAAAGTCACTGTATATAATTCAGTTTCAAGCTTGTTGTCGTGATGTGTAGCAACTCGAGAGCTGTGCTTTAGATGAACCAAGTGATTTACAATATGATTTGTTTATTTTGATATCGATGCCATATGCAAATAATATTGCTTAAGGGTTCCTCAAGTGTGACGTTTGTGGGTTTGGAGCCTGACAACATTTAGCAAACAACAAATATTTGCAAAACTAGAATACTTGGTTAACATTGGGTTGGCTATTTACCTCCATTGATCTTGAGTGTTTTGAAATCAGCAGTTATCATATATGCTATATAGTTAAACAGGTAGAAATGATAATATAATTATACACAATATGATAAAGATGCAGTGAATATTTAATTCGCTTGAGAATATAATAGCTGCAATATAATTACCTACTAATATACAAGCTGTTAATAAATTAGCTATAAGAATATTAATGAAATGGGCTTACTTAAATATTATTAAAATAGTTGGTAATATATTCTCAAGCTTAATCAATTCAATTTGCTTACTTTTATCTTACAGTGTCAATTCAATTGTAATTATATGATGATATTATAGAACCCCCAACTACATTACACAATCAGAATGCTTAGAGTGCTTTGAAATGTTTGATTTTAAATATATGCACTTAAGTACAACAGGCTTAGCTGGACTCGTATTACGAGTTAATCTACTAACTGTTTGATTATATCGATAACATTATGCTGTTGCTGAAACTCGGCTCAACTCCTTAGCTTAATTCAAAGTTGCATATATAAATAATAAACTTTATTTTTAGTTTAACGAAATTTGATTTGTTACTTTATTTTCGTCTCAATCTTCCCACATTGACAAATGTGCAAATGCCAATAAATGTGCAGCTTAACATTGAGTTAAGATACGCTTATAGTATGTTCATATATATGTACATATGTAAGCATATGGTACTACCCGAAATTCGATACGCATCGCATAAGTCGCTCGAAGGGTGCAGGGTATTGGATGTACATCAATTGACTGATTTATACTAATCCCAAGCGTTTGTGGAATGTTTTGTGTGGTTGGCAATTCACGTTGAAAACATTACTAAAATCTCCGATTTCGTATCTGTGGGGCTGACTTTATAATTTGTACGCATTGCATCAGACACACTGTTAAGTTAGTTAAATAATAAAATTCAATTTTGTTTCTTCTTCTTTGTGTGTGTATAATGAGATACAAACTGGCGCCAAAGTGTCTGAAAATGACAAATTCTATGACGTTGATAAACCGCTTAGCTCAGTGGGTGTGTAAGTATGTAAGTGTGTGAGTGTGTGTTCTGTGACGTCACACACAATACCTCTGACGCTATGTTTTTTTTTGCGCGTTCATCTTTGCAGCCAAAAATAGCTTTGTAGCCTTCGGGGAAGGGCAAAGTTTTTGCCAAGCCTTGGTGCCTATTTTGAGGCTAGACTATTTGTGGGATTTCTTTCATTAAATGCGGATTCATTAATTAAACTTACGCTAGATTCGAAATGAATTAAGCTTTAATTAAATGCAAGTCTCGTTTCGTTACACTTTCACACGCCTCTCAATGTCAAGGTCATTGCAGCATTTTCACATAAAAAACACTTTCATATTTTCATTGCTTGTATTATTTGTAAGAAATATGTTTCTATATACAAGCTGGTTTTCAACACTTTGTGGTTAATTTGTATTACTTGTTCTCAACAGTTTTGCCTCAAGACTCGATTCCTTGCCGTCGCCACAGTTCGCAGTGTACTGAAAGCCTGAAAGTTTGACAGCATGGCTGCAGCATCAGAAGAGCAGCAGAGAGAGACAGAGACAGAGAGAGAGAGACGGTAACCAGAAATATGCTCTGATAAGAGCAGGAAGCTTCGCAGTTTGCAGACCCAAAAACCAAAGTAAGAAAAAGGTCGTCACGTTGCTTGTTCTTGTTGTTGTTCTGGAATTTTGTTGGCTCTGCAAACCTCTTGAGTACTTCAAATTATACGTTCCTGTGCGGACAAACCCCTCCCCCCCCACCCGGCGCTCCTCGTTAGCTACGCGCAGGCATTCATCAAGAGCCTTAAATTATGCCCGGCCAGTTATGTGTTTTCTTTTTGGTTCCTTTTTCGGGGCTTAACATTTGCCTCTGTCGTCCGTTCGAGTTCGCGCCTTTTGTTTGCGCAGCAAACATGGCACAATGTGCTTTGCATTGTTTTTGTTGAGTTCTTGAGAATGTTCTCTGCTATGCTGTTCTTTTTTTTTGTGGCTGTTGTGTTGTTGTGCCTAAGGTCAGCATTGGTTTTCTCTGCGCATGTCCTGAATTGAGCTTTTGGGTTTAGCTTTAAATTTATTAAAACGCAATTTATACCGATTAACACATATCGATTTTCAAGCTATACCCATGTTTGTATATCAATATCGTTAATTTTTTTGACTTATGTATTTGTGCTCATCCAGTTTCACTTTCAGTTTAAGTTTTATTTTGCTTGAAATCGTGTAACGGATTTTAAATTCACATTTTCAAATATTACGGCTTCAAGCCATAGCAGTCAGCTTGTGCTGCTAAGCAAATGTCTGAACTGTTTGCTGCACTCAGGACTTGCTCACAGCATTACAAGCAGTGCATGACTATGTTCCAAGCAGTGCTTTATAGTTTGTTCACGAATTATGCGCTAGATGGCGCCAAAGTAAAATTAACGAGCATTCAAATTATTTTTTTTTAAATAAACTAAAAAATTATTTAAATTGTTTATTATGTATGTATGACATAAAAGCAGATAAAATGGATGGTATTCCTAGTAAACGATAGATTCTTAGCTTAAATTTTTTGCATAACAAATACATTTAAGTTGTATGTGTGCAAAACAGAAAACTTAACAAAATTGTAAACAAAAATAAACAATTGAATATATATAAAACCAAAAATCACCACCATCTGCTTGTATATAGATTATTGGCTGTTTTGCTTGTATTATATATATATACATATATGTTTTTTTAACTTATTGTACTGGATGTGTTGGTCCGAAAACGTGTGAACCAATACAAACTGTGCGTGCTGTAGCAAAGTTTGATCCTGTTTTCAAACTATTCATGCGTACAAGCAGCATTGTTGTGCGCTTAAGATACAACACACACATACAGACACATATCACACCTGTGTGTGGCATGTGTGTGTGTGAGTGTGTGCGAATGCAGTTGCAAAAACACCTACGCACTGTTGCACAACAATAAAAGCGCTGTCGCCCGGCGCCTGCCGCATCTGCGAGTGTGCAGCTTATTAGTTTGCTTTGCAGCTGGGCCAGAATCAATCATCGTGTGCACAGGACGAGAGGACGGGAATAACTGACAAAGCCTGAAAAACTTGCACACTGGCAAACACCTGATGCCCACAATTTTGTGCCAGCAAAGCTTCATTTTGTGTGAGCCCTTCGACTCGCCCCGGATGTTGCACCACCAGGATATGAACGCATTCCCAATCAAAGTCCTTCCTAGCCAGCCAGCCGTGCCCATTGTCCAGCTTGGAAATTTTTTTTTTTTATATATGTTTCATGTCACGCTGGTGTTTTTTTTTGTTTGTTTTCGTGCTGCTCTTTGATCCTGGCGTGTCGCTGGCAATAGCATTGCAAATTGTTTGGACAGCCAGCAGGAATGAAATGCTGCACTTCAATTTGAATACACTTGCAGGGTGCATTATAATTATGTCACGAAATGTGTAATGCATTGAGGGAGGTATCTCCAAACCCCATAAAACCGAGGTCCGACTGTCTGCTTCTTTCTATGCTATCTTATCGATACTTTTCTATTTTGTAGCAGTCAGTACATAAGTCAGTAGCGATCGGAAAGAAAACCAGATTGGAAAATCGTTGTAAATGTCCAATTTTTGTAAAAATAAATTTTATAATTATATGTAAACTTTATTTTGACTATTTTTCAAATACATTTTAACTGTATATGTTATACTAAATACTTAGTTAGATCTTCAACATGATTTTATTGTTGACCATAAAATATATTTCATTGTAAATATACCTACAATATATCGCATACCTTCTATATTTAATCGCAAGGGTATTTCAACTTCGATCCCGTTACAAAATACTATTTTTTTCGTTTTATGAGCTTGCAACGTCGGCAAACTTTAATGCCACCCAAAGCGATTTGCATTTTTTAATGGACTGTAAATGTCAGACGTGTGTAGTAGTAAAAACCAGCCATATGCATTTCTACACCTTTCTATGGTTATCGTCTTTCGCCTGAACAAATTGCGAATAATTCGCCCGTGCATGTCGATCAATGAATGCCGCACTTTTTACTATCTCATGTTCTTTTTCTTTTTGTTGTTGTTGTTGTTGTTGTTGTTATTGGTGAGTGGCGCTAAGCTACTTACTGTGGCAGGTGGAGACGACGCCAGCACAATTTATGCACTTCCTGACCGACCGGAGCCACATGTGAGTTGGTAAGTTGGTGAGTTGGTGAGTTGGTGAGTGGACGGCCACAGGAGTTCTTACTCCTTCAATGAGCTGCAAAGCTGCTTTCGATAGCCTTCGATGTACTCAATGCTCGATGCCTCGTATTTATGCAAAGTGAGCCCATCTGCTGCCCCAGTGGGTGCAATGGGGCTTATGGCAATTTGCATGGACTGAAATCAATTTCGAGCTAAAGTGGAAATATGCGAAAATATGAGAATGAAACTGTTCTGTGCGCACAATCAAAACTTTACTAATTACAAACTTGCCGAAAAATCAGCTTAATACAATAAGTAAGTGCGACACTCTCCGAGTAACCCGCTGCAACCCCCTCTTCCAGTCCCTTCTTCCCGACTCCCCACTTGTAATAAGTGCGAAATAACTTGCGTTTTCAATTACCAGAAGCTCGAGTCTTGAGTTAAGCCTGCTGCCAGGCATCAAAGGATATAGAGGACGCCGTCTGCTGACAATGCCAAAATGCAAAGAGCAAAAGCACTTGAGAACAGAAAACAAAGAGCACAGAATGGGGTACTAGCTGAAATGGCAACTGGCAACTGGCAACTGGCGACAGCAGCTAGAAACATTTTTAGCAGCATTTCGCCTTTTTCTTGTATACTCTGCAGCATTTAGCATGGTTAAAATTGGGTATGCTTAGGTTATGCAAGTGTTTGTAACAGATATATAAAGAAGTTGATCTTTGATCACGTACCTTTATTCGATATTGTTCAGTAGATTTTTTATTTATAGATATAAAAGTAGTATTAAGATAGATATTATTATATAGAGGTCAAGCCATAGAAAAAATGGCATAGGAATTGAAAATCGGATATGAATTCCAAAAATTTGAAGTTTCTCAACGTTGATCAAAATGACCTCCGGAATTGAAAATCGGTTGAATTTTGACAAAGTTATGTGAACAGCTTGTCATGATTTTTGACATGAAATCCTAAAATTTCAACTTTGAATGTATAGTAATTAAGAAGGACAATGAAAATCGGGTTAGTTTGGGCAAAGTTATGGCAGTGGAAAGTTATGGAAGGGAAGTCTCACGGATTTTGAACTTTGCAATTCAAGATTGTTGTCATGACTTTTTAGATATAATCCAAAAAAAATAAGTTTGTCAACCATTGATGTAGAATTAGTAAAGAGGTCAAACCATGAACAAAATGATCTAGGAATTAAAAATCGGTTCAGATTTGACAAATTTATGGCAGTGGAAGATTTGCACAAATGCCTTGATCCGATTTCGTTTCGTACAGGGTATACTTAACGCGAGCAACATAATTTAATTGTTTGTTTTAATTTTTAATGAAAATGGCAAAGTGCGAAAGTTGCTCAAATGTTAAATTTATATGGGCTGTTAGCATCTAGGCGTGTTTCTACATAGATTCTTGCAACTCTCCAGAGGTCAAAGTTCCTTGGCAGCTAATGTTTCAATGTGGAATCGCCTATTTGCGGGTATAGCAAAGCAAAAGGACTCCCCATGCGCATTTTGACACAGACATTTTTGGCGTCTTAATTTATTTAAAGCCATGTGCAGTTAGTCATCTGGTGTTGGCGGCATCAAAAAGCCAGTCGCCAGTAGGCAGTCACCATTCGAAGCTCGCGAGTTGTAAAGGATAAAGTTCATAATTTCATAGACTTTTCCCGCTCTGCTGGCGTTTCCAGTCAGAGGCAGCGTCTTGAATTTATGCACTGAATTAATTATGCACGTACGTCGTACGTTGCGGGCTTATGACTTTGGGTTTGGTTTGACTTCAGATCCTGCTCCAGCTTCAGTTCCGGATGCGGTTGAGTTCGAGGGGGAGGGGGAGGTGGGTCACGGGGTTGGCTCGACTGTTAGTCTGGTTAGTTTGTTGGCGGCGCATTTAAAATAATTGCACCGCGTTGTCTGATAAACTGAAACTGGCAATTCGTGTGAAAAGTTAACATAACCCTTTTGGCATAAGCTTATAATGGATTTGTCAGCGGGTTTGTTGCGTTTCTCTGTAAATTATGGTTGGTTGCAAGTGGCTGGGAGACGACTCTCAGCAGGGATAAGGACTGCAAGTTAAATGTTTGGATTCATTTGCATAGAACTGGGAACAAACTTTCATCTGGAGAAAGTGGTAGAGTTATTGGGCGCTGATAAGGAAAGTAACACGCAAAAGTAAGTTACGAAACACATATGAATATGCATATGCATCAAAAGTTGCACAAATGAAATTAAGAGTACGTCTAAATGCATAAGAACAAGAGAAGAAATTTACATTTTCGACTTACTTTGCATTCATTTTATGTATTATTTTTTGCACATTTCTTACTGATATTACTGCACTTTATGATAGCCTGCATACCATTCTTTTAAGTTCTTTTTAGTTTTTAAAGGATTTCTTTATAACAATGATGTACAGGATAACCCTGATAATCGTTTATGATAATCGTTAAGCATACCAAATTTGACAAGTCTAGCATTAATAGTTTCTAAGTTCGTTAAGACTGTTCCTACTCACCATATCAAGTATATCAGTACAAGGCTTGTCCTATGCATTTATTATAATATTTTTAGTAATTACTGATACAATTTATGATAGAGAAAACATAGTTGTACCTTTATCTCTATATATGTATATCCCAAAGATATATTTATTTCCACAACGTGAGATTTTTGTTTCTTTAAGGCTCCCTTTTACTTTTTTGCGTGGATACCGCTCAGATTTCACAGCCCCACCCACAGCCCCTAAGCTGTAGCATGGAAACAGCTATACAGCAGCTACACAACGGGTGAGATTCATGTCGGCTGTGTCGGCTGCGGCGTCAACTGTCTGACTCGTTACTCGTTTATTTACGCCGACGGCGAAACGTTGAAAGCAAATTGATATTATGTGGATTTGGCTTTCACTTTGGTCGGTTTTGGTATCAATAGGCGAAATCCTTTGGCAGCGCCCTGCCACTGCCAATGCCGCCACTCCACTTAATCCAAGGATAATGATTATGTTGCGCAACGAGCAAAGGCAGTGGCAGAGGGGAAGGCAGGAAAGTGATACGTTAGATAGACAGCCGCTTTTGCATACTACATACTAAAGTGGCGGCTGGGCGTAGCATGCTTCAAGGGGGCGGAACCTTTCCCTGGCATTTGTAATCGACAGACAATCGACGTGCGCTCAACAACATGAAATAATGGAAGTTGAAGCGAACTGGGAACTGGGAACTGGGAGCTGGGAGCATACTTGAAGGCATTGCAACTAATTGGGTTTCGCTTAACGTTTAGACAGTGGGTGAGAATAAGACCGCAAATCCGATCCGATCCGAACCGAACCGAACCGAACAGGAGTGCAGTGGAGTGTCTTCAGTGCCACTTGATTGGAAAATCAAACTAATTAAAAGATTTCAATTAAACGTCGAGCTGGCAATGCCAGGACTTTGGCGCAGTAATTCCATTAAAATGGCAAATCAATTTCAATAAATTTCATGCGGCTTGAAAAGCGCACCCAAGGTAAGTAAGCATCAATTGGAGGCACAAGGACACGCCCACACAGCAAAGCGTTGCTGCCACATGCTGTTGCCACACAGCGGCTGCTACTGTTGCTGCTACTGCTGTAAGCGTCATAAAACTGTTACATGCTGACAAATCTGTTAATTGAATCGAGAATCCAATTAAAACTTCAATTCTGCGGAAACTTTGTGCTTTTGATAAAGTTCAAGTGCATAAATGGCCAACAAGCAGTCCTTGATTTCATTTTCACATGTTGACGCTTCTCTTCAATAAATCCCTGGCAGCACTAACACTTTTTTATGTACTATATTCGATGAACTATTTTCCACTATGCCAAAAACTAGCAATTTTTTTGTCACTCTATTTCGGGGCGTGTAAATTCAATAATAAATTTGTGTGAGCTTCGTTGACTGCATTAAAGCGCACAATTTCCTAATTAGTGTGTCTGGCATTTACGCAGTGAGTATCCCGCCTCCTCCTCTTCCTCCACCTCCACCTCCTCGCTCCCCTCTCTTCAACTGATGCCACATTCCTCACTATGCCCCTCCCTGACTGCATTTGAAATTCGTGCACGCAAAAATAGTCAAAGCAAAACCGCAAGCTGCGCATAACTAACTGGAACTGCTTTATTTGAACAAACCGCAGTCCGTACCCAAACGCCCATCACCCACCCTATTGCCCCATTGCCCCCTTGGGTCCCTTGCCACACACGCTCGCAACAAATACAATTCAAAATACTCTGTAGAGATGAGCAATACGAATAGAGAGAGTGGATAATTTTATTACACTGTCTTTACACTTTGAATTTTATTATAATCACTCTTAGGTTCATAATTCGTTCTTCCGATCATGTTTTAAATTTATATAACTGAAGATCATAGATGGTTCCAGTAAGAAAACAATATACGTTTTTTATGGATCATGTCTATAATGGATAATTTATCAAATCTCCACAAATCTTAGACAATTCCCTCTTTGGATATTGTGGTGAATTTCATTTCTTGATATCGGAGTTAAACTATCTGATATTTCGTTTGCCTATATACGTATACTTAATTCAACAATTTCAATGATGATAATAGGTTATTATAGTTTATGTTTTAATTTCTTTACTGTAACTTAAATATATTAATAATATAATGATGTGAAGCTAATGCAATTGAACATATTCGTTATTACTCTATTATTTATATGTCAATATTATTCTCAATGTTATTCTGCAACATATTCATAACTGATTATAGTTTTATTTCATTTGTAAACTCTGCCATTACAAGATTTATCCCACTTGCAACAAGTGTAAGTAGTGTTCATCTCTAGCGTGGACAGCGAGCCAGTGGATGCTTGGTTTGGTGGCTTCACTTACACATTTCGGCAGTTGTACAAAGCCCATTAAAATTGCATTTAGTGAAAATTTATCAATGTGCCGAAAGGTAGCAACCGCAGGCGCACTTTGCACTCGGCTACAGCTACAGTTACAGTTACAGTTACAGTTACAGTTACAGTTACTGCTACAGCTACAGCAACAGCTACAAGTGTGCGTGCCCGGAAACGGAAATAAAATAATTCTGGTATCACTCGAAATTCAGCCAGCTGCAATAATATTTCTCTCTCTCGCTCACACACACACTCTCTCTCTCTCTCTCTCTCTCTCTAGATGTATTTGCCGGCGTCTGTTTGTTTGTTTGTTTGCTTGTGCGTTTGTTTGTCTGTTTGTCTGTTTGCCTCGGTGCCAGGCGTTTATGCAAATGTTTGGCACGACTGCTTTAGCTAAAAACACTTTAACCGCATTCACCTTGGGCGGCTGCTTGTTAGTAGCCATTGAAAGCACCCAGAGATACCAGCCACCGGCAACCAGCACCATGACCCACTGCCTCCATCAGCTCCAACTCCAACTCCCGCTCCTGCTGCCCAAAAGGCCGTAAAATGCCTGCAAGTTAGAGCTCTAGCCCTAGCCCTGGCCCTGGCCCTGGTCCTGGCAACTCTCCCCAAATGGCTGTTGTTGCCGAAAAATGTTTCATTGCTTTGGGTGCTTCTGCCTTGGGGGTGTCTGGGTTGCTTGCTGCAGTCGACTGGTGTGCCACACCTCGCTAAAAGTCAGACGCAGTCAGTCTCCCTGTTCATGGCTCCATGAGTTGCCGTTATATAGTGTGTAGCATACCGTAATCTCACTTCAGTCAAAGGTTCTGCACGGCCAACCGAAACACTTTCTGTGTTAAGCAGACACACACACACATCCACACACACACCTACGTGTGTGTGGCAAACACTTTGGCGTGTTTATTATGGAGTCGCTGTTTGGCTTGCTGCTGCAAAAGATACAAGCAGTTGTGAATACTTGGGTTTGGTAACTTTAGTAGATGAACTCGTCAAATCAGATATTGCTTGATTAAACACATTACCATTTCACAACAACTTATGTTAAGCTCTTAACAAATGAGGGAAAACGAACAGAAATAATAGTGTTCTGAGTATGTTTGCTGATAGTGCTAGTTAATTGATAGATAAGATATTCCAAACTTATATCTGATATTATTGATATTGACGCTAGCTTGAATTTCACTTTTGATTAAATCCACAATATGTTTCAATTTCCATTCTGTTGTATTTTCATTTAATTCTTCATTTGACATGCTCAAAAAGTGGATTTATGAATTTTTTGGTTTTTTATTCTTTGATTCAGATTTATTTTAATAAATTTAATTTTTTACACAATTTATAATCACTTAATCTTAATGTTGTAAGAATCTATTTATTTATCCTGTTATCAAGTATAGTTAAGTGCATGATTAAATTGTAAGTATTCAACATTTTATAACACGGACTTTTAACTATCAACTTTCAACAACTTTGGTATTAATGGGCTACTGTTACTTAGCGCCTTTTGCAACACTGCCACTTACAACAGCCAATAATAGCCACAACAACAATAACAAAAACAACAACAACAACTGCGAAGTCCTGGCAAGTTGAGCTGGCGAAAGCAAAACAAACATTTTCTCTCACGAAATTTATCGTTTGCATAAATTTGCTTTATTGCCCTGCTGCTGAACCTACTAGTAGTTGTTTCAATGTGCTTGTGTGTGTGTGTGCAGGAAGTGTAACTTTCGTTGGCAGACCAGGAACCAGGACCAGCACCAACAACAACAACAACGACGACAACGAGGCGTATGGCAAATGTGGCGAGCAAAGTTTTCCATTATTCAATTTAACTAATGAAACTGAAAATTCATTTTACCACATTAACACACACACACATATACACAAAACAACACACGTCGAGGGTTAGAGGACGATGAATGTGGCAGGAAATGTGAGCCGTCGCCGCTAGCAGCAGGACATGTGTGCGTGTTATTTTGAAGCCTGTTCTAATTCGGATGCTTATTGTGTGTTGGGCTCTATAAAACGCGAAAATGTATATTTAGAGGGCAGCAAGGACATCGTCCTGGCGGCCACCCCTCTCGCCCTGCACGGCATTTCAATAATTAAGCATACTTTTAGACGTTTTCATGTCCATTTGGTTTGTGTCTGGCGTCTGCTTTTCGTTGAATGTGGCGACATTTCGACCTTATAAATGATGTGACCAGAATGTGCGTTCAGCTCATTTATTTAACACTACTGGACTGGGGTACTGAGATTTACGAGCTCAGATTTCAATATACGTTAAATTTTTATTGCTTGCATCAATTTTGTAACAGAGTAACACTATTTAGAGTACTTCTGTACCATCTTCATCCTTGTCCTTTTCCTCGTCCTTGTCATATGTAAGGAAATTATATATATTAAATGTAATCTAGATTAGGGAAATTATTATTTTTTTTTTAATTTCCAACATATAAAATAAATAAAATCATATGCAGATAAATAAAAAAAAAAACATTTTTAAACTGCCTTTGGGAATGAGTTCGATTGCAACTGCGAATAAACCAAAGATGATATTTTCTAGTTTCACTAGATAAAAGTGATATAATAATAGGTTAAATTATTTGATTTTATTTGATTCTGTTGGCACAGAGAGTTACCAACCAAAATATCGATTTACGTTGAATTTTTATTGCGTTGAGGAATTTCATAACAAACAATAATACTATTTAGTGGACCTCGAGAGCCTCGTCATCAATGTCGTCCTCAACTTTGTCATCATCATCCTCATCGTCGTCGTCGTCCTTGTCATCGTCATTATTGTTGTCGTCGTCATCATCTGTTTGCCGCTCCACACTGGAACTGCTGCCATCAGTGCTGATGTATTGCTCCTCCACGACTTGCTCATCCTCGACGGTATCTTCAGTTGCAGCGTCATCTGTCTCGGTTTCCTCAAAGCATACCACCGGCCCGACATGATCCCCATTGCCTAGCTCTCGACGCTGCCCAGTCTGACCAACTTGTGATCCCTGCATGGGTGGGCCCGACCTAGGAGCGAGTCCTGGGTGCGGCTTAATGATCGATTGGCGCAGCGTCGACTGATTGCTGCCCAGTCGGGGGGAGCAGTCCTCTCCAGCAGTGCGACGATGCTCAGCGCCATGGGATGTTTCTGCTCTGTCCAGAGTCTCAGGCGGCAGCAGCAAGGGCATCAGTTTGGGCTCAATGCTACGCTCGTACTCCGAAAAATCAAAGAGCGGCGGCAGCCGGCGTCCGTTGGGCAGCTGCTGTTTGGGGTCGTTGCGCAGCTCATCGAAGAAGGGATGGGCACAGGCCATCATCGGTGACAGGCGCTCATTGGGTGAATAGATGAGCAGCTTGGACACCAGATCGATGGCCTCCGGTGGTGTGCGAATGCGGAATACCTTCGGCCAGGGATGGGCCTTCAGTTGCGGCAACTTTAGCTGCTTGTAGTTGGGATTCATATCGTGGAGCTGCTCCGTTGAGGGCGTGCCCATCACCTTGACTATCTCGACTATCTGATCGACGCCAGAGTCACCAGGAAAGATGAGCTGGCCCAGCAGCAGCTCAGAAACCACACAGCCAGCGCTCCACATATCAATTTTGGTGGTGTATTGTGTGGCACCAAAAATCAGCTCCGGCGAACGATAATATCGGGAGCAGATGTAGGAGACATTCGCCTCGCCGGCGATCAGCTGCTTGGCGCTGCCAAAGTCGCACAGCTTGAAGATGCCCGATTCGGCATCGAGGAGCATATTCTGCGGCTTGATGTCGCGATGACAATAGCCAAAGCTGTGCATAAAGGCCAGACTGCGGAACATCTGGTACATATAAAGACGAATGTAGTTAACCGGCAGCGTTTGCTTGGCCCGGGCATATTGACGCTCCACCTTGTAGAGGGTCTCCGGCAAGTACTCCATGACCAGGTTGAGATATACATCTTCGCGCTTCTCGCCGCTAGAGTAGAAGAAATACCGGAGTGCGACGATATTTTGATGCTTCAACTTGCGCATAATCTGCAACTCGCGATTCTTGAAGCGACGATCCTGAAGGACCTTCTTAATAGCAATCGGCTCATTGCCGGGCATCAGTTTGGCGTGAAAGACGACGCCAAAGCTGCCATTGCCCACCACCTTGCTGTCCATATAACTGATGTCGCTCATTGTGTCCGGGCCATATCCGGCAGTGGCCACCACAGTGGTCAGCTTGTTGTTCACATTGCTGTTGTTGGTGTTGGTGTTTTTGGCAGCCATTACAACGATGTCGTTTGCTCTGCTCCAATTGATTAATATTTTAACTTTTCGTTGTATTCTTTTTTTTTTTTTGGATTTTAGATAAAGTGCAAATAATATTAATCGAATGTATGTGGCAGGACCAACCAATTGGTTTTAGCAGTCAAAAGCAGTAATTTCAATGTCCCTATTTTACTTTTGATTGATTTACCCAATATAGCTCAAAGCCTACTCATCTCCAAATGATTTTGGCTATTATTATGTCAACCATACGATGACGAAAAGTTGCCGATGATTTTGTTTTTTAAATGTCAGATAAGCGATTCCTCATAAAAAGTACTCAGTATTCTTAGATTTATCGATTAATTTCTAGAGACCAATCAGAGTATTTTAACCGAATAATATTATTTTAATAATATATGTCTATATATATATACCCGCATATCAGTTGATCTGCAGTTTAGCTGAGAGAGTAAGCCGACGCCTTTAATCGCAAATCGGTGAATAAGCTAAATATTTTATTGATAGAGCTGTAAAGTGTTAGGTTTATAAAGCTTTCAGTTACAGCAATATCAACTAGTCAGTGTCGGGAACTGAAAGTTGCCAGTTGAAATTTTATCCTGCCCTGAAACAAGCCCCAATATTACATAGACAATATGGGTTGTGGTGCTGAAATGGTCAAATTTGTGCTGCTTTTGTTCAATGTTTTGTGCATGGTAAATAAGTTTAATGAGTCTGTTCTCGTGTCGCTAAATATCCCCTGCTGAGCTAATTAATATTAATATTAATAATATTAATAATTGCTGACGGATAACTGAAACAGGAATCCCAACTATTGCTGAATCAATCAGGTTGCAAGATCAGAGCACACGGATGAGAACATTTGAAACGTGATCAGCGTTGATCTCTCTTATGATTTTAAAAAGCAGTTTTATATTTATGATGTGTACTATACTAACAAGGTTCCCACTACCATAATTTAAAATTCAATTTCATAATTAAATGATTATGATTATTTGATATTTGGCTTTGAAAACGATTCTTTAAATAAATTCGGAGGTAGTTCGATTGCCAATCTTTTTATATTTTTTAAACTTCACAGTACAAAACTTATATCCGCAGTTTTATATATTAAAATAATTGTAGAAACAACGCGTCACAGTTCAAAATGCTTACCATGATTAATAATTACGGTATATAAATACATTTACCGATTAGCTTCTTCTTGAGCACCCACATCTTAAGGAATCGTGATTCACCAGAGCGTTGACTCTTTGACTATTTTTCTCTCGATTCCCGTATTTAGAAATTAAATAATCTCGTTCCTTTTGCAGATATGCGGCGCTACTCTTGCAACGATAGGAGCTTTAATGGTCAATGATATCAAAGAGTTTTGTAACATGCAAAAAATGTTCGCTATGAACAGTGTGGCGATTATAACACTGGTTTTGGGAGTTGTGATCTTTTTCATATCATTATTAGGTTGCTGCGGTACCCTACGCGGAAAACCCTGCCAACTTCAAGCGGTGAGCTATAGATCTTTGATTCAAGATATATGTGTTTATAGTTATAATACTTTGTATTGACAGTACTCGGTTGTTATGTTGCTGTTGTTTGTTTGCAAAGTAACATTGGTCATCTATGTTTGGACGCAATATCACGAGATAAGCAAGCATGTGACAAGTATTGTGCAAGCTTTATGGGATCATCGCAATTCAGTTAAACCTGTCATACACAAGATCGAGAAGCAAGTAAGTTCTTGAATATACCAGCGGGAACGATTAAAAAAGTATTCATTATTTTCATAGTTCAAATGCTGTGGCGTGAATGGTTTTACGGATTACTCAAAACATTCCGAGAGAATTCCCCCATCTTGTTGTGGGCTCTCCGATGATCAAACGTGTGTGATGGCGCTCTTTACAAAAGGATGCTTACAAGTAATTGCCGAAGTGTGGGAATCATGTGCTAAATTTGTCAAATTTGGCGCACTTATTATGTCTGGATTGATGGTAATTGTTTTGATTACTAATTACTCGTTATGTTAATTTATTCAAAAATCGAATTTATTTTTCTTGCAGCTAGTGGCCAGCGTATTTGCCAGCTACTTGGCCCATAAAATTCGCAGAAGCCACGAATACACATACGAATAATTGAATTTGTATAACTTTAACTTGTTATTGAATTTGTAGCTATAGATGCCATAAATGATGATGTATCAGTGAAAACTAAGATTGCTTAGATATCTTTATATGAACCGAATAATATCAATAACAAATATATAACTTTAAATACTTAATATATTTGGCTTATGCGTTAACTTCTAAACTACTGGTAAGTTACTCGACATAAAAAATTCGCAGAAATTGTTGGAAATATTTTTTTTTTGCCTACTTTTATAATATTGTGTAACTAAATTCTGAGAGCTGTTGCGACTTCAATAAAGTTGCAGCTTCTTTTGTTGCGCTTATCTGGCCAGTTATGTAGCATTGTTATCGTCTTGGCACTTGTCTTGTACTTATGCGCACTCACTTATAACTCTGGGGATGATTTCTTTTTGGCGTATAAGTTGGCTTATTTTAAACCCTCAGCATTGCTGGTCCTTGGCCACGTTCGGGATGAAACTTTTCGCCTGTCGCCTGTCGCTTTTGTCTACTGGAACTCACGCTTATCGTTGCCTTTGTCTTGTCCACTTGCTTATCGGGCCTGACTTTGTTGTGCCTTTCAGTTTTTAGTGTTTTTGTACCGTTGAAGTTGCCCTGAGGTCAGCATTTCACAAAACTGTTCCTGGAACATCAGCCGTATTAAAAACATGGGTAAATTATTTTTTCCTTTTATTTTTGTTGTTGTATAAAATGCTTTTATTTGCAGTTATTTTCTTTATTGTATATCGTATATATTAGATATATAAAAGTGACACACTCATTGTAAAATCTTGTTAGACACAGATACATATATAATTTTTCATTTTTATTATGTGTTTTTAAATGTTGATACTTAAATGTTATTTTTTTTCTTTTAGGTTTGTTTATTTACTAAAAAATCGTTTAACTTACAAAGGTTACAATATTTTTATAGATTTATAGTGTTTTTATAATATACGTTTTTTTATGAGTACCTATAATTTAACCACACAAATATTTATTTAGTATAATTATTAATATTTTGCATAGTGGCAGTGTTATTTTTATTAGTTGTGTTCTTTTTTGGAATATTATTTTCTACTAAAGAGAGCATAAAGAAAATGGCTAAAACCGATTTATATTTACATAATAAACACACACACACGCAAAGCAATAGATACACAAATATTTGCGCTTAAATTAGTTGCAAATGATTAAACTAAATTGGGCTTAAAATATGGTCAGAATAAGTATGTATGTATGTGTGGATGTGTGTGTTGTGTGTTTGTTCTTTTCGGTTTGCGCTTACATAAATATTATTGAAATTGCTGGACGTTGTTGGCATAAGTAAGTAAGTTGTTTATTTTTATTATAGCTAGTTTCATGTTTCATAACATACATATAGACATACTTACATATATATGTATATATGTATACACGCATATATAATATAATTTTATTAAAATTACATTTATGGGCTACTAAATAAATTTTATTTGGCTTTGCTTTTCTTGTTACTGTTGAATTTTCCATTGAAGTAAAATTTAATTTTACATAATTTTCATGCGTATTAAATTGGTTCTTAGTAGTTAATAAAAAAGCATATTTAATTTACTTGCAGGCCACACACACACACACACATGCACACACATACACAGTGAAGTATATATACATATGCGAAAGCAACACACGCATAACAATAAAATTTTATATTTATCGCTAACGATTTCCTTGGCCAGGAAGCGCGAGTCTGTTTGTGTGCTGCGTGTGAGTGTGTGTGTGTGTGCGTATGGCTAAGCCTCATACATACATGCATATATATATATATATATATATATATATATATATATATACTCGTAAGCATAAATATTTGTGTGCTGCCTGCCTTTTGGGGGGCGTCTTCCTTTCTTGTCTGTGCCGCACGCATATTTTAATAAATTTTATGCTGCTGAAATGCGCGCCGCTTATCATTAACGCACAATTTATTTTTGCTTTTATGCTCTTGCTATTGTTGTTGTGCTTTCTTATCTGGTGAGTTACATTTGCTTTTTTGGCTTTTTGATTATTTGCTGCGCATCTTAAGCTATTTCGGAATAATTCGTTTCTCATTCCACGTTGCTGGTTGCTTGTTGCCTTTTTGTGCATGTATATTTTCAAGTGTTGTTGCTTGGCTAATTAGTTTCAAGCACAACTTGATCTTTGTACACGCACCCACTCACACATACACTATACATACATACTTTAGATTCGTTACAAACATTATCTATTTACATGTTAGCAAAATGTACATTTAATTTGCAACGACAAAGCCCGAAACGTTGTTGTCGAGTTGAAAGTTTTGCACAACTTTTGGCCCAACGGCTTTTAAATGTTGTTTATTGCTGTTGATGTTGGTTGCTTGTTGCTGGCTGCTGGTTGCTGGTTGCAGCAATTGTTTCTTTTTTCATAGCATACTTTTGTGCGAGAGCCCCGCATGTAGTTTTCATTTAACTTTGCACTTACACATGCTGTTGCTATTGTAGTTGCTGTTGTTGCTTATAGCCAAGCTTGTTGTTGCTCGAAGAGTTGCTGCTGCTGTTGCTGCTCTTGCTGATGTTGCTGCTGCTGCTGTTGGTGCAGCCAAAGTTTGCAGAATGCAGTTGGTGGTGGCGCTGAGGCGCAAACTGTGGCTGCTGCTACTGCAACATGCTGCTGCTGCCGTGCCTGGACCTGGGCGTGCTCGTTGTGGGCGGACGTTGGCTATTGCAAATTAAATTTAGCTAATTCTCACAATTCTGTGCTCATTTCGCTTACAATTGCGCTCTGCATTGTTGTTGTTGTAGTTGCATTTGTTGGTGGCATGAAAATAGCAAATAGAAAACAGGAAAAAGAGAGAAAACGCAAATATTTGCATATTAGAACAAAGTTTTGCTTGTTGTTTCGATTGGCTAGAAGCAATTTCTGTGCGGCTAATCTTAATTGTAAAGTGCGTGCGAGTGGATGAGAATGTGTTTGTGTATATGTATTTGTGGCTGGTTAGTTGATTTTTTTGTGTTTCTTTTTGTGCAAACTACTGTGCGTTCGAGTAAGTACATAAAGCGAACATAAAAGCTCTTGAAATATTGCAAACTTTATGGCCAGACAGCCGTTAAATTATTTAAGCACTTATATTAAGAAGTATTAGTAATATATATAATATTTGTAGCACTCAGTTGTTGGTTTTATTATGTAGTTGTTGCTTTTTCGGCGCCACAACAATACAAATAATTACTTAATTTAATCATAAACCTAAAAAGAAATACAAAAGAGAAAAACAAAAAGTAACAAAAAATACGAAAAAAATGGCCAACACATAATTCCAAAGCCAACTTTGTCGTCTTTTTATATAGACATTCATAAGCTTATCTTTCTCTCTGGCGAAATGCGTGCTTCAAATTTACGAATGCCGCCGCTGTGGCACTTTCAACATTTTCAGCACTTTTTGTACTCCCCCAATTCCTATTTGTGAATGTTCTTGTTGTTGTTGTCTAGGGAAAACTGCGTAAAGTTTTGCTGTGCTGCTTTTGCGTTTATTTTTCTTGCCCCTTTTTGCGTGTCGCAGGACCCAACTACAAGTCGCGAATCGATGGGTGAAACGTAACGAAAAAAAAATGAAATGAGAATTGCTGCTGTAGACAAGGACTAGTACTTTGTTTGTACAATACACACACTAACACATACTACCTTGCAATTGGACATATACATTTCATTCTAGACAGACTTTGAGTTCGCATACTTTTTTGCGTTACGAATTTGAAAGTTGAGCTAAAAAACCGATTGTGTCTGGACTAAAAAAATGTTGAACAACGGTTAAAGAATTTAAGCAAACAAATTTAATTAAATTAAATTTTTAATTCTGAGAAGAATGTTCAGCGTGGAAGAAGAATGCCAAAAAAATTAAAGCAAATAAACTAAATAATTTTTTGAGCTTTTTCTATCTGCTACATTGTAGAGCATTTAAACATCCGCATCCCTAAGATAACATTTTGTGAAATTTTTTTGTTTCATTTTCTTTTTTTGTCTTTGTTTATTTGACTGTGCAAAATTATTTGTGCGATATGACATTTTTGTACTTGGTCGAGCCTTTTTGCTTTCATCGCCTATTTTTGTGCTGTTGTGTTGAAATTTGTATTTATGTTTGGCTGGAGGCCTGGGCACATATATACTGAGACGAGGACATAGGACCGACCGGCAAGTATCATTTGCCCGGCACTCGCCTAGCCTCGTAAATTTTAATGTTTTTGCTTTTGTGCCTTTGCCAGGGCCATCATATTTTCAGCTCCCTCTGTGTGTGTTGGGTTTTTGTTTTTGTGTGTGTATGTTTGGTGAAAATTATGTATATTTTTAGCACTTTCGCTTGTTTTGTTTTCGCTTATCGAGTTTGAAGGTCATTTGCTTGGCTTTCATTGCAATTTTGTTGTCGCTACCCCAGTTGATATGTGTGTGTGTTTGTGTATGTATGGCTGTGTGTGTTTTAGCTCCTGTGTGTGATATCATATCTTCATATAGTATGTCTGAAATAAATGTTTGCCTGCCTGGCTGCGCAGTTAATTTGTTGTGAAATTGTCATTTTGTTGCTTCAATGGCTGCGTGCAATGCGGCGTATGAGTAATATTTGTGACGGAACACAAATACAAATGGAAATGGATGGGCAAATGTATGGTACGACCTTTTTGGGGGCCTCACTAATGAGGCGCAAACAGAGTAAGAGTGAGGGAATGAATTGAATTGGGCAGCTAAGAGCTGGGTCTTTTTATTTTGACTATCCCAGCCCCCACTTCTGCTCCCCTGCATAGTGAAAGCAAATTTAAATTGACATGTTTAAAGTCAATTTGTGCGCTGCATGAACTTTGGCTCATAAACAAGGCAACAGCCACGCCCACGCCCACAATCCCGACTTCCCCCATCTCCCATCTCTGACTGCTGACATTAACCTATTCATTTGTAAATGGGCTGTCGAATTTCGTCGTGGCATTCACATTGTCTTCGCGTCGCATAAATATTTGTGTGCCTTTTGCCCTGTCGCGCGTGAAAACGTAGATGGAATAAAAATAAACAAACAGAAACAGAAGCAGTAGCAAAACGGCGAGAGGCAGTCAAATCAAATGTAAATCCAAAATGAAAGCAAGCGCCAAGTGAAATTGAAATGAAAACGAATGTAACGCGGAAGCGTCTTTTCCATTTTCCTCGATTTCCCCATCATTGTCATTGTTCTTGTTATTGTCGCTTCACATTGTTTGCCAGTTTCCTTGCAGGCAATTGAAAATTGGCAGCTGGCAAAGTGCTCTGGCTTTGGCCAGGCCAGGCCAGGCCAGGCCAAAAGGAGCCCCCACTGAGCAGCTAAAGGCCAAAAGCGAAAGCTGCCGCCAAGGGGGCTGCTGCCACACCCACTACACCCACTATACCCACTGTGCCTTGAGCTGCACGCATAGGCCTAACAGGCACATTAATACATAATTTATAATGTTTTTATTCTGCTTTATTTGGTTGGGTTTCTAGGGCCCTCTTAAAGGCCTATCGTTTTGTGTCTCTGCGGCTCGTCGAGCAATTTGATTAAGAAATTTTGAACTGAAGATGAGTGTAAGTGATTTTTGATTAAAGTAACTGAAGCGCTACCCTAACAAATATTATCGAAACTAAAATGAAACATTCAATTTGTGTGTGACTCATGTGTTCTCGCCTAATATCATATAAGTTGTCAGTCAGTTAAATTAAAAGTGAAATTAAATTTCGTTTTATTATCGTCTTAACAATAACTTAAACTGCATTTTGTATTCTCATGCTCTTGTCGACATATCAAATTTAATAATATGTATTTAACAATCCAATAAAAGCATATGTAATGCCTGTTTGGTTTACAATCGAGTCAGAAAACATGTTCAAGTGATTGTCAACTTTGTAAAGGAGAACCATAAAAACTTTTTAAGTTCAAAACTTGCAGTAAGCGTATTATATATAGGTCTAGCTTAATGAAAGAGTTGGCTTGCTAGCATAACAATTCAAATACAAACTCAAACTCAAACTCTAACTCTAACTTGGGGTTCAAACACATTCGCAGAGCTTAAGTCCGCCCCATTGCAACGGTAAAGTGCTGCAGTTGATGTTGCAGTTGCTGCTGCGGTTGCTGTGGCTACATGCGGGTGGTGGCGCAAAGGGGCGCAGCTACTTAAGACTAGAATTTAACAATATAAAAGTATCTGCTTTTTAGCTACACACAAATTTGGTACAGGAACGAATATAAATAGAAAAGATACATTTAGACAGCCGACGCTGGCACTAAAGAGGGATAGTAATAAAAGAAGAAAAAACAAATAAAACTAAGAAATAAACTTACCGGCGACTACTTTGTATAATTGGCGATAGGATTATCTCTAAGCTGGAGGAAATGTTTTGATTTTGTAGCAAATTCGAGTGCGTATTGGAATTGGTTCGTAGTGAATTCGTTGCAACTGTTGCAGCTGCTGTGGTGTGTTGCTGCTGCTGCAGCTGCTGCTGTTGCTGTTGCTGGTAGGTGGTGGGGGATGTTGGGTGGTCACTGGGTGGCGCATTCAAAATCGGATTCGCATTCGTATTGGAGTTGGTTTTGCTACTTGTATTGCTATTTGCATTCAATGTGGGACAATTTAACGTTTGGTTGGCTGTGGTAATTGGCAATGATTGTTGTTGCTGTTGTTGTTGTTGCTGCTGTTGTTGCTGCTGCTGTTGCTGCAGCTGATATAGATGTTGCTGCTGTGCATTGGCACACGGCTGACCACTGTAGACATTCGCATTGCAATTATCTAGATTAATATTGGCCAAAGCGGATATGGATGCGCCTGCTATTGTTGTTGTTGTTGGTATTGTATTCCGATTACCAATGTTGTTGTTGTTGTTGCAGCTGATGTTGCTGGTGCTGTTGCTGGCACTATTGTGGCTGCCTGTGGGCGACATCAAAGGGACATCAGCATCAAACATATCCTCAGCCTCGGCAGCCTCATCGTCATAAACATCATCGGTGTCTTCGGTTTCGTCATTTGTTGTGGTTGCATCCGGCTGCATTGCCTCCCAAACTGCCATCACCTCATCCTCCTCGCTGCAGGAGTGCGATGAGTGCATTGCCTGTCCATTGTGTTGGGTTTTTTTTGGGTTTTTGGTTCATTTTTGGAGTGTGGGGGTATTGAAAACACAAACAAGGTTTAGCTCTCTTGCAGGGGTATGTACTAAATCACAGGCACTATATATATATATCACATTTTAGCACAATTTTTCATGCAATTACTTAGATATTGTTTAGACACAGACTTAATCAAATATTATTGTTGCTAATTCAACATAAACAGTAGCATTCGACTAAACAAACAACAAACGATTATCATGATATGCAGGCAAACATGCGCCATGCTATTTATATTATATACTCTATACTAAATATATTTTCACAAATCAAACAAAAGAGTTTTTGTTTTGTATATATGCATCAGTGTAATTGAAATTGAGTTAAAAATCAGCGGCAAAAGCTGACGATGTATGCATATAAATGTATTATTAGATCCGCAGGCAAACGATTTTAATTACACCCAATCAAATGCTGCGTAAAATAGTCGCAACAACAACCACACACACAACCACAGGCACAACAATGTGAACAACAATGGCAAATACACGATACTCGTGGATGGGGTTTAACAAAAGCTCGCTTGATTGCGTTCATAAAGTGACCGCCGGCTAAACACCTGACCAAAGTCGGGTGGCAGCTGGGTTCGAGTTGAGTGCATTCCACAGGACATGCGTCCTGCGGTTTACAATTGATTGCATCGCTATGGCACTGAGTGATGGTTGCTGTTGCTCTCGTCCCTTAAACTAACCCCCCTTATCGCTAAGGCAATATTAAAGTGGAATGGTTTTCACTTTTGCGCATGTAACTGCTAGAATGATGTACTTCAATAGAGGATATAGAAATTCTTTTGTGTAAGAAATTATGATTCAGGAGTAGCTCCTTATCTGAAGCAGATTCTATAGAAATTACAATTATGTATAACTATATAATTTATATTGAGACTAAATTGTCATTTCCGTGCTTAGAAGTCATTTCTTGAAGAGCAAATACCTAAGCTGTATCCTTAACCAAATACTGACTAAGAAATGTCCAAAAATTTAAGTAGAAATACTTTGGTATAAATATCTTTTGAAATACTTAGTATTTTTAAAATCTTTATCAGTTTTTCTTAAGTCTAAGAATTAAAACCGATTATATTAAATGATTATCAATCCCATAATTATTAAAAATGATGCTTTAAAATTTAAACATAATTCAACTGAATTAATTTCGTAATTGAAATGGCTTTAGTTACACCGTTTGGCCTGAACTTCTCTTGCTTGTATGACTATATGGCTATGTCTCAATCTCAATACACTTAAAAGCTCATTCAATTTGGCCAAAGACATGTTTGTTGTAGCACATTTGCTGTTATTATGATTGAATACAAACACACACAGACACACACACGGACACAGACACTGAGAGACACGTGCAGAAATCGGATGTGCTTGTGTGAAGGCAAACATAATGTTGCTATACTTTGTTAGTTGGATAGCTGGATATACATATTCATTTGTAAATGAAACCATAAAGGTGCACACGCAAAGGCATCTTTAGTTAGCATATAGCATACAGCATACAGTAGTATACAGTATACAGTATATCTATATATGTATCTTTATCTTGTACAAACACTTGAACCAGCGGCCTTTGTGTGCTGCCAGCTTATGCTTTTTGTATGCCAACTAAAAGTTTGCTTATGTCTGGCTAAGTTTATTTTGTGCATTTGCTTGAAGTTTGTTTGATTTGCTATTAATTAAAATTGCATTCAACTTGAAAATTGTATTTGTTGCCTCAAGATAGAGAGGGCGAGGGCTTATCCGTTGATCCTATGTCTCAGCTACTCTTTCAATAATGAAGCTTCAATTGCAGCCTAATGGAAACACGTACGAGATTGCTTAAATATATAGAATACGGAGCAGAATGGAAGTTTTGGGGGGTAGCCATTGGCATTACTTGCTTCTTGTTGCCTGTTGAAATTTAATTAATTTTCTTCCACTTTTATGGGTGTGCTTGTGTCAGTATGTGTGTGTGTGTGTTAATTAGGCATAGTCTTTTGGCAAACACGCCCTCTGGCTCTTTGGCCCAGACGCAAATGCATCAAATTGCCTGACAAAACGTTAGCGGCTATAAAACGCCCCCCGGAATTAGCAGCACCCGCTAAAAAGGACTCGTTCAATGTCATCGCAACCGTCTGGCAACCACTGAACTGAACTGTCAGGGCCAACTGCCAACTGCCAACAGCCAACAGGCGTGTCAACACACTCGTATAGATAATTATTACCTACGCTCCCATGTGCTACCAGTTTTATGTATTTTTTGTTTTCATTTTCTCTGTGTTTGTCTCTGCATTCTTTCATGCACATGCATAAAAAATATGGAAACTGTTTTTGTTGCAAATAAGAGTTCATTTAAATATTAAAAATGACAGATGTTCATTGCTAAAAGACAAAAGACCAGCTTAGCGCTATATAAAAAATGTGAAAAATAAAATTAAAAAAATACACATTTTGCCAAAGTCTATTGTCTGTATGCTGCATAATTAAATCATCCGGTGTTCGGAATACAAAAAAAGAAAAAAAACTCAATTGTTAAATAAACTTTTTTACAGCATTTTCCGCACTATTTGAGTCACAAATTGTTTTCTGCCCATGAATCAATTGAATCAATGCAAAAATATTGGTTTCCCTTTTGTTATTTCCTACAGTATTTTTTTTTTAATTTCTCCGTTGTTTTGCCTAAAGTTTATTGCTATGAAATAGGTAGCTCTGTGTGCATTTATTATTGATGGAGTTCTAATGCTTCCACATTTGTTGAGGTCTGGCATAAAGTTAGTCGACATCGGACGAATGCAATTTGTAGCCTTGTCTGCCAGTTTTGTTTTCATAAAAACTTTCTCAGCACTAAAAGCAATGATATATATATATGTATATATATATATATATATCCGTTGAATTCTGCCGCACATGTCCTTTTTTCAGCAA
Organism: Drosophila maculinotata; assembly: GCA_035045305.1. NCBI lineage: Eukaryota > Metazoa > Arthropoda > Insecta > Diptera > Drosophilidae > Drosophila > Drosophila maculinotata. Next base: position 2,404,714 of record JAWNPD010000649.1, on the reverse strand, counting down.
TATTAAATAATGTTTTTAACATTTGTCTCTCAAAGTGGTTTAATTAAATGTGTTTGAAATTTTAGTTTGTACCATTTCGTGTTTAATTAGCTGGAATGTTTTAATGAATTTTGTTATATTGTACAGCTTTGAATAATTTCAGACGTGTGTTTTTAATTAAAAGCTTTTGCACATATATATTTAATTATTGCATTTATCTGATCAAATAAATATATTTTGTAAGTACATTAAAACTTGTGTTATTGGCAGCTCTTGACATTCTATTTAATTATAGTTGCATTTATTTGATAATTGCATTTAGTTACAGTTTCAATTTCAGTTTCATGTGATATTTTATTGTTTAAAGGTCATTTGCGGAAAATCGCTTAGAGCCCAATAAGCCTGGCCATAAGTTGTCGCTTTTATTGTTTACCAATTGTGTTAATCTAACATTTGTTAGGGTGTGCGTTGCCCTGAGGCCAATAGCAACAGCAATAGAAAACAATACCAGCAATAGCAATAACAACTGCAGGCGCTTACACAACTCTGAAGTGCGTAGTGGCCAGGAGACAGAAACAGCAACAGCAACAGCAGTCGAAACTTTTGGCACATTAAATCAGCAAATTTATTGACTTAACTGCTTAGGCAAGGGCATGCCACATGCCAGGCCACGCCCATACGCCCACGAACAACGCTTGCCGTTTGCCTTTTGGCCTGACTCGATAGAGTTGGCCGTATCTTTTTTCGCACCGTCTTTCTCTCTCTGTCATTGCTATTGCTATCTCTGTCTCGAGCTCCTGGACTGTTCCTTGCTGTGCTGTCATAATTTTTGATTTGCTTGTTTTATTTGATGTCCTTTGGCTGCTGCTTGCTGCTTTTGCTGTTGTTGCTGTTGTTGCTGTTGTTGCTGTTGTTGCTGCTGCTGTTGCCAGGCGCTGTCTTCGCTTTACTAAGCTGCCTCCAGCTTAGGGAAAAACAATTTTGCAAAATTTATTTTATAGCAAAATTATGCCAAACATTTCGAGAATGTTTCTATGTAGTGGCTGTTCTTGCTATGAAGGCCATTTGCGACACACATAAATACACAAACACACACACACTCGAACACATGTGTGTGTGTGTGCTCGCACAAAATTTATTTAAGAATTGTAAGTATTTTTGCTGTGGTAGCTGCGAAATTTGTGCCATCAACTTGAGTTGAAATTATTTGCTCGAGCAGCCCACTGTGCCACGCCCCTCGCCCGCCCTGCTCCTAGCGCTTGTTGTTACATAAACTTGGATAATGTAGCGCAAATAGTTGCTTATTATTTATGCTGCTTTATTGCCCTGTGCCCCCCTCCCTTTGCCATCGTTTTCGCCTTTGCCTTTGTCTTCTGTTGGCCTTAAATATATTTTGCTATTTGGGCAATTTGTTTGTTTGCTAGACTAAAATTAGTTGGCATATTTCTGCTCTTAATTAGCCATGCGTGAAATTGAGCTAAAGGGAATGTGTGTGTGTTAGATCATTTGCTAGCATACTTTTTAGCCATGCTAACATTAAGAGATTTTATCGAAATCGTTACAAAGTATAAATGTGCTTCGAAGTGACAAAGATTATAATTCTTAAAGGACATACTCTTTTAAATGATGCTATGAGAAATGTACGGTATCATTTAACACTACAGAGTAATATAATTTGGAATAGCTAACTGTAAAAAATCTTTTATTAGCTGCTATATAATATCTGATTATAATATAATATTTAAAGAATACATTGAGAATTGTTTTGCTTTCAGTTAGGTCAAGAAATCATTTGTTTGCCACGAAACTCAAATTACCACAGACTTTTGTCCAGGTTTACAGGCTTTTACAAACCGTACTGATAAAGAATATATATCTTCAGTATATACGCATATATAAAGCTAATGTGCACATCAATTACTTCTGCAAGTTCATAAATCAAAAAAGCTGCGCTGCTTCTCTATGATATATTTTTGTGAACATAGTACAAAAAGCCATTACGTTGTAATTATGTGTATCTTTAAGATACGTGGCTTGAATATATATATATATATGTGTGTGTGTGTGTAGGATATATGTATGTATGAGGGCTGCGTCCCACGCCTATTTTCGCGCAGTCTATTTAAGTTAATTAAATTCCAGTCTATGCGCCAGACACAAAACTCAGATAGCAGTAAGTTTATTTGCAGACATAGCGTTGCTTTTGATAACCCACACAAGCAAACAAACACACACACACACACACACACACACTTAGATACATACATGCAGGCAGACAGAAGTGTGTGCATGCAAAGATAAGTGTGCATGTAACTACAGTAAGGACAGCGTCCAATGAGTCCTACAAAATAATCAACATAAAAGCTTCAGCTGCTTATTAGACAAACTGTATGAGAGTACAAAATTAAATAGATATGTATAAAAAAGTATATGTATATGTATACGTATAAGTAAAAGTCGCAAATTACGTATACGTTGCAGTTGCTGCTAAGTACATTATGAAAACGTAGTGTTTTAAGATAGTGCGAATAAAATACGTATTCAATGAAAATAAAAACAAATAAAACACATTTCAACTTAAAAGCTAAGTACACACAGAGTGAGAATGGGAAACATGCAACACACGCAAAGATGCGGCAAAGACAAAAGGACAAAGTTAACAACGACAACAAACAAGAACATGCGACAGGTTGACTGAGGGGGCGGCAGGCAGGCAGGCAGGCAGGTAGGCAGGCACAACCTAAGGCTTACTCACAGTTTGCTGCGTTGAGGTGACATTCGTTGGCGCGACATTCTGTCCATGCTGCAGATACACTAATGGCCCGCCTGCTGCAGCAACCGCTGATTTCGGCTGCTGCACAATGGGCGGCGGCTGCTGTGCAGCGGCAGCGGCGGCGGCGGCGCCTTTGTCAAACTGATAGTACATGACATCGTTGGCGGGCGCCGAGCCGCCATATAGAGGCGGCGGTGGTGGCGGCGGATCCGCCGTCTGTGCGCCCGAGATGTGATAGGCGCTGGCCAGCTGCTTGGGCGAGCTGCTGCTGCTGTTGCCTGCTGGCGGCGGCGGCGGCATCTGTGGCATCTTGTAGTTGTAGATGTAGGGACGCTCGTATTCGCCGCCATGTATGTAGGACAAGAACAAATCCGATTTCGCCGGCTGCAGACCACAGCTGCCCGCATGAGATGCGCCTGCCGAACGTTGCCCCAATGGACGATTGTAGCCAGAATTGGAGACGCTGCTGCTGGCATAGTGCATGGGATAGCAGCTGGCATTGGCCAGCTGGGAGCTGCCGCCGGTGAGCAGCTGCGTCTTGGTCAGACTCTGACCGGACAAACGTCGCGTGGGCACGCCAATATCAGATTTGGCATCGCGACGCTTCACTTGCGACGCACTCGAAGACGGACCCTGGTAATAGTATGGAGCAGCCGGACTGTTTGGCCACTCCACAAAGCTGCGCTGCCGGCTGAAAGCAGCGGCGCCAGCACCAGCACCACCAAGACCAACACCACTAGCCGACACCATGTTACCCGTGAGATTGTTGCTGCTGCCGCTAGCAACGCCGGCGCCAACAGGACCCTTGCCCAGCGCATTGTTCAAACTGAACTTGTACTGATTGTTCTCAAAGGTCGTGTAGCTGAGCAGGCGATTGCCGGCGCCGATGTTGCTGCTGCTGCTTTTGCTGCTGCCATTGCCGCTGCCAGCAACAGTTGTCGCTGTTGTTGGCGGCGGCGGCGGCAGCGGCATTGAGTTAGTAGCTGAGCCGGTCGCATTATGCACCGGCGCCAGATTCGGATTTGGATTGTGATTCGGGTTAGTGGACGAGGAGGAAGCGTATTTGTAATTGGACTTCTGTTGGCGTTGCTGTTGTGCGAAAAGTGAGCGTTGCTGCTGCTGCTGATTACTCACAGTCTGTTGCATGAGGCTGTTGTAGCCACCGCCGTTGTTGCCACCACCTCCACCACCGGCGCTGCCAACGGACTTGCGATGACTGCCGCTTGAGGCGCCAGAGGATTTATTGGTGCCATAGCGAGTGCTATCGCTGGATCTGAGTAAAGAGAGATAGAGGGAGAGACAGAGACGGGAAAACTTTGTTGTAGCTATGCTTTAGTTGAAATTGATTTTCCTTAAATAAGATTTCATATGTCTTTGTGAGTAAATCCTGTTTGGTGCTAGTCAGATGATATTTATATAGAAAATTGTTACGATTCTCAGCTGTGATATTTACCTTTCCGAGGAGTAGGCATAGTCCTGATCCGCACCTAGACCCGAATCCGTGTGCTCATGCGAAACACGTAACGCTGAATTCTCCAAAGGACTCAAATTTGAGCCCGTGGGTGAGATAAAGTCACCCATGCTCATGCTAGACATCATGCTGTGAATGAGTACATCAAGAATATATAGAAATATGTTCATATGCTTATGTTGATGACATCCAAACATCAACTAGAGTTGCTTTCCCACTTACCGGACCAGTCCATGTCCGTTGTTGCGCTCGCATTCGCGCGAGGAGATTGTGCTGGCCGAGCGAATGGATCCATTCTTGGGTGCACCGCCGCCGCCACCGCCCACGCCGCCGACATTGCTATCATGCGGATGAGAGCTTTGGTAGTAGAGTCTACAAGGCAGCATTATGAGAAACTGCCAGAGAAGCAGCCCAAAAAACCCGATGTCTCAACTCACCCTCGAATCCGATCCACCCGATTCTTGGCCTGCCCGGTGCTGGCCGTACCGCTGCCATTGGTGATGGTGTTGCCGGAGCCGGTGCTCTTGGCGCCCACGCTGCTCTTGCTGTTGCTCTTGTGTATCTTGAGATTGGAGTTGGCACGCTTTGAGGTCGTCTCCACCACGGTGTAGGGTATCTCGCGTAGCTGCTGCTCCGACATACCGGCAGTGTCCACCAGATCGAACTGCAGATGCTTGGCCAGCTCGCTGTTCCACATGCGACTGCGTGACTCCGACGGTGATCTAATCGGGTACTTGGATTAGAGAAGGGAGAAAGGAAGGAACATTTACTAAACTTACTTATTCTTACGATGGCGCCGCGACTTATGATGCGAGTGCGTATCCGAGTGGCTATCATTGCTATGCAGACTGCGAGCGACCATGCTGCTCTTGGACACAGACGCTTGCTGCACGGAGCTCTGGCCCAGACTGGCTTCCGCCTGGCGGCGCTGCACCTCGCGCCACTGTGTGGTGGAATCGATCAGCTCAGCGCTGCCGCTGCGCATCGAGGAGCTGCGATGACCCGAGTAGCTGCGTCCACGGGAGCTTTCATGATCGGAGCCACCAGCCGAGTCGCGTCGATGCCGATGCGAACGTCGATGCTTGCGATGATGCGACCGACCCGAGCGACCTGATCCCCGAGAGAGTTCGCTCTCATTGTCCGAGGTGCGGCGATGGCGATGCTTGTGTCTAAGAAAGTCAAATAGAGATGAGTGATACTGTCATAATTTCACCTGTGAGCGCTATTTCATAATATCGGTGACAAATATTGAGAAAACGGAAAGGTCCCATAAGTACCCTTTTGAGACTTTAAGCTCACAATACTTGGTTTAACAGTGTTCCGATTTTAATTCCGTGGCCATTATTTCATAATTTCATTATTTGGCTTGTAAAGTGCTCAAACAACGTTAAATTCCTTATAGTATATGACCTTCCTAAAGCTCAAACTGCCATAACTTTGTCAAAACTGAACCGATTGTCAAACTCGAGGCCATTTTGGTCAATATTTGGCATCTTGTTTAATTCTACATTTAAAGTTTATGCACTTTTGAAAATCAATATTTTTGAACTTTTTTTCCGAAAAGATCATAAGGGGGGACCCTTACCAATTTTGATTTTTCAAAATTTAGAATGTTGAAATTTTATTTTTATTTGACTGTGGGTGTCACAATTAGTTTAAAAAACTATAGGAAAAGTGATTTTGCGGTAATTCATTTTTCTGTCAAAAATCATTCCAAAAATGACAAAAAAGTTGGCATGTAAAAGTCCCAAACAACGAAAAATTCCTTATAAAGGCCCTTCCGAGACTTCAAACCGCCATAACTTTGTCAAAACTGAACCGATTGTCAAACTCGAGGCCATTTTGGTCATTGTTTGGCATCTTGTTTAATTCTACATACAAAGTTTATGCACTTTTGAAAATCTATATTTTTGAACTTTTTTTCCGAAAAAAGCATAAGGGGGGACCCTTACCAATTTTGATTTTTCAAAATTTAGAATGTTGAAATTTTATTTTTATTTGACTGTGGGTGTCACAATTAGTATAAAAAACTATAATAAAATGATTTTTGGGTAATTCATTTTTCTGTCAAAAATCATGCCAAAAATGACAAAAAAGTTGGCTTGTAAAAGTCCCAAACAACAAAAAATGCATTATACATATATGACCTTTTCAGACTTCAAACCGCCATAGCTTTGTCAAAACTGAACCGATTGTCAATCCCAAAGCCATTTTGGTTATTATTTGGCATTAAGTTTAATTATACATCTAAAGTTTATGCAGATGTTTTTGAAGAAACATATTAGGGGTTGAGTCTAGAGGGCGCTAGGGTTAAGTCAGGATTGAGCTGCACTTACCGTCGTGTGGAGCGCGAATCATTTGATGAATGACTCTCCACGGAGCTGGAGCGATAGCGCTGCTGCTGATGCGAGGCGGATGAGGAGCTAGCACGGTGTTGCCGCTGCTGATGATGCGACGACGATGACGACTGCTGCTGCTGCTGCTGATGATGATGATGATGATGATGATGACTGGTGCCATGGCCATGACTATGATGACTATGGTGATGATGGAGGCCGCCGCCCGTGGTGCTAACCGAACGCACAGAGCGCGGACTTGAGGGATTGTGCCCGAAAAGCGAACGCTGCTGGGATCTTGGCCAAGGTGCGCTGCGCGTGCTGCGCGGCGAGTCAGGTGTCTGCAAATTGCAGCCATTGTTGTTGTAGCTGCTGGAGTTGTTATTGGACTGCGACTGTGACTGCTGATGGCTGGGACGCACGCCCAGGCTGGTGGGTATGCTGTACGTGGAGCGGTACGGACTGTCGTAGTTGCTGCAAATGCAAAAGGTTATGAGAGTTGTAAGGGGGTGAGCAATTGCAACGCTCGCGCATTATTTTGCCATAAATTTAAATTGTTTAACATAAACGTTGATTAAAGTCTGCTGCATTGCAGCATTTAGGCTGTCTGCCTGGGGATCGGAGGATCGCTGCACAGCCCTCAGATCGACACAGACAAATAATGCGCGTGTGTAAAATTGAGTAATTGCCGCACTGGCAATCAGCGGGCAATCATTTCGAGCTACCCAACCCAACCCATCCCATCCCATCCCATCCCATCGCATCCCAACCAGACATGGACATGGACATGGATGTGGACATGAGACATGGGACTTGGACTCCCCTGGACGTGCCATCGCTCCGGTCGCGCCTTGTGATTTATGTCCCGCTTGGCATGGTGTGGGCAACTTGATTGGCCTGTTCTGGTTGCCACTGCGCCCGCCTGACGTTTGGCTTCTTTGTTTGCAAATGATAAACGACGTGAGCTATTTGTTCAGTTCTCAGTTCTCAAGTCCCAAGTACCCAATACACAGTCCCCAGTTCTCTTCTATTCTGTTCTGATCTGTTGTGTCTTGTGTTCCTAGGAAGCGATTACATTGCTGCTGCTGTTGCTGTTGCCGCAGTCCTTGGCTGCTAGTACCATCTTGGATAATTTATGCATAGAGGTGGCCTCTTCGCGAGCGACATTGATGGGGTCAATGCGGCATTGCCACTGCTCAATTTAATGATGATGGCTTTAAAGCCACTGATCGCAATATACTTAAACTGCCTTTTCAGTCTGGGATGCAATTTTGATTTGCTGATTTCTGCAGTAGTAAAATGTTCCTTTGCCCAGTGAGCTTCGTAGACTCAATCAAATTCCAAAAAAACTGAACTAAGGTCTCTTATGTTCACTTCCTTCTTATTCCTTATACCAACGAATCCTCCTCTGTTTTAATAATGTTACCTTCCTTATTTAATTGTCTTAAGTAGTTTTCTTCTAGAACAAATGTTAGCTGGTCATTAATACCCTCTAACCGCCCCTTCTCCCTCATTAATCTTCAAGTTGTCGACGTATGACTCAATTTCCATTAAACTCTCGTTCTCGTTCCTTGATACAACATCCTGGAAACAGTTCCGTTTGCGCCAACGCTAACGCGAATGCTTCTCTAATGGCCGATTTTTATTTGTCCATATATAATTTGATGTTCAGAACCATAAAACATTTAATAAATGTTGCGTCTAGACTCTAGACTCTAGACAATGTAACTGCCTTCAAATGGCAACTAAATGGATTTTGAGCACGAAATCGAAAAAGGGCAGCAGCAAAAACACATGCCACAGGAGCACTTGGATGAGGACATCACAACAACAACAAGAAGAACAAACACTAGAACAATGCGAAGGCGGCGGCCTGTCAAAGGCAACACACACACACACACACACATGGGACATGATGAAGTGTTTTGTGCATTGTTTTTATTATTTTTTTCAAAGTATGCGGGTGAGAGTTTTACTATGCCAAAATGGAAAACTGCATATGAACCTGCCCTGAGGGGAGCTTTTTTTTGGATCTGCTGCTGCAGACAGACAGCCAAATGGAGGAAATTCCCGAAAAAAAACTCTCATGTTCAAAATTAAAAACAGATCAAAGGAAGATGCTGCAATGAGCAACATGAGAGCACTTCCGGCCGGCGCGACTCCACAAAATTATGACCGAAAAAAAAGTTGGCCGAAAAAGGACAACTACGCCAAAGGAAGCGGCAGGAATGAGAGCATCCAAATAATAAAAATATGTGTGTAAATACACTGAGAGAAAAAGAAGTTATCGTATAATATTTTTTATTTTATATTCATTATACCCTGTGCGCACTATAAATGGGTAAGGTCCCAATTTTTCACTTTAAACTCAAAATTTGTGTTTAAATACCTTTAAGAAAATCGTATGTAGACAGAGGTGAACTCCTTTTTTTTTTGAGTGTACATACCGACATATATAGAAGGTATGATGCTGGGTAAATCAAAACTTGTGTGCATGAAATGAAAACAAATGATGGATATTTGGAGTACTCACTTGGCATTGACGTTGGCGTTGGCATTGGCATTGGCATTGCTGCTGGCCAAAGACTGCAGTGGGAGCTGCGGCAGCGGCAGCGGCAAGGGCAGGGGTCGGTTGCCAATGAGGATGCCGTTGATGGTGCCACCACCAGCGTTGTTGCTGTTAAAAAAGTCATCAATCACGCGTCGGGGCTGGCGCTTGGAGGGTACGCGCGTAAAGGCGGGCGGGGAACGTCCGGCGGCAAGTGCATCCTTCTCCATTTGCTTGTCCGTGCGACTTTGGTTGTGGGTTGGTTGGGTTGGGTCAGACATGCGATTGTTGGGCAACATAAAAGTAGGCATGAAGGCGTCCAAAATTATTAACAGAAATAAGCAACAAACAAAATACACAACCAAAAAAGAACATATAGTAAAAGACGTTGGTTGGTTGGTTGGCAATAATGAACAGTAAACCATAAAAAGGTTGTAAAAAACTTTCATTTGTTTCACAAATTAAAAACGCTGGAGCGGTAGTCGAGCCTGTCGGGGCAGTCATAAAATATAGCACTGCGGCGCCCTAAAACTTTTTGGCCAAAGAGCCAAACAGCCAACCAGCCGGCCAGCCGGCTAATAGTTTCGCTTAGCCACGTGTATGCGATTTAGACCAAGTTCGCAGTGGCCAAGTGCAAGAAAGTTTCGGCCCCAGCCAAATGGGCAGCCGCAGTCACCGCAAATGGCTGTCATAAACATGAACCTGGAGCTGTCCAAAACGGGAGGCAAACCATGCCTAGATCCCTGCCACATTCGTCAAGCACAATTGCCTTGCATTTGGTGCCAACTCAGGCTCGACTCTGACTCTGACTCCAACTACAACTCCAGCTCCAGCTCCAACTGTAGCTTTAGCTCGGAGGCAGTTCATAGAAAGTCATTAGTGGGCTTTGCGCTCGACTTGAGTTTGTCGGACTGCCTGCAGATCCGACATTTTTATTGGACTTCCAATTAGCTGGGCAGCCAAGTTGGTGTAAACTTGATCTATGTGTGTGCAACCATGTGCTTGCATCTATCAGAGGTGCTCCAGCCAGCTCAAATTTCACAAAGTGCCACCCAATGAACAAAGGCCATAAACTAAGTTGGCAAGGCATTGAATTGAATCAAATGTGTTTTTGAGCTCTTTATTAGTATTATAAAATAAATCTAATCGTGTTGTTTAGTTCAGTAAAACATTAAATTTAATATTGATAAGTGAACTACTTCTTTGAACAAACTAAGCTGCTTTTCACTGACTATTGCTGCTGTACTTAAGCCAGTGCTAGAGTTGGAACTTGAACTAAGTTAAACTTGCAGTATGATCCAATGTTACTTTTTACATGTTCACCAGTGAACTTAACATTATACATATCCATTTCTAACTGCGAACTAGTTCATTGAGCGCACTACTTAGCTCAGCACTGGCTAATGCTGCCCTTTAATGATCTAATCACATGAGCTGGGCTCATTCGAAACGGATTTCAAGTGCTTTGCTGCATTTTAATTGGCTGCTCTTTTTGGGGCGCTGCAAATTGGCAAACTGGCTAATAAATTGGCCAAAAGTGCTGTTTTTCTGTTCATCTTGGTTATGGCCCCTGCTTGCGCTTAATAACTTTATTTTAATGCCAACGTACTAGCACACACACACACCAATCACCCACACCGTATGTGGCTATACTTCCGGCAGTTCTCGCTGAATACTTGAAGCACCACTTGATGCTTGCGGGGAGTGGGGTTGGAGTGGGGTTGGGGGTTATGTACTCACCTGTGTCTGAAGCGGGAGCCCAGTTGGAACAAATCCGCTGCATGCGACTGCGAATTGGGCAGAGGAGCAACTCGCACCTGTCTGAAGAACGCATGATGCTCCACGCAGCATCTCCACAAATGTTTGCAAGCCGATTTGCGTGGAGTTTCGAAGCCATATGTGCTGAGCTCATTCTGTGAAAAAGGCAACCAGGAATAGCACAAGTGTGATAAGCACTAAGTCAAGTCACGACGATGACGATGACGAAGACGACGACGTCGACGATGACGATGGCGGGGACAAGGACGGAGACGTGGACCGACAAAAATGATGCAGTTGCCAAGTAAAAGCAAATTGAGTGAATGAATGCCCGGCTGAATTCTGCTTCGTAGCAAACTTCCCCCTTGCCAATATAAAGTGTGAATTCTTGGCCAGAAAAAAAAAGAATACGGAAAAAATGGTAAAGTTTGGCTTTTGTGTGCGTCAACTGTTGAAAAGTTTTTTGATTATCAAAGCGTTAGCACCAAAAAGTGTTCAAGTTAGAAAAGCTGAAAGGAAGAGCTATCTGCTACCAGCTACTTGTTGTCTAACGAGTGCCACAGCTTCCCCCACTTGAGAATGCTGACAGCCAAAAAGTTGTCACCAAACGTAAAAATTGGCAACACTGCAAAATGGTTGTAAAAAGAAATACGTTTTTCGTGCAACGAATCTTTAATACACTCTATGTAACGTAGAGACCTACTTATTTGATATATATGATGGTCTTGATCACTGAATATACTAGTCTTCGAAACTACTGACATTTCTGTACCTAGTAATCATTTAAACAAATCGTGTTAATTTTATAGTATTTAAGTATTTAACCTTTTATAATATATTTTCAATTTAACTTGAGTTCTTTAGATCATTTCTTTTACTAGCAATGAGGATATTGAGTTTGTTGTAATCTTATTATAATATTTAATTCCTATTAGAAAAATTCCGCAAGTATCCTTGCTGAATTGCATGCTTAACTTGCTAACTGTAATATCTCAATACTATCACAAACTTCTAAGCCCAACTACAAATATTTCAAATTGCAGCCTCTCAAGAATTTAACCTGTCTTTTTCACTAGTTCCTGCTTGAGAAAAGTTACTTTTTCCGAGTCTTGGCTGATGTCCTGACAAGCTATCCCTTGAACAAAGTGCCTGCTTATACCCTTTCTGCAAAGGAGCATTAAAAAACTTGAAGAGCACAATAGAAAACGAACTGCAAATTGTAGGAAGCACTCGACAGCGAAATATTTATGGTTAAGGAGCGAATACTTCGTCGTCGTCGTCGTCTTTGCCATTGTCGCCTGGCGCGTTGAAATTTACATTTTTATCGCTTATCCTGAGCATAAAATAGCGTCCTTTATAATAAACTTTGGCAATGCGCGGCCAATAGTAATGAGCCACCGTCGTCTTGTTGCGCAACACGACAATCCCGCTAGGCGTCAGGCCCAGAAAGTACTCCACACTGTCCTCGCCCTGTAAAGCAGACAGAAAAACAAAAAAATAGAATCGAGAATGAGCTAAGTTCGAGCTGCAGAGTTACAGAGTTAGAGTTAGAGTTAGAGTTAGAGAAACTTGTGCGGAACAAAGGAGAGCCTTTGTTTTAGCTAAAAGTTTTGTTGGCTATTGCCAAAAAATGTGTTAACAAGAGCAAAGTTTGTTGGCCAGCTTGGCCTATTAGCAGCTGTGCGACACAGCTTTAGGGCCCACCCAGTGATAACCCCAGACACACACACAAAGAAAATATATGTAATTTAAGCTGTTAATTAAATTAAAAAAGCAAAGACTTCGCCAGGGGTTGGGGGGTGGTTTTAGGATCTGGCAACTGGCGCCGCGATAGTCAATGATTTGTGTCTATGAACAAACAGAAGTAGACGCGAGCACAGACCACAGGCATGTGGAGTACAAGGGTTTACAACCTACCCCGTGCACCCCCCCCCCCCCCACCACACACACATGCGTCGTATACAAACACAGCTGGTGATTTATTGAGGTTTGATATCAAAGTAAAGGGCAATAAAAAATGCAAATGAAGTGCCAACTTACGCAGCACAAAAGCAGCTACGACAAGCCAAAAGGGAGCGGGATGGGGAATGGGTTGAATATCGGGTTATTCTGGACTGGAGACAGACCAGGCGTGTCTACAGCGTGCGGGTGTGTGGAGTAATCATTGCGTTGGTCCCCCCCAGAAATATGTGTGAGCAAATGATTTATAATATTTGCCATGAAATGAAATTAAACTTTGCATTTGCCCTGACCCCTTTTATGGCTGGGTGGTTGCTGAACCAGTGATCCAAATACCAGTGGTGTGGTTTCCAAGGGGGGCTGTGTTGTGTCGTGTTGTATTCTTACCAGGACGGGATGCAAGTCAACGCCATACATGTCATGCCATTTGACTTTGTCCAAATAGTTCAGTTCGGCACTGGATGGCGACATGCCCTTCAGCTGCTGATGCAGCTCCGAGACGCGGGCTTCCAGCTCGCTGCTCTGATTGGGCAGCAGGCGAAACTCCGAGACGTAGCCCTTCGAATGCCGCCTCTGATCATAGTCACCCATTTCGGCTATATTCGATTGAGGAATTGATTGTTTATCTGCTGGAGTTTTTATTGTGCTATTTACTTACATTGCACCACAAAGGCGCCCAGTTCGGCGGCCAGCTCAAAGGCTACGGGCAGACGTCCCTGCAGCACATCCTGTTTGACTTGCAGGAAAAGCTGATATCTGTCGTATACATAAAAGTGAGCAAATTTAATTAGTTGGCTATAGTAGTACAAGAACAACAAGTTAACAAGTTGACAAACAAATCGCCGCATAAAATAATTTGGATACGACTTTGATGTTTGGCCTAAACACACAAAACGCAACACCAAAACAAACTGTTGACTTTGTCCGAGCAACTCATTCAACAAATAAACAACAAGTGAATGTGTTTGACTAGCAGATACCCTGCAGCCAGGCAAAAGTATATACATATATAGCGGTTAGGTTATAGATAAATAATAATTTATGTTTCGATTTTCTTTTTATTTATACGCGCATCTAAATTGTGTCTGTCAAAGAGCCGTTGTAATTAGTTTTTGTTTGATTTCAGGGGTAATTATGTTGATAACCAACGTCTATAATAAAATTGATTAGCTTATGGTATACGAGAATTTACATACCAAATTTTCTATCTGTAGCAGTTAGAGTTTCTTAGATCAATGGTATATTACGGACAGACTTGCGAAAATGTTAAGTAATGCGAATGTGTATAAGTATGCAATCTATATGTATTCATTTGTCAATTAGACTCATTATAACAATTGAGGTATACCCTATTGGGCGCACTTTCAAGGGTAGCACAAGCACAACTAGATTGAAGAATTCGCTACACATTTCCACAATTATTTGCACAGCGGCAGCAAGCTGGAGTGGATTGTTTGCTTAACGAGTAATCCATTTGGATCCCATCTATATCTATCCTGCATATTATGATGTGTATCAATATTGTGAATGAACCGCTGTCCAGTGTCCTTTTTATCCTAAAGCTCATCATCGGCGGCACTTGAAGCGCAACATGCCGTCAAAGTCAATTGCCGTTTATTGTGTGCCGCAGACTTTGTATAGCTAAAATAACAAAATTCTCTCTAGCCATTTCCTCCTCCTCGCGGCTGCTGCTGCTGCTGCACTTCAATAATATTCAGTGAAGTCGCCAACTGGTGCTGCTGCGTTATAAGTGCATTTCATTTCAATGCATTTAACTGCATTTCACTGGATTTATATGCACCAATATTAGCCCAACAGCATCAGCACCAGTTGGTTGTCCGCGGGTGCGCGAGTTTTGATGATGTTTGGCCAGCGATTGGCATCCGCATTTCCGCAAGCGTCCCCTTGTCTGCCGCAGCTCCACTCAGGCAGTCAAACAGTGCTCCAGTCTGCCCACTTGGTGACGATTATGGCGGCTACGTGTCGTCGTATTAAGCGCCAATATTTGCACACACCAAATGCTTGATAAATGCAGCTCTAACTGCATAGCAAAAGTATGACATTTGCCATATAGTACATAAGAGTGGCATGGACAACCGCCAGATAGCTCCCAGCCCAATTATCCTTGGGGATTTTTGCAATTTCCCGCACAAAAAGTTCGTGACGATTGGCATTGGAATACCCTGGGACCGGAAACCCGTTCAAAGAGCATATGAAACAGTCAGAAAGAGGTATAGGCAAATATGCAAGAATATAATAAGAACAGTTTGTCTGTATATCCTCTAGGAAATTTAAAAAATTAAAATAGACTAATAACAACCGCATTTTTAACAAGTAAGACTGCATTCATTCATAATTATTTATCTGTATTCAGGATATTTTCAGAAATGCAGTTCAGTTTTGGCAATTGAAATTACAAGGTATTTCGCAGTCAATCATTTCGAACGGCTTACTTAATTTGTTCGCAATTTATATTGCTTGATGTGCATACTATGCATAAATGCATTAAATTCATTATGCACCATCCATTAGTTGTCTGCCCGTTGAAGAGTGTCCCTCAGACCTTCAACCCGTTTAATTTGCTATTTATTGAATTGCGAGTGTGCGGCAATTAATAAATTGAATTTGTGTAAACGTTTAAATGTTTAAGTTTTAATAACGAACAAACCCCCAAACAGAACTGAATCATCTGCTCAATGGATGCCATTGAATGCGAATATTGAAATATATAAAAAATGCTTCATTTAATGGATTTTTTTATTTGTTGAACTCACCTCGTTATTTCCTCGAGCAGTTTGCACGGATCCGCTGCATAAAATTTGACACCGAAATACAAATCATAGGGATCCGATTTAGGTTTCAGTTGGCGAGAAATGCGTGACGCTGGATCCAGCCAGTGCTGTAAAGCGGCGAAAAAGAAAGGAAATAGAAAAATAAATTTAAAAAACGATAACATGGCCTACGACATGGCAGCAATGTGCGTCAGCTTGCTGGAGTTGACAGGTGAGTCCTTGTGCGGGCGGCTTTTTATGGCCAACATAAAGGCAGAGACACACGCAGGACACACAGGACTAATGTGCGTGCGGCAAGTGGCATAAAAGTGAATTTCATTGAAAGGCCAAGGCAGCCAACCCCGCCCTGTCTGCGTGTGTGGAGGGGGTGCCCCACACTGAAAGCGAAATTATATAATTTGCCTTGCAGGCGCTTTCGTCTCGCCGGCTGCGTCAAAGGCTCAAAGAGTTGGCCGTGCAGGACTTTTTTGTTTTCGTTTCTTAGCGCTCCTCAATGCGCCCCAATGAATTTCAATGAAAACGAAAATGAATTTCAAAAACCAATATGTTTGCACAGCAGCCAGAGCTAAAAAAGGAGCCGGATGTGCCAGTCGACTGCCATATCCTGTGCCTGTGCCTGTGCACTGTCTCCCCGTCTCCCCTTCCGTCCGCTTGGTCATCCACTTACCGTTTGATTCTCATCGTCTATATAGCGTATGCCGAAGTATGAAGTCTCGATTAAATTGAGCCTGGCAAAAACGACATCCAGCAGCGCTTGGCCTGGCAAATCATCCTGAAAATGGACAAGAAAATTGTTGTTAAAAGGCTGCAGCAGTTGTATGAGAGGGAGATATGCAGATAGAGTGAGATAGAAACAAAAAGAAAATGTTGGCAAGACAAGGCGCTGGCAAAAGCCATTCAATGGCAAGGCAAACACTGGAAACCTTGAATCGTTGAAACATTGAAACTCTGGCAAACTGTTGAGCCATTGAATGGCCACAGTGCTCGTCCTCTCGTTTCGCCTGGTGTCCTCTGTTGTCGTTCTCTGTGCCGTTCTGCCTTTGCTGCTATCTTCCTGCTTGGCTACGTCTGGCCAACAAAAGTGAAAACTTGCCGGCGACAATTATTCAATTGGAAAATTGCGCCGTTTTTCTACAGATAAAAATAAAACAAGTTTGGGCGCTAAATGCCACGCCTCGGACCAGACAATCGCCCAGACAGCCGCCATCCTCGCCCAACACCAATTGTTGGACATCACAAAAATGTTATTTTTGTTCTTTTTATTTAATTTAATTCGTGTGCTTTTGGCAAACGCTTTAAAAAGCCAATTTTGGTGTTGTTTTTACGGTTTTCGACTAGCGCCAATAATAAATTGAGTCGATTCCCCAAGGGTGCTAGAGGGGCGAGCACAGCTGCAACCGCAAAAGCTGGCAAGCTATGGGCAAAGGAGGAGCACCATTGTTAACCACAAAGTCCCCCCACACACATTCCACATGCCACATGCCACATGGCTGCTTCTTCATTGTCTGCTGTGTGGCGCATCTGGCGCTCAACATGTTTGATTTTTGGCGCTGACCAGACACTTCAGCTGCCACCCCCCTCCCCCTACCCCAATTCTGACTTTTGAGGCTGCTACATTTTTTGTTGCGCTTTTTTTTTTTGTTGCCTCAGTCAGGCGGTGTAGCGGTGCGGGCAGGAAGATGGGGTAGGTATGTTGACCGCTGCCATGTTTTATTTATAGTATTTTGGCTTGACCAAACATCCCCTGGTGGCCAGCGAGAGAGATGCTCTCAGCCCTTTTGTATTGGGTTTGTTTTATTGTTGTTGCGTCATAAACTTAATGGCTGGCATGTGTGAAGCAAAAACCCAAAGTCGTGTGGTCCTATTGGCAGATCCCTCTTTTGAATTTATGTTAAACCTTTTGCTGACCAACAACAACAAAAGGCCAAGCAAACTCCAGAGATCGCAGAAATGAGCTGCTGAAAGCGATTGCAAGTTGTCATTTGGGAATTGAAAGTCTTCCACCCCTAGATAGTACGCTGGCCTGGCGATAATCTGTATACGGCAGCAACGTGCAGTTCAAAAGGTCAACCAGAGCCTCTCTGGCCGGTCATAAACCATGTCTGCAATGTTAATAATGCTCGAAAAACTAACTGTTAAATGAATGACAGAGATGTGCAGTGCATGACGAGGACGGGGTCGAGGATACGGACGAGGACAAGGCAAAGGACATGGCTGACACACTGACAGTGACAGCTGCTAAGCTCATAATGGAATGGAATGTCCTGTAAAATTGCATTAGAAATACGAGTGAGTACGTGTGCATCAGAACAGGACATTGCAGGACACATGTTGTCTCACATTAAACAATGACTCGTAAAATGTTCAACTCGAACAACAGATACATGTCCTTATTGTTGCCTGCCTGCAACTTGCAACTTTCTGTCGCTCCTGCCTCCTGCTCCTGCTCTGCTGCCTGTTGCTGTACTTGTCTTCAGCATTGTTGTCAATGCTTTTACGTAAGGACTTAAGTAGAAAAGTGCATTTTAAAAATGCATAAGCAACATGAGCTCTCTTTGCTAGTTGTTGGTTGCCATTTACTTAGGCAACCGAGTTGTCAGAGATACGAAAAGTTGGCGAATGTATCTCGTAAATAGAATATTTGATGAGCACTTGTAATCTCTTTTAATAGCATCGCACCTATTAAAAATGAAATACATATATGTATGAATGAATGTGATATATGTGTTGCTGTCAGACTGAAAATACTTCTTAGGTGTAATGTTTATTTACTAGCATTTTATCTGCTAGTTTAGCTAAAGAAAATCTTCATGGGCATGTGCATGTAGGTTCGGGTCCAAACTTGCCACTGCCATACATTATTTGTCAAAACTCAGCCGATTTTCAAAAGCAATGTCCTTTTAGTTAGGATTCGGCCTATTCTTTAATAATAATTTTCAGGTTTGAAACAAAGTTTTTTGTCGAAATTCATGTACAAATTCGACTCAAGAAAATCGAATGCAGGGACAATTTCAAACTTTAAAATCAATGCCTTTTTGATCATGGTTGCAATAATAGTTTTTAAAGCTAAAAAATAACCTGAATCCAATAAGAAGAAAGCGTTTAATCTAATCAACTACCACCTTAAAGGTTTTCCTTAGTTCATTTTTAGAGCATTTGTTACGTTTTTAAGCATCTCTAAAGGCCCATTCATAATAGGAACAACAACAGTTCAATAACCGAGACCATTCAGTGCGATCCTAATGAACTACGCCCCATGCATGCCAAAAAGCCTTTAACAAACTTATGGCTTAAAATCAACGTAACATATAAAGGCCGCAATGGCAAGCAATTAATCACAAACCCGGAAAAACTTGTGTATTTAAGTCCCAAAAGGTTTGGGCCAAGACGACCAGACCAGACCAGACAGGCTAACGGCCCGGCTGGCAACCCTTGTCTCTGGTTATTGGTTCTGCCTCCGTAAGTCAGCCAGTTGCCGAGTTCAATAAATTACGTTCGCCTTGCTGAGAATCAATGATGTATATAAGACGGGGGCATCAAAGGCTGCCAAGAGTGGTGATTTCTAGATGAGCCATGCAGCCCGGCCTGATGATTATGTTGATGCTAATGATGATTAGGTCTTTGGCTTAAATGTCTTAATCAAATTATGCTTACTTTGATGTTACTTGGAGTAGCTGTTGGCGACTGACGGCAAATCCATAGCCACAGCAAACAAACACTATTGCCAACAGCCAAGCCCACTTAATGAGCTTACATTTTTACACCCCCGTTTGCTCCAGTTTGAACTACCACTCCAAATGCCCCACATACTGAAGTTGTCTGTATTTTTACGAAGCGCTTTTCTTGTCAGCTGTCGACATAAAACTTTTGCCCTGCAACTTAATTAGTGAGCGGCAAGTGGAAAACAAGAAAATATACCACATTCGAGTGTGTGTGTGTGTGTGTGGTAGTCGACATACCGCACTCTATTCGCTGTCTAAAGACAAAGAGGGCGACACTTTTGCCACTCACTCCCATCCCCTCCCAACTTCCCAACCCATCCGCAACTCCTCAGCTAAATCCCAGCAGCTTCTTTTTGGGCAACTTAATCAGTGCCGTTGCCGCAAAAACTCTGGCTACGTGACTAACCCAGTTTTCCACGTCTGGGAATTCCGTGGAAATCTGAAAACTTAGTCTCAATCTGAATCTGGGCGCTGAAGTGCAACATCTTTGAATTTAATATAATTAACACACAGTTTATGCTCTCCATGTGCACTCGCCTCTTATCCTCCAGTTGCAGGTAGGGATTATCCGCCAGATGCCATTCGAGCGCAACTTTGTACACAATTTGTCACTGCACTGGCAATTCGCTAATGAAAAAACCAGCTCGTAGCATAAATCTGTAAGCAGATCTTAGTAAAAGTATCTGTATCTGTGACTGTGTATCTGTATCTTTTGCTGCTGTTGCTGTCTTTCCCCAATTGCATTGTGCGTTTAATTGCGCTGCTTGGCTTAAACGTGCGCTGACCTTTGACAACGACACACACACACACATTTGTTTGTATTTATAACGGTATTATGAGTTTTAAGCTGCTGCGAGCAAACAAAGCCAGAAAGCAAAAGAAGCAACAAAAAAAATATATTTGAAAAAAAGAAAAATAAAATAGAAGAGAGAGAAAAAAAAATCACGCAGTCGTTTACAATGTCAGAGACAAAACGGCGACAAGTCGAGAGAAGGAATAAGGAGTAAGGAATAAGGAAAACGGAAAAAGGCAATGGCAGCTACATCGTGTCGCAGTCGTCAGTCGACATCGTCGACATTGTCGACGTCGACGTCTGCGTCGTTATGCACAAAACAAGCCAGAGCCAAAATGCTCAAAACAGATTTATGTCCATGCCGCCGCCAATGTACCGCCCCGGTTCCCCCGTACCCAGACAACGCCTTGGTTCGTAGCAATTGAGGCTGAAACGTTGATGCTGGCGCATCTTCACCTAACTGAAAACACATTCAACAAACGAGATTTGCGTAATTCCTGCAGCTCAGTCAAGGTTCGTCTCAGTTTACTGTTTGTCGGTTTGTCGGTTTGTCGGTTGGTACTCGCTGTCGAGCAATGCCTTAACGATTTCTGCATACTCTTATGGAAATGAGGTTATTAACGAGTACTCATCAAGTTGGTAGCTTGAAAATGTTTACTCACAAATAATTTTATATTTATAATTAGAGCTGAGAAGACGACACACACATTTTTTGGATTAAACAAATACTTTTACAAAATAAAAACTGTTTAATTTTAAAGCAGCTTCAGCACATTGTGAAACTCTTTTCCATTACTCATACAAATTTATCGCACAGTTCATTAAGCTGTTAAATATTTCATGAACAATTTAATTGCAAAAAAAACTGTTAAGTATTAACTTTTCCAATTGCAGACTTGCACTGTCAGATTTTCAAAGAGGTGTTGCCAGCTTACCGACATGCTGACAATTTGAACATTTAAGTAATTCTAAAGAGATAATATAATAAAAAGTTGGCCAGAAAACTGAGCCTTGACAGTAACATGAGTAAAATGATCTTAACGACAGCTTACTTTTTGTAATCCTTTTATTACGAGATAATCAACTTGAACATTTCAAAAGTAGTCTCAGACTACATAAGGGTGCTTTTCTTTAGTTAGTATTCCATTCACAGAAGCTCAAACATTTAATATGTTCCTGCAATCTTTTTTAAAGAGTACCAAGTTTGCAGATACATATTTTTGTCTTGTTAGTTTATTTGTACTCTCAGAGCTTAGAGGCGTGCTGTCTGCTTACGGGAGTTTTATTTCGTATGCCACGCCAGGCACAAAGCCTGACAATGCGGATGGCTGTAGCATCAGTTGAGCATCAACTTGCAGCTTGCAGCTTGCAGCTTGCAGCTCGCAACTTGCAACTTCCCAAGCAATGCACAATTCACTACCATACGAAATACGAATGCAATATGAGTTAAGAGCACATGCTCCGTCCATTCGCCTCATAGCGGCACTTTTTGCTTTCTAGGCTATGTCAGTTGTTAGTTGTCAGTTGTCAGTTGTCGGTCGCCTGTTCGTTGGCCCCACTGACATTTGTCGCATCTTCTCTTCTCTTTTTTTAGCTTTGCCCTGAGGTAGCTGATCTGTCAGCTCATTTGGGGTACGGGGCAATCAATGTATATGTATGTGTATGTGTATGTGTATGTGTATTTGCGTGACCAGCCCGTTTGCTGTTTGTTCTGTGAAATATTGCACATGCAACTGTTCAACTTGTCGGCTGCTTTCCGGCAGCATGGAAAGCAAGAGCTACGACTTCCGCTGCTGGCTGGCTGCTGAGACGCCCCGTCAACGCCTTGTCTGGCATCTCACCTGCATCACTTGCATTTTCCGGCAAAACGCAGCCACAGCACGCAAAACGTTGCGAGACTGCAGAAATGTTGGATATCATTGTTTGACTCGCTGACTGCCTCGCTGGCTGACTGGCTGGCAAATATTTTGCGCTTATCCTCGCACATCAAAAGAGAGAAAGAAACCAAAAAATAAAACAAATAAAAAAATACACATATAAAAAAAACAAAACCCAAGTTGGTCGATGGTGCGGACTCACCTTGAATTTCTTTGGCTTGTGCGCCATTCAAACGCTTGGATAAACAAACGGCACACCGAGAGATACCGACAGAGACATAGGGCGCAAAAAGTCTAGAAGTGGTCTTTATTGGTCTTGTCTGGTCCATCCAATCCATGCTGGAGACCAGACTCAGACCAGACCAGACCACCAAGTGAGTGAGTTATCTGATGGCCGTCATGTGCCTGCCTCCCTTGCCTCCCTTACACCTCCTTTGGCCCCCCCCTCTTACTCAACTGACTGTTTGTCTTTTTCTATCCGTCGTATTTCTCTGTATTTGCGTTTAAAGTTTTTTGATTGAATTGTTGCAAATTGTTTGCAAATCTATTTCGATTCTCTTTGCCGGCCACGGCCCCAATCGAACAATTGCTTTTTGTCTTGTCTGGAGGTTTTTGCGGCCACGCAGATACTCGTATCTGAATATATAGTATATGTATTCAGATACAAAGAGTCGTAACCAACAAACCGACATGACACTGAGTTATGGTTCTGACAGCTACAAAAACCCAAACGACTGACATACCGAGGCTTTTAACCCAGCCAGTTCTTAAAATTGTATTTTTTTTCTATCTTTATCTGTTAGATAATCCTATTAGCAACCAAAGCGCAACTTCAGCAACAGATAAAGTAATTACCCCCTAGCCAAAAAAAAATGCTTCGCTGAGTTTTGCCAAAAGGTAAAATGTTCAGCTTTTAGGCACAACCTTTTTATTAATTGCACCCTTTTATACACTTGCCAAAAGGGTATCTTGCCAATTCCGCAATGCTTAAGATAAAGCTGAAGAAGAAAGATAAAACTGACAAGTCCGATGAAACTAACTGAAAATGTATTGATTTTAATAATGATGCAAATAATTTTATTGTCTATATTTATAGTTAAACAGGAGTAAAAATTGATGTATGATTTCATAGCACTACAAATAGCATAAAGCTCTGAAGAACTTAAATAATTATCATTTTTTATGAATTGTAAATTGTATAATAAAACTATTCCAGATTTTATGTCTCCAATTATGTTCATGAATTATAGATACTTTACAAGTCGTTATGTTGTCAAACTAAATTTGTTCCCCCTTTTCGTAGCCCTTACCCTTTTCCAATTTCATTTGACAGGGTAAATCAATGGACTGTCATTGGGAAAAAACGGTCGATTTTTATTTACATTACATTAGCAAGGAAATGTTGTCTTTAAGCTCATTTACAGGTGTGGGTGTGGTATATTGTGGGACTGACGCAAAATCTGGGGGCAACATTTATTTAGCTATTAAATACGCTTCATGGGCTTTTCTTATTTTCATTATCAATTTAAAAGCGCGCTGGCCGAGCAGTAAAAAAGCTTTTAACTTAATTATGTTGGCCATAAACTGCAGGTTTATTTGGCCAAGCTTTGGCGTGTGAACGCTTGGAACGAAGCGAGTCTAATTAAATGTCGCCCGAGGCATAAAGTCTATGCCTTGGCCGAAAATGTATACACACTCACACAAATGTATCTAGATACATAAGTACACCACAGATACACTTTTTTTTTTTGTTTCGACTAGCCACTGCAGCGATCCGCCTTGTGCTGAAGTGTTTGCTCGTGAAATACTTGAAGCAATCATTTTTTCTCCGTTTCGGCTTGTCATTGTGGCCAGTTTGAAGTGTCTTGAATGATTTACATAAATTCTGAAATGGCCATGCGGCAGGCGAGCACCCTGTATTGACAGAATTAAGCGCTAGCCAAACACAAACCCACACAGTGCACACAATTGCGAGTGTTTTAATTTAAACCGTTAACATATAATTATATATAGCCATATAAGCTTATATAACAAAAGCAACAGCAACAGTAAACAGCAACGCGGCGCGAGCACTTGAAGTTATGTCGCTTGGGCCGCGAAATGTTTCTTCTGGGCCCTGGCCAGATGTCATTAGCATGTAAGCATGATAAATGACCAAAATGTGCGATCACAGGCTGCGCTTTGTATGGCTAGAAAAATGTGTGTCTGGTTTGTCTGGGCTGCTCTTAGCCGCATGTCTAGGCATGAAGTCGTCAGAAACCATTTGTCACAGTTTTGCCAGGTTTTTTTTTGGAGTTGAGCTTTAAAGCCTAGCCGCAGCTGAGCAGCTCCATTACTTAGCTATTGTCATGGCTTTAAGTTCATTTTTCTTTCGCTTGTATTTCAATTGTGTGGAATTTTGTAAGACAAGTTGAGTTTTTGGTCGGTTTTTGATTCGATAGACTTCTTTTGTTTGCTCTTGAGTTTTTTAGCCAAATAGCTTATCAGTTTTTCACAAAAGTCTTGTAAAATCTGAAAAGGTTTTAAGCTCGACTTTTTTCCTTATTTATATAGATACATTCTATTAAAACACACATTCGATTTTTCAAAATAAGACTTCTTATTTATTTCTCTGCACTGCTTAACAGAAATTAATCAAAGATTTATGTTAATACTCAAATAGTCAAATTTTCAGCTACACTATCTCATCAACCGAAAAATGTTTCATTAATTTAAAATGATGAGGCAAGAGTCTGCTCAACCTCAACCTCAACTAGTTTATGTTTACATACAACATCATCATCATTTTCAGCAGTTGCCACATAATATGTTGAGGCATGCGATACTCGCAGATATGTTTTTGAATCATGGTCACAGTCATTGGTATCACAGTTATGTGTTTTTGTCTATGTATTTGTATGTGTTACTTTTTGTTGTCTTCTCATCTCTCACATATATAGCAAAAATCAATCATACGCAACGTGCGCTCTGCTCGTCATGGCAATGAAATATCGATTACGACACGTTGTCGCGGCAGTCGCACCAACATTGACTGATGTCGCGGATGTGTATATCTCAACGTTGTTGCTGGCTGTTGTTGCTGTCGGAGTTGTTGCTGTAAGCCTGATAAAAACAGCAACATCACTTTTCGAGCTCGTCGCAATGCAATGCAAAACGAGTCAACCGCAAGCTACTGCCCCCTGTCACCCTGCCACCTGCCAGCTGCTGCCCTGCACCTGCACCCTGCTTCACCTCGCACTCGTTTCATTAACGCAACTGCAGTCGTGCGATGGCGATGGCGACTTTAAGTGCGTGCGCTTAGTGCCATCGGCAGCCGTCAAAAGCAGCAGCAGACAACGGCGCAGCAGCCGGTGACATGGTTGCCACATTGACTGACAGCTGGGGCAAGTGCGCGCGTAAATAAAATAACGTTTACACCAAAGACGGCCACACGCATTTGTATACCTCAACGGCAGCTCTATATTAAGGGGTATATAAGGTTTGCAAAGCGAAAAGGTGCAGCCATGATTTATTTATATTATGTTATAGAAATAATTTGATTATAGACATTTTGGGAGACGGAATAAATTTGTTGTTTTAATTAATTTTAATTCGAAAAGTTAAGTTTAGTTGGCATACAGTTCTTGGCGGTTTAAAAACGCACCGTGCATAATGTAAATGCGGGTAGAGCTTAAAGTTTAAGTTGCTTCTTCTAGAGTAACATTTACAATTGTGTAACATTTAATATTTATTACAAAGCCGCGAATGCTTTAGCAAAATATACTTTTATTTTAAAGTACCTGCCACTTAAGGCAACCTACTTACATCTTGCCTTAAATATACAATTACAGAGTTCGCAGCTTACACAGTATTTAAAAGTCGATAAGCTTGTGATAGTTGAGTTTTTCTGCTCCTACTTTTGCATAGCTGACTGTGCCACAGCACTTTGAGCCGTGAGTATTTTCATTCATGGTTGATTTTTTGGTATTTTTGTCGGCGGGCCTTTTATCAATCATGCGGCTGACGTGGTACGTGAGCCTCTCGGCCAATAATTACATGCGATAAGTTGTCCAAGTGCAGGCAAGAGACAAATGTGCACCACTGCGCCACGCCACGCCACACCGCACCACCCCTCAGCAGAAACCAATTGCAATTGCTGTCCCTGTTGCCAGTTTAAACTCATTAATAATGACCCGAGGCATGCGCCGCTCCAACAACGACAGCAACGACAACGACGACAGCGACAGCGACGACGACGACGACGATGGCGATAGCGACGACTGCCCGTGGTTGTCCGCCCAGGTTGCCATTGTCAAATTGTGGGACACGCCCACAATACAACGCCTGAATCGGAACACATGTCTAATGCGCAATTTATGCTAGCCGAGAGGCAGGTTTTTTTTAGCGGTATGGGGATGCCATATAAAGTTATGTAAAGGCAAAGTTGCGCTCAAAGCCGCTTGTTTTCAGTCGATTTGGTGGCTTACTGCGACTTATGCAGCTTGTTGTGGTTTGTATAAACGAGAGTTGTTGTAGTGGTTGCCAAGTGCATGTGGTTGTAAAATTATTATAAATGTCTTGTTGATGAGCTGTGATTATTAACGTTTACGTGCTTCAATTCTGTTGCAGCAACAGCAGCAGCAGGAGCAACAGCAGCAGCAATAATAGCCACAACAGATGTAGTTAAAAACATAAGGCATGCAACATGCAACTTGGCAGCTGAACGCAACGCCAGGTGTCATTAGTCAGTTCCAGGAATTGCTAACTAGCCTGTCGTTCCACTCGGCCCGCTCGATCAATCAGGAATGAACTGGAACAGTATGCCGTGGGCGCTTTACCGATCAACTGCTCTGATTATGCAGATACACGTAAGTATCTTTATGCTCAAGCCCGAGACTCTTGTATCTTTTACTGCCATATAATTAACTCGGAGTCTGCTGCTCTGCTCATTATGTCGCAGACCCCACAGGCAACCTCGATGACATGCATTTGCATAAGATATATAAGTATGCTTATCATGTCACATTGTAATCCACTTATCAGAGATGCCACAAAGCAATAGCCTGAGATGCTCAGAAAAAAGCTTCTTGCCCAAAGATGCTACTTGTCAGAAAATTTAAAAATATGGGTAAATATGTATATCTGATTAGTGTCAGTAAAACTAATTCTCACGAAACTTCAAAAGTTCTTTTTAATGCCCGAAGCTTTGATTATATAAGTGTTCGATATTGGAAATTCAATATAGGGAATACCCTTTATAAATTTAATAATTTTAGAATTATAATAATAAATGTATTATTTTATATTTTTAGGTATGAAGTTAATTTCTTACTACACAAATTTGTATATAATTTGTATCGCTGCTGTAATTAAATGCTCTCTGTAATTTGCCTTTATCTTTTTTATGTTTGTTATAAAGCCGCCCTTTTATGTTTGGACTTGTCTAGTAATCAAAAATATTTGTCAATTAATAGACGGCGTCAAATTTATGTCCATGAACAATGTCTGCGATTTCATGGGCATTTTATATATTTATTTATATTGCATGCTTTGACGAAATTTTGCTAAGATTTGCTGAAATCAAAGAGCAGAAATCAGGGCACATACAGAGACACACACACATGAGAAAATCAGAACTATTTATTTGATTTGTCCGCACAATGATGCCAACTATGAGATGGCGTGCAACATCAGCAGAATTTTCTAAGCGAAAGACAAACACAGAGAGACACAAAAGGCGACAACGATAAGGCAGCTCAAAACTCTCGGAGGTCTCATCTCACAATTCTTGTCGTCGCTGACGACCCATTTAATTTGGCAAACGTGCGCAGTTTTAAAGCATGGGGCATACCACAGACTGTGGCAGTCACGGCAACAACAGCAACCAGGCAGGCGACGTGTGAATGATGACACTTTGCATGTTTGCCAAGCCACCAGGCAAAGGGGCTCTAGCGCTGGCTCATTCTCTCTCTGCACTAAATATTGATGAGGGTAGGGTGCCCAATGATGAGGGCGACGGTTAGCATATGGCAGGCACGTGCAAAGTATGCAACACTTTTTGTCAATTGACATAAATCACAGGCCATGTGGAGTGACAGAGAAAGAAGTACCAGAGTCAGAGCGTGAAAGCGAGCGGGTGTATAGTTTTTTGGGAGGGGCATTGTTGTAGTACTTGTCGCTGCTTATGTGGCTAATGTGAACACTAAAGGACGCCATTTGTGGCAGAGAACTCACCTTGATCTCGTGTATGAAGTCGGTTTCATCCAGCAAATTAATGCGCACGGACATTATCCGCGAGGGACGACACAGGCAATTCATGTTGTAGCCGTCGGTTTTGTTTGTTTGACACCTCGTTGAAAACTTTTCAAGCAAATTGCGTATGCGCCGCGTTGTCACTCAAGGTAGTCAGCATTTTTCGCGTGAGAGCCGCTCGCTGCAAGATAGAGATAAAGATACATATAGGGAGAGATAAGTTAGTGCGAGTTGTATAGAAAGTGGCAATTAAATTGTGCACATAATTAATAAATAGTTTTGATGAGTTTGCTATCGTTTGAGTCATGCTGTATGCTGCATGCAGCATGCTGCAATTAGCCAGCTGTAAACTGGTTTTCACTAAGAGATACACCTCAAAGATAGAAGAGGAATCGCTGAGCCACTGGCATGTCAACGCAGCCAACTGGCGCTGACAGTCAGACAGTCAGCCAGTCAGCCAGTCAGTCAGCCTTGTTTTAATAACTCTTTTTGGCTTTAGCTTGTATTAAAGCCGTTGGCACTTATCTGTGTCGCAGATCGCGGCAACATCATCAGCAACAGCAACAGCAGCAGCAGCAGCAGCAGGACTGGCAATGACAAACCAACTGTCAGCAGTTGCCGCTCCCCAGTCGAGTATTATCATTATAATTTTATAATTGCGGTTGTTGCCGGCGATAAGTTTAATATGCACGAAGCAGCAGCAACAGCACCAACAACAAAAGCAGCAACAACAGCAACAACAAGAACAACAGCAACAAAAGTCACTTAAGCGGATTAGTTAAAGGGCGCTTCTGTGAGTATTACGGCTGCCCCATTGCTTCTGTTGCCTTAAAGCAGATTATGTCATTAGAGATACTTATAGTATACATAGTAAAATGAGGCAACGCCAGCAGCTGCTTTGCCGCTTTGAGAACTCAGCATTTTTGGGGATTGAAACTAAATACATAGAAGTAAAGTTAATATGCTTGAAATCTATTTAATTAAATTTAAATTTACATAACCACTTTATGCATATATGACAAGCTTTAAATATTATTAGATATTTTAAACTTTGAATAAAGATATCCACAGTAAGTTATGGACTTTTAAAATCTTTTTCAAAGCAAAACTCATTTTGGAATATTATGTACACATATAAGTAGGATAATGTTCAGTGACTTTAGCAGATAATTTATTAAGTTGAAAGTCTAGAAATGCTGAAATACAAAATGTTGTTCCTTAGAGAGCAGATTTGAGCAGTGATTTACTTTGATCCAGCTGACAGGCTTTTGTGGCAGCGTCTGTTGCAAACTACAAAATAATTAATGTGCATTCCGCATAATGAAAAGCAACGGCAAAAGAGGCAGCAACAACAAACAGAAATACAAAAATACAAAAAGCGGCAACCGCAGCGAGTCATGTTAACATTTCACACATTTCACACATCTCACATGACAGCCGGCAACTGCAAGTGAGGTTTTTGCATAGTGTGGAGTTACGAAGAGAGTTACGGGTTAGGTTTTTACTGTTGGATAGTTGCGGCTTTGAGATTTGCATGGCTTTTGCTTAGGCTTTCATCACTTTGCCGTTGAGTCAGGTTGCTGTTGTTGCTAGAGCTTCATATTCGCACAGCTGGCCCATTTCACAGGAGGCGCCACTCAAGGCGCTCATTACGCTAATGAAATATTATGCCTAATTAATGGAAAGTCGGCTGACTGACTGGCGGCCTCTGACTGACTGACATGTGTCAAACATATGTGTCTTTAACTTGGTCACTCTGTCAACGCGGCCACGGCAACATCACCAGCAGCAGTAGCAGCGGCAGCGGCAGCGGCAGCAGCAGCAACTTGCCTCAATTAAAATGTATAAGTGAATGAATACATATGTAACTCATCATGTACATACATATATGTATATACACTATATATGTATATATATATATATGTTCATGTGAATGACAGTCACTATGAATGGCGCTGCATGTAATTTTAATTGCATTCGAGCGCAGTTCGTTCAACTTTAACTATACAAACGCTGCATGCGTCCACCCACAACAACAACAGCATGCCACAGTGCGGCACTTGCAGCCGCACAGCGGAAATTACAATTTACATTTGTGTATCGCATTTTTATGACAACTTTGTACAAATTATGCGCTCTTTAATGTTCAGCTCGTTAAGCATATTTGAAATTTAAAATGCTCAACAAAATAAATGTATGACAAATGTGTTAGATATTTTCTTAAGCCTTACAAAGCCGCAAAACAACCATAGTAACAACAACGACAACAACTAAAGTTAAGCCCGAAATTCGAAGACATGTGATAAATATGACATTGATCGGTTTTTGAGCGCCTTTTCCTTATTCCCCCCACTCCGCTACGTGCTTAGCACTAAGGAAATTTATAGCTTTGGCATATTTATAGCGTCATATCTAAAGGCGCCTGGGCTTATGCACAACAGGACATCATCAGTACCAGGCAAGGACACCCTCATAATTTCTTTTGCCATCAAATTTATCACCAGTGCGCAAAGTGTTTGCTGGGTGGGCGTGATTTTGAGGGCAACCCAACGCAAAACTTGACTTGATTTGTGATAAAGTGCGTGTGTGTGTGTGTGTGAGAGATAGTGTGTGACTGTGTGTGTGTGTGTGGCATTGGCCAACACCGACCTGATCGATCCATTTCGAAATCTGTCTATTTATCAGACATGGCAACAGCAGCCCCAAAACTTAGCTTTCAATTTCAGGCGGATTTTACACGCTCTGTCTCTTTGCCAGCTATCGTTTTGGGTTTATTATTAATAAGTACACACAGCCACGCACACGCACACGCACACGCACACACACAAATACAAACACACACACAGAACCACAGAGTCATAAAGTCGACTTCTGGGCTGACTGCATTTCTCTTGATATAAATATATTTTTTTTCTGCTGCCTGCTGACGTGCGTATCAATAACTGAAAATGTCTCAAACAGCATTTTGTCATATTTCAATGAATGCCACTCCCATCGCCCCCTTCCCAGCACACACACACACACACACACATTTGATATTTGCGGATGTAACACCCAAAAGCAAAGGCAAAGGCAGAGGCAAAAGCAAAGCAGCCAAAGCAAACAAACTTTTAGCACATGCTCATACAGCCATCCATCCATCCATCCATCCTCCATCTGGCAACAGGATGCTGTCGTTGCTGGCGTCTGCTCCAGTTTCTTTTGGTCTAAACGAAATTATTTATTACTTTCGGCGCAAATGGCGGTCTGTGCTGTTGTTGTTGGTGTTGTTCTTGGTGCTGCTGTTGTTGTTGTTGTTGTTGTTGTTGCTGGTTGTATGCATGGAAGCTGCTGGTAATGATGATGAAAAACGTGAAAGCATCGAAAAGTGCAAATGGCTAAAGGTGAACTGTGTGCTGTAAAAGGCAGAAGGATTGCTTAGCACTGCCTCCCACAACTCACAGCTCAACCCTCCACCACCTCCATCGCCCCCACTTTAATGATGATTAAATGCTCTGCCACCTGAGTTTTTGGGGGGCGGCTCTGACACATTTTGTCGAGCACTGATTTACCTTTTTCTCCAACTTTCCTTATTTTTTGCTCAATTTTTTTTGTTGATTTGACTACGAAACTGAGCTGTAGCATTGGCACATAAATGAGCTGGAAAATGAAGCAAAGCTTTGAGATTTGTTTTTGCAAATAACTGAAACCTAATGGAGATACACTTCTGAGCACTAAGAACTCGACCAGACAAATCAAAAGTTAAGCAAAGTCTGTCTGCAAGACTTAATCATTCAGTTAGCACAAATATATTTTGACAAAAAGTTATTTTTGATTTAGTTTAAAAGGTTTACTATCTGAATATTTGTTGATAATGATTATGTATATAAATTGGTATACAAGAAGAATCTTTCACCTTGAAGGTCTTGCAGTGTTACATGCTAATAAAAACTGATAAAACTTTAGTCCAAAAATAACTCTAGCCAAGACGGTCGTCAAATATGCGTTCATAAAATAATTGTACATGCAGCTATATTTCCTTATGGTCGGAACAATTATGTCTTTGTGTGTGTGTGTCTGTTGCAATTGTCGGGTGCACATAACTGCGAGGCAATATGCATAGCCACAACAGCCACAGAGGCAGGCGACCGGCGGCCACAGGCGACCATAAATTTAGCAGCAACAGCAACAACAATTGCTGCCACAAAGGCAATAACACATGCGAGTGTGTGCCGCTCAAAAGACTTGTGAATAGAGGGTGGTACAGGGGCAGGGTCTGAGGCTGGGGCAGTGGCATATTGCATACCTCAGGCATTTGCAGCAATTAACACGGTCGACAGCGTGCCTTGGCGCCCACTTGTGCCTGCCAAGCATTTTCTTCAACTCTCGTTGTTGTTGTTTTTTTTTGGCACGTAATGAGCCAGGACGATTGCCCGAGCCTGGCTCTAATTGCATTGACGCGTTCACTTTGGTATGGCATTGAGTCTCGACTGCGCCCCTTCACCGCCACACCCCCTGGCCTTGTTATGTGATTGAGTTGCAGTTAATTATGTCCCCTGCTGGCATTTCGATGATTTTAATGATTTGTAGCGGTTTCCAGGCAAATATTTCACTTATGTGGCTTGCGTCTTGACCAGCCAGTCGCACATATGTGTTACCCACACCTCCCTGCCTCTCTCTGTCCCTTTGTCTCTAGGGAGTTTGCTGTTAGCAACCAGCTAGCGTCGAGTGCAATGACACACAAGATCTTGTGCCGTGTGCTCTATGAGTATTTATTTACAGTTGCCGACTGCGTTGACGACATGTCTGTTTATGTGTGTGTGTGTGTGCGTTAATATTTAAGCGGCTGCATGGGAACTTGTTAACACCAACCGAGCCAACAACAACAACAACAACAGCAGCAACAGCAACGAGGCAAACCAGCCGCCCAGACAAGCCAACTCAAGGGACTTACAGGGGGCGCTGCTGCCTTTGGTGCTACCTTTGGTGCTGCTGGATGCTGGATGCAGGAAGCTGCTGGCTGCTGCGTGTTGGCTGTTGGTCTGGTTGCTGGTCTGGTCTGGGTCTGGGTCTGGGGCTGGGCAACGTGAGTGATTGTCAAGTGGTTGACGCTGCAGACAAATGAAATTCGCTTAAAGTGCGCCGCAGTTGCCGCGACTCTGACGCGACAGCAGCCACGTCTAGGACAACTTGACTTGCCAGGCTGCCACAGTGAGGGGGCGTGACTGCCAGCCTTGTCGTACTGTAGCTTTTTATATTTTGAGCATTGTAGGCGTGGCAGCCACATGTATTTTGTCTATAAATACACCAGTGATTTAAATAAGACTTGTACTTAATAAAAATATTTATTTTTCATTTGTTGTCGTAACCAAAAGAAAAATGCATGAGTTTGTAGCTTTCGTATATATTATTTTCTATTATCCAGAACTGAAAATTAGTATCGGGTCTCATTTGAATTGGTTTATTTTCAGCGGAACAAAAATATAGTTTTTTAAAATGCAAATTTGGTAATAAATAGCAATTTTATAGTCCCTAACTTATGACCTTGACTTTTAAGCTTCTCAAATATGTACTATATGTCACCTACTTCTCCTCTAATAATATTTATTTTTCATTTGTTGTCGTAACCAAAAGAAAAATGCATGAGTTTGTAGCTTTCGTATATATTATTTTCTATTATCCAGAACTGAAAATTAGTATCGGGTCTCATTTGAATTGGTTTATTTTCAAGCGGAACAAAAATATAAGTTTTTTAAAATGCAAATTTGGTAATAAATAGCAATTTTATAGTCCCTAACTTATGACCTTGACTTTTAAAGCTTTCTCAAATATTGTTACTGATATTGTCACCTTACTTATTTTACCTTACTTACTTATTTTATTGTTACACCATTTATAGTAATTCTACGAAAGTTCATAGTTTTTTACAATTACAGGGCACTTTACAGTCGGGTACTCATTCCTATGACCTTCTGTTACCTCATGTTGTTACTGCTGTGGCCGCTGTAAGTTGCAAGCAAGGCAACCATCAACGTTGCTGCCCCCGCTGCCAGTTTGTGACTGGCATTACGTGTATTTTTATAGAAAAATCTTTATTTTGTTCGCTGCTTTAGAGACGGTTGAAGGAGGATGGGCGGAAAGGCGGAAAGGCTGGCGGGCGGTTGCTTGGCACCATGTGAAACTGTAAAATAGAATCAGCTCATTCGTCATGTTGCGGAAAATGCATTTTATTTTCTATTTGGCAAGGCACATGCGTGAAAATTATTTTATTTTTAATGACTCTGATGATGATGATGGGACAGCTGAGACTTGGTCTTGGAAATGGAACAGTTGCTGTTACTGTTGCATTTGCATTTTGTAGATACAATGGCTAAGACAGAGCCTTAGTCCCAGGCTTGAGCTATTATGCCGGCAACAGCAATTGAAAGCGTGGGCGTTTTCTCTATATGTTCTCATTCCTGTTGTTGCATGTCATTAACATTATGAGTGCTTAAATGTGCGCTGCTTTGGTCTAGGAAGCGGGACTAGCTCAAGGTAACGGAAGCTGCAATTTCAACTGCAATTGCAGTTGTGGCACAACAAAAGTCTATTTAGTAAATTGCCAGGTAGCTTTCGCCCCAAGCTCAGGTGCTGCCTATGATTGACATTTACAAGACCGAAACGCACAATGTGTAACCTGCTGTTGGGTAATTCTCCAAAGTGTTTCACTTGCTGCCGAACAATAAACCAGATATTGCGCCCTTAAAGCATACATTTTCTATGCCTAGCTAAAGAGAGAAAGAAACCTTACAAAACTGTTGTTGTCCTCGCACACGTGTTACAAATTTTATATGAGCAAACAATTTTCATGACGCTTGCTCTCTACCAAAAAAAAAAAAAAATAATAATAATATAAACGCACAACAGATAAAGCCAAATACTCAGAGGAGCAGCTATGGAGAGAGGGATGGTGACAGGGGGGTGAGGGAGCAGTAGCTACTTGGTAAACTGCTGCTACTGCTGGCTGACGGCAATTTTTATATATGCGTACAGGAAAAATGTCGTAAAAAAGTTTTACGATCAAACATTGCACTTTATGTGCTTTTATGTAAAATTACCGTACAACATTGGCAACATTGTCAGCTGAGCTGTAAAAGTAGCTGAAATAGGCAAAAGGCAACAGCTGAAGGTGCAGCTCAGAGACTCACAGAGACCCAGCTCCCAGTTCCCAGCTCCCAGGCTCTTAGTCACTAGTCACAGGTCTCTCAGTCCCAGTCCAATATCCATGAGGCAATCAGGCAAAGTTGCCACACTTTGTGTGTGCTGTGGGGTAAATCCAATTTATTTATTTGCCTGCCAACCTATCTTTCACTCATCCCTCGCTATACCCACTACTACCCTTAAGCCTCTTATGTGCGCCGTATACGCATTAATTTAAAGCCTGCTGGCAACTAGGCGTATGCTTAATATGCGATGTGACTCCAATTAGCATCGCGGCACTGAAATGCTGAGCCGCTTTTAATGCCATTATTTTATGACCGACTCACACATCGTTTTGGCCCCCTTTTGACTTGGTTTTTGCATTGAATTTCACACATTTCCTTATGCTGCATTATAACCACAGAGTTATGGCCAAGGGCAACAGGGCTTTTATCTCTTGGTCAACAGCCGCCAAGCTCGTGACGCAGCTCATAAAATTTATGACACACAACGTTTTTACTCTCCATATTTCGTCTCTCTGTGGCAAACTCTCCTTCTTGGCCATTAGCTGCTTGCTGCTATCCCATTAGAGGAGCATAAAACGTTTTGGCCAAATCAATGGCCATGTCAAAAGTGTCAAATATAGCATCAACCTGCTCCTCATTTGCACATTAATAAGCATATTATTTAATTGTTGTCAACAGACCTTCGAATCGATCTGAAGAACGTCTCAGATTTGGCCCGAAGCACAACAGGTTTTCTGACCCATTTCTTCCATTCTCAGCTCTCTTGGGGTTCACTGAACCAAAGGCG
The DNA here is from genome assembly GCA_035045305.1 of Drosophila maculinotata. Lineage (NCBI taxonomy): Eukaryota > Metazoa > Arthropoda > Insecta > Diptera > Drosophilidae > Drosophila > Drosophila maculinotata. The sequence continues at coordinate 2,368,504 of JAWNPD010000649.1, read as the reverse complement.
CTACTAAAATGTGGGGCAAATTCAAGACTTCATTTGCATAATTTATGAGAGTTGCGCAGAGACTAGATATTTTCATAATTATTATCATAATTAATGCACATAATTAACAATTACATGACATACTTACATTTAAAAGAAATGCTAAGGTGCAACATATTTAAACATTTAGACATAAAAGACATAATAATTAAGATTAGAGCTGAATAGATACTGCTTATAATTTACAACAACATGCTAATCGATCTATACTTAATCGGAATAGAAATGCAGATTTACTAAATTTAATAGCTCATAAAATAAATTCGAGAACTCATTTGCATAAGTAACAAGATATAAACAGAGAGTTTAAATTGCTTCGATTTTATTATTATAATTTATGCTCGTAATATGACATAAATTTTATAGGTACTATTAGTAAACGCAGTATATTTAAAGTTTGATCAGATAGCTGAACTGCCATCAAAATATTATTATTTTTATTTTTGCAGGTCACAATATAGTTTTTATTATATTACAATTATAATTAAAATCAATATCTAATCTAGGACAACTTTCAACTGAATCATCACAATTGATTAGTAATGGGAAAACTCTATATAATTGACAGAGTGCAGCTGATAGTTGAAAAAAGGTGTTTCAAAAGCTTCATGCGTTTTTTATGCAGGGAAAATCCAACTGGAAAATCGCCATTTTTTCGAAGCTCACTTTTTGCTCAAAACTGTTTTTCAAACGGCTTAAGCAGACATGGGTGGTGCAGGTGGTGCGGGTGGTGGTGTAGTACTGAAAGCTTATATGCGTTGCTGTTTCAAAGTTAATCAGGCTTGCAGACTTTACGTGGCTTTAGTTGAAAGTCCGACGTTGTCAAAGGCTGTTAGTTGGCTCTTGCGTGATGACTGTTATCATTGTTGTTGTTGTTGCTGTTGCTGTTGTTGTTATGACTTTTGTGCAAATGCTACAAACATTTTAAATGCCAGATTGACAGTGAGCAAAGGCAGCATTAAGAATTCCGTATGGCCTTATATGACATCAATAACAAAGGCAAATGGCAAACTTGGTTTTCAAATATGCAGCATGCAAATTAAGTAACTTTATTTCAAACTGTACTTCCGACAAGGTGCAACAGTCGGTTGCCTGTTAGCCGGTTTTTGCTATCGCAATTTGCCATCAGCCGCTTTTCGTTTTTAGTATGCCACGCAAAGCCCAGCTTTGGGCCCGCAAATAGGTGTCTTTGGGGAATCGGGTCAGCAGACAATGTCAGCAGCATTTTGCCACCAAATTTGCATTGCATTAATTTGCTGCCACAGTCGGCATGGCGACCAGGCGCAGATCCCGGCCCAGAGCTGGGCTGGTGCCAACTAAGCCCTAATGAGCGTCTGCCAAAACTCTGGCTTCAATGTGGAACAAAAATGTCGAGCACCACAGCTTTTAGGTAGCGCTTAAATATTTACAGACATTCGGCAGCGCTGGCGGTTCAATGGCTTCGCAACTGCGTTAATGAGCTGCACCGGGACAGACTCGGTTTTTGGCCACGTTTAGTTTGCTGTTGGCCCAGGCTGTCTGGCATTTTGTGCCGAGGACTCAATTACAAATGGTTTGTTTGTAGCGCACACTCAAGTTGCCAGGCTGGCTAGGTCTGTGTGTGTGTGTGTTTGAGTTAAGCTTTCGCTTGCGGTTATTTAATACACTTTGCTGTGGTGCAATGTGGTTTGTTGTTGTTGTCGTTGCTGCAGTTTGAAAGGAAATGCGCGTCAGTCAGTCAGTGGGATTGCCGACTGCCTTTCGAGTGTAAATAATCGACCAGCTCACTTTGCGGTTTATGCGTTTTACTTAATTACCAATTTGGTTTTTAAATGCCCTTTGATGTGGTCAGAAGGTATTTTGTATGTATGCATGTATGTATGGTTGTGTATGTGTATGTGTATGTGTATTAGCTCTAAGCATGGGTGTCATTTCCTGTGTGTGTGGCTTTTGATGTGGGCGGCGGCAGTTGTTGCTTGTCATCTCGTTTCCTGCCTGTCGCGTGTCTCATTCCTGCTTTTCAGATAAACTAATTCAGCGCACATAAATCAAAATGCAATTTGTTCTGCGCAAAGGGCAAAAAGGCTAATAACTAAACAAACTGCGGGCCACTAAATCAAACGAGCTGCACGATAAAAAGAAAAACACCACCAGCAAACAGCATACCAGGTCTAGGGACAACATTTACCAATGATGATGCTGCCGATGCCGATGCCGATGCTGTTGCCGTTGCCGTTGCCATTGCCGATGTGGATGCGGATGTGGATGCTGATGCTGATTATGATGTGCTCCGAGTTCTTAGTGCTTGTTCTTCTACAGTCTGCCAGTTGTTGCTTGGCTTGCTGGGCTTGTGGGCAGAGACGTGGAGCCTGATGTTCATAATTTATTAGCTGACAAAACAAATTCATTATGAAATGATAAGGCAAGGAATTGTCATGCCTATGATGAGGCGGCATACCAAAGAGATATATACATAGGTATGTATGTAACTAGGTGGGGGCAGTAAAAGTTTCTCTTTGCCAGTTGCACATTCGTCACACACCAGCAACAACAATCAAGCGATGAGCACGTGACAAAGGGTTTTTCCCTAAAGATAGACACGTGACAGCTAATCCTGTCACGCAAATCACACTTAACATCTTTTCTGTGTAGTTGAGTGTGATGCTAAACTTTAGACTGCGGACTAGCCACCTCGTTTAGGTAATTAAATACAGATTAGAGATGGTCACGTGAAATATTTAGTTTTTGTCTTCGTTTTGTCTTGGCCGCCATAAAATGAGGCATCTATTTATGTCTGCAGTCATAAAAGATTGTCTGAACGCAAATGTGCAACAAATCTGATTAGACATGGTTATAAATATATACACGTACTTTGAGAGAGGCAATCTTTATTTAATGTGCAACTTATTTATATTTTTTCAATTATTCTAATATTGCTTCGAGCATTTTGGTATGCATATTTATATGAATTTCAAAAATTAAAGTAGCGATTGTAATTCGGCTTAATTGTTTGACAATTTTTAAACTCGTTAAAAATATATGGAATATTTATTTTATTTATCGGCTTTTTAAATATTTTCATAAGGGTATTATACATTTTTATTCAGTTTGATAATTTAAGAAAAAAACAATATTTGGAACTTTTGTACATATTCAACAAAAGTTAAAAAAAAGGCGAAACGGCTTAAACGGCCTTAAAATTACCTTCAAAACTTTATGAAAACTGAACCGATTTTGAAATCCAAGGTCATTTTCATTAGGGTTAATAATTCTACATTCAAAGTTGGGAAACTTTAACTTTAACTTGCCCTTCCCAGACTTTAAATTGCCTTAGCTTTGTCAAAACTGAACCGATTTTAAATTCAGATGACATTTTGATCATGGTTTGTCCTTCTTAATAATTCTATATTCAAAGTTGAAAAACTTACAATTGTCGGATTTTCTGATAGAATGGTGACATGTGAAGTTCCCAAGTCTGGCCCAAAAAAGCTGCCATCTCTAACGGTGCTTGGCGCTTGGCTGGATGTGCCAAAGCGCTTGGCTCTGCGACGACAATGACAGTACGAGTAACAGCCGAGTAACCAAGTAGGAGCTGCCTCCGTCCATGTTGTCGGACTGAGCACGGGCATTGGCATTGGCATTGGCATTGGCATTGGCATTGGCAGTGACAGTGACAGTGGCACTAACACTGGCAGTGGCAGCAGCTCATAAAATGCCGGAATGACTTGAAGCTGACAGTTAGTACATTTCAACCTGAGCGCTGCTGCTGATTGCGCCTGCCGCAGCTGCTCATCAGCAGCAACAGCGGCATTTTCTCCGGGATCTGGGACTTGGCATTACAAGCTTTAATAGACAAGCGCAGCAGAAAGCGCTGAATAAGATTAATGAAGCCGTTTAAAACGCTTCGGTTGTTTATCATGCCGCAGTTCACCCCGACTCCTCTGCTTAGGTGCTGCGGCTAATGTGCTGCTGCTGCTGCGGCTGCGGCTGCTGCTATTGTTGCTGTTGCTGTTGCTGCCGCAGATGCGGTCGCCATTAGTTGACGGCGACACGGCGCAAGGCAGAGTCGTGGCCAGGGACAACAGGCAATAGGCAACAGGCTGTTAGCTGTTAGCTGTTAGTTGTTGGCCGGGCTTATTAAGTCGCCATAAACCATAAGCTCACGTTTCGCTAGCTGCCTGACTGGCATAGCAGAAAATATGCTTAATAAATCGGCGGCATCTAAAGGACGGATAGAGTTTAAGACTGTGGCTCTGATAAATTTGTGGTGGGCGTTCCGATTGCCGCCCAGCTGCTGGCCAGCTGCCTAGCTGACGCTGATTAGCCAGACATGACACAGAAAAAAAAGAAAAAAGCCAAAAAAATTAAATCTGCAACTACGACCACGATTTCGCTTTAAGTTCAAATGTAAACGACATTTGCAGGCGCGCTGCAATTAAAAAACTGCCATCGGGCCAAGTTTACTGATGTTGGCTGACTGCTGACTACTGACTGCTGCCTGATGAGGCGTGCAGCATTTTGATGGCCAAACACGTAGAGCTTGACAATTTTTGTTTTTTCTTCTTCTTCATGCGCCAGGCCAAGTAGCCGGAGACAGGCCAGCAGCTCGAAGCCAATGGCAAGGTAGGCGTCTGGAGCTGTGCGCTGTATATTTTATTGGTCGCATAGATCTTTTTGGAACGATAACGAGTTTGATTTGTACTCGTAGCAGCTGAAACGGGTTATGATTGACTGACTGTCTCGCTGACTGACTGACTGACTGACTGAGGGACTGACTGACGTGACGACTGCCGCATGGCCGCATGGCCACAGTCTAAGCCTGGCCAAAACGACTCCTAGCCCGGCTCTCAAGTGTGCCCCAGCCGGGGCCAACATAGTTTGTTATAAAATTAATGACCCTCATTTTGTATTCAAGTGTTATCGAAATGATTGCTGCTACACGTTGATTCCTGGCAGCAGCAGGGCCCTAGTATGTGCACAGTACAACATATAAAAATATGGGCTTGGTTCAATGAATTATTATACGTAAATGTAGGCATATGCATAAGTGTGCTTGTATATGTAGTTGTGTCTGTGTGTGTTAGTGTGTGTGTGTGCCAATTAAAATAAAATTATGTGCGCCTTATTAGCTCGTTAAGTGCCAACTGTAAAAATGCTGAAAGACACACAGCTCAAAACTTTACAGATATTTTTATCAATATATTTTGTTTAAATTAATGGCCGCTTTAACCATAAATATAATGCTTAATTAATTCTTCTTAGAATCAACAAAGAGATTTGATTGCCCCAAAAGCTTGTCTTTCAATTGCAGCTCACGTCGCACGGGGCGTATGAGTGTTTGTGGCTATGTGCAACGCCTAACAATAGTTTCGACACCTCATTTCTCTTAACTGGCTGCATGTTTGCATTCCCCTACCACTACCCCTGCACCTACCCCTAGCCCACTCTTACTCTTTCTCCTGTTCTCTTTGAGCCGTTTCTACTTGCGGCGCACTTGTCTAGGCGTTGCCTCATGTAATTTGCTGGCCAGATAAATATCTTGCAGCTTATCACGATGTCTTAAACTGCCAGCGACTCCAATGGCTGCGTCTTTGCCTTGCTGCAGCTTTTCATGGGAATAATTTATGTGAAGGTTAGTTGCAAGCTCACACGAAATTGCAAGCAAGCTAGCTAGCAAGGTGGTGGTGTGGAGGGGGGCTGGGGGCGTTTACTTTCACAAGTCAACACGTGAGGCAGCTATAAGTAACGGGGCGCGCATTGTGCGGCTGGCTGACCTCATTTGTGGGCGCAATTTGCTGCAAATCTGTGGCAACTAACAGCTAACCAGGCAGCCAAGGCAGTCAAGGCAGCCGGGCGGGTGGCTGTGTGGCTGGGTGGTTGGGTGGTTAGGTGGGTGACTAGCCAAGCATTGCGCGCTTGCATTCATTAACAACAAATTGTGAACGAAATGTGCATTAAATAAAATGTTATGAGCACAAACTAACACACACACACACACCTATCGAACACACACACACACACACGCCCACATGGGCAGCGGCTTTTTCGTGATTTGCTTTTGTGCCGGTCAAGTTGGCAATTTGGCAAAGCGTGAAATGTGCAGACCACAAAAAATAAAGTGGATACAAAAAACTGCTCCAGATAGTCAGGATAGCAGTACTAATAACAACAACAACAAGAGCTATAAAGCCAGTGGGTTAGTTGCTGGAGAAATGCGCTTTACAGGTAGATACAAATCTAATTTTTTTTTGAGATTTTGCACTCAAGATGTCAGCTGTAAAGTGCTTGGCTAAGATACCCTACATTTAAAGAAATATGGTGAAGAGGAAGTAAAAGAGGAAATAAAAGGTGTAGATAGTAGAGCAAATATTTGAATATAACTACATTCAGCCACAATATGGTTTTCAATGATAAATATTATAGATCTTCAAAGGCTGCTTAAACCAAATTAACTATATCTAATAATGCAAAATGCATTAAATGTTACATTAAGAGATTTATTCAAAATACATGTTCTATCTCGAATTTCTTAAAACTGTATTTTATACACAGAGTATTAACTAGTTGATAGTTGCTTTGAGTTGTGATTCATGCATTGGCCTCTGGGCATAAATCAGAACTGAAATGAAATGAAATGAAATGCAGCTAAATGAAATGAAATGCGCAACTGTCGGCAAGGTCTCTGAGCCTTGTCTGCGTTGCATGATAAATTTCCATAAAGCAAAGCCCTCTCTGTTATGTTCTGGAGGGCGTTTTCCGTACGCACCTGTACTGAATGCTTTGCCAACAGGTTAGCCACCCAGCTATAGATTCAACTCCAACTCTAAAGCCAGTGCCTGGCCCAGACAGCTGCCGAACTGGTAGCAGTGGGGCTGCCCCAGCTCCAGTTGGGCATACAAATGAGGAAGGCGCGCACAAGTTGACGGCGCACGTGCTTTATGCTAATTATTTGCTGGAATTGGGCGTGGGTTGTTGTTGGCACCTGAGGCAAAGAGCTGAGCAGAGGCCGCGTAATCAATTAATTAAGCATTTCCAATAGATTATTTTCATGCAATTGTCAGTCACAACAAAGCCTTATATAACTTTAAGAAATAAGATAAGGTAGATTACATTGTAGGAGATATTATATTACGATTTTACTGCAAAAGTCAAAAAGCCATTTAAAAATTATTGTATGTCATTTCGAAATATTGTTTCATGTTTATGAGTTTACTTTAACAGTTCAAACAATAAAATATAAAATTGATTTCATATGAAATATATGTATATGGCATATCACCTACAGACTTGATTTTGATTGCCTTGTAAAGCTTGAAAAATTGAATTCACGCCTACATGATATGTTTTAATGTAGCTAATTAATGCGTGCATAATATAAATTTGATGGCTTATTGCTCATGGCTTGTAAATAATCTGGCTACAAGTTTTGGTTTTGCTTTTGCTTGTTTTTTATGTAATTAAGCTGGCTGGCAGACAACGTTGCGTATGCGCAATGTCACTCACTGCAAATTAACGTCAAACGTCAGCTTGCTCGTTGTTGTTGTTGCTGTTGCTGTTGTCGCTGTGGCAAACTGATTAAAGTCAAACTGTGACGCTCTGTGCAACGAACTGTGGAACGAGCGATGTCAGCTTATGGGTAATCATGTGCGGCTTGGACTTGGAATTAGACACAGTGGTGGTCGTGCTCTTGGTCTTGGTCTATGTCTTCGTATTCGTCTCCGTCTGTCTCTGGGTCTGGGTCTGGGCCGAGGTCTGGGACTCTGTCTTGGGTCTGGGGTCTTGGGGTCGCCTGCTCACTCGCTTGTTATGTGAGTTCAAGTTCAAGTCATGTGCAGTTTGCTGGCGTTGGTTGCTTTTAATTAAAAGTAATGCGCCCCGTTTAGCTAAAATGTTGACCCCCCGCCCCCCCACCTCTCTTCGCATTACCCTCGTATCTTTTCATTGCTTTAGATGGGGTGGCGCACCCATCAGCGGCATTAGAAGCTTTCGTATCTGTTCTGTTCTTTTCTAATTTTTTTATTCGGGTCTTGCTGTTATTTATTTGATAGCTTTGGCAGGCGAGCGGGCCAGGCTAAGACGGTCCGTCAGTTTTTGGTCAAATCACAGCGGGCGGCTGCTTGGTTCTCGGCCATTGATTGCTGTTAAAAAAAAAAGCCAAACTGAGCACTGAAAGCCGTGCCTGAATTATGCGCCCAGCCAGGAGTATTGGAATCAGAACAGCAGCCGCAGTCGTCGCGGCCAACGGAGCCACGAGTTTAATGCTCGAAATATGCAAAATCATGAGTCTGCGTTGATTTTAAATTGTATCATTAAAATGTAAAGGCAGCCTCCAAAGAGCCGCAACAGCCACAGCAGCAGCATAATGAAACACCCAACACCAACAGCCACAACAATAACAACAACAACAAAAACAACCACAGAAAAGTTAGCAAAGCAAACAACAAGCAACAAAACAACGCAATGTAGAATATTTCTGTGTGTGTTTAATTTTTTTCGGCTTGTTCATTACAAATTTTGATTGAACCCAGAGTCGAGAAGGGGCGATTGATAGATAGACAGACCGACAGACCGAGCGGACAGGCAGCCTCTAGGGGCATAGACACATAGACACACTCTGGGCCAGATCAATCAATTTTTTGGTTTTGCTAATAAATTGTTGGAGCGTTCCACGGAAAAAAGATAAGCAAATTTAACATTTTCGCCGTTGTAGCAATTATATATGTACAATCCTTTTTTTTTGGTTTGTGGCTTGTTAATTTAATTTATTTTGTGTGTCTAATTAAAAGCGCGACGGTTTGGGCTATCTGATTTGATGTTGTTTTGTGCTCCGCAGCTTGATTTATCTACATATTCTGCACCGACTATTATAAATAAATAGAAAATTCTTTTTTTATAAAAACTATGCAGTATAATTCAAATTTTAATTGGATTATGTGAATGTAAAAGCAACTATGACATTGATTCCAATAGTGTATTTGGCATGACTATATACTATTTTTTTACAAACAAAATAGCTGTGCTTTATTCGATTTGAGTGTAGTTGAGTTAATTAAGATCATAATAATAATAACAACAATATATCGTAAAGGGTATCTAATCATTGGCCAACCAAAAATACCGATTCTTTAATACATTAAGTGCTCTCATATTTGTGTTGATTGTTTGAAATTTGTGCGTTCGCATTTATGTTTACATTTTGATTTTTGTTTGGTTCTTCATGGTAGAGCATTCATATGAATATTTAGTATTCTCACATTTACATATATATACGCTATAAATGTATATGCATGTGCATATATCAATTTTCAATCAAAATTGGAGCTGTTGAAATTTATGCGCACTCAATAAACGCATTGGAAATTGACGTTTTTCAGTTAGTCCGTCTCTCTGTTAGATCAGTTCGTAGTTTTGTGTTGTTTTCGGTTACAGTTGCGAGTTGTAGTTGTTGTTGCTGGAATTTTATGCAAACGACAGTTGCTACAATTTATGGCCATCGAAAATTGGCAACAAATTTGCAGTGTCGTGTGTGCAATTTTCGCAATTTTGCGCAATGCAAATGAAAATTGTGCAAATGTAACAAAGAGCAATGACAGTATGACTGTATATATTTATGTACAACGTGCATATATGTGATACCAAATTACAGATATTTCACTCAATGGCTGCATTTGACACTCTATTCAAATCGAAAGCTCATATTGCATATGTATGAGTACTTCAAGTTGGCCGGAACTGAAATGCAAACACGTCTAAAAGGCGCAACAAAGCTGACAGCGCTTGCCAGCTATTAGCAGCTTTTAGTTATTGTTGATGTTGTTGTTATTGTTTGTATGTTATTGTTATTGTTGTTGTTGTTGTATTTGAAGCTGTTAAGTCATTCTTGAGATGCTCGATTGCTGATTTCGCACTCAAGCAGGAGCTGCTGCGGCTGCTGCCAATTGATTGCTTGAGTCATACTTGAGCACAACGGGTTTTCAGCTGGGGCAGCAACAATAAAACTAGAAAGAAATGCGCTACACCGAAGATTGCATACACTTGCAGACCGGCGTCAACATATAGCTTTACTTATATATACAAATATTTTTATTTCTACATTTAAATGTAGTTTTGAACAAGAGGCTAAACCTTGATAAAATAACACATTGCTTTTAAAAATCTGTTCAGCTTCAACAAAGTTATGACTGTGGAACGTTTGGACAGACGGCTTTTATATCGATGCTGATCAGGAACATATAAACACGTCGAAGATAACTCCTTCAATGCGTTACATATTTTGTTGCAAAATCATAATATCCACTGTAGAGTGTATAAAAACCAATAACAACCACATTTGTATGCCATTTTGAGTGCTCAGTTTGCTTGTCGCCAAACCGGGGCAAGCCAGGCAACAAGCTGCATGCGGCATGCGGCATGCGGCAAGCGGCAGCGTCAACAAATTGCCACTCCAAAGGTGTTGCGGCTGCTGTCGCATTTCGACGTCAGCCACCGCGTCGCCTTTGGCATGTTGTTTGTTTTCTCTCTTTTTTTGTAAGTCTTTTTTGGCTTTTAGTTTTTGGGCTTTTGCGCTGACACAACAATGGGCTAGCTGGTGGCAGCAAACATGATATTTTGGTACCGCCAGGCGTATACGTAATATTGGATTTGCAATTTCGGTTACAGCCAGCAATTTACAATTTGCACAGCGAGTTGATTGAACTGTCAATCGCCATCGGATATTGTGCTAAATTTTACCTAATTTTACACATTATATGCAATTTATGAAAGCTCCAATCGCATTTGCCTAAGCCTTATGCCATTTGCCTAATTAAAATGCCCCGTGGACGGAATGCAGCAGCTGGAGAATAATAAATATTTAATGTGATTTGCTTTGGCTAATGGCTGTCGTAAGTGGTGCAGGCATCGCAGCAGGTTAATGACATTTAATTGGCCAGTACACTCGATACGGGGCCCCAGCGGAAATTGACCAATTGACATACATTTTTAAAGAGCCGACTGCGAAACTGCCACAAGTAATTGACCCGCAATTTATGTGTGTGCCATATGTGTCTCTAGCTGCAATTTCCCTTTACTTCCATTGCTTTTGTCTCCCACACCCTTAACCCGACAATACAGCTTATTAAATATTTAGACTGCGACTCGCTTCTTTTTCTCAAGCATTTCTATTACATATTATATTTTTCTGCTGGCACAAAAGCCGCGTCTAATAAAAATTGCTGCACGTTGTCAGACACAGCAAACTATAAAAAAAAATACTGCGAAAGGCAAACAAACAAAAAACAGAATCATAAAAAAATGCCGCACTTTTCATAAGCGCTGCGAAAGATTTTGCAATTTATTTCGTTTGAGTCATGCCACACAATTGTCTGAGCAACAAAAAAAAAAAGGGAAAAAATAAGAAAAAAATGAGAAAAAAGCCAAGCAAAAGTTTTTTATGACTTCAGATCTAACGGCAACCCGCAACGAAAGACCGATGGACGGACCTAACTTTTGACTTTAACGGTGTAGGCGACTTGAAGAGACTAAAGCCTCAATCCGAAACCCAAACTCCAGCTCCAGCTGAAACCCAAATTTGAGTCGAAACGCCGCTGGTGTCAAGGTTAAGCGTTTGATGGCACGAGCGTAACCGAAATTCAGGTCAGTTGTGGATGCTTGGAGAGAACGAACGTTCTCAGCTCACCAAAAACCGATCTGACAAATGTGTTATCATAAATTTCGAAATGAAATTTTCGTGGCCAAAAATAATTGCGCAATTTATATTCATTAGTCAGTGCACTTTTATTTATAACTGCGGCAGCTGGTCAGCTGCTGATTTGAAAGAAATTATAGTAAATTAGAACTATAAATTATATAGTGGCTATAACGACCTTTCGCTGAGATCTGTTGTTTCAACATACTTCAGCAAACCATGCAACAACTGTGGCAAGGAATGAACTCTGTTTAACTTTCTTTCAAGTAGTCCAACATAATTTGACGTCCATTTTCCATATTGTTAGCAACAATTATAAACTCAGAGCTGCTGCTTGTGGGTGGGTGGTCCGGGAGCCTATTAATCAAATCTGGTACGCAGATAACTGGCAGCTGGCAACTGGCTCCTCGACGGGCCGTCCCTCCTCCCCCTTGTGGGACTGACAGTCGAGAGTCCATTTGATGTGCTGTCAATGTTTGCTTACTTTGGCCTCGGCCTGTGCCACATCATTAATCATAAGGCGCGACTTGTTCTCGACCAGTTTATATATAAGTATATATAGCTATTGCTGCTAATTGATATTTCAAAGCTAAGGCTTCAATGGGTCTCGCACAAGGTTGGCTGGTAAATTTGGCACTTCTTGCTGCCTGAAATTAGCAGGTTTACACTTTTAATTTCTTGTCGATTGCGCCGCTAGCGAAAGTGGCAAAACCAATTTTCGTTTGGGCTTCGGATTGTGTGTGTGTGTGTGTGTTCCCAGAAATTCGGCTGAGATTAGCCACAGTCTCAGCGCCATTAGTGGGATTTCCGCCAAAAATAGCTTAATGAGTTTTTGAGTAGCTGAGAAATTATTGATTAGTATTATTTTTTATTTTATTTTTCTCTCTCTATTTTGTCGGTTTGTTGATTGGCGTTGGCGAGTTGGCCAAGCGCATTGTGGCAAGAGTTTGGTAGTTGGGTTTTGTGGGTTAGTATGTTGCCACATTGGGGTCGCACAGCAACTGTATCAAAGTGCCAGAGTTTCAGCAAGTCATCAGCTGAAGCTACTCGTAAGGCCGTAAGTCACATGGGATTTTGTGTATATCGAAGCTATTTCCAAGTCTCCTGATTTATGCGAGAGCATTTAAGATTTGACTTTTACATTTCTCGAGCATTTTTGTTACACAAGCTGAACAATTTACGATCACACACTGACTGTCCTAATACCAAATTCACTTGTACAACAACAGCAGCAGTAGCAGCAGCAACAGAAGAACATAAAAAAATAGGCAGCATTTTGTAGTTGGCCGATACCGACTGTAAGATACTCTGTTGTTATTTCAATATTTTATTTATTTAAAGTAATTATCAGTAGGCCTAATGTCAAAATATTCATTTATATTTATATACAAATATTTATTATATTTATATTTATTTTATTTATATTTATTTATTTAGATTATATTATTTTAACTAATTTGTGGGGCAGAAAGTTAAAATATATGTATATTTAATTATATTTTTAAAAGTATTTTTATAATTTTTGATACTCTTGCTTGTTAAGTTAGAATGACATTCATATTATATATCTGATTGATTTGTATTTCAAATTAAAGTTTTTAACAAATTGCCCACAAATTCTAAATATCTTAATACCCTCGCTTGCCATTGTTTATACAACAAAAAAACAGAAAAGAACTCAAAACATTTTTCCATTTACATAGTTAAAAGTCAATGCCGCATAATTTAACAGGAAATCATTAAGCGTCGTACACGGACCGTGTGTATTTTAAAAATAATTCACGCCCAGCCACAGTCGAAGAAGTTGCATTTACCCCCTGCCCCCGCCCTTCCACTGCTGCTACTCCTCCCGCTGGTGCATTGTAGTTGCTGCATCGCAGACACCGAGGCATTTAAATGAAACGCGTCTAGAATTAGAACTGTAAACAACATGTGTTGAAATGCCTAATTGATTGACTTGACGGAGTTGACTTGACGGTGGTCTATACGCTACCCGACCCCCCCCCCCCCCCCCGCAACCCCTTATACTGCTCATTAAATGCTGAAAAACTATGAGTATTGCAACTGAATCGAAAAATTATGGAGTTGGCATTCAAACGACTCATTTGAGCATTTGATGAATCTGCGGAGCGCATCGTTTGATAGATCGTTATTTGTGCTGTGCCGGCTGGCAGTTTAAGCCACTAGCTAGTTAGTTGGTTAGCTAGTTAGTTAGTTGCTTTGATTTGTTACTGATTCGATTAGCTGCGGTCGCAGTTGCTGCATTCGTTCAGGTCGCCGCTGTGCGAACGCGGAAGAATGCAATTAGTTGAATGTATTTAATGATGTGCCGCTTAAGTCCATCAGTTATTAAATCAATTTCTATATAGCCGCAATTTATTACTTAACGGCGTTTGGTTTTAGCGATATTTATTACATTGCATACAGCATGCTCTTCTCTTCCACTTTATTGTTGTTGTTGTATTGTTGTATTTGCATTTGCATTTGCGTCTTTTGCCAATTACAGTTAACACAGACAATGGCCCATAAAACATTCTAGCACCCAACGACCGCTGCATGAATGGTTTCCCTGGGTTCTCTCTGGGTTCTCACTGGGCTCTCACTGGGTTGTATCTGTGTTCTATGCTGTTGCGAATGCCTTTGACTTGGTCAGCACTGTACGGTTAGCCAGCCAACTTTCCAATTGGCAATAAAGCATGCGAATAACCAATGGCATTTCTTTTCCTTTCTTTTCCATTTCAGCGCACCCGTGTTGACCACAAAATGTTGATTACCGCTCACAGATACAAATGTATCTTTGTTTTCTCTGCGCACTTGGTGGGGGTAAACAATGGCATTTTCACGCGCCCTCCCAAAACTCCATCCAGAAGCAGCCACAATGCCGCAGAGGCGTTGTAAATGCCCAAAAAAGGTTTGTGCTGGCCACAAAGTAGACCAGAACCGGACTACAGACTACAGACAACAGACTACAGACTATAGACCAGACCCAACAGCATATGCCTGCTTAAGCCTGACAGTGAAAGAGTGCTCTCTCTCTCTCTCTCTCTCGCCCTCTCTGTCTAACGGTAATTCAAGTTAACGAGCTAACGTAAATTAAGATCGCTTGTTCTTGCTGGCTAGCCATAACAGCCGCACAGCAGCCAGCCAAGCTAACAAAGTTCTACTACCCAAAAATCGAAAAAAAAAAAAAAACCCAAAATGTGTTTAGGCTCAAGTAAACAAAATAATGGGCCATAGTTTGCTTTAAAAATGAGCCGAATGCTTGTTTTATTTTTGGCTGCAAAAAGAAGCTGCCCAAAAAAGGTCAGAAATAAAAAAAAAAAAAAAAAACTAAAAAAAAAACAGACTGCAAGCAGACAGGCTGCAGTCAACGCCAACGCACAAAATGTGGCCGCACATGAAAGGCATGCAACAAACAAGAACAAGAACAACAACTACAACTATACACAAGTGCCTCCCGGCAACAGTTCTTACCAGTTCTGCTGCTCATCAGCTACCCAAGTTCCCGTCTATCAAATCACACACACACACACACACTGGCACACACACATCATTTGCATGTGGGCAGTGGGTCAGCACCAGCATCGGTTCGAAAGTTGTTTGCTCTATAGACTTCACATCATTTGTTCTTTACGGTTCTTTTATCTCAAGTCTATAGATAAGTAAAAGTCTTCTCATCATTTGCTTTTTTTTCTATACGCATTTTAAGTCTTTACTGTTCTTTTATCTTAATTCTAAGTCTTTTCTTATGCTCATTCACTGCGCTTAATCACAACTGATTTTTTCAACCTCTCTTTCTTTCATTCTCTGTCATATCTGATTACTATATGACGCACACACACACACACACATGCATTCAACTCTCACTCATGATTTTGATGATTGCCTTCAATATCTTTTGAGTAACATTAACAACAGCCTCCGACCATCCCTTTCACTTTGTCTGCTTGAATTATCCATCGACATTTCTATCGACCTGATTTGCTCTGTTCTTTTCTGCTCTGCATGATCAACTGCAACATTTCTGGCTTTTGTTTTACATTATATTATGCCCTTTTCTTGTAGTGCATATTCACTACAAGGAAAAATCGAGTGCATGTAGGAACAGCGTTTTAGTTTTTCAAGATAAAAAAAACTTCTTTTAGTTTCAATTATCTTCAAAATATACTTATCAATATTAAAATACTTGTAGCTTACGCAAAAGGTCTTCCGGTCTTAAATTGACGGCCATGACGCAGTTTTTACTCTTTTTACAATTTCTTGATCAAACATCATTTACAATATCTATTTTATATTATTATCTTATAACTCTCATAGGATGTATTCATCTAACATTGGGAAATAAGATCAAAGCTATCTGCAAGAGTATTTAATCCTCTGTATATCAAATATAGCCCTCATATCTTGTTTTTTGCCCATAAACTTTGGAATCTTCATCAGCCGCAAAACAAAGAATTACAAATCGATTTTACCCAACTCATGTCGGTTTTTTTCTATAGATTTTTACATGCAGCGCATTTACTTTTATGACTTTTGTGTCGATGTTGTTGTTGTTGTTGTTGTTGCTGCTGTCTATACCCATTGCCTTATCGAAAATGTTCATTCTGTGTAGCCATTAAACTTCAAAATGTACAAGATATTTCGACTGCTCCCCCGATGCCTCGATGCCTCAATGCCCCGACATTGCCCCACCTAGTTCTGATGAGGGCAACGTCATCATTTAGGCAGCGTCATCGCTTTATGATAGTTTTTATTGTTGTTGTTGTTGCTGTTGCTGTTGCGTGCAACATGCCTGTTGTTCTAGTTGTTGTCATAAAAAGTTAGCACTTTATGACTTACTTTGAAAACTGAACCTCAACTTTGCCATTGCCAACTTGGTGCGGAAATAGACATAATGATCAATTAGTTTTGGCCGTTGACAGGGGCACTAACCTTTATTAGGAGGTGGCGAGGGGAGGAGAGGGGATGCCGTTAGCTTCCGATTGGGCGCGGCGGCATCGTCATTTGGAGGGCAGCTAAGAAATCTAATGAGCAACTTTGGCGCGCTGCAATTAACTAAAGTCTAATTGGAGAGACGGCTGCCTGGGCATAAAGTGTGTATTTTAAGGCCATTACCGATGGCTTCCTGTCGCAGTTGTTGCTTACATAAGACATTCGCCAATGGCACCGATGATGCAGCGCCCCAGAAGTTGCCGTATGATTGCGCAAGCAACTGCAGCAGCAGCAGCAGCAGCAGCAAGCAGCAGGAATAGAAACAGCAGCAGCTGCTTTAATTGGAAATTGTTGCGGGGCTAGGTAAAAGCGCAGCAGCAGCAGTTGCTGCTATTGCATCAGCAACTATACACACACACACATTGACAGCAGCATCGTCAAGTGTTCTAGTTACGTGGCTGCTGTCGTTGCTTTCAATCTTTTGGCGCGTTGCTGGCAATTGCATCACGCAAAGGCGACGCCGTTGAGAAGTTGCATGCAACGGGTTTTGGCCTCAGCTTTAGTTTTTAGTTTTAGCTTCAGTTTTTAGCTTTGACGTTGGCTTTGGCTATGGCTTTGGCTTTCCTTGGCTACTTTCTAAAGCTAGGCATCTTCTCAGCATCCCAGCAGGCCGACATCTTCGCATCTATCGGTTCACTTGGTTAGTGTGCAGTCTCTTTTATTTTTTGTCTTTTTGTTTAGCGCCCAGTTAACTGTTTCAGCTGCTGCTGCTGTTGCTGCTGCGAAACTGGTGCAAGCATTGCTGCCGCATCAGCTCCTCTTGTTGCTTTTTACTGCTGCAAGTTTTGCAGTTAGCTTTACTGTTTCAGGCCATCCACTGATTTTGCAATTGTTCTTGTTGCTGTTGCTGTTGCATCTATGTATGACATTAGTTGTTTTTGCTGCCGTTGCTGTTGCGTCAAATTGGAAATTAACGTGCAACTAGGCTAGGACCTGAACAACTTTGGTCCTTTGTTCTTATAGTTTATTTTTTTTTGTGTACCCTCTTTTTGCTGGAAATTAATTAAGTGCCCAGGCTCTGGGCTCTGGATTTATAGAGCTTGTTGTCAAAGTTGTTTTTGCTGTTAGTTACCTAGTTAGTTAGTTAGTTTGTTGCTGTTGTTGTTGCTGTTGCTGTTGCTTCTGTGTCACATGAGATTTGTTTTTGTTTTTTTGATTTTCACTGTTGCTTTGCGTAAGCGTAATAAAAAGTTGAACAATTTTTATTAATTTGAACAGCCATAAAAGTAGCTCGTAAAGTTTGTATTTTAGCACAAAATATGTTTACAAATTTTACCCAGTTTCCAGTTTTGCTAATTAAAGCGCCGGATACCAGAGTCTAAAAGTCAAAGAGTAAAAGTTTCATTGCTCTTTGAGAAGTTAAGCAATAAAACTACAAAACAATGAATTGATTTTACATATAATTGGCTATTACATTATTAACTGGACAGTTGGGCAGTAGTAAATGTCAAAATATAGTTGAATTTTGTTATTAAAGTCAGCTTGATTACAAATTGGCCAAGCTAAAGCAGGTTGGGGCAAAATTTATCTACTAGATATTCATATCTGAAGAACAAAGAAGTTAAAGTAGTTTTGTATCCCAACCCGATTTAATGTTATGAAACTTTAATTTTAAAAGCTTTACAATTTTCCCAAACAAAAAATAAGCTAAAGTAGGTTTTTGAATTTTTCTCTGAATGTTTCTACAACTATTTCCCTTGCCAGTATTTCTCTCCCTCTCCCTTTGACATTTCATTCATATATTTCTGAATATAAATGCCATCCATAACAAACAGCTAAAACCGTCATAAATCAAATAAATTTGTATAATTCCCCGACTTAACAAATTGATAACTGCAAAAGTGTTTGAACTTTCGTTTCCATATCAATTGTCAAATTTCAGTCACACTGCCAAAGTGTCATTAAAATATCATTTATATATTTATGTGTGGGTGGGGAGGGGGGGGGGGGAGACGCAGTGTCAACAAATGCCGAAACGTTTAGAGCCAATTTGATTGTCAAACTGCTGGCAACGGAGAGGGGGCGGCAAATAGGGGGGCAATCCTTTAGGCAGGCGTCCGATGACAGCTGCTTGATGGATGCGGAAACCCAAAAGCCGACACCAAAAGCAGCCGCACAGCTTACGCGATTAGACGGTGTTGCTAAGCGCTGTAAGAGAGTGAGGGGTGGGGGGGGGGGGGGTGTCAGTGTGGGTAGGCTGGTCTTTATCAGCAATCTGTCAGTGTGGCAACACAGCGGCAACATCTTCATCAAGAGCAGCAGCTGAGGCAAAAGTCGCGGCAGCATCAAAGAGGTTACTGCGCCCCCCCTTTTCACTTACCAATTCCCCCGCCACCCTTACCACGCACCCGTTTTCGTGGCTTGTGTTTGACGTTGAATTTACAAATTACAACTAATTAAAACTTGATGAGTCTGCGTGAGCGAAATCAAGCGCAGGGGCATCGACATAAAAAGGTTGCGATAAGCAAATGGGAAACTTTGCTGCTGGTCAGAAAATTCTATGGAAAATGTAATAGGCACTTGTATCTTTATATTGTATTTATTTTTATTTCTTCTACTTTATTTATTTTTTACTTGCTGACTGCGATGTTTATCTCAAAGCTAACCGCAGGTACTTAGTTTCTGGGTTGAGGAACACATCCGGCGAGCGAAATAGTTGCGAGAGGCCGGCGATAAATGTGGCAAACTTGCACTATAAAAATGCAAAATAAATGCTTAGTAAAAAAAAATACAAGAAATAACATGCTATCGGTAAATATGTTCTTACAGATACTTTTTTCTGCTGTTGCTACTGGCTAAGAACTGAATTGTGTGTGGGAAAGGCAAATAAAATTATTACGACGACAACGGCATCGTCGAGACGCCAATTGACTTGTTTGCCACAGCCCACAGAAGTTGGTGGCAGTAAAAAAAAATAATATATAATAAAAAATTCAAGTTAGAACGTTGCGGTCGTAAAGTCTCAACTTGTCAATACTCTGCTTGTAGTCTGATTACAGTCAGGAAATCTACTTTTAAATATGTGTCCCAAATGTATCAATAATATTTTCAGTTATGTCTTTCAAGAAATAAATAAAATATAAAAAAAACCATTGAATGAAATTTCAAATTTAAACTTTGTGACATAGCAAATAACAACACAATTCAGATTTTTATATTTTGAAAGGTAAATCTTATATTTGGATTACACAATTAAAAAAAAACAATGTTCACATTTGAGTTGAGTTTAGTTTAAGTTTTTTTTAAATAAGTTTATAATTGATAAAAAAAAATTAATTACTTTTTTTTAAATAAGTTATGGGTTAAAAAAATATTTGGATATATATTTTGATAATATACCCCTTTTTCCATAATGAAACAGAGTGTGGAAAATAGACGGAAAATTGTCTCGACAATTATGTTATCATGGATGTTGTTACTGTTGTTGTTCTTGTACTTGTTCTGCTTGTTGTTGTTGTTGCAGCCTTGAAAGCTGCTTCTTAATTAAATATTGTCAACATGTAAGCGATGCTGTTGTTGCCTTTGTTGGCCAAGATTTGCTCTCCAGCTGACTGCAATTTGATGAGCGGCTCGCTTTGCAGTCTCCTCTCGCTGGATGGCTGCATGACAGCAGGAAGTGCGAAAACTATTAGTGGCACTTATTTATTCATTAGAGGCATCAGTTAGAGACACCCAACACAAACACTAATGTGTGTGGCACACACACACACACACACACACACTCCAACAGCCACACACAACACACAAAACAGGAGTCAAGCAGCCATTTGCCAGTTGCTCCAATTATGCAGCTCGTTGATGACTACGGGACGCAACAAGGATGAGAATGTGCATCAGGATGCTGCTGGTTGTTGCCCCTGCTTTGCATAATGTCAAATGATGTTGCAAGCAACTCAAGCGCTTAAAAGTACAGTGATCTCTTGCAAACTAAAACAGTTGCAATAAATCTCACTTATTTTTTACTCGGGAAAAAATAAAAAACCGACTAAAATCATGAATTGAAAATTTATAAAGTATATAAGACAACAGTTTCTCGCTTTTGGAATAATGTCTAATCATGGGATATTGTAATATACTTAATCACATAATCTTCATTTTTAAAAAATCTTTTACAACAAGTTAACAGAAATTTCTAAATTATAAAATACACAAGGAAAAGATCTAATACATTTAAAATTATGATTCTAATTGCAGCAAGTTCTATAAATGGAGCGACTACTGTAATGCGATGCACAAAAGAATGCACATATACATATTTATATTTATTTATGTATGTATTTGTATTATTAAGTCAATGCACTCAGTTTTATAACTTTGAACTTAAAGCTAAAGTTCAATGTGCGTATACGTAATGCCACAATGCTTACCTATAGTTATTTATGTTTACACAGTATATTGTATATATGTGCGTATTATTGTATATGATATTCACAGATCGCGTTGCTATCGACACTCACAAATCAAGACCAAAATATGATTGTATGCTAAAGATGATGATAATATTACTTATGTATATATATATATCGTTGGCTCTTTTGCTTGGGTTTGGCGTTTGGCGTTTGGGGCAACTTTGCGCCGCATGGGACCGATTTCTGCAGAACTCACTTAAACGCAGGCACACACACACACAGATACACACACACACACACGCACACACACTTTGGCACAATAATAAAAGCGTAAATGCTTATTTATTTGCAAGTCGTTTCACAAAATGCGCTTTTGTATAATTTATGAAGGCAAAGCACACGACAATGTTGCAGAGAGGGAGCGGGAGGAGTGGCAGTGGGAGGGTAAGGACAACGCGAACTCGATAAACATTTTGAAAATGCGAATTGAACTTGTTTTTTATATATAAAACATATACATATATATTTATATATTCGTATTTGGGACTCGAGGGTTATTAGAATAAAGCGCCTGCGGGCTACGCTATAAAATGCTGAAGTCAAGGTCCGAACATCAAAAATGTATGGGAGATCAAATACAATTTTGATTGCACACTTGTCGTATTTGTAAATTTGATTTGAGTTTGATTTGAATTTGAATTTGAATTAGGGATTTTTTTTGGGAAGTTTAACTGACTGACGCGCCTAACTGACTGCCCTGACCGAGTCCGAGTCGTCAACTGTGTTCAGTTTCAGTTTCAGTTCCAATCAGTTTCAGTACATCAATCAAAGCGACAGCCGAATGCAATTTGCCGCTTCAATTGCAACGATCGAACGATTACCGAACAGCGACAGCGACAAACGAAACCGAATTCGAACCGAAGCGTCCGCGAGAGTCGTGAATTAAGTGCGCTCCAAGCGTGCGTACGCCACGATGTTTCAACAGCAACTGTTCGTGGCTGGCGCTTTTTGGAGCCGCTACAGTCAGTCAACTCCATGTGGAACGCATTTGTGCGCTGTGTGGATGGTGTTGGGCGGCGAGTTTTTGGCGCCAGCTCTGTAGACTTTTACAGTGCCGGCTGCTGAGAGCGAACAAGAGAGAGAGAGCATGCAGCTCAGATAGCACGTGCAACCAAGCAGCCGGTCTCAATATCGAATAAAGCGATCTTAGATAAATTGATAGACGTTATTAACGGCGAATTTAAACTAAATAATTTGATTCTAAAAGTAATGAAATAATACTTAAATGAACTTCAAATTAAAATAAATTATATATATTTAATTATATTTCTTATAGTATATAAACATATTAAAATTAATATACAAAAATAACTAGCTTCCCCAAAAAATGTATAAATATTAAACAATTTACTATTTATTGCATTTTAACGATAGTTTTAAAAATTATACTTTAGTAAATTTTAATTTTATTTAACTTTTAATCTTGAGCTTAACAATTTATTTATTATTTTTAGTATGCCTAATTTCCTATTACCATTTATAATAATTTTGTAAACATTTCTTAGCGTCCCGTACCAAATGCATTGTACATGTTACGAATGCGTCGAGCAAAACAAAATGCAAAAAGTGGAGACTTGGAGCGCGCATGCGCATGCCAAGAGCGCCACATCACGTCAGAGAGAGACAGAGAGAGTGAAATACGGAGCCGGCGATGCCAACGACCACAAAAATAAATGTTTGGAATTGCCATCCACATGAAAAATACACCACCTACAGAAGCAGCAGTAGCAGTAGCTAAGACTAAGAGCTATGGCTGAGGCTGAGGCTGAGGGTGGAGATGGGAGTGGGGTGTGAGGGATGTGGGGAGTGTGGTTTGTTATACGCTAGAATTAGCATCTGTTTTATATCAGGGATTGCTGTCGGAGGCAGTTGCATACCCAAGTAACTGATGCCTGTAGATCTAATTGTCTTAAGTGTGCTGCTGGATGATACTGGGTAGAGAGGGGGGACACAGACACACAGATATATATGTATATGTATAAATTCCTAAGTATAAAAGATGCCTATTTGATGGCCGGCATTTGAGTAGCGCAGCAAACAGAGAAAAGTGAAGAATTTTCAATATAATTTGCAATGATTGCAGATCACAAAATCCATAAAACGCCTCAGAATTCCCAAATGCAGCGAAAATGGCTGTAAAAAAAGGCTGGAAAGTTTGCGTGCCGTTTGCCAGCCCCACCACAATCAACAATCGAACATTGGTCATCGTCTAGCCAAAACACACACACAGACACACACACACGCACACTAGGACCCTCTCTCGCAGAGAGAGACTGAGGGAAAGGAATTTCAGCTAGAAATTTATCTACGCTAATTTCAGAGCTAAACTTGTGTAATAAAACCGCATCATCATCGACTGCAATTTTCGCTGCTCGCGTGCCGCTGCCAATGCGAATCGCATCCGCCGCCGACTTCGCCGCGGTTTTCCAAGTTCGAACTCTCGATTAGAGTTGGTCGCGTGACTTTCGTGACACGGGCACGATCAGAGGAAAAAATCGATGAAAATGTCAATAAATTATAGTCAAAATGAGAGAAAGAATATTTAAAGAACACAAAAAAACAATGAAAACACTTTTTTACAATTTTTAAAAAAGTACAATTAAATTTATTTTAAACGCTTACTTGTATAATGAGATCTTTTACAAGGATTTTCATTTCTATTATTATAGTATAAGGCAATTGGCTGAAGATTACTAGCGCAGTTCTGTATAAAATACTGTTCCAAAGTCAACTGATTATTTAGCTTTAAACAATATTCCAAAGTAACGATTTCGATAAATTATTATTGTTATACATAATATTCAAATATTAACTAATATTAATTAAAATTATAATTCGTGCTCGTGTCTAACTCGTGTGTTGGGAAAATGGGATACGCGCCCATCTCCAGTCGGGTGCAACTCTTGCACTTTGGCATTCTTCGCATGAACGCCTCCAATTTCTCATAGAACTTTGGACCAGACCAAGTGGACGGAGGACCTGGCGTTTTGGTTTATGGTTTATGCGCCGCCGTTTTTGGTCTATTAAAATGATTGCAGTATTTACGTAGCGCTTTTCAGCCATAATTTGTATTTGCAATGCTCATCATCATCATCATTGAGTGTCCAAGCATCTTTTTCTTTTCTCGTTTTTATTCTTTTTTTCATTTTTGTGGATTCAATGCGCTTGCTTACTTTGTATCGTTCAGGTCCAGAGCCAGGCCGAAACTCAAGCAGCCAGCCGCAAGCGTTTAGCTCTCAATGGCTGACCCGTTCTCTATGCTTTTCTATTGTTTATCTACAATGCAACAGGCACAGACGATGGCAAAGACAGAGCCAGAGCCACAGCCAGAGCCAGAGCCAGGCCCATGTCCAAAACTAAACCCAACCCAGGCTTGGCCTTAGTTGGGGTCTCTGTTGCCTGTTTGTGCGTTAATATTTCTGGCTTATCGCCGGCGGCGTCGCATTGCCGTATTTACAATGATTATTGATCGCTTAATACGAATTTGTATTTGTATTCCGAGTGCTGTTTATTTGTGTAGCTTACAGATATATTTGGTGTGATATTCTTGCATTTAATGGCCCCGGTTTCAATTTCTGTTTGTTTTTACCCCCATCATCAATAACAGCTGGGAATCCTACGTTTCACGATTCACAACTCGCAGAGATAATGTCAACGGCATCGTCTCGACATTGTAATTTGTCTGCGCCATGTGAAAGTCGGCAAAAAACTTTCAATTTCAATTTCTTACAGTCGCATACACACAGTCGTCATTCAAGTTGATGTTTATGATTATGATTATGTGTGCGGGGCTCAAGATATTACACTAGTAATCCATGCATTAATACATTCAATCTGTGTGCACTTTCCATGCATAAATTCAGTTGTTGTTGCTTTTGCCTGCCTCGTATTAACAACTCAAAGAAATCCCACAGAAAGACATACAACACATGTCTAGAGTGTGTAAGGCTAGGAGTTACCCTAGAAGTACAATGGCCAAAAACATAATACTTAAGTGAGGTTTTCTATTCAATGTTTATTACATACCAAATTTGATGTCTCTAGCTCTAACAGTTACTGAGATCGGCTAGGTCAGTTGGACACGAAACTAACTATTTCCTGTGGTGAGTGGTGAAATATATCAACATTTTAAATACAACTATGATAAAGGTAACATACATATCAAATTTCCTGTGTCCTGCTCGAACAGATCCCGAGATATCGGCTGTTAATACAGATAAACAATATAAAACTGAATCAGATTTCTAATTTTGGTCATCTGGAGTAATCCAAATCTTTATAATACCCCTTTTGACACATTTTCTCTGCAATAGGGTATCGAGATGCAATCAAATTAATACTACAAATTGCAGTAAAGTAAAATGAAATGTGAATTCAAAGTCAAAAGCCACGCCCGCAATGCGGCTAAGGACAATGAACTCCAGAGTAGCCCCTTTTTTGTTGGTGTTGGTTAGCTAAGAGCTGAAAGTGTAGCATTAAATAACCTGTTTAAATTTGGAGCTTTTTTGTCCGCACTTCCGTTTGCCGCAGAAGGCTGCTAATTTTGACAGATTACAAGGCATTGACTGCAGCCCGAGGGCTATATTTTGGGTAAGCCACCAGCGAGCACTTTAATCAATAGCTCGCTGGCAGGCGATGGTTTTGTATGGTATAATAGTATATGGTATTTTGGTAGCTGAGCATTGAACTGCCATAAATTCAGCACAGCCACCCCGCTGCTTTCAATTACGCGCAAAAATCACAAAAAATAACAAAATAAATGGAGGGAAAAGTGGGAAAAAATTTATGAGCTGCATGGGCGAAAGCATTTACGGATCTGCATACAGAAAATGAAGGCAAAGAGCGCAACGCAGACGACGCCAGCGATTAAGCGATTAAGGACCGCAAATCAAAGGCAAAAACCAAAAACCAAACAAGCCAAAAAGCAACACAGAATCCTGGTAACCGTAACCGTAGTCGTAACCGTAACCGTAAATGAAACCGAAACCGCGGGCAGCAGCAATAAAAAAAAAGTAGAACCCGGCAAATGTCAAATGACAAATGCTCGCACTTAAGAGTTTTTGGTTAAAATGTCGTGGCCAAAACCGAAAAGCAAACATAAAGTGTTGAAAGCCAGCGGAAATCACTTGAAACCGAGCATAAATCAAAGGAAACAATAATGGAGCACCACCGCACAGAAAAACAATGAAAACAAATAATATCAGAGTGCAGAGAATGGAAAATGGAAAATTGCAATTGCAACTTCCGCTTTGGCAGCCACCAACACAAAACTGATAAAAACCAAAAACAACAAAAAATTAAGAGACTAACGAAATGTCTTTAATCAAAAACGCGTTGAGAGCCAGCGCAAAAAGTCAAAGCCATAAGGAGTAATAAATGAGTGAGAAATTGCAAATGCATGACAAATACACAAACACACACAAAATAAACGAAAGGATGCAGGACATGGCAGCCAGCGGACATTGCTGGCCAGCTGAGTGATTTACGGCCCGCTGTCAAAGTCTCTGTGCCTTGTGCCTTGAACTTGCGTCTGCTGCAAGTCTGGACAGGCTTAATTGGTGCGGCTTCCTACCACCATTATTCCATCTGTCATTACTCACTGCATATCTACATGGATAGCAATGCCATAAAGAGCTATGCTCGCCTATAGCATACCCTGGCTTTATCTGTATGAAGTCGTAAAATGATAAAGATTTAAATGTTGATTACACATTTATATTTATTCTTGCAAAAGTGCTGGAAAATTGAAATACAACTAAATCACATTTCATTCAGTCACATGTCTGCCTAAGCCAGTTGTGAATTGTCTTTTGTTTAAATAATGACAAATATTTAACTACAGTAAATTTAACTCTAAAAGTGTAATAATCTCTATCACGCAATCTGCCAGAACAAATAAAATTACTACAATGTTTTAATACCTGATCAGCACTATCCGGACCACTTTCCTGCTATCTCTATAATTTTAATAATTAAAATTTATTTCAAAAATATTCCCTTAAACGTCATATATATCTTGTTACATAATGAGACCAGCTAAGACTTTACATATATCAATGTATTATACATAATTTCCTAAATCATCCTATAGATCAACTAACCCCAAGTCTTAATAACCCAACACAAACTCTAGAGTACCATAAGCCAAATGCTTTCATTACATCTGTCTGAGAGCAGCACAGTAGTCCATTTTGCACATCCCTAGGGACAGACTATAGAACATAATTAGAAAACAGTTTACAATTCCCACACGCTTAATGCAATGACAACACTTGCCCAAGTTGAGAGCAGGAAGTAAGGGTATGGCTGGTATGGGCCTACCCTATTGCCATTTAAGGGATTATAATTTTTGCATTTGCTGGAAAACTGAAAACTTCATGCGCAAACTTTGCAGACAGTTTTTGTGCCATTTTAGCTCGACATCGGTGGGAATTGTGATGGTTTTTAGTTTTCGGTTTTCAGTTTTCAGTTTTTATTTCATTTTACGGCATTTGAATCCAAATGTGCTTTTAAATCGGCTTAGTTATTCGAGCAGCTTTCATGTTCCTGACGGCTTAAATTAAATGCGTTCGCGCGAGTCCTAGAAATAAAAACAAATAAAAACGAAATTACTGAAAACAAAGGTGCTTAAATAGTTAAACAACATTTGCATTTTTGCGTAATTTTTAGTGATGGTTCGAGGTAGTAGCTGTCCAAAAACAGTTAGCAGTCTTATCTAATCAGCGTCATTTTCACGCCCACTTCCACTTTGCTAAAGTGAATATGTTTTGAGTACTCATTGCTTGACGCAGCTCAACGCAAAATTGTTGTTTATGTTGGACAAACACTGAGATAAACGCAAATGTGAACTGCGTGATGAGCACTGTAGTCACTTAGAGACCAGACCCTAACCCATTTAGCCATGATGCGTCGCAACAAATGTTTAGTTTCCTAATGATCTACGGGTTGCAGCTACAATGGCACGTGTCGAAGAGTTTCCAAATACATTTGAACAGCGGGGGAATATACAGCAGAGTAAAAATTGGGAGGGTTGGCTCTTGAATCTGTATTTATATGTCGAAAGTACATACTAATAGTTTTGAGTGCTTGTGGACATTCATTTTGAGGACTACCATAACTTTGTCAAAACCGAACTGATTTTCAAAAACAATGTCTTTTTGATCATGGTTTGGTCACTACTTTATTGTATCAACTAAATCTCGAAACAAAATTTTTGGATGAAATTCATGTAAAAATGCATGTAACAATTGAACTCAAACTTTCCACTGTCATAGCTTTGTCGAAACTCAAACAATTTTAAAAGCGATGCCTTTCAGATCATTACGTTGCTTTTATATTAATTAATTAATGAGAGTGTGCTGTATTGATCTTGTAATGTATCACCTGATAGCCACTTTGTACTACTAGTAGTAATACAATATTCTAATATTAAAATAGTATCTAAACTCTGGATGGCATCTGTTTAAATTCCCCCTCACTTGATTGTTGTCTAACAAGTTGAACATATACTAAATGTGAAGACAGTTATTTCTTCGATTTAAAATGCCAAACTTTCGTGGAAATTCGAAGCACGTCAAATGACTAATCACGTGCATTAAATTTACTTTTAGGCTTTAATCGAATTGCTAAATAATCGGCAAATTGTTTGCCAAGAATAGACCGGCGCTCAATAACGCTGACAAGCGGCTCATCATCAATTATAATGCAAAATATTATACACATTCTACAACAGAAGAAAAACAATAACAAAACTAATGAAATACGACATAAATATCTGATGCTTATAAATAAAAAGCAGAAAGTTTAAATACTGACATGAAATGACAGTGGCGTTGGCCACTTAATCAAAATTCAGACATGGGCAAACAATTCGCATTCAGCCCCACAAGAGATAACAACAATTAGCCCCATTGCCCAGCGAGTGGCTGAAAAGCCCCACCTAAGAGCCTGCATTCGGTGGCGATTTATGTGCTCCACAGATAACAGCTGGCGAAATTGCCTGTACAAGCTGTCGCAAGTGCTTTCGGCGCATGTATTAAAAGCACCTCACTATTAATATAATAACTTAGTTATATCTATTAGCCAGCAGAGTACGGCGTACCCGGACACTTTGCAAAACATTTGTCTAAACGGAGGCCAACCGATTGGCCGTGAAATCGCGCAGCTCACAAAGGAAAATTCTTACTAGTGAATAATTCGGAAAATCGCATTTCGTAAAATGGATATCCTTGCGGGCCTATTGGGATTACTTTGCATTGGATTTGTAGCAGCTGCAAGCCTAAATTCGGAGTTTAACCAACAACAGTTACAGTTCGGTTAGTTTTGAATCCCAACTAAAATAAAAATTAATTCTATAACAAAAAGTGCATTATCCTTAATACTCAACACAATTTCTAAAATTAAATTTCCAAATCGATGTGAAACAATTTATTATTATCCTGCAAAACATAAAGTTATTGAATCCTGAAATTCACAAAAAATAATGAATGTTTTTTAAGGACTATTATTTACTTTTATTCAGTGTTGTATAAGTGAAAACCTGAACAGTTTGTTCAACAATAACAAATCATTTTAAAACAAATGAATAGTTGTATAATTTTTTTTTATGAAATATTTGAAGTTTCAATAATAATAAATTTTGCTTATTCGATATATTTTAAACAAATATGGACATTGAAAAGTACTCCGCACAAGCTTTAAATTGTCTATAGAGATATATATTTCATATAGCAAAAGCTAGTGACAAAGTTCTTGTAATGTCCAGTCATATCGGTGAAGCTATCATGCAAGCAACATTTTTATATAACAAGAAAATAATAAAAACGTGTTTTTTATTTTATTTTTCTACAAGCAATTATCCAGATCCTACTTTAGTTTAGCTAAATAAAGTTCTTTATAATATTATAAAAGCTAATGACGTACAGCCAGTGAATAATCAAAAAATTATATTCGCATGCCAAATTATCTGTGGATATACCAGGAACTAATACAAAATATATTACAATTATTATTATAGTCCATTATACTTATATGAGTTGTAGCTCGGTTCTATGATATGCTGTAAAAATCTAGTTTCGAATCTAGTTTTTCTATTATCTAGATTCTAAAATAATTATTTTCTGTACTTCTTGCTGCTTACAGCTGGCAATGGCTCAGTCACTTCCGGCTCCACCGGCTCCTCCGCCACCTCCGATTCCAGCCCCAGCCCCAGCCCCAACTTCAACGTCACGCTTACTCTCGCCCAGGAGCCATCCAGCTGCCCTTCGCTGATGAATGCGGATTCCTTAAGTCAAACGGAACTCAGTTCGCGTCTTACAGACAACTGTCGCTATGATCGATTCGAGCCGCCCAGAGCGCTCAATGAGACTGGCGAGATTGAGCCTATCCCTGTGTATGCACGTTTTTACATCTATGCGCTGAAGGATCTGGACTCGAATGACTTGCAGTTTATGCTGCAGGGTCTGCTGCAGTTGCGCTACAACGATTCCCGCTTGGCCTTCGCCAATTATGCTCCAAGTCGCCAGCAGCCCATTGTGGGTGGCTCCACGCTGCGGAAATCACTTTGGGTGCCACACATCTTTCTGGCGAACGAGCAGAGCTCCAATGTGCTGGGCACCAATGAGAAGGATTTGCTGACCACCATCTATCCGGATGGCACGGTGCTCGTCTCAACGCGCATACAGGCCACATTATATTGCTGGATGAACTTCCAGAAGTTTCCATTTGACGATCAGAAATGCACCACAATACTGGAGAGCTGGATGTACAACACATCGATGCTGCAGCTCCACTGGGAGCCCACAAATCCCGTCAGCTTTCACACGCAGCTCCAGCTAACGGAGTACGATCTGTATGGCTGGGTGTGCAACGAATCCATCAGCATCTCAGATGAATATACCATGTCGCATGGGGCACTGGTGGGCAACTATAGTGCCTTGAGTTTCAGTGTGCTGCTCAGCCGTGAGGTGGGCTATTATATTATTGATTACTTTGTGCCCTCGATGATGATCGTGGCCATCTCGTGGGTATCCTTCTGGCTGCAGGCGGATCAGACGCCAGCACGCTCCATGCTTGGCTGCTCCACGCTGCTCTCGTTCATCACCCTCTCGCTGTCGCAGGAGAACAGCCTGTCGAAGGTCAGCTATGTAACCATGTCTGAGGTTTGGTTCCTGGTCTGCACCGTCTTCATCTTTGGCAGCCTCATGGAGTTTGCATTTGTGAACACCATTTGGAGGCGCAACAACAATCTGGAGCTGAAGAAGCGCACCACCAAGTACATTGTGCGCTCCACCTTTGTGCCCAAGCTGAAGCGCAATCCGCGCAGCTTCAATCGCAGCCAAAGCTCGATGAGCAGCTGCAACAAGGTCTGTGGCAGCAACCAGAACAACACAGTCATCACCATCGAGACGCCCATCATCATTGGCAATGGCCTCAGTCGAGAGAACTCGGCCATCAGTCTCGAGGACAATGCCACCAGCTTAAGTTCCAGTTCGACAGCAACGCTGACGGAGACGCCGCAGGAGAAGCCGCCGCAAACATTTGCCACAATGACACCCAAGGAGGTGTCGCTGTGGATCGATCGCAAGATGCGTTTCGTCTTCCCCCTCGCATTCCTCATATTCAATGCGCTTTTCTGGACCTTGGTCTACTGTCTCTAACGCTCGACGCGATTATTTATCGGTTCAAATAGTGAATACAATGCTCAGAAGTAGGCGAAACTGTGCCGCAACTCATTTTACAAATACAGTGATCTCTCGACAATTAGAACGCTTCGATTGCGGATGTAGTATTAATCAGAAAGCTCCTCTCTTTCAATGCAAAACATGAACAAATTCAAAATACTATTTTCAAAAATGTTGGAATACAGACAAAATTATTGCATAAATAGAAACATAAGCAAAATAATATTGATGACTTTCATAAGGTATTATTACATATTATTTTTAGAAAAATAGATAGTACACAAAAAAAAATGTTTGATATATTTAAAAATACAATTCTAATTTCTGCAAGTTCTAGCTGTCGAGTGGTAGATTATAATTAGTCTAGTCATATAATGTTTTAAGCTTATGTGTCATATAGTCATATAGTATACTTATTTATGTACTTTATAATAAACGCAATTTGTATACTCGAGCTATTGAGTCAATTTGTTAGGCGATTGAGGGCGGGAACTGTGTGGAGGAGGCGGGTGGGGGCTGGGGCACAATCAAGAAGCTGTCTCGGCTGCTGCACACTCAACACCTCCGACTTAAGCCCCGCGCACGTACGGAGCTGATAAATTTGTGCTTATTAGCCAGGCGGAGGCAATAAAAATAATGCCACTTGAAACAGGCTGCGGCAACAAGTTGCACAGACACACGCATACGACGGAGAGAGTGAGAGGTAGGGGGAGAGGGAGAAAGGCAGCTGGCGTTGCTCCTCTATTTGTATCAATGAAAAAATCATAATACCAGCACGCCCCCCAAAACACTGGCGCTGTTCCAGCGGATGCCACCAGAGCGACTTTCTATGACTCCTCATGACTCCTCATGGCTGATGCTCATGGCTGATGCTCAATTTTTAATTAATTGCCTATGATGAGTGTGTTGAAAAACAGTTGGCAGCTCCTCCTCCGGCTACGGCTACGTCTGCGGCAACGGCTCCGGCTTGCTGGTTGAATTGTTTTAAACTAGCGGCTCGACTACTTGATAAATTAACGGCACATGCAACACGTAAATTGTTTTTAAATTGCCTTATAAATGAACTTCAATTCAACTGACCATAAACAATGTGGAAAAGTTGAGCATTTTATTGCGCACTGCCAGCATCGCAAATAATTTCGATACCCTGTTTACATAGCAAATGGGCTATGAATTATGATAATATGGAAATATTTATCTTCAGTTATCATTTTATCATAAATAAAACAAACCCATGTGGGTTCAAATTTATATACAGGCACTTTTGAACTGGCTTTTTTTTTTTTTTGAACATATGGACGCATAGAGAAAAATTATACAAGGTCACTTCCCACCTAAGTACTGGGTATCCGCTAGTCGAGTACTCTTAACTAAAGCATTCGAAATAAAGCAAAACTGATTACAAATTGGTGTTAGGCCAGTTGAGATCTGTTTACAGGGTATCGCCCAGGCAATTGCCCTGTTGCTTGACAGCCTGCTCTGCGGCTGAGAATTAATTTGAATTGCTCATAAGTCAAGGCAGGCTCTCGGACGTCATCGTCAATGCTTTGGAGTCCAAAGAAGCCACTTTGTTATGCAAAGCCAATATCTTTCCATCAATCTTGCAACGGTTGCAGTGACTGCCAAACTGTATTCGGAGGCAGGCAACTCGTTTTGCTGCCATCCTGCTTGCCCGCTGCACTGCATCTGACCGCGAGGTGTACATAATGAGATGTAATCTGTCAAAATGAAGTGTATCGCAAGCCCACAGCGACAGACCTGACTGCCTCCCCTGCTGCCACTGCCCCTGCCTGACTGCTTTCATTTTGATGGGGCAGCTCCACTTTGGCCGTTTTTTTGCGTCTGCTGCACAAAACTTTTGCGGCTCTGCAAGTTTATTGAACCCCACACAACGAGTGCGGCAGCGAGGGCTGCTCGAAGCCAATGCCTCCTGAGCTGCATGCTCCGAGGCAGGTAAGAGAGGTAAGTAGCCCCTCCTCCTACCAGTTATGCAGCGGATGTTCCCATGTCACCTAGTTAAGCCCCATGAAATGATAGATGTCTCTGACAACTGGCAACAGCTGTTTGCTGTGTATTTATCAAACAGCACCCGTTAATTATAACCCAAATATGAACTTTCAACAGCAAGAATTTTTATTTTTATTGATGGCTGCCTATGCCAGCCAATAATGGGTCAACATGCCATACTTAGAGAGCGCCCTCCTCCCTCCCCCTCCCCCCACCGCACTCCTTAACCCAAACAGAGTTCGTTTACATTCCGTCTATTTGCTTGGCTTAGCTTCCGATTCCAGCTGTGAGAAATGTGGAAAACCTCTCTCCCCTCCCTCTTCTCCTCTCTCTCCCAACCCTCTGCCTCTCTCACCCCAGCAAATGGGCTGCATAATAAGCAAGTGCTTCCAGTGTATTTCTTCTTCTTTTTTTCTTCATATTTGCTGCTTCTTTTTATACTTTTTGCCGGGCAGTCGGCACATGAGAATTACAGACATTTTCATTTATTATTATAGTTGGGTCAGCCCCCTTCCGAACCGCTGTATAATTTGCAGTTAAGTAGTTAGTCCGTTCTCCCACATGTCCCCAACTTTTGAAGCATGAATAACAAAAAAACCAACAAAAATTAAGACCACTTGCAAAAATTATTGTATAAATAAAAAATATAAATATGTGTACATATACAGATAAGACGAGACAAAGAAAACTCAATGTTATGCATTCCCCACATCGTTTAATTATATCTATAGGGTGTATAGTGCTGGATAAGGTAAAGAAGCTGCATATTTTCTACTATTGATAGATTAAGAGTACTTAATATTTCGGTTTTTTTATTCCAAACATGATTTAACAATTCTGAAAATATCTATTACTCAAATTGTCTTTAATCTAAATTTATTTATATTATTTTAATCAGCCTTTTGAGATATTATATAATTTGTATTGTAGTTACATGATATTTGAAACTATGTTCGATATTAATAATCTTATAAAAATGTTGAAAATTTTTCAACGGGAAACTATAGACTTTTGAACAACCTACTTTCAAGCGATTTTGAGAAATATTATATATGTATATCGATCGTTAAGCAGCACAACAAAATTGCATTTTAAAATAAATTTAATTTTTAAGAATCTCCAATAATAGATCTAATAAAATGCATACTTTTATTTCTAACTAGCTAAAAAACACTCAGCAGAGCATTTCCGAAGTCGAGCACCGTTGACAATGGCATGTTTGGATTTTATTTTTAGTTGGTGGGAAAATTCTATTTCAAGTGGCGTTCAACAGATTGCCTATCTAAACAAGCACAAGTAACCAGAACAAGCAACGCCAGCACACAACAACAGCAACAAGAGCAACGAGAGCAACAACAGCAACAACAACGAGAACAACAAGCACAACAACAATGCTTATTGTTGTTAGTTTTTGGTTAGCCAATTTTTGAGCTTGGCTTTGGGTTTGGTTTGGTTTGGTTTGGTTTTGGTCTGGTTTGGTTTCGTACCCAGTCCAGTCACGCTCTGTGGGCGCTGGTTCAGAAGTCAAGTACAAGCATCGTCCAGTTGGACGCGAAGCGTGCGAATGAGTTCAACTCCAGACGGCGGACTAGCCCCCCAAAAATGCAATCAATAGCTGTGGCTGCAAACCGGCTCTCCTTATGACTAATAGATGCCTGAAATAACTGCCTGGCCAAAGGGCTAATTTTTGGGGCCAAAGCCATGTGCAAATTTAATGCGCATCCAATGGATTAAGTTGCCCAGTCAGCTAACCAAAATTGGTAGTAGTCAGCTAAACCGCATGCCTAATGACCCAGCGAAGATGCGTCGTCGTGCCTCACCCACCTCTCCCCCCCCCCCCCCCAGCCAATCTGTCCACTTGAGTTGCAGTTGAGGTATTTACATGCTGCATGCCACAGCCTATTAACAAATTGCAAACAAAACTTGGGGCAAGCACACACACACACACAGTAGCCGCAGTAATCGGTGAGGGGGGGGGGGGGTGGAGTACAGGTTTAGACCAAGTGGGTACGGTACTAATAGGGAGAGAGGCCTTTGCAGCTAATTTAATAGAATGTCGAACGTGGAACGCAATGCGTTAATGGCAAGCACCTTGCCTTGACCCAGGATCATGATCATGATCATGATTATGTTCTTGTTGTTGTTGTTGTTGATGATGGCGCCTGTCGATTAGTTGCATGCAACAGCGGCAACAGCGGCAACAGCAGTAGCAGCAGCGTCAACAAAGTTGGGCCGCTTAGTGGCGCCTCATGTTGCCAGCGAGATTCGAATCATTCACTTGGCTAAACCGCCTAGAGCCAAAACGTTTTGCACGTTTTTCCAATGAAGCTGCAGCTCGCTCATAATTAATGAAAGCAACTTGTAAGTGCAACTGGTTGTAGTTGCTGCTGTTGTTGTTGTTGTTGTTGATGTTGTTGTCAGCTGCGCCCGCAGGCCCTGCATTGCTAGCCGTTTAATTTGGCAAATATGTACCTGTACTTGTACCTGTATCTGTATCTGTACCTGTACCTGTACCTGTACAGGTACTGGCCATGTGACAGCAGCGCCAATCGTTGGCGTACCTTTTAGGCCAGCGGTTATTAATTAGTATCTGCTTATCGCTGGCTCCCCACTCGACTCGCCAGCATTTGTCATAGATATATGGCGGGGGTGTGCCTCGGCCGAGCGACCGTCCGACCGACCGACAGACCGCTAAGACGGAGCACGACGTCAACGCGATCTTATCGGCCAAGTCCAATGGCATTGTGACATTATCTTAACTTCCATGTGATACTCGCTGGCTTATGCAGTGGCTGCGCAATATATATCGTATGCTGTATGCTCATCATCAGCTATTTATGGCTTCTGAATTTCCGTTCCTTTCCTATACACAAATGTGCGCAACTCCAACAGATATTAACCCACTTCCAGCGGTGCTTTAAGTCAAGCACATTTCAGCCGCCGAAACTGAAACTTCATTCAGTTTAGTTGCGCTTTAATTAGACACGATATCGATATACTAAATGCAACAACATGAGGCCAGCAGCAAAAGACGGCGCCACAGCGAATGTCAGATGATGATAATCAAGTACAACATCAACCTGCTGCGGTTATCGCGCCAAGTGCACCCAGACAACCGCACGGATACGCTTAAGCGGAAATCATTTACGGCCACAGAGCGGTTGCTGCTGCTGCTGAGAATCGCAGAGAAAGGCGGCACTTAAGGCTAAACTGTTAGATAAATGCCCTGCTGAGGGTGCTTAATTTAAAAGAATGTGGCTTTCAAATAAGCTTAAACTTAAGATTTATACATGTCTAGTTGCAAAAATGCAACATTTAAGCTACGGTTAGATACTAGACTCATTTAAAATCGATACAATATAATGATGTCTTAGAAATCTTTAAGTTTGTAAATATTTTGCATAACTTATCAAATTGGTGACTTTTATATATAAAATGTAATATAATATTATGTTTATGATATGTAATATAGCAACTATTGAATTCCTTAATTTTACAGAAAAGTATATAATAAATAAAATTTATTTATTTAGCAATAATATTTTGGTTCAGTTTTTAATGGTTTCTTATAGATACAGGTAAAGTTCAAAATTATACTATATATTTTTAAGGCTACTTCAAACAGCGGCAAGTCAAAATGCATTCAGTGTAACACACCAAGCGCCTAATATACCTTAAATTGAGTTACTTCCTCTGAATTTGGTACTTTCGCTTTGTGAATGATTCTGGAGACGGTGGCAAGTCGCTCCTGTACTTATAAAGCGAATGCAGCCGTAGATCTTGAGAATTTTTGGGCTGCTTTCGCTTTGGCTGTGGCTGCCGCAACGGAGCAAGCAAAACTTTTGCAGCATGCAACTTGGCGACTTGGCCATTACTGCCACTAAAGAAATTAAACATCAACAGACACACACACACACACACACACACACACACAGGCACAGGCACAGACACAACAAAGTTAACTACTATGCGAAGCGCAGGCAACATGAAAAAAATTAGTTAAAAGATAAACATGGCACGCCAGAAGAGCGCAGACAAAGGCAAAGACTCTGAATGATGATAGGGATAGTTTGAGGGGGAGGTGTGAGGCGAGGCGAGGCGAGGCGAGGGTGTTTTGGTAGTTTGCGTCGTGCTGCTTTTAGCTTTGTCTTGATTATGTGGGCTGCAGTAGCAGCCGCAGCAGCAGCTGAAAAGACGCTCCAAAATAAGATACTTGCGGTTTGCATTGTAGCTGCAGCCGTATCCCTGGCAACTTTTGAGGCCAGCATTTTGTTTTTCTTGTTGTTGTCCAAAGTTCTCTCGTCTCTATCGCTCTCTCTCTCTCTCTCTCATTCTGCGTTTCTCTCCCTGTTGGCCTCATGTTGCACAATGGCATAGCACAGCAAAAATAATTGCTTCAAGCGCATTTTTAATATGGCCAAATAACAAAGCGTGTAGACTACGGTTAATACGGCAATGCCAAATGCTAATTAAATACAAACACGTGGCCGCATAACTCAAACCTTAAGTGCATTAAGGTCTCTCTCGCTCTAAGATTCATTACATTTTTCGAGACTCGCAGCACCTACTACTACAATTTCCATCATAAATACATTTGCAGTGCGCGCGTTCCAACCAAAAAATACGAAATATTTCACAAAGCGCTGCCTTTGTAGCTGCGCGCAAACATTATTGTCGTGTTGCCGCTTTTAATTAAATTCATAAATCAGCAGGCAAGCAGACAGACCGACAGACCGACAGACAGACAGACATAGAGTCAGAGAGTCGATTGGACAGCGCCCATGTGGCTATGAAATTCTTAAGAAACGGCAAACGACTTCAGCTCAAAAATCTGCTTTTGCTTATCTTGAAATTGTGCCAACCTTGCAATGATTTCCGCAGCAGAAACGAATAAAAGAACAAGATAAAAACCTTACCGAAGCTCAAGGACCCGCACGGCTGACCCGCCCGCTGCTCCGGTTGCAACTGAACCTAAGCAAAAAATTGTCAGGCCACTGGCAGCTGGCACTTGATGACTTCGTGGAGGCTATTGAAATGCGAGCTGGTGCTCCATAATTTGTCTTAATTGAATGCACCACGGGTTTGCAGCGGTGACGGGGGCGGTGGCGGGGTTGCAGGGGCACTGAAATTGCAGACACTGCTCCTTATGTAGATGAATGTCAATAGCGGCAAAATATTTGCTTTTCATTGTTCATGCAAATGCAAATGCAAACGTAGACGTCTGCGTTGCGTCTTCAACTTTTCACTTCATAATGGAAAGTTGCGAAAATATTTTGATTAGTTTCCCTGACTCGCCGCCTTTGCTTGGATTTGCGTCTGGGACTGGGACTGGGACTGGGATTGGATTTGAGTTGTGCAGCAGCTCAGGCTTGGAGCTAAAATAATTAGTCTGCTGAGAGCATTGTTTGTTTGCATTTGCGTCAAAATATTGTAAAAAAAAAATAAGTAAGTACCATGCAAAACTTTTGTCTATGAACGCGCACTTTTTGAGTCTATTTATCTGAGGGAACTAACAGCAGCAACATCAGCAGTTGTTGTCAGTCTTAGTTACAAGTATTTGCTTTAAGTAAGGGCCACATTTGAGGCACCTTAAAGCAGCATATGATGTTGTCTTCAAATTGTATTTAAAACTATGCAAATATCAACATGGTAATTTGGTTTCTAAACTTAAATGTAGTATTGTTGCAGATTGTAAAAGATTACCACAAACCACAAAATCAGTTTTGGAAAAGTCATGGGAGTTAAAAGTCTGAAAAGACTGGAAACATCATATGTTGTCATGATATTGGACATAAAATCTGTCAATTTATGATATAAATCAAACACAGAGGTCAAACTATGGACAAAATGGCCTTGGGATTGCCAATGGGTTTTGTCAAAAAAATGAACCAACCTAAAACCATCAAATAAACATAAAATTTCAAGATAATATTTTTTTAAAATCCAAATCGGTAAGGGTCCAACCTTATGGTTTTTTCGGAAAAAAGGTTCAAAAATTTGGGTTTTCAATCGGTTCAGTTTTGACAAAGGTATGAGAGTTTGAAGTCCGGTGATGTAATTGTTTGTTTCTGCAAAAATCACATGTTAAAATGTTGTCATAGTTTTTGCCAGAAAATCCGATTATTTGAGAAATTCAATATTTTGCTCAAGTTTTGCATGCACATGATAAAAAAATTAACCACTTTTCTAATCTTATTTTGATGCCAGAAATAAAATTGTTAGTGAAATGTTCGTTTTAAAATAACAATATATAATTGTCAAAAGCGAGTAATATTCTTATGCAGTATCTATCTAGGTACAAACCGATACCAAACTGGAATTCCGCATGAAAACATGTTAAACTTTGACAATGTATTGTATGCAAAAGGGAAGGAAGTCAAGGAAAAATCTTAGCTGGCTATTAAATAATTTCAAGCTGCTGCAAGCCACAAAACCGAATCACACCCAAAAATTTCCAAGTTGTTTTCGTCTTACGATTTATGGCAAAAACTTTGTCAGACAACAGAAACAACACCAACAACAACAATACGACATGAAGAACATGCCCAATGACACCATGGAGACGCATTAAGCACACGAGCAAGTGGCTGTTTTGTGGTTGTGGCTATGGCAGTGGCTTTGCCTGTGCCTGGCCAGCTGTTAATGGCAACAGTTGTCAAGAAGCATCACGTAGGAAGCCAGCGAATCGTGGCCCAAATAGGTATCAGTAGGTCCATACATAAATAAATGCTGTCAGAAGGTACATTTTTTAAATCAAAGTACAAAGAGCGATAAGAACATCGGGAAGGGGGGAATTGTCCAAGACTATCTTTCTTTACCACAATGGCACGTGTGGAAAAATAGTAAATTTGCAGCAAATCTAGCAAAATAAGTGGCGCTGTGAAGTGAGCGCTGGCATTTCTCAGCCTGCATACGCCAACTGCATTTCAATTCAAGAGGAAGTCAAGTGGGCAAATCATGTGGGTGGCTCAAAAGCACACACACACACACGTACAACACACACACATATGCGAAGAGTGTGCAAAGTTTCAATTGCGCTGTGTAATGAAGCAGTTGAAAGAGCTCTGCGAAATAATTTGGTTCGCGCACAAAAGTAAAAAAAAAAGGCAAACACATCTGGAAAACTGGAACAGCGCGCACTCATTACGTACTGTCATTAAGGGGGCTTGAAAAGGCAAAAAGAAAATTAAAAAGTAGAGCGGCGACAAAGCTTTAATATTAATCATGCGACCCCTTGCCTGTTTGAGCTGAATTTAAAGCTCTGCCATTTGCGACAAGTGACTGCTTGGCTTTTGAGGCGTGGCACTTGTCTCCAAAGTTGCAGTCAAGTGATGAACTTCAGCACACAAATGTTGTGCACATGGCCAAAACTGTCTGGCTTTGAGACAAACTTTGTCTTACACTTGTCTGCGTTTGCCAAACAAAACTAAAAAATCATAAAAAAAAAACAAAAAAAAAAAACAACAAAAGCGAAAACTTTTTCAATAAGCCACAATTTTGGCCAAGTGCTGGCAAAGTTTTGCATAACGCGACCCTTTTAACGTAATAAAGCTAATTTCCGGTGCATGTCCAGCCGCTAACTGGCAGCTCATAAACATACTTGCCACATAGCTGAGACAGCTAAAAAACATTTAAGGTGTGCCATCAATCAATGCTGATATATCACTACTTACTATATATATACAGCTGAGTGACAAGTATGAAATGCCTCCCCCTGCGATGTCAAATTGTTTATGACCAATATGTCAATGGCCCCGCTGCCAGTTTATCAATCAGGCAATACGCTTGCCCCAATGTTGATGTCGTCGCTACAAGCTACAAGCAACAAGCGCTGGCAATTGATTTCAATTCAATTTCACAGATTGCAATCGATGCTATTAGAGTGTACGATCCAGGGCCACGTTGGGTGCCCAAGGACTGTAGCCCCATATTGCGATCCAGAGCCCTGACGATGCGCTCCACACGTAACTGCAATTTGGCTGCTGCACCCCGGGGGCACTGCATTAATGAGTGGCAGCATGCAAAGCAATACAAGACATTCAATTCTGTTGCTGCTGCTGCTGCTGCTGCTGCTGCTGCTGCAACCCGTTTCCAGCTGTCTCATACGTAGCACGGAAGCGACTGCCGTAAATGAGGGCTATTACATTTAACATCTTGGCTATTACAATAAAATAAGCAAGTATTTAGTAATTATCCAATTTGAAAGTTACTACAAATCAGGCTGCAACCGTGCCACACACACTCGACAGTTCAGTGTACACACAAAAGTCCCTATCGACGACCTGTCAATTGCCACTCCCGATTGTATTGGTTATTCGCCAGCAAACAGTGTTGCTCTTAACTGGGTCAATTCCATACTGTTTGCTGCCCGCTGCCTGCTGGCCATTGAAAACGCATGCCAAATGTTGCCACACGGCAAGGCAAAAAAAAAACCAAATATTGCACACA
This sequence comes from Drosophila maculinotata, assembly GCA_035045305.1. Taxonomy (NCBI): domain Eukaryota; kingdom Metazoa; phylum Arthropoda; class Insecta; order Diptera; family Drosophilidae; genus Drosophila; species Drosophila maculinotata. The sequence continues at coordinate 2,326,262 of JAWNPD010000649.1, read as the reverse complement.
AAATGAACAACGAACATGGACCGTGGACAACAGGATGAAAGCACGTCTATTGCATCCTTTGCTGCATTTTAATTTCCACACTCGAATTTGTTGCTGTTGCTTCTGATTGCTGCTGCTGACTGCAGCAGGTTGATGAAACGCATGCCTGTTACCATTTGCTTTGAGCCTTCAAGGCAACCATATATCCTTGCTGACATATTCTCTCTGTCGCCCCACCTTTATCAGTTGCCAGGCTTTGGCATATTTCATTATGATTGCTGACACTCAAAGCCACGTCAATGGCTGAAACAAAGGCTGCCTTGCAACTCAATTTATTTGCTTGATGCGACTACTAAAAGCAACGCTTTGAGTGCTTAAAGGACTCATGAGGCAACCATCATTCATTTCCCTTTTTTTCGGCAACACAAAAGGTTGTGGGTAAAAAAAATACACAAAATATGATAAAGGCAACGGGCTTTGAGCTCTTGCAAAAAAAGTGATTAAAACTCCCCTTTGAATGAAACTTAATGTTGCGTCTTAGTTCAACCCATTTTTAAGCAACAAAAGAGCTCTAAGTCTACAGTGGCAAATTAAATAGACTGACCAGCTCTTCAACGAGTAATTTCCTGAGAAAACGAGTCATTCTACTGAGCAATTAATGAGATGTTCTAGATTCTAAGCTGTCATTGTTTTTATTATTTTTATAATTTCTATGCAATTTACTGGGGTAATTTATTTCAACATGACTATAAAATATTACAGTTTTGTAAATAAATTTTTCGTTTTTGGAGTAAAGTTGGGTAAATTTAAGACTAGTTTTCAAAAGTTTTAATAACCCATCAGCCGACACTCTCATAAATATATGCCCCATCTTTTTAACATTAACTCGTAACATCAATTTATGAGAATCATCTCGGAACACATTGGTCTGCATTGGTCTGCATGTAATGCGTTTTAAAGAAGAACTGCAAATTGTATGGCTTTAATGCAGAGTTTATCGCTTGCATTGACAATCATTGGCATTGTAGTACTCGTATGTGCTTTGGAAACAGTTGTGGCCTTTGGAGGCGTCAGCAGGGCCATAAAAAGTAGCTGGTCTCTTGAGCTCATAAAATATATACAATGACATATGGTCATATAGTTTGGTCGTTTTTGTTGTTGCCTTGCTGGACAGTTGCCAATAAATGTCAGATATTGTGAGTGCCAAAATATTGTCATAAACACTGAAGGTGGCTCTTTAAAATGCGATAAAACGTTTAAGCGCATCAAATAATTTATGTGCTGTGATAAGAAGAAGACCACAGAGCAGTGGTCTATACAAAATAAATATTTATGACCCGGTTAACCAGGTGAGGCAGCAGCAAAATGATGCGAGTCATTTCTAGGAAGCAAAGCAGAAAGCCGTGACAATTTTCAGTCAACAAGAAAACAGTTGGCAATCGTCAATTGGCCATCATGGCCAGTCAAAACAACTCAATCAAACGCCAAACGCCAGCGCGGTAAATGTCATTCATTAAGTTGAACAAGCGGCTGGAAATGGCCCAAAGCTAGACTGTTGAGAAGACAGCGAGGACAAAGCGCCCAAACTGTTGCAGCTAAGCGGGCACAAAACAACGACAGGCACGACTAAACTGTAACAAGGAACTGTTCTTGCAGCATGTTGCAAGGCAGCCAAGTCAGCCAAGTCAGCGAAGGCAGCGAAGGCAGCTGCTTGTTGAGCAACTTTCTAAATGAGTGCACTATAAATCACGACGGGCTCTACAAGTTGCTGCCTTGTTCGTGGCTACCAGAACAAAAATTAATTTAGTCATACGGCCGGACACTTGTAGCAGCCACAAGCAAACCGGGCGCTAGATTAATGGGCGGCAGTTAGAAAGTATTGTGGCAACGAGAACAAAATAATATAAGATTTGTGCAAGTCATGCGCTGTGTGTGACCCCCAGTCGCTGCCCAAAACAAAATCAATGAAGCGCACTCTTTATCTTTTATTTTTATTTTTTTTTTGGTTTTTGGGGCGTGGGCGACGTCAGCAACATCAACGACATCAGCAAGCTCGAACAGCTTCAGATACTTTGCTGGCCTCGCGACCCACGTGCCCCGCCGCTGTCCGCTCGACAACAATAAGAACTTAAATTTTTATTCATGATCAACAATGCGGAAGTTGCCAGCAAGCAGCATGCGAAAACAAAAGAAAATGCACTGGCAAAAATTTGCATTTTTGTATAACTCGATTCCTGGCCATGTTGCCGCTGCCGGAGTCTGAGCAAGCTTTAAGCCAACATGCTAACAGTCGGGCTAGCAAAAATAAGCAAAAAAAGAAACACAATTTCTATGCCTTTTTGCATATTTTGCAACTAAATGTCATTGCATTTTCATTCTTATTTCGGCTTAAATGTTTCTGCATGTGCATTTTGGCCAAAACTTTGCCGTCATCTTAACTGTTTTCGTCATTTCCGTTTGGCATTTAGACGATTCTCAGCCACATATCCAATGCCACAGTCAGACATGAAATTGAATCGCTTTATTTTACTTTTTGCAGTTGATTCATTAAAAGCGCTTACTGCTGTAGAAGTGTGTGGGAAACGTTGCCATTTATATGGAATTACAATTAATTGAATTTTTACACCCTGTAGCAAATAAACAGTGTAAATAGAGCCGCACCTGATCCAAGCGAATAAATGTATATATATATTGAGAAATAATGTCAAAGCAATATTATGTAACTAAAGCAAAGTTTACCAAATTAACTTTACAAATTTCCAGATAAAGCCCAGATCGTAATGGATATATATCAGTTGAGCATTATCAACTTAAGCACTCACTTGTTTTCATTGAATTTAAGCACAATATTATAAAGCCATTCACACGGCGCATGTTAACTTGGTCCAGACATCGCCTTGTCTGCAACTGAAATTCCTATGAATTGATTCCACTGCCAACTTGCATCGTAGTTTGTACAAATCAAGAATTATGTGAGTACCGTAATACACGAAAGTGCCCACTCGAAAGTCATTAGTGTTGACTTTGCTTTGTTTTCACTTAATTCGTAATTATTTTCTTTTTAATATTACGCTGAGCACTTGATTATTGCGCTTTCTTTTTGCACATGCCAAGTAGGATAAATATATACTTATGAAGCGACTGCATGCCATTGACGTTCACTCTGTAGATACATTTCAATCTGCAGCCAATCCCAATCCCATACACATACACATGCACATACACATACACATACACATACCCATAGCCATGGCATATTATCTTATCTGCCTGTTTATTTGGAGCGCATTGTGTTTCAGGGTTCGGCTTCATTTCTCGCTTACTGTCGTGCGATTGTTTGACTTTTGTTGTTGTTGCTGCTGCGACGCGTCACATCAGCAACAGCAACAGCAACAGCAACAACAACAACAACAGCAATGACAAACAGTGGCAAATTGTAATTTAATACCTGTAAAAATTTGCAATACAAAGGCGCTTAAATGAGGTGTTGCAAGTTCATGACTGTCCCGCAGTCCCCCTGTCCCACTGTTTGCCTGTCGTTTTGTTCGTCCGTCTGTTGGCCGCTTGGCTGACTCCGGGCCACAACAGGCAGCTCTGGTTACGGGCGGAAACAATTTGCAATACGATAGAATTTCGTTGCAATTTCAACAGACTGAAATTACTGCCTCTGCCTCTGGCTCTGCCTCTCTTCTTTCTACGGTTATTCTTTTTTTAATTAAGTCGACGTTAGCTCCAAGCCCTTACCGTGTGCTTATTTATATTAAAACATGTGTGCACATTGCAGATACATATTTTCTTTAATTATGCACTGGCAGCGTAGCGTCTGCAGTTGACACAGTTATTTTCCAGAATATTTGTATTACTTGTTGCAGGATGTAATTTACCAATTTAATTATTAACCTGACAGCATCATTTCTGCCACTTGCCTGCATATAAGTGACTGCCAGGCTGACAACTTTTGCAACGTTTCTTGCTAATTTAATCAAACACACTGCGTATAAGTAATGTAACTGCCGACAAGTCGACTTTCAACTAGCACACATACACACACACACATTTACTTACTGTGTGTGTGTGTGTGTGCATATTACTAACTAAATATTTGCAACACATTTTGCAATTGCTCCGAGTGGCAAAGTGACATTTGACTACATTGAGACCTCAATTCATAAACGCACAACTTGCAGGCCCATTGAGACAGGGTGTCGTCGTCGGCATCTGCCATGTTTGGATGTGTATTAGACAGCCAGGGGTTAGTGTAGGTTTTGGTTGTTAGCTGGCGGAAAGCGACATGTGCTGGCCATGTTCATAACTGTAAAATATTTGCACTGCAGGCATAAATGTAATTTCATGGTGTGTCATTTTCAACCCAGTTGCTCCCAAAGGACAAGTACTTCAACAAATTCCCACTGCTCTGCTCTGCTCTGCTCTGCGTTTGCAACGGATATTTGTTATATTGCGTGCAAAACATTTACGAGTAGATTTTGATTTTACTTTTGCTGTAGATGCAGATGCAGATGCAGATGCAGATGCAGATGCAGATGCAGCTCCCTCCATCTCCGACATTTATGTGCCACATGATATGCCAGCTTCTGGTATGCCATTTGATTTTTCGTACTTTCTGGAGCAGACATTTATTGTGGCATTTTTCGATATGAATTCCTGGCATCAAGTACATATTATACGTTACGTAGCCAAAATATATATACATATATATTTATGAGACCCAAAGTGATGAACATCTAATTAGAGAGTATTTCACGAAATGGACACAAATGAGAGATTTTATAAAATCTTTTGAATATATAAATTTTCTTAAAAGAAATTACTCAAACTATAGACTATAAATCCTTTTCAGCCTTGGTATCAATAACAGGGTCTTAACTTTTAATGAAACTAATTAAGAACACACTTGCAACATTTGCTTTAATATTTTAGGCTTATTGACTAACTTAACTCACCTTAAAGTTATTGAAACCATTTCAACAAAATTAAAAAAAAGTCAAATAAATCTGCAAATAAATCATTTCTTACAATTTGAATAATAAACAAATAAATAAACCACATTAATAATGCATTCAGTTGATACATTCTTGATAACAATTTAAGCCTTTTTATATTAAAGCTGTCATATAAATTGCCCTCAAAATCCAGACGCATAATTATAATATTGATAAACACAAATGCCACATAATTTTAATATTGATAAATGTTTAAAGTGATACCAAAAATGTAATGCAAAACGATTTCAGCCAAGGCGCAATTTGAGTTGATTTGGCCAACATTGCCGGCAGCCAGTCAAGTGAATATATCCGATTCTGGCCACGCCCACCTGCCAGCTGGCCTCAATTTGAGTTATGTTAACTGTGTAATAAAGTTTATGCCACTCTCTGGTGTAACGATAAAATTTCCAGTCAAGAAATTAATAGCACACTGGAGGGCGGCGCCTCCCAGCAGCCCACCCACAATTTGCACAGCAGCAACAACAATAACAACAGCAACAACAACTGCAAATACTCGCCAGATATTTATTACATTTTAGCAATTGTAATTGTCATTGTTTGTCTTGGCGTCTGGCAAATGTCGTTTAATTGCCAGCACAGACATGATGATGAGGGGGGGCGGGTGGTCGGTCAGTGGCTTTGCTACAATGGAGGGTTAGAAATGGTTGCTGGTTAACTCGGCTGACGGGGTGCGAAAGTTAGTCAGTCCATTTAAAAATAGACACGCTCAAATGCTTAAATAAATAAACAAAATGTCAGACAATAAAAATTTATGAGCCTCAATTGAAATACTGCAATTTCAATGGCAGACGATAAAACTGCTTACACAAAGAGAGAGACACACGATATGAAGTACCAGTAGCTAAAAAGTACAAACGAGTACAAGCTAAAAAGCTGATGAGTCAATTTATACAAAAGGCGCCACATGACCGCACACATGACTCCAACTACAAATACACCTACATATATATCTCACATACATACATATATCTATTTTTTTCTTCTTCTTTTTAGTTTTTGCTTTCATTAGGCAGTTGCGACTGTAAATGCTGTTCGTAATAAAGGAACTGGGTCAGCGAGAGATACAAATGTATCTCGATTTCATTTCGATGCGCCTGCAGCGCAAATGCTTATCGCCAAATGACAATCTGCAGCGACTGCGACAAACTATGAGACTTTATACTTTTGCATGTTTGCATATTTGCACACGGCACGGAGATGTCTATCGGTTGCATTTGAAGGTAAGTTCTGAAATTGCGCATTCATATGTAGTTTCACTTTTGATGTGTCTAGGGTCTATGCGGATTCCTAAATGGGTCACAATTCTACTGCAATGACTTTAAGATTAAACTATGGCTATTAATATGCCCATAAGCAAACGATCTCCAGCTGTGTACAACCATTTCATGCTGTGTTGCTTTCCATCATTGATTTCATATGGGATATTATATTTCGACCTGCCATTGGCAGCTATTTCATTTCATTTTCTTTATGGTTTATTTGGCAGACAAATTGACAGTACACAAATCAAGATAAAGTCACAAAATGAATTGAATTAAATCAGCAAAAGTCACGTTTTCGACTTTACCAATTAAGGCCAAGACGGCATTAAAGCATACAATTTCTCATAATAATAATAACAAAATAAATTGCCAAATCATTAATTCATTTGCCAGGTTATTAGTTATCGACAAGATAGAGATAGATAGAGAGAGGCCAAGCCCCACTCATATATTTAACTTACGCTTTCAAAGGTAAAGTATCTTCAAGATACATGTACTAGGAAATGCATTGAGTCGCTTGAACTTCTTGTATTCAAGTAGCCCATCATCTTGTCTCAAGTTGTCAGCGACAGGCAGGCAGGCAGCATTTTTATCGCAATCTATTATGCTTACAATTGTTATCATTGTCTGTCAGATAAAAAGATACATTCGAGCTTGCTGTGCGGAAATTCAAAACGCTGTCCACGATGTGATGTTTTCAAACCCAAAAGGAAATAGCATAATAACTTACTCAAATCATTTCGTAAAGCAATTGGAATTGAAAGCAATAGATACATTTGCTGCCAATTTGCAGTTATATATTTATTCAGCATTTAAGTGCAACGTACCGTGTGCAGCTCATTAAAATTGCCTTTTGTCAAGAACAGACACCGTCGCAGGACGCACAAAGGGAAGACAAGACAAGACAAGCAGCACAAAGGCAACATTGGGATTGTTGGATGCAGTCAGTTGAGAGTCGCCAGTCTGGGGCGCCGTTGTATGAACATTTCTTATTAAGTGATCAATAATCATTTCGTTCAATTGCCAAAAGCAGTGCAGAAACCGCCCACAATGCAAGGCGGCAAAGAGCGCCAAAACCAGCGCCAAATTACAAACAATTTACATAGCTGCCCTCGAGCGTAATTCGTCTGGTCCGAGTCGACAGAGTCGACAGAGTCCGGCTTGGTTTTTTTTTTCAAGTATTGCATTGCCTGTTGCACTTTTGCTCCAAATGCAATTTACAGCCATGGAATTTGGGTTAAATTACAGCAGATAAAACATTTCAGCTGCGGGCGAGCAGTCGAGTAGCGCGCCAGGTTAGAACCGCTCCAAACGAATCATTATCAGTTTCAGCTCGATGTTCAAAAGCAACAACAACAACAAAAACTACAAACAGCATCACACCCAAGCACTAAAATAATCAATTCAATTAAAATGCCATGCAACTGACCAAAGGGAACGCCCCATCAGCTACGCTTGCCACAGAAATCCAACTCCCAACAACTACCGATTCCCGACGCCCTCTTCATAATGATGGGCAATGCGGCGATGCCTTTCTTTCTGCATTGTCGGCCTTCACACAAAAAAAAATATAAAGCTAAAAACGCAAGGAAGGAGTGCTCGATTAGGAGTTACCCTGTCCACAGTCCATCCACAAATTTTTGGTAACAATGTGAACATGAATTTTGATTGAGAATTTCGATTCTAGTTTTAAATATAGTAGTTTTTTTGTAGAATTAGAGGTGATTCCTTTCGTTCTTTACACAACTTCTCGATACCCTTTTAAGTTACTTTTAATGGGTATAACAGGGTATAATAAAATAAAACATATAGTCGAAAGAAAGGGCGTGCTGCGGATCTGGCTAGGCAAGTCAAGTGCCTGTCTTTCCTTCTGCCTGTTTGGTTGGCTGACTTCTCTGCTCTGCTCTGCTCTGCTCATGAAAAATTCATTCATAGTGTGGAATTTCGCGCTTAAATGTAAAATAGTTTTTCAAACAAGTTGAACACAAAGCGCATTGTGACCGCTGCCGCCACAAGGCGATGTTATGAAAGGACGCTGCGAAAATGTAGCATAAAATACGATACGTACTTATACGTGTATGATATTCACCACCCCTGCGTCACCCCTTCTCACACTGGTAGTAACCAGGATTACGATTGCAACTGCGACTGCGTCTGCGTCTGGGACTGGGACTGGTACTGGAACTAAAAAAGGGCTTGCCAGCTGCGTTGCCGTTGCCGTTGCCTTTAAAAGCCACAGAGTTAAAGTAGCGGCATTACAACGCACCAACACGATTAGCATAAATGTATAAATACATACCTAAAACCAAGAAACTTATTTATAATCTTTAGGATGGTGACATGTGGTTACTCTTTTATGAGAAAAACTCTAGTTTGTTCATAGGTATTCTGATATCGAATCAATATTTTATCATCATACAAATAAACAATCTCTCACTTTAAATCAAAATAATTATAATACAAATGTATATAATAATGTTAAATGTTTTTGAGACAACAAACTTGTTGACAAAAAGATTATACCTATATGAAAGCTACGTTACGCAGCGCAGATGCGCGTCAAAAGCTGCAGATACAGATACATCTGGTAAGACGCTGATGCCAGCTAAGCTGGCGCATACATAGGCAACTCCATAAAGATCTGGTCGCATTTAAAGACACCTCAAGTGGAACGCGCAAACAGCAAGCACACATCCGTTCGCACACACACTCAAATACACGCACAGGCACACAGATAGACATGCATACACATACAGGAGCAAGATATATCTTGGATAGACAACTTGATGTCACAGTGGGCGTGTGTGTACGTGTTTAACTAGAGGCATCTTGTCAGAAGCTGAGAGCTAAGCACTCCTCACTTAGACAAAAGCCTCCCGCACTGGGAGACTGCTGTTTGAGGTTATATGGCCCCATGGCGTTACGCCCAGCAGCCCAGCTACCCCCATCCAGCTACCCTTACAGTTCCTTAATAACCGTGCAAAATTCAAGCCATTTTACTTTTTACTGTGACTCAGTTGGCTTTTAATTTCCCCATGGCATGTGTTAGGTACGCGCATGAAAATGAAAAGTGCATGTAAAGCTTTTGAGGGTTGACGTTTCACGTTTCACATTTAGAATTTTACCATTTCAACCATTTAGTCATTCAAAATTGACAAGCACATAAATTGTCAATTAAAATGCACTTGCAAAATGTAATTTCATGAAACGTTGTGTATTTTAATTGTCAACCGCCTAACTAACCATAATAAGCGGTACAAAGCAGAAAGACCAACTAACATTTAGTGGGCATTTAATTAATTTTCCGAGCATATTTATTTTTAATGAAATCAAATGGAATTTAAATAGTTGTGCAATTTATTAAACAACAACGGGGCATTGCATATTGTTTTGTTGGCTGCTTTTGTTGCTGCTGCTGGTTTCACGTTTAATTTATGCAATGCCACATACGTACATTAAGCATACGCAATGTTGCGCAAATATTTATTAGCTGTTTGCTGTGTTAAGTTTACAAATCCAACTGCAACAACAGCAAATGCAAATAGCTGCGATCATCAATTAACATCCAGAGTCTTTCGCAGCACTTAGATGCAATAAATGCTTTCCACTAAATCAATCATACGCAGTGTGCTGCTAATTGACTATGCAAACATCAACAACCTCGCCCTAACTCAGCCGAGAAGATGCATAAACTTTATTTAGGTCTTAAAAGTGAGTTTAAAGACAAAACATGACGAATATGCAAAGTCTTAAACTCCAAGTCTGTTAAGGGGCCCGAGTAGCTAGATTTAAATTCAAATCTAAATATTTTTTAACAATTGTAAGCTTGAGAAATTGTGTATAAATAACCGGGTTGCAGTATCATAAATACATTGCCAACGAAAAAAATTCAAACACTCGTCCGCTTATTTTCTTTAAATACTTTGATCTAACCAATAAATATTTATCAGATTGGTAAAAGTTACTTTAATTAGACAAGTAAAACGCCGAGTATTAATTTACAGATAATTTTAAGCAGTGCCCAGCAAACTCATTTAACATTGCCATTTCAAGTGTAGAAGTAATTTTTGGAATATAATCAGTGCACTTGATCTGCCTGATATTGGCTGTTAGAATGTGCTATCGTATACTTTTTAAGTACGTTTTTAAGTACAGCACTAGAGAGAGTTGAATGACACAGGTATTAACTAAGCACCACTTGAAATTTAGTGAAAACTAAGTAAGCACTCGGCCTAAACAGATTCACACAAAGCTACTATTTCAAGTGAGTGGCGAGTGGCAACTCAAAACCCACTTTATAAACTCTGAGTACTATATATGATGAGTGACCCGCAGGCGAGCACCTCAACCTCAACCTCAACCTTAGGCGAAGCGGTGCGAGCGAGTGTCCAATGCTAAGATCAATGCCACTTTGGCCATGGACGACTTCCTGTTACTTAGCCCAGGTACTACTACGGTTACTACTACCCTATTTATATGCAGCGGTAACTATTATACACAGCAAGTTGACTTCTCTTTTTCTTTTTTTTTTTAAACACTTCCTCATTTCGCTTTGTGCCTTGCCATTTGGCGGCTATTCTGTGTCAATTCCCAGCACTGTGTCTGAGTGTCAGCAGTGTAGCAGCATCATCAGGTGAGGCTGGAGTTGCAGGAATGACTCTGACTGTGACTGTGACTTCGGTCTCCGGTCTCCGGTCTCCTTCTGGCTGAGTGCCAAGTGTAGTGCAATAAACTCGCTTTTTTGAATAGCTGGCAATCAAAGATTTGAATGCAAGATACGATGACATTTTCTCGCACATTCAATTGCGCTTTTGATTTGAATATTTACATGCCTCGAATGCCGCACGCCTCAGCCTTCCCTTTGCATGTCTCCCTTTTTATTTATCTTTTGTGCGCTGGATAGCTGTATAGCTGTTAGCAGTAAGTATATTGACATAGTCAAATTGGCTTACAGTGTCTGCCATTGGGTCTTTGGCGCAGTCAAGTTGCCTCTCAACGAAAGCTAATTGATTTCTAAACGTACCAAGTGCGGAGCTTTAAGCTGAGCTCTTCATTAGTCGCATTTAACGGCTCAAAAAGTAAGTTACTTGAAGTTGGCCAAGCCTTGGCACATTCACCAACTAATTTGCCTAATTGATAAACCATGCCAGGCAGCATCTTAGCCGCAGCTCTCTTCTGTTGCTGTTGCTGTTGCTATTTCAGTTTCAGTTTCAGTTTCAGTTTCTGTTTGCTTTGTCAGTCAACATCTTTTGAGGCAGTGCACTCAGTCGCAAGTAGACGCACTTCAGCAGCAGCAGCAGCAGCAGCAACTGCAGCAGCTGCATAGAAAGCGGATGCATATTAACAGCCATACAAATCTCACAGCGCAGCTGCCAAGTCCCTGACGGCAACTTCATTCAGCTCCCGATCGCTGCTTGCAGTTCCTGCGGCTTCTCCTCTTACTCCTGCACTGTAATTCCCATTAATTGCAATCAATTTCGCTGTCAACACACACTCCAAATAACTGCAGGATATTTATTTATGCACATGTGCCCATCCACCTGACCCCTTTATTTTGCCCCCAAACCTTTTGCAACTGAATAATTACCTTATGACACATTATCATTATTATTAAGCCTGCCCCAGCAGCAACTTATCATTTTCACATCAGCTTCGGGCCATACAAGTCCTGGAATTAGAGTCTACCACGAAACGCCAAGTGGCTTCCATTCGCCTTGCCCAGAGGCCTCATAAATATGTGCGGCCTGCAAAATTATATAATTATTTCAAGTATTCTCAATCGGACTGCGTGGAGTGCGTAATTTCAGCGGGAAACTTGTTTTTTGTTTTTGTTTCGCTTTTGCTTCTGTTTGTATACCCTGTAGTCACCAAATCAATAAAAGAAGTGTGTAGTAATGTTATCAGCGCATTGGACTTTAGATAGTAAAAGAACTTAAGCCATCTGTTTGACATATAGTTTTGTGAAAAATTATCTAACAATCAGTTAAGGTTCTTTAAGAAACTGTTTTCTAACGTAGGGTATCTTCTAGTCAACGGAATTGTTTTTGATTTTGCTTTTACTTTGGCGCATTGCGTTTGTAGGCCAGCCCCAACAGCGAAATGCATTAAGCCATGGCCTTTACGTACTGTTTTCAGCTCAAAGTGTAAATATTTGCGGACTGCGACGCTTAAATGAAAAGAAAAAAAAGTGCCCTGTAATGAAATTGTGCGGTGTTCAATGTTTTTCACAGCAGTACTCAATTTGCATGTCTGTAACGTAGCTGTGCCCACAATCAATATGCTCGTATATATGTATGTACCTCATATATATCGCGTATATCAATATATACATATGTACATGATCTGATGCCAGGGCTGGCAGCCGAACAATTAGCAATTGGCTTGGCAATAAGTTTGTACTCAATTTTCTTATCTTTCTACGATATACATAACAAAAAACAATCACTTTCATTTTGTAGCCGTAGTAAAAAATATTTCAAAATCGTAGCATTTTTACGCTTTTTCGAGTAGTTTCCAACTCTATTTAATGTATGTACTTTATGCACACGAGTGCCATACAATAAAATACAGTTTGTAGCTGCAAAAGTTGTGCGCTGTAAATATTTGGACCACCACCGCCCGCCCACTCACGCCCACTCACGCCCACTTTGCGCAACAACAAACGACGGCAGCTGGTATGAGAAAACCGCAGCGCATGCTTGACTTCAGTAGCTGGGACAGCAGGCAAACTACGCACCCCAAAGGTCCAACGGTCCAACGGTCCAACAGTCCAACGTTGCCGGGCAGTTATTGAATTGATGGTCGCCGGCAAGTGCTTTAATGGAAACTTAAGTATCATCGTTTAAAATGACGCAGAAAAGCGCAGCCAACGAACGAACGAATGAGCGAATGAATCCAGCAAATGATGGTGACCCTTCCCTACCGACCATTGCGTTACCAATGCCAATTATTATTTGTATACCCTGCAACCATAAGTGGTTAAAAAAAAGGTTGTTATTAATGTATGAAAGCGAAAGTAAACCAACAAAAAGTTGAATTTCAGACCTGAAATTAAAGTCGATCTATAGTATAGACACAAAGACTTAAGAAGCTAACAATAGTTTATTAGTTTATATATATAAATATTTTTGATTGCTCTTCCCGTTGGTTCACCAAGTTATAAGAAATTTAACACATATAGCTACTTTTGTGTATTCCACATTTACAACTTTATTTTTAAATATAGTGTATACTAGTGATTTTGAATACACATAAATGTTTGTTATAACAACCAAAAAAATCAAAGGGTGTACACGAAACTTTCAAAGGGCACATAACATATGAAAGCAGCTTCAACCCAGCCTAATTATATGAGGGTATTCCAAACATAGGGTACTCTTCAGCCAGGGCACTCTTACTCTTACACACTTCATTTTAACTGTTGGTTTTTGGTGCACATTTATTTTATGCACTTTTTACGACAACTCGCATAGAAATTATGTGCAGGCCTCCGTAATGGTCATTGTGAAAATGTATTACAAGCATTAAGCAAAAAAGCAGAAGCAAACTAAAATATGCAACGCGGCAGGAAAATGTTGATGTAGATGAAAGGGGCGAATTTGATGTCATGAAAAGGGCATAAAACTGTGGCAAGTAATGAGCAAGAGCAAAAAGCAGAGCATATTTAATATGCACCAATTAAAAATGACAACTGGGCTCTAAAAACTCGACAGCAAATCATCAAAAATTTGTTCAACCATCTGAAAATGCAAGCCAAATATTTACAAAGGTGTCAGGAGATTTACGTGGGGAAATTCGAGTACTTTCAACACCCTTTTTACAACATGTTTTTTTTATTTTTTTGATTGTATTTTTCAAGATCCTGCGTAACTTTTGCATTAACAATCTGGGCTCGTAAAAGACAAACAACCCATCAAAAGTGATGCAAAGTCAGCCCTAAGCTTTTAACTAACTTGTAAATTTATTTATGCACGCCCCCCCCCCCCCCCCACCAAACCTTAAGTCACCCCCATTCCCAGTCTGAGTGGCTTTGATTTCTCTCGCATGGATGATAGAAAATACTTGACAAAGGGCCAACAGGATATGTGATTTTAATATTTGATTCTGGCATAAAAAAAGACTGTGATTTTGTAAGTTAGTTAGTTGATAAAAAAATGTAATTTTTTTAACTGTGCTTCATGCGTGAAATTTATACAAAAGCGGTTGATTTATTTAAACTATTAATTTATCGCATTTACGCTTGATTTAGCAAATAATGCGAAATTAATTTTAAATGTGGCGCATAAATTAAAATTGCACACAGTCTGCCGGCCCACATGCAAGACAAAAAAACCTGAACATGTTAATTACACATAATCGTCATTAACAATTAATTATGTAGATAATATACATAGCAATAGCTCACTGTGTATGTGTGTGTGTGTGTGTGTCTGTAAGTTATTCATGCAGTGACTTTTAGTGCGTTTTAATCAGTCGGTTATTCGATTAATATGCACTCAAAGCTGTCACTACAAAAAACGAATATATTTAAACACGTTTAAACACATGCGTATTTAAATTCTCTAGCTGGTTAATTAAACAAATTACTTACTCTTGATTAACATAGTAATTTAACCAAATGCAAGGCATGTCAAACACAAAAAATGTAGTTTTACATGCAAACTAATCAAATTTGATTTATTTATCTAGAAGAGGGAAAACTTGTTTTTACATGTTTTTATTTTTTATAAAAAGGTTTATTTAAAAAAAAGCTGCTTAGGACTATGGCTTGCTGCAATGGAAAATTACCCTATTTAGTTGCTCTAAAAGAACTTATGTACTACGAGTATATATCGTATATATATATACGAGATTGTTCAGCATCAACAGGGAGTTATCGAATTTAAAACAAATTTAATTTAGGAAGAAAACATTTACCTAAAATGTAAACTCACATTTAATATATAAGCCATTAATCAATCAAAAAAGTTAGAAAAAAAATTAACGCCTTCAGCTAAGCGCTTTTTAAAATAACACTCCCTGGACTCTTTTAAGCAGCTTCGACCTTTAATCAACAAGTTTTTGTGCAAGTGAATTATGTTAAGCACCCGCTTAGGGTCAACTTTAAGGGAAGTTGAGAAATTGTGGCACAACTAAAGACCATTACTCCGGGAAAAATGATAAACAATGTCTGGGACTGTGTATCTGTTGCTGTTGTTGGTAGACATTTATAATTACAACAAAAATGGTTCCCTATTTACTTTGTTTTCGGTTTTTTGTTTTTTTTGCTACGCCAGCGAGTCTTGGTGAAGCAAGGATATGAACGCCCTGTCGGCACATACAAAAAGATGATTTATGTATTTAATTTAATGCTGTTGTTGTTTTTGTTGTTGGTGTTTGGCTTTTTTTAGAGGACAGTATGTGTGTGTTTATTTGTCAGGCGACAACGGGATAATAAGAGAAACCAGAAACAGGAATCCGGCAGACAGTGCGGGATGCTCCTTGTTGTACATTATTTCCTTTGCCGCTTTAACGGCATTTTGCTGTTTTAAAGGCATTAAATTGTCATTGTGGTTGTTGTTGTTGCTTCCCACACACACACACACACACACAAAACCATAAAAATGAAAAATGTGCGTCGTGACATTCTTGTTCTTATTCTACGTATTGTTCTTCTTCTGCTTCAGTTGTAATTATAAATAATTTGCTTGTTGTTGTTAGTGGATTGTAAAGCATTAATAACTAAATAGACAAGAGGCCAACTAGCTTGGCCCAACGGAACTCGCTTTAATTATGCAAAATGCCAACAACACAATCAAATCAAATTCTTAGGCCACAGAGCAACTGCCTGTCCCCCTCCCTCCTGTCCTGACCATGGCCATGTCCTAAGGCCGGATGAGCTCAAAGTAAATAACTAGTACTTGTAAAGCATTAGAAGCACACACTGATGCAATTACCATAAGCCACACACACACACACACATATACGCACACATGGCCATAAAACTGAATGTGGCCCAAAAAAGAAAGAGCGAACAAGGATCAAGTGCAAATTTTTGATAATTAAACATTCACGAGCGCCAAAATGCTTAACACAAGCACAACGACTGCCAAAATAATTGTATGGTGTGATGGGGGGGTTGACTGTGTAATGCCACGCCCATGCAATGCCTGCGGGGTCCTTGGGCAAGGGGCCTGAACTTATGCAGGCAATGTAATTAACACACAAAAATTGAAATCTGCTGCCAAACACACACACACACACAGACAAATACACAACCAAGCACACACGTCTACTTAAGCACACACACAGGAAGCCAGACAGCTTCATTGAGGTCTAGCAAGTCAGTCGTAGGTGTGTGTGTGTGTGTGTGCTGTCAGTGCATATGCGTGATTGTGTTTGTGTTTACATACATGAAGTCGCAACAACTTCCTTTCTTTTCTCTTTTTTTCTGTGTTTTCGTAATTAAAAATCAGCTGCAGGATATTTTCGCCATTTTCGCAGCGAAATTACAAGCAGCATGTAAAACATAAACAGCAATTTTCACCGAGTACTCAGCACCCGCAGCCCCCGCCACACTTATATCCTTGATTTTCGAGAACCCAAGCTGAGCTGAGGCGCACTGGGTATTTAATGAATATTAAGATATGTGTAACTCAATTGAATTTCGCATTTAAAATGCGCTTGTATAATTCATTGAAATGTTTTTACGTAAAGTAAAACAATGAAGAACAGGAAAGAGTATACAAGCCAAGTGATGGACTAAAAGATACCCTACGGGCTTAGAGTATAACAAAATGAAATCGCATGATAGATAAAATAGCTGCAATATATTTTAAAATTACATTTTCTGAATAAATATATAATAATTTTATACATACAAGCTTAAAAAGTATAGATCGAAAACATAAATACTACATTTTATAATTATAGCTTATAGCTGACGGTCGAAGAGCTTACTTCCTTTTACTATTAACCCATTCAAAAGTAACAGGATATTTACATAAAGGACTACCAACCACAACAACATTAAGTACTCAAAGAGAATATGACTATAAAGCTCAGTGCTTGTTGCAGCTATAATAATAAGCTTAATGACATTAAAAAACGCAGCTTTCAAGAATCAGGCTTTCAGCCTAGAAGGCTAGTGTCCTGTGTGTAAATATATTTCACATGTATGCAAATATGATTGAATGTTTTAAATAAATAGTCTGCCTGCATCTAGAGGGCATGTCCGATGCGGTAAGTCCGGAAAATGGGAAAGCCACACCATTAACAAATATTTTTATTATACTCAAATAACAATTTCACGTCTGCTGCGTCCGAGAGCCGAATTTATTTGCGTAATTTATTTCCCAATCATTTATTTTGTATTAATTAAATATGCGATTTTTTTATACACAAAACCACATACATAAATATTTATTATGTATATTTTTATAAGTTGTACAGCGGGTGAGAAAAATCGGTTTTTTAGCTGGAATACAAACAAGTAAAACCAATGAAAGCATTGACGGATTTGCCTTTTCGATATCTTTTTGTTGGAGTCGCAGTCGAGAACCGAAATGAAATGAAAAAGCCTTTGAGTGGTTCTGAATTTTTGGGGTAGCGGACTGTTTTTGACAAATTGACTTTGGTAGCAATCATAATAGCAACAGCAACAACAACAGCAGCGAATGGCTCTCAAGTACTATATTCATATTGATTTCAAACGAAACTCAAGCATGCAAATGACAGATTTATTTTTCATGCTGTCGTTTTGCCTGTCAATCAACTTGGCTAAGGTGTTGATTGATGTCTAGACTCCAGGCTCCTAGGCGCAGCTGGTTCAGCTTTTTCAGCTGAGCGACGAAAACATTTCAAATACACTTCTTTTTATTTTTGACAGCTACGCATTTGGTTTGTCGGGTCTGATTCCAAATTTGGATGTGTTTAGATGTGGGTGCAATGTACGCCAAATAGAGCGTATTGACTACGCCTGGCCACACTTGACGGAATTGGAATGCGTCTAGGGGTAGGGTATGGGCTGAGGCTACTAAGCTGGGCATTAGACATGCTTATAAATGCAATGACGCATGTTGCGATTAATGTTGAGTGGGATTTTATCACAATGTAATACACATATTTGTACATGTGTATGTAGGAAGATAAGTCTTTTTCTGTAACAAATAGAAAGCAAATCATATTTTTCAACGTTTCTTATATTTCTATGCAGTATACAATATATACATTTTATTTATACATACACTATGTTTTCTATAACTAGTTGTGCTTACTTATTTTAATATCTCTGAGTATTCGTGTCACGTAAAAAAACACGACACACGCTCTCATCTCTACCCTCAATCTTTATAAAATTGCAGTACAATTTAAAGCGGCTGCAACTTTGCTATTAAAATCTTAGCCCAGTTTTCATTGTTTGAACAGCCAAAATTGTAACAAGGAAAAAAAGTACCATTCACAGGTGTGCACAGCATTCACAGGTGCGCGCACGAGCTTTTGTTTGTCAAGTATCGTAATTTGTTTGCATGTTTATTCATGAAAACGCGGCGAGAGCTCAGACGAGAGGCAGACATTAAACAAATACTTAGTCCACGAAAGAATATTCTTAAAACGGTCGGGTTAGACGCACTTCCTCACTCTTTCTTGCCTACTCACACTCGCCTACAGCGACTTAGGTTTTAATAATTCAACACCAGCGGCAGCAACAAAATTGAAAGCATAAGCAGGCTGAACTTAAAACAGGCGACAATTCTCGTTGTCGACACAAACAAAAGAGACCGAAAAAAAAAAAAAAAATTGTAGAGCGCGTCTAGAAACAAAAGTGCTTTAAATGTCGTGTCCCGGACTCGGGGGTTGGACAAAAGCATTGAAATGCGGCTGAGACTGTGTCTAAAGCTGTGGCTGCTCATTGGCCTTAGCAGGACGCTTAACCCCATAAGACCGCCTAAAAAGGAGGCTAAGCTTTATTTATTATTCCAGGAAGGATGCTCAGAAGGCGCAAAACTTAGGCATTACAGGGGATGGTATCCAAAGATTGTACTTAAAGGATTCTATATGGGCATCGTCTGTTTGATTTCAGCTCTTTACTTTCTATAAATATTTGGCTAAGTATTTGCATTCTGAATAATGTGTGGCTATTAGAATGCTCGCCATAAGCACTAGAATAATTGTCTGTCTGCAATTTAAAAAAAAAACTTATGAAATAATGTATTTCTTGGTTTTATTATTTCTTAGTTTCCATTTGAAACATTTCAAACGGATGGGTGTCACTCAAAACTAGAAATCAATTTAATCCACACAACAGCGTTTTATTAAAATCTCAAAATATTTTTGGGATACGTTACATTTTACATTTAGAATAATTCTAGTTTGATTTTTCAAAACTGCATAAACCTTAAATGCAGAATTAAACTAGATGTCAAATAATGACCAAATTGGCATTGGGACTGACAAAGTTATGGCAGTTTGAAGTCTGAAGTCATATATAAGGAATTTTTTGTTGTTTGGGCACTTTACAAGCCTTTTGTTTGCCATTTTTGACAAAGAAATTAACTACTGCAAATTCAATTTTATGGAGTCAGAGCTACTTCCTTCTGTCTGTTACATACTTTCGCACAACGTCATGATACCCTTTATAACAATTATAATGGGTACACGGTATAAAAATGCAATCAAAATCTTTTAAAGAAAGGACTGCAAAAATCAAAGAAAATATTTCTGAATTTGCTTGCATATTATTGGGTTATGGGTGAAGCTGCTATAAAAACAGCTAGAAGAACAGATATCGATACAAATCCTCCAGCCAAACAGCCCACCGAGAGTTTTCCAAACAAATCAGAGTCATTTCCTGTGCCCCTTTTATACATTTGCCTATGCAGCTGTGTGTGTGTGTGTGTATATTTGTGTGTGTGTCGGGGAGACCGGCATCAGGTAGTTCAGGTAGTCATGCCAGAGCCTGGGGAGCTCGCACAAATGAAATAATCCAATATACATATTGTATTGTGCGATAATACGCCACACGGGTGGAAAAGCTCTCTTCTACCTCAGCTACCCGAAGCAATGGCAAGTTTTTCCTTCTATTTTTTTTTGTATACTTTTTCTCGCTTCCTAGTGTTTGAGTTGGTTGAGTTGCCGGCGCAATCCAATGCCTAGTATCTAGGCGTATCGCTCGCGTACTCTACTCGAGTGCGTTCATTTAAATTTTTTGCAATTTTTAGGCAGTTTTATGCATGGCAAAGCAAACAAACTCGCATACAAATTCAAATTCAACGGAAATCATTTCAATTTTCAGATACTGCGCAAAGAATTTGCATATGTATGTGTGTGTGTGGGTGTTTGTATAATACGGCTTTTTACTACCCCACCGAATGAATGTGAAAATCAATTGCAAAGTTAAAACTAGAACGAAAATTTCATTAAGATAAAACGCGTTGGGTTTCCATGAAGGAATGTCAAACTTTGTTTTAAGCTGCTTTAATGAAGACGAAAAACATTTACATAGATTTTGGCTGGATTTTAATAACTATGAAATAGACAACAATTTATGAAATTAAAATAAATATTGGCTGATGCAATAAAATGGTGTAGCTTAAAGATTCTCTTGTGTACATTCGATATGGGAAACTGCACATATGGTTGGCAATTCATTTGTTTACCAATTTTGACAATCTCTGCATTTAGTAAGTATAACAAATAAAAGTTTATTTCGATTGTAAGTACCAGTCGGGCGCTGTGCCAAGGATAACCGCTCTCTTTCCCAATTTCCCAATGTCCCAATGTTTAGGCATCTCATGGATTTTGTGGTCCATAACTGTCGACTGCTTTGACTGCCAACTGCTGGTTAGAAGTGGGCAAATGTCCAAGATCCTTGGCGCTAATGTTACCGCCTGGACCGTTTTCCGTGCCGTGTCCAGCAACTGCCCCCTGTCCGTCCGAACAGAACTTGTGTGTCTCCTGCTGCTGTTTATTTTTATGTGACAATGCAAAGTAAGTGCACTTGAGTTGTGCTCCCAGCCTACAATCAGCTGGCAGCTGCTCAGTGCGCGATAATTAACATTTGTTACGCAGGTCAACAACTATATACACACATAGACACACTACACACAGAGACACTACACTGCCAAACACTTGACTACAAAATAAATGCGTGCAGAGAACTAACTGTATAAAAATCAGTGAGCTTTAAAATTGGCACAGCCTTTCGCTCAATTACGGCAGTATGAGGAGCTCCATTGGCTGCTGCTGTTGCTGAGTTGCCTTTGCACGGCCATTAGCCCGGGCTTGGGTCCGGGTCCGGGTCCGCGTCCGGGTCCGGGCATTGGCATGAGCATGGCAGAGCTCCGACTTCAGTTCCGCTTTGTATGCATGCCATAATTGTTTGGCTAGGAAAAATAGCAGCTCGCAGATGCCAATCAATGAGAAGCCCGCTATGATGCCGCAGATGTTGCCAATTGTACCTGGAAATGAAGTAGCAGTCGCATTCAAATACACACACACACACACACATATATATATATATCTGTATTTGTATGCAAAAATAGAGTGTAATATGCAGACTCACTGAAGATCTCATACCAGGCATTTTTAATAATTTGCCGAAAGTATTGAATGTGCGTTTCGGCAAAGTAAATACGCACAACGGCCAACTCGGAGCTATCATGGCCATAACTGTTATGGCCAACGTTGCTGTAGTTGCTGCAAAATTAAACTCATTAATAGTAACTGAAAGGAGGGCAAACGTAACCCTTCTGATGGGGGTAACATAAGCCGGAAAGCACCAAAATAAAAAGAAGAAGACTGCTCAAACAGGGGATACTCTGAAAGCAGCCCTTAAATTCATTCATAATGCCTACATACGATTTTGTTGGGTAGAATTTAAAATTGCATTTTTAAATTTAAATGTAGTATTGAAAAAGTAATGCCTAAATCATGATCAATATTGCTTGCAACAGAACATTTTTATATATTTCCGTGGCATATATTTAATGTGTTTGTGTTTGTGTTATATATATATTTTATACTTTAAAAAGTTTCTTTTGATCCCTTTCAAGTTTGTTGTCGACAATTTCTCCTGTACTCAAATTTGAAAACCTTTTTGAATGAAAAGGGAATTTTAATGAAATTCTTAATGCAAATGGAGGGAAATGAAGCATAAATGTCATTGAGCCTTTTAACTGTTATATTCGCCAAGAACAACTACACTTACGTTATTGGCTTATATAAACCGTTGAGGGGCAGAGTCATGGCGCCACGAACATGGTAGCGAATCTCCGTGCAGGAGGGCAGACAGTCGGGACAGTAGAGAGCATCCTCGAGCTCATGCTCCAAGCCGGGCACATAGTCACGACTGGTGATGACATTCAGCCATTTAACTGAAATAATATCGATGGATGGGGGATTGAACTACCCGTGAGCCACTGCCACGACCAGTGACGACTACTCACACTTGTAGCGCCTGAGGCACTCCATGTGCTGCAGCGTGCAGAAGACGCGCCCCGCGGTTTGTCCAATGTAGCGATAGGGCATATGAAAGGGCAGGCACTCGCATAGATTGTAGATGCTGCGGGCGCGGCAGGCGGAGATGCAATTGCTGAACGTATAGCGACTACTGAAGTTGTGCGGTATCTCATCCCAGAAGCGGCATTTGCGCTGTGGATACGTTTATTGATTGATTGACTGATTGTGTAATGATTGACAGCTGGCAGCGATACGCACCATAGTGGGTCTCATGTGGCGGGCTTCCTGAACCGTCTCAACGATTTTGGGCCGCACGGGCAGATGAGTACTGTAACCAGCCTGTACATAGCGGATAGTACCGCTACCATAGACTCATAGATGGCAATCTGTTTTAAATAAATATGTTTATAGAATTTTTTATATAAATTATAGTTCTCTACAATTCAAATAAATACTTGAAAAACAGATAAAATAATAAGTATTAATAGTTCTTAAATGATGTATATAAGTATATATAGTTCTTAAATGATGTACTTAAAAAAGTTTTTAAACTATTTTTATATTTTCAAAACTGTAAGTTTAAATATGATTTACTTAATTTACTTATTATTTACCAAAAATCCTTCGCTTTGGTGCATTTTGAAAAAATTATCGCTAGATACGGTTTTAAGTGTAATCACCAGGCCCATATCATAGCCAAAGAAATGCTGATAGTACGTGCGCTCCTTGAGGAACCTTTAAATGAGAATAATCATATTATAGGTATCATATCACATATTCGGATGCTCTTACTCTCCATTGGCATTGAAGGTGCAACAAAAGCCATATCTAGTCAGTGTTTCACTAAACTGTTGCAAGCAGTCAAAGGATCGACCTGCTAGACGGCAGGATACAAAGATTTCACTGCAATTAGGCGTTAGATCTCGCATACGTTCTCTGGTGTTGAAGAACAGCTCATTGGGCTTAGTATCCAGCCGATCCAAGAAGCCCTGAAATCGCAGGACACGTTCATAGTCACTCAACTCAAAGCGATTGTAGAACATGGCAAATGCGTGAAGTTCGCTGTAAAAGTGACTAGCATTTCGCTGACGGGGATCCTTGTTGCTGCTGCAAAGGATTGAGAGCAAGGCTTAAGCCAGCAAGGGGATTTACTACAGCCTTAAGTACTTACAGCTCCTGTGCGTAACGCAAAACGGCTCGCTTGGATATGCGATTCTGGGTGCAGATGGAGATGGCGGGCAGGGCGACCTGGCAAACGGGATACAATGGATTGTGTATGGTGGTCACCAGCTCCTCCGTTGCGTCCTTGTATGTGCCCCAGACGAACGTAATTAGGAAGCACAACGCAGTTATGTGACAGATAAGCCAAAAGAATCTGCGCACAGAAGCAGCTAATTGAAAGTACTACAAACGGGAAGGGGGCCCTCTAACTGAGGGGATGGGCGCGCTGCTTACCGCTCCTGAATGCGACGACCGTGCTCGACTAATCTGCCATAACAATGAAATGACAGGTTTTGCAGCAAATCCTTTAACGCGGCGGCAAATGACAATTTTTGCGTAACCGCTTCGTCCTCGCGAGTGGAAATCATCGCAGGTGGATTGGGTATCCACCAGGCGGCGCGTCCAACCACCAAACGTTGGACCAGCTTTCGATTTGCCCGCTGCTCTGCCGTTGCTGCCATGTTTGGCACTCACTCAGCCGTTTGTGGATTGCAACTGTTGCGGCTGTCGACGCACTGTGCTCCTTTTTGTTCAGCGGCCTCCAACAAATGTCCGTGTCCTGGCATTTGTCAATTGGTTGGTGGGGGGAGCTGGTTGCTCATTTTAATGAAAATTTTGCAGTCATGTCGTGCGTGTTGTTGTAATTAGGCCTCGTGTTCCAACTTATTGCCAACAAATTAACTGCGACATGGCACGTGGTGTTTCAGCAATCGTCCTTCTCTGCCCGCTTCTCTGCCGGTGTGTTCCGCCTGGCTCTCGATTCGTCTTGGCAATTTCCCTTAATTGTCAACAATTTAAAATGAAATTAGTTAAATGCGCATTAAATGTCAGCCAACGGAAACAACAACATCATCATTAGCACCAACATCATAATCAGCATTAGGAAGCGACAAGCAACAACAGCAACAGCAGCAACAGCAGCAGCAGCAGGTCATGTCCTTTTCTGATTTTACGGGGGCTTAAGTTGCTGCCAATCAAAACCCACCCAAAAAAAATTAGCCCTGTATGTCCTGTGGGTGGAATTATGAGTTGGGGCAAATGAAGCCACGTGTTGATTGTGAATATTGATATAAGAATTTTTATTTCAAGAATTTTAAGAATGGAAATTTTCATTATTTTGTAATTTTTAAGTTTGTCCTTTTTGCATTATGGTAATATATGTAGCTTACGTTCATGCAACATCTTAGCCTTCTGATTAGCTCTGCTATTATCTATTAGACGAGAGCAGCCCATATAAATATACTTGCAACAAAAGTAGAGCGTCTCAAAAATGGCCACCAATGAAAAGCCCATAAAAACTGATAAAATATTTCCAATGGTGCCTGATAAACAAATTAATATTTAACAATAAATTAATGAATTTCTAAAATTTCACCTTACTTACTGAATATCTCAAACCATTCGTTGTTCAACACTCTCATATAAAGCTGGGCATGCGGCTTTCCAAAGAATACTCTTATTACGGATATATCAGAGCTCAGCTGTGTTTCATTGTTCGCATCGGGTTTCAGGGCTGCCAAATAGTTATCAATGGGCAGGGCGGTCATGGAAATGCGGTACTGGACATCAGTGCAAGAGGGTAGACACTGGGGGCAGAAAAGTGCCTCCTCAATTTCACGCTCCAATCCCGGAATCCGAACCCGCTCCGTTAACACATTATTCCACTTGACTAAAAACGGAGATCGAATGAGAAGATAGATTTGCATGATGGATTGAACTTACATTGGTACTGGCTGATACACGCGGCATGGATGAGAGTGCAGTAGACTACGCCTTCGAGATTTTCTACCAGTTCTATAGGCAGCTGAAAGGGCAGGCAGTTACATAAGGCAATAAAGCTGCGTATGCGACATCTGGTAATACAGTTGGGAAATGTATAAACCGATCCCAATGTTTTCATTTTCGCTTCGCCATGAAAGTAGCAGCGACGCTGTGGGATTAGAATGGAATAAGGTATACTCGTATTTAATACAATAAATAATATATTATATTATAATGAATTCAAGTTGATCTCAAAAACTTACACTAAATGGTGAAAAGGAGTTCAAGCTTCCATCCGTATCAATCACGCGCGCAAAGATCTTCAGAAAAGTCTCTTCCCTTTGGCCCGGAAACATTTCCAATGCATTGGACGAAGATATCGATGCAAAATTATCAGCATCATGAATTATGACAACATAACCGTTTGTATCCAAAACTGGCGAAAAATAATCACTATCACTTGAATTGATCACAACTGTGAGGCCCAGCGCAGAATTGGCAAAGCGATTCTTGAAATCGCGCTTCTTTAGTCTACGAAAGTGATGATTATAATGGAATAAAATTAATATAAGCTAGATGGTATATGTATATAAGTATTACCTGTTCTTGGTATTGAAAGTGCAGCAGGGTCCATATTTGGTCAGACTATTCTCAAAAGCGGTCTCGCTAAAGCACGGTATATCCACATTGGACAGAGTGCACTTTAATATATAATCTGTGCATTTGGGCGCTAACTAGAAACCATTTAATATGAAATTGATATTTTAGTTTCTGTTTTAAATATAACAATTACTCACCATTTTCATTATGCGCCGCGTATCGAAGAAGGTTTCATTGCTCCAGGTGCCATATATGTCCAGAAAGGCCTGAAAGTTCACATACTCATCGACATCTGTATCCCTTTCCTCGGGCACATATAGTTTGCGTAGATGCTTCAGCTTATCCAAATAATACTCCAATATACGTGGTGAAGGATCGCTATTTTGCCTGTTTGACAACAACAGAGTTGAGAGCCTGTTAAGTCCTTGAGTGGGAAGAGGGAACAGATTGCTAGGGGTTAAGGCTACTTACAAGACGAGGGCATAGCTGGTGGCGGCCTGCATGGAAATGCGATTGTTGGAGCATATTGCCACTGCCGGAAATGGCACATTTTCAACGGGATAAAGTGGATCCTTCAGATTGATGACAAAGTATTGTGCGATAAATTGCTCCCAGGTGAGCAAGAGCACCGCCAGCGTTCCAATGAACGTGGTCGTGTGCATCACCAGCCAAATTAATCTGCAAATAAACAGGGCCCGAGCGAAGGAGAAGCATGAGAGACGCACGGCCATACATACAATGTATATGCGCATTGAGGTAAAAACGGAAACAGGAAATGAAAAATTGTGAATAACGCAATGCACAGCGGTACGAGATGAGCTGAGACAAGGACGACGTCGACGATAACGACAAACGGCTATAGGACCGAAAAGACAAAAGATACGAAGCGTAGCGTAAATTGCAACTGCAAATTTTCTATGGGGCCCACGTTGCGTATGAGTAACGTGACGTGATGTGACGTCAATGCGGCTGAAGCTGCATTGAGTTGCCTTTTTATCTGTCTCGCTTACCTTTCCACCAACGATAATTCCGGCGCCACTAGTTTGTTGTAGCCCTGCAAGGATATATTGCGCAGTAATTCAACCATATCCAGACAAAAGCTCGACCCAAGCGATGACTTGCGCCCAGCCCCGCCTCCGCCTCCGCCACCGGCTCCACCGCCCACTTTCGCAGCATTCGGTTTTTTAATCCACCAGATGGCATTGGATGTTGATTCAATATTAACCATTGGAGCGAACAATTTTAACGATGATGCTACGTATTCGCGTTATTTGTCTGGTATCCTGTCCTTGTCCTTGTTGTCTGGCAACTGAGCTTCCTTGACATGCAATTGACGGCCTCTGCTGCGACAAAACGACAAGTGGGCGTGGCCAGGCGTCGGCGCCCTAATGCATGTTTATCATTAGCGAATGTTTTAATTGTTGCTGGCAGGCGGCCTCAAAAACTTCATACTTTGGACTACTGCGGTCATACCTGGAGGGAAGGCAGTTTGCGGTCCGATTCCATTCGACCAGTAAACCTGTGTGCCAGACACGGTCAAACGCTTCCCTGATATCCAGGAAGAGGGCGTTGCAGTATTCCTTTCTGCCGAATGCAGCCAATATTTGCCAGGTTTGTGGATCATGGAAATAGTTTAATGATTAATTGTTATTATCAAAAATACTGGTCATGCAGCTCGGAGTACCAGGCAAACGCGGAAAAAAAATGTGAAAAAAAATAAAAAAAAAAATCTTTAAAATCCGAAAAAACCACAAAAATAACGGCATCAAAAAATGCAGGCCAAAAAAAAATAATAAAATGTGGTGCATACTTTTACCTAAAAGCAGAAAAAAAAGTTGCATCTTTCGCGCGCAGAAATTATTTATTTTCTTTTTTTTTTATTTTTTTTATTCAAGTTTCGGATTTTAAAAGAAAGCGCCATCCAAATCGTCTCGCAAAGTGTCTGCCTAGACTCTAGTCACTAGAGCATGCTCTCCAAGAAGAAGATTAAACAGGCATTAACCGAGGGACCTGATGCTTCGATATCCCAGGGCTAGAACTAGCAGAATATATCTCCAAAAATTGTGATTGTTACTGTTAATTTGTTTTATAAATACTTTGTTATTGTTAATTGGTAATGCTAAGCCGGAAGGCTAGCCGGCGCGCCCAACTGGGCTGAATCAATAGAAACCAAGGTCACAAAGGTCAAAGCCTACCCCGTATGCCTTATTCAAAAAAATTGTTGCTGGCAGGCAAGTGGTCGTGGCCAGGCGTCGGCGCCTGGCAGGCGGCCTCAAAAACTTTTCTATTAATTGTAGGCAAAAGTGCAGCATGCTTTTAGGCAGGTGAAGGAAACTATAAAGTACTTGTGGCAAGTTTCGTGAAAAATTCTACAAAATAAACTAGAATAATATTCTTAGACAAATTTCAACGCAATCTGAGAAATATACGAATTTTTGAATTTTGCATTTTAAATAAAGAAATTATAAAATGTTTAAAAACCACATTCATACCCAAATCACTTGACTGCAACTTCCGACTAGACTTAATAAATTTAACGATGGCAGTCAAAAGACCTTTCCTTAAAATACATCATTTAATTTGATCAAATTTTAAAACTTAGTTATTGCATAAATTAAATGTATTAAAGTCCTATTCAAATATGTACATCTATTGTAATTGCATTTTTCTCTAGCGTCCTGCTGGCCAAAAAGGCTGTCCAGGATAGTTGCGACTGCCCACAAAGGCATACTGATTGGGATTAATGACGCGGGCAATATCCGTATAACTGCGCCCGCTGCGCTCCGGCTGATATCCGTGGGCAGGCCAGCCCAGAGCCACTGATAGCAGGCTAAGAGTGGCCAGTAGGACGAGCAGCAAGCCTTTTCCTTGCAATGGAGACATTCTGTTGCTAGAGATTCTAATTGAGAACTGCGCTGCAATGCTGCCGCGTAGAAGCCTTTTATATGATTATGTCCCGAAGAGTATATTGGCATTCTGTTGACCGCTTATCGATCAGGTTTTGGTGTGACAACAACAATACAGACTACAGTTTCAGAGCCACGCGACGCATGCTTCGCACGTAGCAGCATTGTCAACCTCTCCTACACTCAGCTCTCGATGGGGATCTTTGGCAGTTTCATCTGAAAATGTCATTCACACTAAGGTACAAAAATCAGTCATCACGTTTTGACTCAGAACCCATTACTTGATATATATCTACGCGTAGCGATCTTAGCTGTCAACACTCGCTTTAATAGCACTGTGAGTGATTTGGCTAACATAACTTTGACTGTTTAAATAGTAATTAACAGCTACTATTTGATTAGCTGATGACATTTGAGGGTGCGTCTGTTGTGGCTATGGGTCGTAGAATGTATAGTAATCCATGCAAGTCAGATGGCATAAGCAATCGATGATATATTATGATAATAGCGTTCTTTTTTTTAGTTCCTGTCATTTCAATTTTATTCTGGACCGTTGGAGTTTCCCCACGTGAGTACAATTTATACCATATATATCACTGAGTCAATGCTAATTGAATCACATGAGCCGGTACTTGTAGTACTTATATGTTTTATGCATTCGAAAACCAGTCTTTGAATCATCTTCCCCAGGCAACTACTTGCACCATTTTTAAGGGAATTTCGTTAATGACTAGCAGTAAAAAAGTAATAAGTAAATGAATATCAAATAAGTAAAAATACTCTACAAAAGCTATATCGATTAGGTGATTCCCTTTACACTTCAGAAACAACTGAAAAAAATGGAAATTTAAATTAAATAAATTAAAATACCCCACAAAAGAATATTAACATTCTGTTTCCTGCTTATGTAACAACATTTATAATAATACAGCTTCCGATGTAGATCTTAGCTGTTTTATCTTTTAAGTACAATGTGATCGCCAAGCTATTAGCATATCAATAAACACGTTTTGACTTATAAGCAACTAATTATATATATATTCGATCTTAGATTTCAACACTTGATTCGTATAGCATTGTAAATGATATCTCTGACAATTTAAATAGTAACTAACAACAACTTTATGACTGACTAATGACGTAGGTGCGCCTGCTTATGTTAATGTGTCGCAAAATGTCAGATTCCATAAAATATATATGTACATATATTAAGGAAATTGCTCTATTTGTTTTTATATTACTTATATTTTTTTTGCTTCCCATATTGCTAATTTTGCTGTATATGTAGGGAAACTCCTAGGTGAGTGTGTCAGTTTAAGTTGCATATAAGTTAAGCTTAGAGTAATTGATGCTAATTAAATTAACCGTGCGCATATTGAACATATGTGTACATGTTTTATGTATTTGAAAACCAGTCATTCAATCAACTGACATTTTTGTTTGCCAGTTTTGTAATTTTAGTTAAGAAAAGAGACGGTAGAGCGAGCGATATTAAGTAAGTAAGAATGCTCTAGTCGGGAGTGCAATGAACCCAGCCTTACAACCATTCATTCATAATTGAAATAAAAAAAAAATTAGTATGGGGGTATGATATTGTCGCAAAAAATGAGTTTTCACAAATGGACGTTCATAGTTTTAAATTGGTAAAAACCCGGAGATGATTTCTTATGCCTGTTAGATACTTTTGCACAACTTTATGATACCCTTTTACCCATTTTGAATGGTATAATGTATAAAAATATGCAGAAGTTGTTTCGGGAAGCCGTGGCTGCATTCATATTGATCCGATGGGAGTTGAAATCTAAGTAAAGAGCGATATATTACAAAATTAGGGGTAGGGTTGGATTTACTGATGTTTGTTTTTGTGTGTACTTCAAGATTAAGTTTAATTATTTTTAAAAAGAATGTGTCATTCAAATTTCAAGAAAAGCTAAAAATTTTTGAGTCCAAAAGTTTCCGACTTATTGTATTCAGCAAAGTAGCCGATTAACATATTTTCATATAAGCAAACTAAGTTAGGCATCTTATTTAGAAATTAATGGTTTAGATTCTCAAGATTACGTGCTTATAGATCACTCAAAAGTAATTAATGGGCAGTAGTAGCAGAAGTTTATGTCTGAATGTACAAAATGAGATACTTATTTGACATTAAAGTAAAGAAGAGCGTGATTCGCGTGACAGTTACGTGACACTCCCATCTCTATAAGTGACCTAGTCGCATTTCAGTCACGTATCACCGATCAACTACACACGGCTAGTTATGTACTATATGCAATACATGCTATGTAAGTCTGATCATAAATTTGAATTTAGCCACAATTAAAAATAGCTTTAATGACAAAGTTTATAAAGATAATCAAGATTTAGTTCAACTTTAATTATAAAATAAAATAACTTTCACTGTTTTATTTCAAATAGATTCGTGTTGTAATACAAATTGTGTTTATAAATAGTTATAGGATTAATATATATCATAGTTTAGCCCCACAGAGGTGAATAGGGAGCTCGCGGCAGATAACGACCTGCGCCTAGGCCGAGATAGGGATCTTGTCGCAGGACTCCAGCTATATCTGAGTAGGTGCGTCCGGTGCGTCCTGGCTGTCGATATCTGGGCCTGTAGGGCTGCTGCGAATAGCCATACCCATAACCAGAACCACCATAACCACCATAGTCACCATAACCAGCATAGCCACCATTTGGACCGTAGCCTGATGGACTGTAGCCTCCATTGTAATTGTAGCCATAGTTGGAGGCATAGCCACCTCCATAGCCAGAGTTGTAACCTCCATAGCCTCCACCACCTTTTAGTCCTTTAAGCGCCTTGAAAAAGAACGCCTGACCCAAGTCCAGGCAGCTGGCCAGCAGCAAAGTGAGGAACATCAAAATAGGAACTCTCATGTTTCTGTGCGGATCGTCCGAGTTCTGGCTATATATCTACGCAGTTCACTTCTATTTATACCCTGCGAATGGAATGGAATCGGGATAGCGATGACACATTATGTATGTTTTCTTAATGGTTTTATTTTATAAGTTTAGCCACCTGGATCGCTAGAGATCTGCTGCCATAATGCTAATGCCGTATCCAGCCAGCAACAATTTAATGCATTACTATGAATTACTTGGACGCTAACAGATGGAACAACATAACATCAGCATTCGGAGCACGTCCGTGCTTAACGCACAGCGCGGGAAAGAAGCCGCCTAGGCGGATCCATGAGTCGTCGCCATCCCAACGGTCAACGGCAGCCGCCATCCGATTTCCTCTCCAGTTTTATTTGAATACTCATTGAAAATGTACTAAATAGGGTAGTATAAAGTTGTGCGAGTGTATGTAACAGGCATGCATCATAGAACCAACAAATATTTTTGTTTTTATATATACATATGTATATATTCTTGATTAACATCAACAGCCGAATCGATCTAGTCCAAAATGTGGAATATAAGTTCTCGTTTACCAAAGCCAGATAAAATTATTAAATTATCCCAAAAGCTCGTACCGTTTAAAAAACTTTAATACATATCGATATCAGAATCACGTTTTCTTAGGCATATCTTGAAAGATCTAAGAGCTAGAGTCTTTCTATTTGGTATTTATATTTTCTTTTGTTTGTACTGGGTATAGGGTATCTCCTAGTCGGGCACACTCGACTACTTGATTTTCTTTATTTTTTTGGGTTTTTATATTTTATTTACAAGCTTTTTTCTGCTGTTGGCTCTCACGATCTCTCATCATCATCACGCATTGATTAGCACAAGTCACAAGTAGTCGCAAGTCGCAAGTCGCAAGCGTCAAGCAGACAAACAAAACCGAGGACAGGTTTTGAATACAAAATCTGAACAGCTGCTCCCCGCTCTTATCGCCTAATGCCACATATTAACTTACCCCTCAGTCAGAATTCGCCGTTCTTAGCGCATAGGCGCTCAAAAATCGACTCAAATCCGACGCGATCATGTCGCAAATTCGATTACATATACGGGCTACGGCCTTGACAACATGTCTTCTATTTCTCTACTGGCACACGTGTAACGGACAGTTTTCGATAGCAACGTCATCGGCATCCGCTGGTGGTGCAGTCGCATCCGCGGGTGGAGTCACAGCAATCGCTCAGCTAGCACAATTTGCAGGCTTTGGTGGCTGGCAGCAGCAGCAGCAGAATGGATACTTTCCAGCACAGCAGCAAGGCGGTTTTGGCTGGCAGACTGGCGGACGAAGACACGGCGCGAGACATCCGCCACCAGCAGGTCCAATGGGTCTCTGGGGCGGTGGCGGCTGGAATGGCGGCGGTGGCTGGAATGGCGGTGGCAGGCAACCGTCTCCTGGTTGGGGTGGTGGCAGACCACATCCGCCTGGATGGGGTGGCTGGGGTAGTGGAGGCGGCAGACAACCGCCACCCGGCTGGGGCAGTGGAGGACACTGGGGCAATGAATCACCACCAACTGGTTGGGTCGATGGCAACGAAGCATATCAGAATGGAAACGGACAACAGCCACCAAATGGTTGGGGAGATGAACCCTCCCAGGCCAGCTGGGGAGATAACAATGGACCGTTCCAGCCGCCACCAACTAATGGAGATGGCAAGGAACAACCCACCACTGATCCACAAACACCAGCAGGTTGGCCATCCAGCAATCCAGTCAATCCAACACCCACGGCACCACTGCCAGTCACACAACCCACCACCGATACGCTGATATCTGGCAAAAATCCACCTCCTCTGATAATTTCACCCACTCCCCCCACGAGACAAGGCGATACGTTGATCATTGGCACAAATCGTCCACCACTGGGACCACCACCAACACCAGAGCCATCCCCAAGATCCATTGAGCTTTCCCGACTACGTCACATCATTTTCCCCAATTCGTTGCAATATGTGCACCCACCAAGTCAGGAGCTACAAACAGAACTGATCGATGTGCGTAGACGTAGATGAGCTGGAGATCTGTTGGATTACTCAGCATTTCTGTGTATACTATAGGTAGATTTAATAACTATACATAAATATTTATATGTCATTTGCAATTTAATAAATACAAACAAAGCAAATTTCAACAATCTCAGAGATTCAATTCGAACTCAAGTTCGCTTTTGTTTGCCTGAGGCTATAAGCTCTCGAAAGTCTACAGACTTTAAACAGGTTCGACGAGCTCAAAAGATCACAAAGTATGCATAAGAAAAGGGCATTAATTTTAAAAATGATGTACACATATATTTTATATTGATGTACTTAACAAACTCGAATAGAGGTAAAAAGACACCATATCCATAACTATAATGCGATGGTCCTTGCACAGTTCTTGGATAGTTCTTATAGGCATTGTTATAACCATATGTTACACTAGCTTCGTAGCCCTGCAGGGTGGGGGCCAGGATAGAGGCCAGACTGTGGATCAGGATAAGGGGCCGGATACGCTCCGGGATAAGAGCCGGACGCTGCATATGCAACTGGATATGAAACAGGATATGTTTCGGGATATGGAACTGAATATGGTCCAGAATATGATGATAATGTTTTTTCTATTAGTTAAATGTTGAATCTTGTTGCAACATTTATTTTTACAATCAAATCTATTATTGTCAATCATTTGACTTTCGTAATTGAACTCTGTTATTATTCACTTGTCAGTGAAATTAAAATTATGTCATTCTATAGTCTGAACTAACTGATAACCTAGCATCGATACCTGGCAATGTGCTAATCCACCCCTGGTTCCCTAGCGGAAACTCATGTAAAACCGATCAAAGTAGATTTAATTAATATACTTAATATTCACATTTAGTTTGCAATCTTGCTCTATGAGCTTGGGAGAATAATCTCTCTAGAATCTAGATGGTAAACATTCTTAACAAGCTCACAAAAAATACAAAATACATGCAAAAAAGGGCAAACATTTTAATAAATTATGTATTAATGTACTTAAGCTATTATTGTAGTAACCGAATTATTAACATATTAACATTAATAACCATGTTGCTTGTAGCCACCTGGATGAGCCTCAGGCTCTGATCTCCTATAACCATGGCCGTAAGTTGGCCCGGTGGGTGCATGGGCATGCGGATACTGTGGTGCACCGTAGTAACCCTTCACTGGACCCTGCACCGGTCTGGGATAGTAGCCATAGGCAGGAGGTGCCTGGGCATAGGGATTGCCGGCAACGACACCAGAGCCATAGCTATGACCTCCACCACCTCCATAGTAATAATCGTAGCCATGCTCATAGCCCTCCTGTATGAGTGGGCCGGATGGTGGCACTGGTCCATAGGGTCCCGGCCGGGCGTAATGCGGCCTATCGTCCAATACGTCCAGCAGCACCTCGGCCATCTTATCGAAGGTGGGCTTAGCCTGTGCACCCAGCAGGAAAGCCAGCAACAGGTAGGTGAATCCAATATTGAGTTGCATCTTTGTTACAGTTAAATGTTTATATGACGATCTTTCACTGAAATCAGACTTATATAGCATGCGGGCCACATGCTGATAATCAAATATACATATATATTGATATTTGTTTACTCATGGAACAACCTTCAGTGATGCTGATGATCCTAACATTAATAGGTCAATCCGATGGTAGTGAACTGAGTGAGAGTATCAGGGCTACGCATTGACGATTTCTAGTTAATAAAAGTCAAGGTTTCGAAGGAAACTGTGGGAATAACCCTCCAAATAAATAAAGTGTAGACAGAAAGTCTGAAATGATAGGAAATAAGAAATTTTTGACTTTGAAAGACTGAATTTTACAATTTGGAAATTTTTTTAATCTTTCAACAAAAATTAACAGTATTACAATTATTATTTTTTTATGTGTAGAAAAAAATCAGCTTTTTAATTTTGAATTAATTGGAGTTAAAGAGCGAGAATAGCATTTAAAAATTCGCTAAAGATGTTATTATATCTGGTTTTTCTTTAGAAATAGGTGGTTTATTTTTTCATATGACAATTAATTATATGTTGTTGCCAGACAGCCCGCGGCATAAATCGCAGCTTAAACAAAAAAGATTGATGAGGAAAACCCCAGTTCTATTTTGAAATTAAATCTATAATTAGCAACGCTTCAATATAAAAAGAGAATCTGCGCTTCGGTTTTGCAAAATCAATCTAATGATGTTGTTATTAGTTTCTCAATGAAACACATCTCAGTCTACAAACTGACCTGATCGATAACCCCAGCAAATCCCGAATCAGTGCGAATCAACTTTAAATATACGAAGCGTGCGCTGTTAAGGTCCAGTTCCATTGGAGGCATCAACATGCGCTGGAGCATTGTCTACGTCCAGCTGCTATTAGCCGTGACTTTTAGCCTGACCCAGGCGTCACACTTTTCGCGCGATGAGAGCAACGAGGAATCCAGGACGGAATTCAACCTGGCCTCCACTTTCAAAGGCGGCATCAGCAGCAATCGTCATCATGAACGCGCCCATCTCAACTCCCAGCTGTATCCGGATTTAGCACAGTTAGCAAACCAACAACAAGGCGGCGATATTGATGCACATTCCGGTCATGAGAGCGGCGGCGTTGGCAACATCGATCTTCGCGCTGGTCCCTATGGAAATAGTGTGGGTTATCCTGCTCAACCATCAGCTGCATGCGGACGTCCTGCGCCAGGCACTCATCCAAATGCGGTGCCAGCTGGATGTCAACAGCCAACTGGAGGACAGGCACCGCCACCAGTCAGATATCCCACTCAATATCCCGCTAATCCCAATCCGCTGGCAGCGGCTCATGCGGGAGGCAATGCACCCGGTGTATATCCAAGCTTTGGACCTCAGCCAGTTGGCTATCAGCCCGCACAGCCTGGCTATCCCTATCCAGGTGTATACCTGCCACAATATCCATCCTATCCACCAGGCTACTACCCAGGCTATGGGCCAGGCACACCAGGCGTGCCTGGCAACCTGCCGGTAGCTGCCCACCCAGAAGCACCGCCCATCAGCTATCAGAATCAACAAAACTACGCACCACATGCGACGCCAGGGCGACGGGATCATTGGGATCACAGCTTCACCATGAAAACCGAGTACTCAGAGGATGGTGTGCACAAGGGACCCTTTGGTGTGCTCAACAATCACGGCGGGCAGGGCTATGGCAGCGGCTTTGGAGGCGGCTATAATGGTGCTTTCAACCGGCCAGGTTACTAAACAAAAACCAAAACACAAGAAACTTATAAGTTATGGTCATAAGTTAGGTGTAAGCTTACCGTCTCGGTGTCAGGTCTAGGAGCAGCTGCTTTAAATAAACTTGATTTCTGCACACAAACACAGCGAAAACCAAAGTAATTAGCCATGTACGTCGGTTGCACCTTGAGCAAGAGGACGACAGCAACACGAGGACAACTTTATGCCTTTGTCCTGTACATACATAAAGGGCACCCTACCTTGCGAACCGGAAAACAACTAAAAACACGACTCGAAGAAGAAGTAACATGCATTTGCAGTTGCCTCATAGAGTTTCGCTGAGAGGAAGCATACAAAAGGAAATAAAACTACCTGGCTGCAGGCAGCCGAAAATGCGGCAGCAGCAGCAGCAGCACAAGAGCACAATGCCCGGCAACTGGAAAGGTGGTAGAAAACGTCAAGGAGACAGACAGCAAGACGGACAAGCAGTCAGACAGACAAGCAGTCAGACAGACGTGAAGGCCCTTTTTCAGGCTCAATTGCAGCAGCAGAAATCGGTTATGTATGCAGTGATTTTTTGGACAAAGACGAAAACGGGAACGGTAATGGGAACAGCCAGCGACGATGTCTTGCGGCGCATGCGCAGCCTGCCCAAAATCTAATTTGGCGCTAAAAACAAGCAGACGAGCGCGCCAAAAAAAAATTAAAAAGGAAGAGTCTGTAAATATATAGATTATTGATTTGAATGTGTGTGTGTGTGACAAAGGTAATAGACTCACCTGAATAAAATCAATGAGAACTAGAGCTGCACACAATATATGAGCTGTAAATAATATATATACAGACTTCTTTCGATGTCAAGCAACCTACGTTGAACTCTCTGGAATAGCCACCCTCTCTGTCTTCAATATATTGACATTATTTGAATGGACATAAAAATGTGTGTTTATTAGTTTTTCTTGACTGGCAGCATACCTGCATACATACATACAATGCATACATACATACATATATAGATAACATGGCATACGGAATACATAATACATAATTAGTTACATTTCATTTACCATTGAAAAATATCATGAAATGTTAACAACAACTACAACAATTACATACATAAAATTGGAACTGGAATTGGGCCAGCTGTGGAGTTGGAGGGTCCCGGTTAGTTGTTAGTTATATAGTATCTGAAGAATTGTAATATAGTTAAACGTATAATCCATGTCAGGCTTTGGTGTCCACCATCAGAGCAAACGGTTGGCGATTGCGATTGCTTAAAATATGGGTGTAAAATTTATTAATGTTTGTTCTGATTATAAATAGCATTCATTTAAATATATATATAGCATATGGGGTCGGGATTTGCGTAACAGCTTTTTGCTGCATAAATGTAAACGATAAACATAAAATGTAAACAATGAGAATGTTAAATGTAATAGTTATTTTAAAAGTCATAAATGTAAATCAATAAAGAAGATGATCAGCAAACAAATTACAAATTAAAATCAAATTGAATACAGATAAGATATACATGATAATGGATTGGCTTTTTGCGTTTTTTTTTGTGCTTGTTTTTTGTTGTTTTTTTTTTTGGTTTTTGTTGGTCTGTATCTAATAGAATGCAGCGTCTTAATGCCTAAGTGAAGCGTAACATTTTTGTTGCTCATTATCAAATTTGGCTAAATGGCAAAAGCCCGCTCTCTGCTCAGGTGGGGCACAACAGCTTGTATTCGTCCAGATCGAGATTGTCTTGGAACATCTCCTGAATGGTGAGCAGCGGCACTTTGGCCACCTCATGGAATATCTTATGCGAATATTTATTTCTTATCGTCTTTATACTAGGACGCAGCTTTCGATGTAATCCCACATTCAGCACCGGAACAATCTCGGCAAAGTCCGTCAGCTGATAGCCCGTGTAGTATACAAGTGTCGATGTCCAGGTCAGCTCGTGCAGATTGGCGGCGCCTCCATGCATTCGCAACGCCATGAAGAGGGCAGCCGATGCCAGTTGCGAGTCACTGAAGCGAATGGTGGCATAATCCATCAGCGACAACTCTAGTATGTAACGTGCCAGGGTGAGTGTGGGCATTTGGACTTGGGCACATCTGGCGTAGCGGCGCAAGAAGCGATAAGAGAGCGGTATGCCGAGATCGTATTTGATGGTGCGCAACGTTTCCATCTCCATTTTGACGAGCTCGTCATGATTGTACGCCCCATCGCATATATATAAAAAATCCTCTATTAGAGGGGGCTGGCGTTCGTCATATTTACAGGCGATGAAAAAGGCAGAGGCGCCCAAAAGCTGCAGTTTCTCCTTGTTGATCACCTTGCGGCACAAGTAGAGATCAACAACTTTGACAGCCAGATAGAGCGTCTCATGGTTAAGCTCAAATGTCTCCTGCACCTCCACCATCCAGTCGACCAGCAGGGTTCGCATCCAGGTTGTCAAATGGATCTGCTGTGGCATATAGTCAACAATGGGGAACTCTGGTTCGCGCATTTTCATATAGTTGAATATGTCCATGGCATAGTGTGACACCTGGAACGGATCATCCCAGTTCTTGCGATCAAAGTCCTCCACATCAGAGGGCACGGGCGGAGGCAAGGGCATAACCAAGGCAGCAGCAGCGGATGCC
The DNA here is from genome assembly GCA_035045305.1 of Drosophila maculinotata. Lineage (NCBI taxonomy): Eukaryota > Metazoa > Arthropoda > Insecta > Diptera > Drosophilidae > Drosophila > Drosophila maculinotata. The sequence continues at coordinate 2,286,320 of JAWNPD010000649.1, read as the reverse complement.
CTAAGCATCGACTGTTGCGTTGTTGGCTGTTCAGTCTTTTGTTGCAGTTTAGCAGAGCGGCGACGCGCTGCCTCAAAGTTGCCGGACAGACGCATAGATTCGCAGCTGGAGACATCCTCCAAAGCGGACATGTAGAGGCTCTCCTCAGTCTTGTTAAAATCATTCGAGATGCGGCGTACCGGCTTGATGACAGCTGCCGTGGGAGGAGGAGGCTTTGGTATGGCCATCGGAGGCAAAGGCCCTGCACCTGGTTCGATCAAAGTGGGCATGGCTTTCTTGGCGGCAACTGGCGGTGGCTTGCGTCCCTTTTGACGCGCCAGCGCCTCCTCGAACATGTCCAGCACCTTATGACAGTTCTCCACCGCATCCTCTGTCTTGCTGGAGGCGCGCGTCATTATTTTGTTGGCCGGCGGAGGTGGGGCTACGACTGCCGGAGCAGGGGCTTGGAGCGGCTTCTTAACCAGCTGCTGTTGTTGTTGCTGCTTGGCATCCTCCTCGTTGGGATGCAGCGTCATGGTCTTCACATTGTTGGTCAAATTTCCAAGCGCCGTTCGTTTAATTTTATCATTTTTTATGGGACTATTGTCTGCCTTGCGTTTTGTCCGCTTTTGGAGATTCTCCAGATTGGGATCTATGTTGGCATTTGTTGCCCGACGGCTCAGCCCCTTGCCCCGCACCCCCGCAATGAGGGGTAGATTTGTTGTACCCTTTGTTGGCGCCATTTTGAATTTGTGAATTTGTGTGTTGTTGCTGTGGCGATCCTCGCTTTGTCCTTTTTGTTGTATTTAATTAGTAAAAAGTAGCACTTTCTTTTTTTGGTACTTTGGCTTTCGCTACTTGTGAGAAATTTGTAGCAATTTTTTAGTTGTGTACTGTTTTTTTTTTTAATTTGTGTCGTTGCTGCACACAAAACTCACTTTTCACTATGAAGCTTAGCCGCTCTGCTCCTAACGGCGCTTGCAAAGATACAAAAAGCGAAAAACAGCGCCAGCTGCAGTTGTCAAAATTAAAACGTGAAGTTGGCTGCAGCGTCTGTTTCTAGGGTTGTCTTGTTGAACATGTAATTTAACGGTGCCAGCGTGCTGAAAACACTGGGTGCGCAACTGATCGCGTAGTGTCCTTTTAGTTGTAAACGATCTGGCAACCAGCAACAGCTAAATAAATAAGATCCGATGCAGCAAAATTTTAGCATTAAATTTGAATTTAACGTACAACATGTAGATAGAAAATGTATTATGCTTATATTTTATAAATGCCGAAAACCGTATTTTTGCTGGAATAAGCTAGATTGAGTAATAAGTCGAATCACAAATAAAAATAGTTCAAATTATATAAGTACTAATTTATCTCGCAATGTCATTCCAATTGTAGACAATCTGGCAAGGCAGCTAGCTTGAATCAAAACCGATGCATCACAATGCAGCATTAAATTTGAATTTAACGTCCAAAAAATTGCAATATGAAATGAGTAATAATTATATTTTATCCCTGAATATCAATATGCATTAATGCCAATTTAGGCTGAGAGATGTTAGTTAACGCTGTTAACACATATAATTATGTTTAATAAATAAAGAAAATCGCAATATTATAAGTTATGTTGTGGTTTTAATTAGACTAATCACAGATAAAAAGAGTTAGAACTTGATACTACTTCCAAAGCTTGATTACACCGTCGCGCGATGCTGACGCAACATAAATCTGACCCTTATCCTTGCACATGAGCAAATCGGTAATCGCATCGTGATGGCTTGCTTTGGGCATATCCGGTCCTGATCTGGGACTTTCCTCAATTGAAGTGCGCAACTGTTGCGAGTCACCGGCACTGTTTTTAGGAATGATTTGCTCCTCAATCACCTGACTGCCATCGATGAGTCGGGCGCTAAATAAACCCATGATTAATACAGATTAATGATTGATGGAAAGTGATTTCACATACCTATAGTTAAAGGACACATTGGTTAAATTATCATTTGCCGCTGGCACTTTCAATGCCGAGTTCTTTGGCGTTCCTATGTCCCAGTACCTGATGCGCTGATCCGAGCTACCCGTCAGAATAAAAGGCGAGCCGTCGACAACTCCGCTCAATATACCACAAGTTGTGGCCGGATCGTTGAGACTGGTATTGGTTAGCACCGGTGCCGAGCTGGCCCAGAGCACCGTTTGCCGTTGACCCGTCTCAATGTTCCACACGGATACCTCATTATTGGACTGCGAGGCGGAAATCAAATACGATGGCTCCGTGGGATGGCAGGCGACTTTACGTATCCACGAGTCAGCCGGATGCTTGATCTCTGTAATGGGCAGCCGGAAACGCAGATCCCAGCAGATGTGCTTGCCACCGCTGGTGCCAGTTGCCAGCCAGGAGCCCGTGGGATCCGCACAGATAGTCGTAATGACGCCGTGACGCAGCTCGTTCTGCAAACGCCAGGCGCTATGCTGCATGCGAGTGTCCCAGGCCACAATGCCACCATAGAGTGTGGCATAAACAATGACACTCTGCGCCGCCTGGTCATAGGCATGCATATCCACAACAGGACCGTCGTTATACTCACTGTAGATAAAGGAAGATTGTTAAAGACTTTAAATAAGAATCAATTTATCCATTTCTACTTCTGATCCAATGCCTGTTGCAGCGTCATCTTGGTGGAATTGCGATCGATGCGCATTATAAGCAAACTGCCATCCTTGCCGCCCACAGCCAACGATTGTCCTGCGTCGCAGGCGGCCAGAGCATAAATGGGCGTATGGGCGGAATAAACCTGACGTGATTTATTGATGCCCTGATTGCCATTCAGTTTGCTGCAGTCCCACAGTCGCACAGTACCGTCGATGCTGCCGCTGGCAAAGAGCGAGCCGTCGGGACGCAGCGGTGCCAGCTTAATCACCGACTCAGAATGCTCATGCAGATGTGCCACCAGTGTGCCATTGAGACGCCAATTGGATGGATACGGCGTAAGCAGCTTATCGTAGTTGCAGCGCTGGGAAAGTGCCAGCACATTATAGCGACGCTTGATCTTCAGCCTCAGCGACTCCAAGTCCTTGCAGCACTCAGAGGAGCGTTCCAGCGAGTAGTTGCGATCTGGCATGGTATATTCACCCAAGGAGGTGGCAGCGCTCACCGTTGTTGCCGGCACACCGAGTACCATTACGCCGGAGGCGGGACTGCCGGAAGAGCCAGCGGTTAAGTGGGGAGTGACGGCCGCATCTGCAGCGGGTGAGACCAGCGTTGGAGCATGTGCATCATTGGTTCCTAAAAATAATATTTATACATTGTAAAATAGCAAGAAAGATTTTAATCTTACGATTATCCAGCTGCATTTTGTTAGCCTTATCCGCCAGCGGATATTCGTGGCAGCCAACTTGTTTCCGACTGACCACAATACGTCCGTTGGCCAAGCCCGAATCGTCAGGATCCTGTAGCGACTTGTGCTTGAGAGATATCAAAAAGGGTTTCATTGCCAACAGTTGTAGCTCTATGGTGTCCGTCAAGCCCTCCGAGTTGAGTCGCCGGAAAAGCTGTAGTGTTTTGGAAATGTGAGTGGTTCGCTTGGAACGACCGAAATTGCCAAAGCACTTACATTGCGAAGAGTTTGGCCCATGTTCTCGTATTGCGACTGGGCGCTGTGCCGTGTATTGCCGCGGAGGCGCACCCGATCCTCCAAAGCGCCAACAAAGTGAAAAATGTCCTGGAAGCGCAGCACGCTGTCAAAGATCTGCCTAGGTATAGGCGGCAGCAGACAGTCCAACAAAATATGCGGCTTCTCCACTTGAATAAGCGGCGCCTTCAGGAATCTACCAATAGCTGGCATAATCTTACACTGGACATCAATGGCGGTCAGATTGCGCGCTGTGGTGGCAATCATGCCACAGATCTCATGACGCACCCACAAATTCGGATGACACATATAGCAAGCGGTCTCATTTACAATATCAGTTACCGTCGGCTTCCTTATGTGGCCCAATTCAATTAAAATTGTTACAGCGCGAATAGCCTTGGCAATGACGAACTCCTCGCGATCCGTGAATCCCTGTTGCAACAGTGGCACCAATATATCCGATGCCTGCCAGCCCACATAGCCGGCCACGCCAGCGATGTTATCATAAAAGGCGCCACGCAGATTCTTGTCTTCGTCATTGAGGAACGTCATAATATGCGAGAGTATTACATCGTTGGCCTTCTCCTTGCCAAAGAAGGCGCACAGATCGCATATGCCCGACTCCATTAGCGTCTGCTTGACAATGGGCTGCGTGTCCGTCAGCAAACTGAGCACCTCCTGGCGCACAATATCATGCAGAGCATTCAGCTCCGCCTCATAGCGTGGCGTCAGCATTTCATTAGGAGCATTGCGCTGCGTCTCCTCCAGAAAATAGACGGCACTCTTAGCCAGCGCTGCAATGTTGCGGGCAAAGGCTACACGAACAATTACCGCACTCGATTCGCTGGCCAGGTTGGCGATGTAGGGCAGTATGTATTCAGGGAATACATTGGCATCGCTGCGTGGAATGTCCTTGACCATGCTCAGGCAGGCCGTCAGCGTTTCGATGGCCTGAACCTGCACCTTCGCTGTTGACTTTTTTGCCAGATTCAGCTAAAATGGATTAAATCAGAAAGATAAGTTATCATAACCATATTATTTTGACCCATGTAAGGATATTGATTACTAATTCACAACATACAATATAGGGCAATATGCGATCCAATATGGTCTCCGATGTGGTATACTTGGATAGCTTTTGCAGCAGCTGCAATGCAGCGATTTTCGTGCTGGATTGCTTCAGACCTCGAATGCAAGACGTGACCACTGAGATGATTAGAATAAGTCCGTCCTGTTCCGGCGGCAGTCGCTCGCATTTAACTGGATCCTTTTTCTCCATGCTCTGCTGGTCCTCCTCACCGGGCGTCAAGTCCTGTGCTTGGGTCAGCACCTTGATGCAGTGTCCAATGTCCTTGTGTAGACACTGTATCTTATCATCTGGCGTCATAATGGGCGTCGATGAGAACATTTGTAAATACGACTGCAGAAATGAGTAAAAGTATTCCGGAAATAGTTGATTACGCTCCTGATCCAAATAATCTTCAGCGCTCTTGCGGTTCATTGCATTAATGTCAATCATCGAAGCGAGCAGATTGCGTAGCCGCTCGTTCTCTATGCCAGCCAGATGCTTCTCCACTAGCTCCCGTTCACCAAGTCTATAGGCAAGCAACTGAGACAGCTCAAATGGAGCAGTGCCCTCCGACCACAGCTCCAGCAAGGCACAGCTGCAAATAGTAAACGAATCAATAGAGTTCTTTATTTATTTATAAGACTTACCCAGCGGAAAATATATCCATAGCCGGCTGCAAAGTATTACCAGCATATGAGGTCGGCACACGTATTATGGAATCCGAGTGTATTACGGACATATTTGCATTATAGGGATCATCCTCCGAGGACAGCGTCTTGACAAACCGTTCTGGTGCTATATAGCAGGTGCGACGTCTACTGGTATCAAAGAAATAGGTGTAATCAGCTGGATTATCTTCCGGCAGATATGTTGGCTTGAAAGAGGCAAAATCCGACAACAGAATCCAATTCCAAGAGGTTATCAAGATGTTCTCCAGCTTAATATCGCCATGGCAAATCTTTTGCTTGTGACACTGATTCAAGGCGCACAGTATCTGAAAGGTAATCCACTTTTTCTCCAGCACAGTGAGAAATGGTCGGGTGGAGACGCGATCATATAAGCTATGCTTAACATACTCCCGCATTATATAGGCCGCCTTGTCGATAAGCTGGATGGGAATGGTTAAAGGTAAAGTTAAAGTTAGCTCTTAGCTGGGAAAATACAATTTCGCACAAACCTCCACCCTTTGAAAGGGTAAACAATTAACGGCATTAGCTAAACTTAATGTTTTCTTGATGCTCTCCAAGCGCTCCTTGTGATCTTCTAACGGTAATGTTGGATCATGTTTGACAAACACTTTGACAACTATTAAACCCTCATCGGTTTTAGCTTTGGCGACTTTAAAGAAACGCGTACTGCCCATGCTGTGTGGGTGGATCAAACATATTAATATTTACATACAAACATACAATAAAACTGGTACATTTATTATTTGTTGGTACATTGGATCACTTTTATCGAAAATAGTACATTTGGAAATATGGGACAAAATATTTTCTTCAAGTGGCAGCACTGTGCTTATATGTACAATGTACATATGTATTTATGTAGATATCATAGTCATAATCAGCTGTTTAAAAAATATACTCACTTTAGGTCGAAGATAATTTCGTTGCCAAACTGGCCTGAAAAGTAGTGTTCCACTGCATAGATCTGCGATGGTGCAATGCCAACCAATTGATTACCCATTGTGCTGGCATTTGCACGTTACTGCTGGCCAAAAAGAATGAGTTTATTTATATTTTGATTTGTTTTCAATTAAGAAAATTGAGCTGCGACTTTTTCTTGTTGTCGTGTTTTCGTGCAGAGTTGCCAAATACTAAGTGTGAAGAAGTGTTGGTAAATGTAAACAGCTGTTGTGCGTGCGATAGTTGTGGTTCCTATCGATTAGTTGCTAAAATGCGCGCTAAGCTAGTTTTTGAACAGAGATAAGAAACACAAACGTCAGCATCTGATTAAAGGGCAAAGACCTAAAGAGAACGGCTACAAACTGCAGCTTCAGCTAAACGTGTTTTGATTTGAAATCGTATAAATTGCAGCGCCATTGATGCACAAGGAATAGTTGAACTTAGTATTCACATGATGCATCTTTCGTATTTTCTGTACGTTTTCGCCTGTACGTTGGTCCTGGCTCAGGCGGGCACCTGGCGTCAGTCGGAGGATTACAATACGAGTGATGAGGAAGCCAGGCCCAGCTGGACACACAGGCACTCTGACATCTGGCCCTGCGATGTGGCCGATTACCCAGAAGCCTATCTGCTCATACACAAAGTAGAGAAGCGTCTGGAGCGAGTGGACGACGCCCAGCTAAAAAGACAAGTTGTGGACTATGTTGTCAACCAGCTGAGGCAATGCAAAACCGGCAGCGAAATGGACGAGCACTGCGTCAAGCGCTCCATCGGCTATGCCATGTCCTTTATCAGTCGCCATAAACATGAATAGATTTAAAAAAAATATATATGTATCAAAATAAATAAGTGCATACAAAGCTGAAATGTCCGCTAAGCTAGTTTTTGAACTGAGATTACAAACACAAATGTCAGCATCGGACTTAAGGGCAAAGACCAAGCGAAACTGCAGCTTCAGCTAACCTTCTATTAATTAGCATATGTATAAATTTCAGCAGTTGCATTAAGTATTCACATAGTGCAACCTTCATATTTTCTATTGATTGCCTGCCCTTTGGTCGTCAGCTGGAGGATTACAATTCAAGTAATAAGGAAGTCAGGCGCAGGTCACACAGGCTCTGCGATTTGGGCCATTACTCAGGAGCCATTCGGCAATATCGGCCAGGAATTTGAGAAGCTTCTGGTGGAAGTGAGCGGCGAGAAGCAAGCTACGGACGATTGTCGCGGGATGTTAAGCAATGCGATAGGGTACTAGCAAAACAAAGACTATATATCAAAATAAATAAATGCATAACAAAGAAAAAACATAAATTATAATGGAGCAGCAGGAGGAGTCAGCCTTCGATCCTTTTCCCGCCTGCCAAACTTGCTATTGGTGTACAATTGATCCTTGAATCGTTCCCTGCGCTCATCGTCCAACCTAAAACGTCGCAGTATATCACGTCTATCAAAAATGGACATGGTTATATCCTGACAATCGCGCGAGGGTTGACAAAAAGTCCAACTTCCAAAGATGGTATCGATGCAACCACATTTGCGACAGAAACCGACAAAGGTGCCCATCAAAGTGGAGTTGATTTTGCGACAGGATAACGTTATGGGACCTCCTAAAGTACTTAAAGCATGTCCTGTGAATATCCAATCGTTTATGTTCTCAATCATTTCATGGGCACGTGGTGGCAGCGTCTCGTGTATGGATACATTCAATTGTTTGACTTCAGATGGTTTTGTGTCGAAATGATCTTTGATTTGTGCCGGCGTGATTTTAACACACTGTCTTTTGGTTCTTTTTGGCTGATAGCAGGTGGGTTTGGGCTCCTCCGGTACGTGTTTGTTGTCGTCCCTGATGTTGATGCGTATGCCCAGCAGCATGGACTCCCAGGAGCCTGTTAATTCACAAGGAGCCCCTGATAAAGAGTAAATATTTTTATATGCATTTCAAACCTTAGGTATCTGCTAACCGTCTGTTGGATCGGCGAAGCAGCAAGGAAGTTTCTGGTCTGCTGGTCCCGGATTCAAGTTCGCATCCTGTATGGCCTGCAGTCGCTGCAGTATCTTCTCCAACACGGGTGTTAGATTTGCCGGCGCTGGTGGACTAATTGCTGGCTTGAGATTCGATCCTGACATTGGTACTTGGCATCCGTTGGTCTGGCTTGCTTTTTAAAAATCTTCGTAAGCCCGAGTTGCAGCATTAATCGAAACTACTTACCTAAGTTGGACTCCATGCTGGCGCCACTAGAGGCGGCAATACGCTGAGCCATCTCCACGGGCGAAACATTCAATTGCCTGGCCATATTCTCAATCATCCTACCTCCCGTTTCGGGCGTCTGTCCAAATTTATTGACCAGCACTTCCGGAAAGGCAAAATTAGAGGGCGTGCTATCAAATCCGTTGGCCAAACCACGCTTTAAGGTCTTTCTGATATTCAATGAACGATGCCTGGCTTGGAATATTTTAAGGATATGCTGCAGCTGCTTCTGGTTCTTGTTAGTTACAGCCGTAGGCTTTCTACTTTTTTGCAAAGAGTTACCGCTGACCACTGGCGGCATCTCAATCTTGGGATTTGGCTCGGAAGTAAGCGTCGCATTGGGTTCCCGATTGCTCAGTTTGATGGCAGTGTCATTAGCGACCGGCTGTGGTATTGCTGGATCTTTGGCCAATATCGGAGCCTTTGTTGCTGGTGCAGTTTTTGGTTTACTACCCGACCTCATCAGAGGCACATCATTCCAAACCATCTGCCTCTGCTTCGAGTTGTTCAAGTAATACGGCTTTAGGCCGCCGTTCAATGTGTTCTCCTTGTTCAACTTCAGGCATGTTTCCATATCTTTGACATCATCATTACTATTACCCGATTTCGCATCGGGCGCACCCGAATTATTCACAACGGCCAAGTTGGCTCCTTTCATCTCTCCACAATGACAAGGTATCAATCCGTTGGATATTTCAATCGTATCACCATCGATATCCAGGTTGGCCGGTCGCGTTGCCTCACAATGACAGGGTGTTGGATCTTTGCCAATCTTCGGTCCACCATTGTCGATGGACATGTGAGCAGACTTCACTGCATCGCAACGGCATTGGGTCAGTTGGGTGAGTTTGCTGGGTAGCTCATTTAGGGATTTGCGCGGATGTTTGTGTGCCTGCAAAATGCCATTCAGCTTTTTCCTGTACTCCTCATAGAGACCGCCAGTTTTCACATCCGCCATATCGGGAGCCACCCGTTTAAATTTGCTCGATGGCCGTTCCTGGATTCCAATGATCTTGTGTTGACTTTGGCCAGCTGGGGCCAGATTATCGTTTACTGTTAGTTTATTGATGTTGATTAAACTTTCACTTTCGGGATTCATTCCGTCGTTGATGGCTTTGACAATTTCATCCACAGGATTCGATTGTTTGAGATTCTCAACAATGTTCACCAGCTCATTCAATGCAGTCAGGCGAAAGGGCTTGGATGTAGATATGGTCTTCTGTCCAAGCAAGTTGAAGCTCCTGGACTCGGTTGCAGGTCTCTTCCACGCCTTCATAAACTCCGTATATACACGATTTAACTCCAAAAGGCGCTCTTCAGGCGAATCAATAGCATCCAGATTGTCAAATGGCCTGGGAAGTGACTTTAACGGATCCACACTTGCTTTTGAAAATACATTCATTTTGACTATAGCCATGTCCTCCACATTTGGGCGTTTGATATCCGGCTTCTTCTTGGCATCCTTGAATTTCTCGACGCGCACACATTTCGCATCCATTACATTGCGTTCCGTTGAGGCATCAACTTTGATGGGTAAAGCAGATAACAATTTGGTTTTCTTTGGCTCCTTAGCCTTTTCTTTAGGGTTCTCAGCCGGAGCAGATGAGTCTGCTGTTTTCTCCATCACAGTAGTCAGTGTCTTATGCGATTCCACAAGTTTCTTCAAGGAGTCCGCATCATTTTCTTCGACTAAAGCCGTTTTTTTGCCTATTTGACCCACATCCATTTTGATATCACCACCCCCACCCACCAGCACCCTGTACGCACTATAGAGACGGGGAATATCCACTTTACTGTTGCCAGACATTCGCTTCCAGGTGGCCGACTCGCTGTGGGGTAGATTTTGTGGCTGCCTTTGATGCATCTGATTCATTTTACTAGCGTCCGTGGGAATCGAAGCAAGCAGCAATATGTATAAGATTGTTATTTGAAATCTGTGCTGTAGATCAGGCCAAGCGGACATTTCATTTTATGCCGCCAATATTCAAACATTTGGCAAGCAGCACCAACTATTTCAAAATTTTCAATCGTAGTGTAATATTTTTTCTAGCTGCTTACTAAAACTGTTTGCTTACAATCGGACATATAACTCAAACCGAGATCTAGACAGTTAGATATTTTTTTATGGAGCAGGAACAATTTTTCAGATCCTTTTCCCGCCTGCCATTCATAAGGAGCACCTGATAAAGAGTAAATATTTGTATATGCATTTCCAACCTAAGGTATCTGATGGGCAAAGCATCTAAGTAGTTTCTTCGCTGATCCCCCTGCAGTGGACAAATTTGACCATAAATGATTGTTGCATATGTACATATATAATCATTAAGCGTGTGTTGTATGCTTGGTGGTAATTGTTTCCGCAAGTGTACAAATTTATTCAGACAATATAAAATTATTTACTGATTTCATAAATTTATATTTTATTTATATATATAATAGCGATTTCGTCAGATTATCGAAAAATTTGTATCTCAATTGTAAAATCCAACAATTAATAATTTGGTCAGATCAGAGAAAAGATATTTTTTGTAGTGTTAAAGTTTGGAAACCATAATTTATTCGATATTTATGTTGAATGTGTTAGAATCTACTTCAACTTCCGCTTGTTTTTTTTCTAATCCCATTATTTGATCGCTGATCTCCATATAGGGATAGTAAACGTTCACATGCGGCACAAATGATTCCTTGATCACCTGCGGCGAAGTCCAGCGCAATAAATATTGTGGACTGCCCAGCTTCTCATTGGTGCCGGTCATATGTCCAGCTCCAAATGGTTGCTGTCCCACTATGGAGCCAGTGCACTTGTCGTTAATGTTCAGGTTGCCCACATTGGATTTGAATGCATCGCACGCTTCCTGGATAAATATATCATCGGTGGCAAAAACGGAGCCCGTTAGACCGTGATTAATCTGAGCCACCTTCTCCAGAAGATTATACAATTGATTGTCCCTATAGACGTGCACGCAGAGTATGGGTCCCATCAGCTCCTTGGCGCAAATGAAGTCATCCAGGTCGGTGACGAGCACAATGGTGGGATCCACGTAGTAGCCACGTCCCTTGCTACAGTGGCCGCCGAGCAGTATTTTACAATTGGGATTATTATGTATGTATTTCAGATACATGAAAATGCGATCATATGCACTCTTGTCAATCAAGGCCGAGTAAAAGCAGTCACAGTATGTGGCATCGCTGACAAACAATTTGCTTGTTATGTTCAACAGTGGCTTCTCAATCTCTGCCTTCCATCTCGACTCGGGCACGTAGAGCATCGAGCAGGAGGAGCACTTTTGACCGGCATACTCGAAAGCAGCGCGGATCGTGCAGGCAACAGCAACATCCGTGTTTGCCGACGAATGCACAAAGTGAAAGTTCTTGCCACCGCAATCGCCGACCAAACGGGGATAGTTTTTATATTTATCAATTTTCTCGCCAACCAGTTTCCAGAGAACTTTCAGCACTTCCGCGGTGCCGGTGAAGTGAATCCCCGCCAGATTAGGACTGCGCGTTATAATCTTGGAAAAGCAAGTCGGTGCAGCGGGGATGAAGTTAACGACGCCATCTGGCACACCGGCCTCCCGCATCGCCTTGAACACATACCAATTGGACAATATGGCCGAGTCGGAGGGTTTCCAGAGCACGGCATTGCCCATCAGCGCGGGTGTATAGGCCAAATTGCCAGCAATGCTGGTATAATTAAATGGACTTATTGCGGCAACAAAGCCGCTAAGACCTCGTAATAACATATGGTTGTGACAGGCATCGGGATGATCGTTCACTGGCTCATAGTTGGCCAGATCGCGTAGATAAATGGGATTAATACGCATAAGGTCCACCAGCTCGGCGACATCCATCTCGGCCTGACAGAGGGTCTTACCCTGGCCAACCATCGTTGCCGCCACAATCTGGAAGCGATATTTCGTGGAAATCAGATCGGCTGCTTTCTCCCAAATGGCAATGCGTTCGCTTAGCTTTGTTTTATCCCACTCCGCTTGTGCCCTACATGCCGAATCAATGGCAGAATCGATGGTCTTTACATTGGCGTGATTGTAACTGTTTAAGGAATAATTAATTAATAAATATAAATAGACAGCAAAGAAGTTTAAATCTTACCGGGCTATATAATGGTGTATACTGTATGGCACGTTCTGCACTTTGTCGCATTTGTCGTAAATTTCCTTGCCATCTATTACGATTGGGACGGGTTCTGTTCTGTTGAGCATTTCCGATAGCGCTGATTTTACTTTGACACGCTCCTCAGAACCACTTTCATATTTCAACAGACGCTCATTTTGAATCGGCAGCATTTTGAAATGTTCTGTTCTTACATTATGTTGCACGTAGTGGCGTACTGATGAAAACGCCACTCCATTTCCACAATTTAAGGACGATCTGAAACCGTAAGCGAATATTTAAACAATGACCGGCAAAACGTACATATATCGATATAGCTATCGAACAGCTATCAGTGTTGTACATCTGGCAACGCTGCCCAACAGCTGATGTTATTTTGATAAATATGCATCGCTGTTTCTTTATGCAATAATAAAACTATTGCATTTGATAAATAAACATGCAACTTACGCGTATTTTGCTGAAGCCTCGAGCTTCCGAAGTGCTAACAGCTTACTTAAAACAGTGTCACGAGCCATTCTGGACGTCATATTTTGTTAAAGTGAGTCCGCGTTCGACTTTTAAAATTTAACAGGTTTCAAATTTTTATTGAACTCAGTTTAAGGATGTTCAGAATGATCAGCGGGGAATGTCGCACTTCAATTGGACACTGGATACGGGCACAAATTATCATATACTACGCACTGGCTGTTATCCGTATATGAAATATCATTGCAGCAAACGCGAAGTTGAGGATCTTTCACTCGAGGATAAATTCTTTCGATTTCTAAAGGTGATTAATTTGGGTAAGTGGCCTAAATCGGATTTAGATATTGTTTGATGTATGTTTGTGTGGATGTGAATCAAACCGTACTCCCGTACTCGTCGCAGGCCTCCCTATGCTCTTCTATGGACTGGCAGCAATTCGTCTAATAAGCCACAAAGAGATCGTTCGTATCAGCAATAAGGTGGAGGTGCCTATTTATTTTCTGTATGCGGAGGACAAGGGGTCTAGATTTTGAATTTTAAAATGTAAGTGATCTAAATCTGAAATGTAATGCGTAGAAAATACATTTCCTTTTCTATATATCACTCGAATATATATATTTATATTGTCTGACAATAACAACATAGCAACGTTTTCAATTACTTTCAACAATATCGTAAAACCGAAAAAACAAAATGCCATTAGCTTAATTCTTGCAGTCCGCTGTGGGATTCTCACAGGTGTCATCATAATTGTCTAGCAATAGTGGCTCCAGCGAGGCCCCAAATTGACTCAGCGAACAGGGTGCATCACAATTGGGTATGCTCAGCTCCTTGGGAAACTTGTCCTCGCTGTTAAAGTAGTATACCAGCTAGCCAGATGGATAAATAAATAACGAGATTATGCCACAAAATTAGATTCCAATTTACCTTCACTTCGAAATCACCATCACTGAATGATTTGCTGTGGTGCAGCTCAAAAACCAATGCTGCGGCATATTCCGGCAGCTTTGCCGTCTGGTCCAAAATCCCTAGGGAATTCATCACATTCACCAGCGTAACGTCATGAGCGGCATATAGAAATATCTTGCGATCGGGATTCAAATTCTTTCTGCGTTTGTTTTGCATTTTCTTGAGTATTTCGGTGAGAAAAGCGCCGCCCTTAATCCGCTTCATAAGATGTGTTTCAGTAAATAGGGCATAACTACGCTCAGCTAACGGCCTTATTTCCTCCGGATATATATTCTCCGTCCAATCGGGCAGCGCCAGACTAACTTCCTCTTCGGTTTTGAGTGTGGTATATAAAAGCTCGACGTCCAACACAGTAGAAATGTTCTGTAAGATTTACAAATAGCATTAGAACAGGTTCAGAGTGCTCTAGTCGAATGCGTCCGACTTTAGGGCAAACAAGTAAGAGTGCTCTAGTCGATATAGCCCGACTAGGATATACCCAGGTCTTACATTTATTCATAATTATTTATCTGCATTCATACATAGAAATTGATTAACTTATTTCTTTATTACTTAATGGGGTCGGAAATGATGTTACATGTTATATTTTTGCAAAAATGAGTTTTACCAAATGGTTATAATATAAATGCAAGATTTTTTAAAAAGCAGATAATTACATCGAGTTACACGATCGGTTTAATTTTGGGAAAGTTATGGCAGTTCAAAGGTCTAAAGTTGCAAATATAAATGAGTAAGGGTGCTCGACTAGGATATAAAAAAAAAACGCAGTTGCGCGCTTTTTGCATTTGCTGTGTTACATTGAATAACTTCTTTTTTTATTGTCCGATCGTAATGAAATTTGTAAGACATAGAGATGGCATATTAATGTCATGAATGGAGTTATCCAAAAAGTCAAATATTCTTTACTTATGTATGCTATACGAGAATATACAAATATGCAAATGCTCTTATAACTTTCAAGTTATGTCCAAAAATCACTGGTCTGGAATTAAAAGGTATCAATAACTATTGAACGGTACGAGTTATCGAAGAAATATAATAAACTTGTATTGACCCGGCAATTCGAGAATTTATATTCCGGGTATTAAAACGAGGGTTAATAATCGATATTTATTGATTTGGGAGGAACGGGGAAAGCTAAAGGGAAATCTACCATAAACTTCATCGGCGTTTTAAATTAATATGTTATAGTCGCTTTCATAGGATACGATAGGAAGAGTCTTTTGGATTTTTGATTACCTTGCCTGTATTTTTGCTAAGCAGCTTGTATAGAGCCTTGTTATCCTCATTCAGCTGTTCCAGCTCTGGTGGCGGACTTTTGTATAGCTTCTGTAGAATATTATCATATTTGGCACAGGGCTTCTTTTGCGCCAACAGCTGCGGATGAATTTAGAAAATTGTATATACATATATGTATATAAAGATGCGCAGTTGGTAGTTGAGAAACTTACAATGTCATCGTTGCGGGCGAGGGTGTTTATTGCCACCGGCTGCCAGGGTATGGGCAGCACATTGTTGTTGTCCAGCGGCGGCATCAGGCCGGCCAAAACGGCTTGGGCGCTCATCTAAAAGATAACTAATAAACTGATAAGACACAAACTTTCTTATCACCAGACTAACTTTTGTGTGTTTAACTTTGACGCACCACACAGCGTTCCGCGGCGGAGCTGAGCACATGCACCTGCTGCTGTGTGTAAATGCTGTTCGATGGCAACAGGCGATAATAGCGCATGCGCAGATTCCGCCCCAAGTTGTACGCTTGCAGGCTGCCCTTCTGCAGAGACATAAACAAATATTACAAATTTGTATTCATTGTTATTGTAATTGTAACTTGCCTGTGTGAGCGCTCCGAGACCTTCTTGCCAGTCGTGTGCCGCATGCGGATCATTGGGGTAGAAGCCACTGGGACTCTTGGCACCATGACGAAACAGCTGTTGAAATCACATAAGATACACATATAAATGTCAACAATAAAGACTGGTCAGCTTCGGCCTACCGAAGATTCAATACCCTTGCAGACTTATAACAGTTGTATGCTTTGATTTCATCGATTTTTGGGCCAGCTAAATAATATAGTAATACAATGTTTGCAATTTTATCTAGACATGAACAAGTATTTGATGAGTTTAGTCAACAATTATTGAAAAACTTATGAGATATATCTTATCATGATAGGTGAGTTCAGTTATATACATATACACTTGAAAAACAGTAGTTTTTGTAGAGGAGGTCCAGTTGAAATTGATAGATCCAATGTCAAATATCTGATCCGGACGACTTAGACATTAATACTACCAGCAGCAAAAAGATAGCTTCAAAACAAATCTCTTACTTTAACCAAATAGAAATACCCCACTGCAAGTGTATACATTGACATACTTAATATGCGCATTCTAATTCGAGGTTTGGCTAAGTGCTCACAATTGATATCATGCGTAGCTTTTTCAAGCCCTGCTCATCGTTGCTGTCCCCAAAGACGAAGTAAGCCATCATTACAATACAAAGGGCGCTGCCCAGTATTATAACTGATATCTTAGTGCCACGCCGCGATTTGCAGTCGAGCATTGTATCCAAATTTGAATTTGAATTTGAATTTGAATTTATTGTGGTTGTTGTTGTTGTTGTTTCTGTTTTTGCTGCAGTTTATTAATACATGTATGTATACACGTTTGCAGTAGAGCTCTTTTTATATTTTTCACAGCCTAAAAATAGTTGTTGTTTATGTTATGTGAAACTATTATTGCTTTTGCGCGAATAAACAACACAACACGTCGAACAACAGCAAATTCTACGCGGCAACTGAACAACAACCATCGATAGCAGCTTGGCCCCAAAGCGAAACAGAGAGAGTGAGAGAAGCCACACGTGAGAGAGCGCCCAGAGTGCGAGCAAAAGAGAGAGAGAGAGAGAGAGAGAGTAGTCAAACATGTGCTAATAATCAAATTATGTACCCGTCGCCTACAAAGACCCCAATGGGAAATTTAACGTTGCTTTTATTTGGACCACAGCCAAAGGCAACAACAACTTGTTAAGCTTATAGAAAATGCATGTATATTTTACCCTATGCCCTTGCGGCGGCTTTTATAATTTAGATATCTTGTTAGAAAACCTTTGTGTGTTTCAAATAAGTCGAGTGAATTATGTTTCTAATAAATTCTTTATCATAGCCATAGGAAAGATCATTTGAAAATTGAATTTTATAAAGAAAACTTTGTTGTACAACTAGATCAACACACGACATGAAAGAGTATTTAATCTTCGTCAACCCAAAGAAAAATTTAATTTTTTTATTTTATCAGCTGGCTTACCTCGAAGAACTTCAAAACCAGACACAAAATCTTGTTGAGCTTATAGAAAAAATATACTTCTTGTATTTTTATTTATAAGCAGGCTCACTTAAAGCAACAAAGAAACACAGATTAAGGGCAGTATAAAATATATATATAGATGTATGTGTGTGTAGTATATACGCCTAACATACATATATGTATATGGGCAGCAACAGGACTCTGGCTTTGATTTGACAGGTGTAGCATGTCTTCTATATGGATTTAACAGAAATTGGTTGGAAGTTCAATGCGTTAGAAGTTCATGCCTGTAGTCCAAAAAAAAGTTGTAATGCCTAGCCAGAAAATCTACGATGTGCCTTCTTGATCCTCCTCGGATTCGCTGGTGGGCTCCTCCACCAAATATCCTTGCTTCGTACGATAGATATGTTTTTTGCCCTTTGGTTTTGGTTTGCTTGCTGGTTCCGATTCAGAAGCGTCTCCATCGCCCGTTTCACACTCTGCATCATGTTGATCCTCAAAGCGCGGATTCGGCGGCGTATTTGTCGATTGTGGCTCCTCCTCCGGTTCGCTGAAATCGAAGACGGTCTGCCGTTGACGACATGGAGCCATGTCGTAGATGAGTTGTTCACTATGCTGATTATTGTCGCCAACCATTGCTAAATGGTCTAGAGGATCACTCACATAGTTGACCGTGGTCAGTGGACGAGTCACGAAACTGGGCGAAATGGCAGAGTTCAAAGGCCAGGACACCGATTCGTAGCTATATTCACGAGTTTCCAGTATCTCGTACTCGTAATACTCCACGGTGGTGGTGCGATAACTATGACTCGACATGATGGCCTTTAAGCTTTCAGTAATGCTGCTCCTGCTCCCGTACTTCGTTGCGTCCACTTGGTCAACTCTATAATTGCTCCTGGGTAGCAACAGCCTCTATGGGTGCGTCCTGGTTGACAACGCTCAGGCACAGGCGCAGAAAGTAGACACGCACCCCGTGTTGCCGCAACAAATAGAGCTGCAGATATATTTCATAGATCATCAGAGATTTAAGTTGGATATTTACTGCTCGGAAAGTCGCTTAAAGCTTAAAGCTGCTTGTTGGCTATGAGAGAAACGTTCTGCCGGAACTGGAAGGCGAGAAATAATTTTGAATTTCATGAAAATGTTAAATTTTGAACGAAGCAGCGTTGTACTGGGAACTGAAAAACTCAGTTTATTTTCAATAGGAAACGGAAAACCAATACTGTAGATCCTCATCTATAAGATCCAATAAATTAGATCGCTTAAAGCCAAGTCAAAAAATTAAAATACCAAAATTAGTGATATACATATAACTAATTCTTCTATATCGATATTTATTATGCACATTATAGCTTAAATTAAAGCACAGTCTTTGGTACCCCCACTCCTTGTAAGCGTATATCCCACCCGAAAGTTGTCAACTGCCGCCGAGCACATATCGCTCCGTGTCCAGTTCCTCATCGGAATACTGCTGCTCGATGCGCTCACACTCGGTGTGCCTGCTGCAGCGTTTATAGATCATGTATCCGCCCCAAACACTGAGCGGCAATAGGGCCAGGCCCAGTGGCATGAGGAAGAGCAGCAGGAACTCCCAGGGATCGCTGGGATCTTCAGTAACAACCTCGTCGCTGTTATTGTAGTCAGCCCAGTATTCCATATCCTCGTCAGGTGACAGAACTTCTAGATAGGCTTCTCGTATCTTATGGCCACGATAGCTGATTGCCACACAGGCATAATATCCGGCATCCCTTAGCCGCACGCTGTTCAGTATCAGTTTGCTCAGATAGATCTGTGGACTGATGAGCTTCTCCGGCGAGGTGGAGAGCAGCTCATATGTTCTTCCATTGTAGCGCACAATATGAGCGCTGAAATTGGAGGAACCACTTGTGGGCTGGGGTGTTTCAGCAGCTGTCATATATCCTCGTCGAAACCATTTGATGGTCAGATGCTCCTCGCTGTGCACGCGGCACTGGAAGACCACTCGACTGTCCTGGTTGGCTGTCTTATTGCTGGGATACGCATCAAGGAACTCTGGTGCCGCCAGCGAGCTATCTGAAATGGTTAGCAGCAATTTTAAAATTATATAAAGTCTAGAACGCTTATGTTGCAGAGATGATTATAATTCGTAAAATAATTATAATATCGAAAAAAGATCCATTAAGATCAAAAACCATATAGTTTGCAAAAATCGGTTTTAGAAAATGAGAATTATATTCACTCACTTTTCACATCCAGTTGATAGGTGCGCACCAGTTGCACATCCCACACCTGTGGATTAATGCTACATTTGTACAAGCCCGAGTACCGTTCGGTCACATTCCGTAGCCACAGCTCGGCACGGCAGAGAGTGGACTCGCAGGGCAGTGCCGTCCAGTCGTCGCCAGATTCCAGCAGATAACAATTGTTGTCGCTGCATTGCTGTGTATAAAAACATTAAACGTGTAAGCGACAATGATTCCATTTATTGTACTTCTTACGATGCTCACCTTAAAATACCAGTGTATCTTTATATCCGCCAGCTTGCGCTCATCCACCAGACCCGTGAGATTGCACTGCAGTCTGACATCGTAGCCGGCACGTTGTTGTATCAGTTCCGTGTTTTCTGTGAACAGAATGCAATCACGACAATCATCATTTCAAAATCAAAACATCAAATTGTTTTTCACTTATAAAATTTGAATTATCTTATCAAATGGCGTCGTCAAAAAAAAAACAAAAAAAAATGATAAACTACGATAGAAAACATTGAATCAGCTTTTATGGTAATATAATATGTATATTTTTCTATTTCTGAATAATTTTCTGTTCTCTATTAATGTTTTATGCAAATATTTCTCTATACTTCGAACCTTTCGGGTATATTGAAGGTTCTTAATATGTTTAAATAAAAGAGTTTTGCAGACTTCACATTTTCTCATAAAAGTGGATATTACAATTTATTTATCTAAGCAAATAATTGAAGAAACCTTTAAGGAAATATTTTAGTGCTATATAAGCAAAAAATTATAAATATGAATTGAAGTGCATACTGATAAAAGTGTGAAAAATATCTTTAAGCACCTAATGCTTTTGTTTTATTATTTTATTATTATATTTAATAGTTAACCGTACGTCGCAGTTTTCATTTTTCACACCCACCTGTATAGTCAATAAAATAGCCAAGCGTCTTGGACAATCCGCAGATGCCAATTAATAACCAGATGGTCGCTAAATGTTGTAGTTGCAGCTGTTTCATAATTATAATTGTCAACGTCATCATATGAATTACATCTAACACAGTCTCTTCTGCATTGCTTGGCACTTTTTCATTCTCATAATAGATTTGTACATATGGAGGCCTTGGTTGCTAAACAACTAGAATTATCTTCACTGAATATCACATCTAAAAAGTAAGGATCGGTTTTAAAGAGCACATTGAATTAGGCATTTCATTACAACAGAATACTATTCACACAATGATCGATTTGTTTTTAGTTTTATAGTAAACATTTTGTGCTCGTTTCGATGGTGCTCAGGTTTTTATTTATTTATTTATTTATTTAGGCGTTGCATTTTTCACTGCCTTGCGCACATTTTTCACACATTTTATTGTGCGCTAGCGGCCGCTGAGTGTACAATTTTCTTTTGTTTATTTACTTGGCCATTGAAAACGGGTGATCCACATACAAATAGATGAGAGCATACACAGACACATGTAAATATATGTACATAAATGTGTACATACAAATCCTTGGCTCACATATGTATAAATTATGGCATTTTGGCTTTCATTATTATTAAATAGCAACAAGACCCCACTTATAAAACAATAAATCATAGGAAGCGATAATGCCCATTTATCAAATCGCTACCCACTAAAAGTCGTGGGTTGACAGAAGATACTGGAAACAAAAGAGTTTGTCTACCTGTAAACATGTCTAGCCTAAAGATGGCCAAGTAAATTTTTTGATATTCTCAGAAAACTCGTAAAATTAGTTATACTAGAAAGCCCTAAGTACTTATGTACAAATAATTAAACTTATTTTGATTTCATAGATTTATTCGAATTTCCATTTAAAATTTTTATTAAATGAATTTTGAATTAGTTTATACTGAAAAATTGTTAATAAACATTTTTCAATTAATGCACAATTGATTTCACGCAAATTCCAAGCATATATGTACATATATGCATATTTATTTGTAGATTGTATGTACATATGTATGTAGTACTCGGCAGGAACACGTTTTAACACTAATTTGTAAGTGGATCGATTCGATGCACAAAATGCTCATAAAACAGAATTGTCTAAGCGCACCGACTAAACTACTGCAGACAGATCAGATCGTCTGTTTATTTAGCTGCTCTCCGCATGATCCATTTGTTGGTTAGATTTATCACTGTTGCCCCCATTTGATTGGCATTCACTCAATTGATTTATATGGTATCATTTATTAGGTAGCGCTAGCTTCTTACAACAACAAAAAATATATAGATTGCAATTGATAGACAACTTGTTTATGGCAAGCAAAACTTTTCAAAAATCAACCTACGCGCGGTTACAGGCGCCCAGAACTAATGGACACGACGACGCGTCGCCGGACTTTGACGATCGACTGGTGAGACTGGTGGTTACTTAGTTTTTTAATCACTTCATCGAAGCACGTCGAACTCAAAACTTGCTGATATGCTCAGTTTTTTTGATGAATGCGCCAATACGAGTAGACACTCCCCGCTTTCCGCATTCTGCTGATATAGGCGATTTCTGTTACCTAATGCCACATCACGATGTCCATTCAATTGGGCACCCATAGACCATATTCGCAAGAGGCGCATCCAAAACCAAAGCGTGCAAACATTTTATTTTATAGTACATATGTTTTCTTCTATTTTTTATTTGATTTTCTTTTGTTTTAAATTTTCGCTACTAGCAATTGTTATTGCTGTTGTTTTTCACTGGGTAAATAGTACTCGTATTGTAGTGCTGAGTGGGCACATCGATCTCTGGGATCGTATGGTGTGTGCTGTGCGTCCGTACGATCGGCTGGCTATCAACAAACTACTGTAATACACGAATCGAACAAGTGTTACCCCTTCGGAAGCGAGGTGTTCGCCGTCACCATTTGCTGGTAACACAACTAAATAAATGTGTTTTATAAGCAGTTTCGCTTATCGCATATCAATATAAATGCGTAAATATACAGTAGTCGATATAGTGTCCCGATACGAAGCACACAGCTATGTACATACTATGTACATAAAGACCGGGACCCACTCAACGATTAGACTACATTCAACACTAAGCTTTATCGCCTTAAAATGACGGAGAGGGAGAAAGGTAGTTATAGCGTTAGATAAAGAAAGCGAGAGTCATGTAAATTTCTCTATATATGTACGTTTCGTTTGTTTATTTTGGCCTCCGACTCAATGGGTACTCGTATCTAGTCCGCCAGTTATCGGGCAACTGGCCCTCGGTTGCTTATCAATAGCCACAATAAATAGCGGGAGCCAAGCGGCAGCTTGACGGCAATACCGATGGCGTCTACAGATTGCTGCCAATGGCGACAACAATGCGAACCATTTGACCAGCCAGCTCTGTTTTCCATTCATCGAACGTTAGCCCAACAAATCCAAATTAATTCCCAATGGGCTAGTCAACAAAGCCGACCCAACTCCAAGGCGCATATAGAGCTCTGCATAATACTTTACCAATTGATAAGTCTCAACAAGCATGTGAAATGATTAGGGCATTATATGATAGACCTATAGCTGCATGATTAAATTATTGATGTATGCATAGCGATAGAAGCGTCTTCAAATAAATACAAACAATCCAATTCAGTATTCAAATAATCCAATCAAACCTTAAATGTAGTATTGAGTTTTTTAAACCGACTCTGTCATTATTTAAATTTACCGTTTTTATTCTTCAAATAAAATACACTTATTTAACTTTAATATGCAGGCAGTCCAAATGTGTAACTCCAGAAATTTGAATTATTTTAATGAATTTTTATTTCGTTTATAAGCAGTTTGCTAAAATAGAATTCACAAATAAAGATTTGCAATTGCTCTTTATTATTTTAAAATAACAATAATCTTTTATGAAAATGATTTGAAAAAATAATTTTCTATGGGAAAACCGTACGTTCTTAGTCAGTATTTATTTGTTTTATTTTGAACAAAAACAACCCCTTAATAGACCTCGATATGTATGCATTTGTAGCTCTGCTCTGTAAAAAAGTAAAGTATAATGTTTAGTTTTCTTTTTCCTTTAAGCCTCACACTTACACTTATCTTTCGGTTTCAGTTCCGTTGCGTTTTCCGCTAGCAAATCCAACATAACCTCAATCTTTAAATTGCACATATTATTTTCCTCCTCCAATGCACGAAATTTCTTATTCAAACGCAGCATATCATCAACATCCCCTTTACGGGTTGAGTGCATCCAAATGCCATCAGCGAAACGCAGCTCCTTGTTTCCCAAAATGAGGGAAATATTGCGAAAATCATCAATTTCCTCGTTGACAACAGGAAATCCAATATTACAGCGATTTGTACGCGCTGGAATGGGCTTCGATTCGAACTTCTTGTTAAACAATGGCATTTCAAAGTGCAACTAAAGTCTGAACACAAAATTGTCCAATCTCGATTTTTACACAACGTTGCCAGGACAACGTCGCTTTGGACATAACAGTAGCAGTAAACAAATACATATACATATGCATTTGTGTGTGTACCTTTTGTCAGGTCATTGAGCTGACAACTTGTCATAAACAAATCTGTCAGCTGCATGTAGAAAATAAATATTTTAGAAACTGTGCTACATTCAAAATAATTAGTTCAAATTATTTGTTTATTTTTTTTAAAAAAGGTTTAGAATGACACAGGAGGCTAATAATTATTCGTTGCCCAGGTCTGAATACAGAACAAACTCAAAACACAAAGCGACTTACACAAAACTTTGTACAACATTTTTCATCTGTTTCAAGCAGCGGCGCCGAAGAGGTGGCTATTTGTGTGGAGCGCGTGATTAAAGAAACCGCGGAGGATTTGAAAAATATTCGCGTGGGACAAACGGAGCTACGCACGGAGATAAACGCCGTGGTGGAAGAGAATCTTTACTTGAACAGCAAACTAGGCCAACTGATAATGAGTTCCGTCACAAATGAGAGTATGAAGGAGCGACTGCTTTTGACTAACGATATGTTGGCCAAGGCAATGACACAGAATGATGCCCTGCAAAAGGACAGACGCAGTCTACAGGTTATGCAGGAGTGTTCGCAACGTACTATTAAGAACTTAGAAAAGGAACTGAAGGCGTATCGTTCACAGCTATTGGCGAACAATGATGTGGTAGGTGGTCGGTGAATAGTGCTTTGGCTTTATCTGTATCTCATACAAATCTCAAATTTAGGAACTGAACGGCAGGTTGGCTTTACAGCAGGAGGAAATACGCAATCAGTCTGATAAAATCAAGACTCTGCGTGAGCAAAAGGTGCGCTGCGTCGAAGAGATTAAAGAGTTGCAAGCCAAGTTAGCGGAGCAGCGCCAAAATGACCAGGTGGTGCTTATGCAAAAACAGCTAAAGGATTTCGAGAAAACTGCACGCAAGCTGCTCGATGAGAGTAATAAGCGTGAGGAGGCAGCCATGTGCAAGATTCAGGATGCGCTCATCATCAGCGAGGCAGCCGTACATGAGAAGAACGAGGCTGAAAAACGTGCAGCTGCATACAAGGAGGAGGCCGCACATCTGGCCATTAACATTGGCAGCATTATGGATGATGCCGCCAAGCGGGTGGATGATGAGGTCGCCCAACTAAGAGAGAAACTGTCTGAAAAAGACAAAACTATTGCATTGTTGCGTGAAAAGGTCAGGCCATTCTATTTTATACAAATAAATTACTACTATAATATATATATATATCTATTTCCTACAGCTTAAGACTGATGCCGACCAAAACAAGGCGAATTTTCAATTACTGGAAGCTCACAACGATCGGCTTACAAAAAAGTACAAAGAGACACTCAAACAGAATGAAGAATTTGCGGGTCATTTGGAGGATTGCAAAATGTGTATAAAGGAGATGGAACAGAATGCCGCTAATGATGAAGCAATTGACTTTAAAAAGTGCTCACAAATTTCACAGTTCATTATAATACAGAAATTTTAAGCTTTTTCCTTTCACTTACAGCAAGGAATATGAGTCGCGCATGGAGTACTATCTGCATGCATATAAGGCGATAAAAGTACAGTACAAAGAACTTGTTGACGATCTAACTAACAAATTTGAGCACGCCTTTGAGTTGCAGAACAAGGAAAATTGCGAACTGCAGGCCGAAATTCAGATTTTAAAAAATAGTGGTGCCGGCGATGGAATTGATAATTCAATGTAGCGTTATGTATATGTACTTATATTTTATAGTTATATATGTACATATTTGTTAAAGTTTTGCGTGTGTAAAAAATAAATTTTGTGTAAATGCTATGCAGCAACAATCTGCGTATTACGACCAGGAAACAAGCTAGGAAACCAATAGCTTGGCTCAACTTCTGATTGCCTATCAATCCAACAAAGACCCTCACCCAACACCTTCTGCAGCGCTTGCTGTGTGCGATAATCAGTCCAGCTAAAAAAAAAGAGTTTACTTTTAGACTTTGCAGTGTTTGATATGTTTAAACTTGAAAGCTTACCCCAAATCTTTCATGAGCTGGTTTTGAGTTATGCAGCCAGATTCCGTATTGGATGCAGCACTCAATATGTTGGTTTCCTCCATGCTTAGCTCGCCGGGAATAGACTGAACAATGTACTTTCCCTTGCCCAGCTTGTGGACCACAAAACTGTAAATGCAGGAGTTAATTGGAATGAGACAGTCAGCATAAAAAATTAAATTGAATTTTATAAAAATAAAATTTTTAGGGAGTATTTAAAATGAACATTGGTTCGGCTAACGCAAGACAAAGAGAAGAAATAAAGTGCTAATGATAATGATGATCTTTACCCATTGCCAAAGATGATTAGTTTTTTGGCAGCCATTAGTATGTCCTCCTTGGTGATCTCCTGATGCACAGCACTCTGGCCCCGTGCGGCAATCAACCTACGACGCAGTTCATCTAATTCCATTAAACCTCCAGTTTTATGATTGGATGCCAGACAAACTTCCACAACCTGAACACTGAGCTCGTAATAGAAATCTCCCATGCCGAGCACGCTCCAGAAGCCCTTGCCCGTGGCCAGTGGATCCACGCCAATAGCAGCACACATTTCCTGAAATTGTTTACGAAATTGCCCATTTTTGCGTATATCTTCCTTGTGTTTTATGGCAAATTCCTCGAGTTTATTGCGAAAAACATCCAATTGTTTGGTCATTTGCTCTAATTGGGACTCCTGCAAATCGGCGCCTTTGTCTTTATATTTTTCGGCAGCCAACTTTTGTTGCTGGATGGCTCCCAGGCCGACGCGTCTTCTCATTTTTAATTTTAAATTTACTTTTTGTTGATTATTTTTGGTCAGCTGTGACTGGGAACAAATGAGCCTGTTTCGCCAATCGAACTGGTGATATCGATTTTTCTTGTGGGTTCAACTGGTTCAGTTGCACATTGTTAATGAGGGTTGTTGAAAAAAAATGATCGCCTTAAACGTTTACTGTCACTTTTCTATGCGCTTAAATACTATCATATATTATTTTAACTTGATTAGTAACTGCCTATTATATACAATCTTAATTTTAAAAGTTTTAAACCAAAATATATATATATATGTATTTAATTGCTATTGCTGTTTGTTTATGTAGCCTATTTTGTTTACATTCTCTTTTCTGCTAATTCCGATGCATATGTATATGTATGTTGACTTAATCTGCTGTTTAAGCTTTTCAGGCCACTTATTTATTTATTTATTTTTTCTGTATATGATTAGCATCATTCGGTAGGAGTTTGAAAGCGGACGAGTATTGAAGTCTTTAATTCGAGCTTCACCAAGGAATTTAAAATTTACACGATACAAAATATTTAAAATTGTAATTTGTATAGTTTCAACTAAGCGGTAATTACAACATTTTTGCCAACATTTAAATTTGATCGCCTAAACCGTCCTATCGATACATAATGATATAATTTTAGTCGATATTAATCTCATGAGTGCCAAATATCGATGCTTAACACATCACCAGTGCATTTTGCTTGTGTTTTTGCGCATTTTTTGCATTTGCATTCTTTTATTAATTTTAGTTTTATTTCTCAGCCTGAGACTTATCTCGCGAGCATTACAATTGAAAAATGCTATTTGCAGTCACAACAACTAAACAAATAGCCGAGAAAGAGTGACAACGAGATAAACACTCTGTATTTTCCAGACAGTATCTATAACATATAAACAACAACAATAGCACCTCCTACTCCCCCCCAGGACGTCAACCAGTTCAAGGTTACACACACAGAAGATGAATACACTATAAAGGCTCTACAATTGTAAGCATGTTGTGCTTCGATTCGGAGAAGATGAACTGGTATTATCATGTCCTCGCACGTCGTCCCTATCTGGTGGTCATCTCCATAGCCGTCTATTGTCTCGCCTGCATCATAGTGGCACTCATATTGAACGACCTGCCAGATTTCAGTGACCCCACCTTGGTGCGTATCATATCAATCATACCCCTCATCACCCCTAAAAGTACAGTGGTCACTCACTAATTATAACACACTGATTCTTATTTGCATATACATATGAAATTCTAATAATAATATAATGATTTTCTTAAATCAATTTCCTGAAAACTCTAAATCCAAATTGTATAAAAAAAATAAATTTTAAAAACAAATTAATTAATTAATTATATTTAACGTCTAATTTCAACACATATGACTCATAAAAGTTCTCATTACCGACTGACTACTGTAACCCACACATAGATAAATTCTACGCATGCTCATACTCACATATTGCAGGGCTTTGAAACGCGGGGTACCGAAATTGGCAAACGTTTGACGGCCTGGCATAATCTGGATCAGGAGATCGATGGCAATGGTGCCCTGTTCTCTAATCCCACGTATCTGTTGCAAAAGCTGCAGTACGAAAAGACGCGTGGTGTGCCGCGACATCAGCATCCCAACCACCGGCGGCACAACCAACGACGAAAGTACAAAAACAATAAGCGACGCAAGAAGCACAAGAAAAATGAGCACGAGGATGTCACCTACAAAATGATGATGATCAACAAGCGTCTGAAGGCGACCAAAAGTCCGCTTAGCGACAAATGGATGGGCGACAGTGGAGTTTTTCGTGACTATGAGGTGATCAACGACAGCAGTCCCTCCTCCCTGCTGGAGCCAACCAGACGGAGCGAGCAAATCGAGTATGGACGCAATACCACATTTGTGGATGAGGACGAGCATCGCGAGCGTGTACAAACTAAGAAAAGCACCTGGCGCATGCTGAAGCAGGCCGCTTTGCCCAACGATGGCTGGTCGGATTCCAAAGTGCGTCAGCCCATTGAAGGCTTCTTCTGTGATTCGTCCCCGCACAAGGAGTACGCGCACTTTGTGGTGCACCGCATTGGACCCAATTCGACAGACTCCTTATTCGATTTAAACGGCATGCTAGCCATGTGCCAGCTGCAGGAGCAAATTGGCTCAGTGGCCAGCTATCAGGCATTTTGTGAACCGGACAGGAACTGCTGTCGGCCATGGTCCCTGCCCAACTATGCCACACTGCTGGCCAACAAGAGTTCCTGCTTCGATCTGACCACTGAGGATGTTGCACAACTGCAGTCTCTACTGCTTAACTGCTATGAGTACTATCACAATCTGAAGCTGGACATCAATTGCAACGAACTGAATCGCTGCTATGCGCCTGAGGAATGCACGCGCAATAATCTGGTATTCAATGTGCTCCACTTTCTCAGCGATAATGGATTTGTTAAGCCAAATGTAAGAAGGAAAAGAACTGTTAGCTATAATAGCCCTAATCAACACTAAAATTTTGTTTTGCAGGACACGAATGTTTATTTAAAATACGCAATGATTTTTGTACCAGTAGCACGCTCTAATCGCATCCTGTCGCTATTTCACGAATGGGAACACGCGTAAGTTGTAAATAATTATCTAATATCTGCGCAGCGTATAACGATCAATGGGTCCTGTGGGCATTATGCCATCCTTAGCGGACACCAGTGCTGGCACACAGACCTCCTCATAGTAGGTGGTCAGATCGTACTTGCGAAACAATTTACGCATATTTTCAGCAAACTTCTGCTTGGACATATTTTTGGGTGGATGTCGCCGATACAGTGTGCCCCCAAACTGATTTAGTTCCTCTAGACGATTGTAGTAATTACCATAGGTGGTCTGAATGTCCTTTGATTTACAGTTTGGATCTGAGATATTTGCTTTTATTGTCTTTTGGCTGTTCAACGATGCATAGTCATTGGGCGAGTAATCCGATCCATACACAGTTTTCCGCAAATCTTTCAGATAATCTTCGATTTGGTCATAACGCACCGGCGGGCACTCAAAGATCAATTTATAGAACTCCTCGTTGCACCACTTAGTACGTAACAAAAATTGACGATACTCCTCGCGCCAGTCCATGGCATATGGCCAGGTGCGCGTCTTCTCCTCTAAACTGTTCACTTTAAGATTGTTCGCATAATGGCCTGAGATCAGTGCTCCGTCGGTTTGAAATTTCAATATCTTTTTTGGCTTATGTATGCGACCATCAGTCATATGATCCACAAAGTGCTTTTTGGTGACAGTCTTCTTTTTTAAACATGCTGGCAACAGTTCATTGACGTCTATCAGAGCCAAGCGCTGGCTGCGTGTCAGGGATTCCTCATCTTGATTCATGTTTTTTTTAATTGTGTTGTATGTAATGTTCAATTTAAATTTCTAATTTTTGAGCTGAGCTTTTGTATATACATGTATGGTAGTTTGTTATATCAGAGAAATGTCAAAATTAAATTTATAACAGATGTGACCTGGACAACATGATTTTTTTTCGTCAAAAAGTTAAAAAAAAAAGTTTAATTTTTTTAACAAATGCATAAACATTTAATGTGGAATTCAAGTGTGTGTCAAATAATGACCAAAATAGCCTTGGGATTAAAAATCGGTTCAGTTTTGACAAAGCTATGGGAGTTTAAATTCTTGAAGGTGTTTTTAAACTTAACAGTGCAGGGACACTATACAAGCCAATTCTTTTTGTCAATTTTTGCGTGATTTTTTATAGAAAAATAATATAACTCAGAATGACTTTTTCCATAGTTTTCATTCTAATTTTGACACCCACAGTCACTTAAAAATATTATTTCAATAATCAATTTTTTTTAAGAAAAAGTTTTTTCTAAAAAATTATAATGGGGCTACACAATTTCTTTCGTGTTAAATTGTAAAAAATTTATTTTGAAAAATGCATAAACCTTAAATTTGGAATTAAAGTATGTGCCAAATTATGACCAAAATGGCTTCGGTATTGAAAAGCGATTCAGTTTTGGCAAAGTTATGAACTTTTAGAAAGGTCATTCATATGAACTCAGTCACTTGAAATGCTAAAATTCTTGTATTTTTTGTCATGATTTGTAACAAAAAAATGAACCAAAATAGAATCACTTTATCATTTTAATAACAATTTTGACTGGATAATTGTTCTACTTTATTTCCAGTGATCTAAGCAATGAACTGGTGGAAGTCGTCGCAATGGATTTAGGTCTGGAAAATGAGCTTTTTAGCGAACTACTTCTCACGGATGTTTGGCTTGTCTCTCTGGGAGGACTATTTGTTTTGGCGTGCCTTTGGTTATATACAGGCTCCGCTTTTATCACAGTGATGTCCTGTTGTGCCATTTGTTTCTCACTGGGATTGGCGTACTTTGTTTACACGCTGGTCTTTGAGTTTAGCTTCTTTCCATACATGAATCTGCTCGCAGTAGTTGTGATCATTGGAATTGGCGCTGATGATGTGTTCTTGTTCCTGAAGATCTGGCAATGTGTGCTGGCCGAACGTTTTAGCAAGAGCAGCACATTGAACACCCAGTCAACGCTGTCGACGTCACTGGAGCACAACGAGCATACGGAAACATTGGAGAATCTAATGGCGCTAACCATGCGGCATGCGGCGGCATCCATGTTTGTCACCTCGGTAACCACAGCAGGCGCTTTTTATGCCTCCTACAGTAGCTCCATAACGGCCATCAAGTGCTTTGGGTAAGTTGTAGATACATAACTTAAGAACTTAGCTAACTATTGCTTCATATTTTTAGAATCTTTGCGGGCACAGTTGTGGTGACCAACTATTTGCTCATGATCACCTGGCTGCCCGCTTCAGTTTCAATTATGGAGCGTCTCTTTGCCAGCCGCATGTCCTGCCAGCAGCATATGGCACAAAAACTGATCAACGCCTGTAAGAAGTCAATTAATCGATTTTGCGAATTATTTGAGGAGCGCATCACGCACAGCATCATGAACTATGCCTACTTGTGGCTAGTTATCTTTGCTGTACTGGGCGTTGCCAGTGCGATTATAGTGTTCTGGTATCCGGGTCTACAGCTGCCAGAGAAGCCACACTTCCAGCTGTTTGTTTCCCATCATCCCTTTGAGGTCTACACCAAACTAAGGCATCAGTTTTGGTTCGAAAAACCGCTACAAGGAATCGAGATTTTTAATATGACCATGCGCTTCGTTTGGGGCGTTCAGGCACTGGACGATGGCGACTATACGAACCCGCATTCCTACGGCAACTTGCACTATGACAATAATTTTAATATATCAAGCAAGCCGGCACAACTGTGGCTGCGCAACTTTTGCCAAAATATGCGCCAGCAGCCATTTTACCAGGCCACCTTTGGTTTTTTGCTGCCCAATTGTTTCATTGAAAACTTTATAAGATACATGGAGCGAAGGTATTTATTTAATGGCACAGGATCGTTGAATAGTTAATTGATTGTTTTTATAATTTAGATGCATTGATGACATGGAAACAACGCGCTTGGATCGCACGCCTTGCTGCGACGCACAGTTTCCTTATGAGCCCCACATATTTGAGCAGTGTTTGCCACAATGCATATCCAATCTGTGTGAAACGAGCTTCTATCAGCAGGGAAAAGCTGGTCCCAAGTTTTGTGCTGCGCCCAGCCGCATCGATGAGTACGTCGAAAGCAGCAGCAACGAAAGCTTAAGCTCGGAGTCAACAACTATACAATTGCTCGTCAAGGCGCTAATCATTGAATTCGATTCGAATGTCAGCTATAGCACACTTTACGCCAACATCAAGCAGTTTTATGAGAGTGTTGAGAACTGGTTTCAACAGCAGCTGAGCACGGCACCCTTGGAGCTGCGTGGCGGCTGGTTCATCAGTGATTTGAAGTTCTTCAATGTGCAGGATACGCTGTCACATGACACACTCGTTTCCATCGTCCTGGCCATGGCCGCCTCGCTTGTCGTGCTGCTATGCTTCACACTCAATTTGATCATTTCAATTTATGCCGTCATTACCGTCTCTCTGACCATTTTTAACACGGTAGCTGTGCTCATTTTACTCGGCTGGCAACTGAACATACTGGAGAGCATTGCGGTATCGACGGCGATTGGATTGGCTGTTGATTTTAGTTTGCACTATGGCATACACTATCGTTTGTCGCCCTCTAAGGAGCGCATTGCAGCCACACAATTTGTGCTGTCCCGCATCATTGGACCCACGGTGATGGCGGCGGCTACTACGGGCTTTGCTGGCGGCATTATGATGGCATCAAATATATTACCGTATATACAGATTGGCGTCTTTTTGGTTGTGGTCATGGTCACCAGCTGGCTGTATGCCACCTTCTTTTTGATGAGCTTGCTCAAAGTGGCCGGGCCGCAGTTTGGTTTCATGCAACTCAGTTGGCCTTCATGGCGCAAACGACGCACTGCAAAGGCTAATAAATTCTACGAACGGTAAGGTCTATTTATATACTCATATATCTTGTCTAAATCTAACTAATTTATTCAAACTCTTACAGCAAACCCAGTCAAATAATTGCCACCGAACAGCTGCTAACGCCCACCAGTTCAGCCATTGTCGAGATGGCCAACTCGGAGACACATGAACTAGAATCTCTTAATTCCAGCAACCAGATCAAAACCATTTCAGGCACAGAAAGTGGACATGCGTTGCCTACGCTGCCTGTGGACTTTGAGCACTCTTTTCAAACGCCGCACTAGTGCCAAATATCAATCGGAGTCCTCAACTCGAAAAAGAGCTACTTGATGGTTCGTCAAGAAGCTGCAAAAATTTGCATTTTTTTATATCAAGGGCAAGCGTTAAAGCTTCCCCAAGTACATACACATTTATATATGTGTGTATACAGTTGTGTATAAACAAACCGTTCTATATTGATATACTATAATATATACATATATATATATATGTATATACATATATAAATATAGACGTATGTGCAACTACTTTGTTAGTATTAAGCAAAGCTCAAAGAGGCAAAAAGTTTGTGTAAATATTTGCAACATTTTAAACTTTGCTAAATGTAGTAAAAGAGTGAAAGAATTTAAAGAAATGTTCTTTAGATTGTGCAAATATTTGCGCCAACTAGTTGGCTATTTGAACTCCTATTTAGTGTGCTATTTTAAAAAGACTCCAAACAGTTGCAATGCGCTTTTTTTACTTAGTTGTTGTAACGTTTGACGCTCGCTCTGAGCCAAGTGAACTCAATTTTTGTAAACTGAAGCAATTAGCGGAGTGTACTGGGTACGTCCAAAACTGTACGACTGCATGATGTCGGTATTATTAGTTATTAGTGTTTGTAGTGAAGCATTCAACAACCAAGAAATTGTTTATGTATTTACGTACTTAACTGTAATCAAAACTATTTATACTCTGAATTTTTATTAGCTGTTAACGCGGCCAACAATGTTGAAGTCGGCCATTATAGTATGTATTTATGTATATGCAGCTATCATATATGGTAACACGCGCAAACACAAAACCTCTATATATAATGTACGTTGATGTACTAAATGTGTTGTCTATCCTAATTAGTTATAAATGTTCAAAACACACACACACACACAACACACTCACGTTTGTAATAACCATGTAACTGTGATACAGAAGGTGACAAATTGATAAATGCAAATTCTATGTTTATACAGACAATGAGAGTAAAAAAAAAAGAAATTAAAACAAAATATATGACGTATTGTACTTAACGACAACTGAAAACCTTGTACTTCCTTCAATGAACTTATAAAATGTGTGAAGTGAATTTAATAAATGTTACTTGTCAAACAATTAAACTAAATATTATATCTATTTATCTTTTTCGATATGCTTTCTCAGAAATATTGAACTTTACAGATTCCAGTTCCCAAATGCCCATGATAAACAGCAATTTGTGTATTACTTATATTATTTATATTTTAATTCTCAACTATTTATCTCAATATTAATTGTGCTAGCAATTTATGAACTGTGTATCCTGCTACGATTACGTGTAGAGATTAAGGAATTGTTACCCAACTACAAATCAGCCTAGGGGCTAAAACCTGCTGAGATTGGCTGCAGCATATTCATTTCCGCTTACAAGTATTCAACGATATCGCATTTTATGGATATATTCGGACAGCTCTGGCCAACCACACTGCGACCGCGATAGTTAGGACTCTTCTCGGTGAGCAGCTTGCGGAATATAGGCAGAATGGCCGTCTCCCCTTCGATTAGCTCCGTCTCCGAGCTAGCACCATAGATGGAATGATCGGTCTTGTTGCGATGCTTCCGTTGCTTATCTGGCGCCACATTCGGCGAGCTGTGATGATGCGCCGCATGCTGAATGTTGGCATTACGGGTGAACTTGCGCGGCTGTGTGCAAGGCAGCACTGTAGGCGTCGGCTCGCGTTCCCGCTCACTGTCCGTCTCGCTCTGGCAGACGGTGCCCTTCTGTGGCTTCGGCCGATGCTTATTTCGATTCTTTTCCGAGACGGAGCGCTGAATTGGCGAGGTGGTGCTCTGCTCATAGGCCATTACATGCCCATGCTCGGAGCAGCGCTGCGGGCTGGCATACGTGCGCTGCGACTGGCGCGAATGCTGTTTGGCATGGGAGAGCGTGTGCGTATCCCAAAGATCGCTCTGCGACACAACAAAGTTCGACTTGAGAGCCGAGCCCATGCTAGTGCGACGATGGTCCGAGGCAGTGGGTGCTGCAAGAAAGGTAATGTGCTCAATGTAATTCTATATATATTTTACTAACAACGCTCCGAAGATAGTTTACCGCTGCGTAGAAACAGACAGACGGACGGACAAAGCTATATCGACTCACAAGATTTATTTAGGTGACAAAAAATTAACCAAATTGCATTGAGCTCGCCAAATAGTTCAGTTTTAGAGTTTGAAGACTAAAAATTGGCAATAATTTGTTTTGTTTTTGAAGCTCTTCAATCAGTTAGTCAATCATCAGAAGCATATAAGGATGAACTTACTTTTTATTACGCCAGGCGTGCTGGATTTGCTATGCGGACACACATTGCTCAGCTCCGATTGTGAGGTGGATATATTCGTGGAGGAGTTGCGATGTGTGCTGCTGTACTTTGGCTTGGCCGTGGGCGTCTGGCTGCCGCTATCATAGTGTCTGGATGCATTGGATTGTCGACGTTCCCGCATCGCAGCACAGTCGCTAGGGGCACGTTTGCCGGCGCTGCTGGTGATGCTACCAATATTGGCATCTGTCTGGGCCGAGACCGAGTTGCGTTTCTCTGAGTGTCGATGATGCTGATGTTGCTGTTGTTGTTGTTGTTGCTGCTGTTGCTGTTGCTGCTGCTGCTGTTGCTGCTGTTGTTGTTGCTGCTGTTGTTGCTGTTGTTGTTGTTGCTGCTGTTGTTGCTGCATTTGTTGATGCTGCTGCAGATGCTGCTGGAGCTGCTGCTGAATGGGTTGCATCAGGGCGGGTGCATGGTGCTCCACAATTGACTGTTTCTTCTTTTTGCTGTATGGGTGACATTTGTTTGTTTGGTATCTGTTTTATATAGATATTGATAAGGGCATTTTCACAGGTTATCAACAACTTAATTTAATCTTGCTTTTCCCCATATTGATAATAAAGATAAGCTGTTAAAAAACATTTTAGTATATTTTCTTTCAGATCAAAAATGTTCTTTAACTTGCGGTCATGGTGAAAATGCCCATGGATGAAGTTTCTCTACTTACGGCGGCAATGACGGAGCCAGGGTTGTGGACTGCACGGAGACAAAGGAGTTGTCCATTTCGACATGCGTCGAAGTGATGCTATCGACGGATGTCAGCTCGGTAACTTCTAAGTGCAAGTGGTGAGCAATGCATGAATATGTCAAGTTTGAAACCACTGCTACCCACCTGTTGTACTGGGCATCTCGCGTCGCACCGGTGGCGCCGATAGTCTGGCTATATCTTCGCTCAGTATGGGCTCCATATCGGCTGCGGCACCTGTGCAGGTAACGCCATCGATCCACTTGCGCGCCTCCGGTCCCAGTTTGCGTATCAGAGCCTGCAGCTCATTCTCCTTCTCCAGCAGAGCCTTGCGGAAGCGACAGTTGGTGTTCTTCACGTCGCGCAGTCGCTGCTCCAGCTCACAGACGGAGGAATCGCGTCGATTCTTGGACATGGGACGCAGTGTGGCACGCACCCGCTTGTCCACAACGCCCTGAGGATTGCGTTTGAGTTCAACAAGCTGTAAGTTAAGGGGACGCTGATTAGTTTAGTTAGCTGCAAGTGGAACAAAAATCACAGCAAGGATAGTTTTCAAGGTAATAGTTGATTACATAGCATAGATTATATAGCAGCAATGTCGGCAGTTGAAAGCTCGAAATAAGAAATTTTTAAAAGAATACATTTTGTATGCAAATACTTTTAATTAATCATATTTTAAGACTGTATTTATTGTGATTTGAATAATCGAAAAAAGTGATATAAAGGCGAAAATAATACACAAAATTGACTATAAGATTTAATTTGTAATTTCAAGGTGTTAAATAAAATATTGATCAACTCATATTTCTGGAAGCTCTAATTTCGAGTACTGTATTAATGTTTTTTCCTGAGATTTCAAGATTAACCGCATTGCTGCTATACAGAAAATAGAAAGTAGTTAGGATATATAGTTTATAAAGAAAAGTTAGTATGTAGTGTTATGTAGCATTCAAAGTTTAGAATTTAGTAATATATTTTTGTTTTTTGTGTGCGTAAAGAGTAGCGCTAAATGAAAGGCCGAACATTTTGAATGCCATCCATCCATTCAATTTGATGGCATTCGAAATGATCAAGCGAACATTATTAACAACATTCATAATACATAAAGTACTCGTATGTATGTTTTTGATATATGTAAGTACTATACGATTATATAACAGCTACAAAAACTACAAAACTTCCTTACTACCAGTCTTACTTTCGGTACGAACACCAAACACAAAGTCGCTGTCGTACACAAAATGATAAAAAACGATAGTAAGACAAAAACTAAATCCTTGCGATCCGATAAAACCAGCGATATGGCCGCGCCGGAAATGCAAGTAATGAACACATTATAAACTGAGAATCCAATATGCTTGGAGTCATTTAGGGCTGGTATGGATACATGACGGGTTTCCCAGGCCAAGAAGGCGCCAAAAACCTATGTTTGTGTAATGGGACATTTTCAATATATTATTCAAATTATCAATATATGTATATATATTATATATACGCACCAGTAGCAAGCCCTTATATGCATAGATAATGCTAACAAATATAGTCATGTGCTCCGATTGGCAATATTCATTCTCGGGTATAACCAGCACATCATCAATATTCTCGTGGTGCTAAAAGAAATAGTTTGGTAACTTGAGAAAATTGAGAAAATTGAGAAAATAGAGTGACTGATTCTTACTTTTGGCTCGAGCTGCTTAGTCTCACGATAGAAGGGATCGGCTACTTGCCAGGTGGTTATAATCGCTATATCGATGGCCAACAGCACGCCCACAACCATAAACAACTGGTAGTCCTTGATCACTTTCTTGTTGAGCTTCAGATCCGTAAAGATGGAATGCACGCGCCACGTTTTGGAGAACATGGCGCCAAAGGCCAAACTGAAACCAGCCATTAAAATCCAGGCACGAGCCGTGCAAATATAGGGAAAGGCGGCCACGCTGCTCAGCGTGGTATCCAGGCCCAGAAATATAATGCTCAGATAGGTGAGCATGCAGCCAACGATAATCAGATTGTTCAAATGCGGACTAGACATCTTGATGTAGCTGCAAAGGAGACAGGCTTAGCGAGGAACTCAAAGGAAGCTGTTGGATCTTACCGTTGATTGCGATACTTAATGTTGAAGGCCAGGAAAACGGTGGCTATAATCACGCCAATGACTGAGGCACTGGCAGACACAATATATATGGTAGGATTAACCTGGCTGTGCTCGATGTAGATTACAGTGCGATCCTTGGGCGGCGTTTTGCCCACCCAGCGCACCGGCTTGCCCAGCGTCATGTCTAAGTGCGCCTGCTGTGAGTGATATTCACCGATCTTCTCCATTTGACCCACTTGAAGCTGGGTTATCAAAATGTTTGCCTTGCGCTCGTTGTTGTAGAAGCGTACAGGACCCTAGACGAGCAATAGGTTATTTATAGAATACAGATATTAAGTACATTACTAACCGTAACGCCCTCGAAGGAAGTGTTACGCAGTGCCTCCAGAAAGATATTTTC
The DNA here is from genome assembly GCA_035045305.1 of Drosophila maculinotata. Lineage (NCBI taxonomy): Eukaryota > Metazoa > Arthropoda > Insecta > Diptera > Drosophilidae > Drosophila > Drosophila maculinotata. The sequence goes on along the minus strand of JAWNPD010000649.1, from coordinate 2,247,221 downwards.
CCAATCCTTGACCCGATAATCGAAGTGAGTGAGCAAATCTTCGCGCTTCTCCGCCACATACTGTATGGCCAAGGCGGCTGCCCAGATGCCATCATAGGTGTAGCCATGGAAGCGCGAGTACTCCGTGCCGCGCAGTCTATCATACTCAACCAGATACTCATCTGCCGTCTGTAATTGTAAGTGGGCAATATAAGATTGAAGAATCGGAGTAGAGTAAGGAAAGGAAACGGTGCAAACGATTATAAAGCGTATCTCTAAAGCTAAAGTATGTTGTTCCAAATAAGAAATATGAATATGAAATACAAATAAAAATCGAATTAATAAAGATTTTTGACTCTTTGAATTGTTAATTAATGTTGCGGATACGTATTTTTTTGGCTTTAAAAACTTTGACACGCCTTCAACTTAAGATCAAAGACAGCTTACAATGCCTGCAACTGTAATGTCCCCGCTCGTAGAGAGTGGTAACAGGTCCACCAATATGGCGCCCTCCAAGGCCGTTGCAATCTCCTTGACGCTGCACTCGCTGTCCTGCGTGATATTCCACCAATCCGTTGTGTAGGTGGCCATAATCAGCCATTGATAAGCGCGTCCGTACATTTGTAATCTAAAATAGATCAATATCTATGTAATATGTATGGTACTAAGGATATTTCTGGTAAAGCTCACTTGAATGCCTCGCAGAAGACTTTGCGGGCAAAATGCTCATTGAAGTTGCCCAAAATGATGCGAACATCCTTTTCGCGCAGCTTTTTCAGAGACTCGGCGACATCGTTGACGAAACTTTGGGTCTCCACCACCTCCAGTTCCATGGAATCTAGATCGGCCACCATATGATTGTGTGGCAGGGAATAGCGTGGCTCGTTCTGGTAGACGGTGCCCACACGCGTCCAGTTGAACTCTTTGAGTAGCGCCAGGCGTGGCGCATTAAATGCATTCTCCGAGGGCACAACGCGAAAGAAGTTGGGAAACGCATCTTTGGTGAACATGGGATGCGTGTCCGCATAGCTCAGCTGTGTCAAGTGCCAGTGCTTGCTGGCCTTGGCTATGGGATCTGTGACGTGGGTGCAGGCGGCACCAAAGAGCATCACCTTGTTGGGACCTGAGTGCATCATGTCGAAAAAGGATTTGACACCCACGGCAGCATTGCACTAGAAGTAGAAAAATATATACATATATATTTAATGATCCTCTTTCCTTATTAATGACAACCCACCTGTGTATCGTTCCACCACATATGCAGCCTGTAGTTGGTCAATATCTGTGGATGCTCGTTAACATGTCCCAGCGCCAACTTGACACTGGGCATAACTCCGCGACCCGTGTACGAGTTTTCCACGCCATCGCCATAGGGAAAGAAGCCCGCTATATAGACATCGGAGCGCTTGGCAGTTCTTGACTGGACGTGACTCAAGCAGAGGCCAGAGCACAGAAGCAGTGACAGGATCAAATGTCGATGGGACATGTTCTGTGCGCAGTCTGCGTATTATAATGAATGGTATTTAATCTTGTTGTACAGAAACTGAAACTTATAGATACAAATTCAAATATTGATAAGTAAACCCCTATAATTAAAAGACGATTTATGATACATACATACATACATACATACTCTACTTAAATACGTAAATGCTATGAATCTGAAAAATAATATTAAAATATATGTTTTTCATATATCAATTTATACAACTTAATATTTCAAAAACGTAATTAATCGCTTACTGCATTTATAACATATTTTATGAAGACAGGGATTTATAATTACAATATACACAAAAACTATGTTGGGCGTCCTCTTGAATTTAAAATTCTGACATTGCACAAACATTTTCTAAATCTCTATTCAATTTGGCTAAAGAGATTTATAGCTCAGTTTAATAATATTTATATTGGGATTTCCAGAAATTACAACTACTTGAATCACCTCCGAAACCAACGCGTTTTTATTTGCAAGCGATCAATAATAATAGCTTTGCTAGTTAAATAAATTTGCCTTGTTGCCAAAAACAATACATATATATATATATATATATTCATATATGTATTTTATAAAACCTTCAAATACGAAGGACTTTCCGTTTCAATATAAAATTGCTTCAAGGAACTGCTGTGCCCGTTAGGCGTGCGTGTCGATGCATGTCTGACAAAAATTCACACACATACGATTATCTATTTATATTGTACATACATATGTACATATTCATGTACAGCAGGTAGGTATTCGAAATAGTCCTTGTTGTTAAATATTTAATATTACATGCAATTATTGGCAATAAAAGCGTTTGTCAAAACTGACTATAGTACACATTCAGTGTCCTTAATGTTAGTTTTAATCATTTTTGCATTCGCAGAGAGCACATTAATGTCACACACACACACACACATTTGTATAGGGACTTAGAATTATTTCCGTTTTTATAATGTAAGCTTACTGAAATTCCTTAATTTTTGATTTATTACAAAACTTACTAGCGATATTCTATAAGGTGCACACTTTATTTAATAACTAAAGACATATTTGAACAGTTTTATTTGAATTATAAGCTGCTTTCGTTTCGTTTGGAAGTTGCGAAGGTCTGAAAATTGTGTATCCTCACAATTTGACAGTTCACCTGACAGCAGTCAAAGGACATTCCAATACGCATGCCTCGAACATTTGACAGCTTCCGCTTTCGACCACCATTCGCATTGTCAAGAAGAGCAAACAAAAAACGGTAAACAAACAGGCAACAGGTGGTCAGGATGGGGTCCTTTTGTTTTGCTAGCGCCGTTCGCAGGAAGCTAACGGCAGCTTGAGCAATGTTATGACCGTTGCCAAGGACTACGGCGACAGGAAACAAAAACAAGGTACATAAAAGAAATCAAGAAAGAGCTACAGTCATTTTCTAAATTAAAGTTGCAGATACATCATGGAGGACTATGCGCCCAGTCGTTATAAAATGCTGGATAAGATTGGTGAAGGAGTCCACGGCTGTGTCTTCAAGGCCATCGATTTGCAGCGCAATGTGGAGGTGGCCATTAAAAAGGTGGCATTAAAAAACAAATTTGGCAACATTGCATTAAATACGCTAAGGGAAATTAAAACTCTCCAACTGTGCAATTCAGAATATGTAATATGCAAACTATTTATATAGATTATATATAGATATATGTATACTGTAATTGTAGATCCTAAACATAATTGAGATATATCCGGATCTGACTGGCATCTCGCTGGTGCTGGAATACATGCCCGACACTCTGTATGGTCGGTTAAAGAGCGAAGTGAATCCGCTGAGTCGCCAGCAGGTGCGCAAATATTCACTGATGATGTTCAAGGGCATGTCCTATCTGCACGAGGCGGGCATTATGCATCGGGACATAAAGCCCGCCAATTTGCTAATCAGTCATACGGATGTCCTCAAAATTGCCGACTTTGGATTGGCGCGTCTCTACTTTCCCGATGAGGAGTCACGTTTGTATTCGCCACAAGTGTCCACGCGCTGGTATCGTGCACCCGAAATCCTCTGGGGCAGCCAGAAGTATGGAACGGCTGTCGATCTATGGGCCTGCGGCAATGTGTTGGCCGAAATGCTGCGCGGTGTGCCGCTCTTTGCAGGTACCACAGATATCGAGCAACTGGCCATTATAATACGCACCCTGGGCAGTCCACGTCTTAACGAATGGCCTGAGCTGACGGCGCTGCCGGATTACAGTAAAATAAGGTACATTTATGGATTATACTTATTAATCTTCTTATCTTCAAGCATTGTGGCAACTGAAGTGGGCTCGATTCCCAGGTTGTGGCCGAAGGCCTTAGTTTATATACTATATCCAATACTTCTATATAATAACAATAATCCTATTATAACAATTAGATTTCCCAATTCAGTGGGCATACATTGGGACAATTTGTTTCCCAGCTGCACGCATGCTGTTGAAATCGATCTGGTTTCCAATTTGGTCGTTTATAATCCCAAGAATCGCCTAAAAGCCAACGAGGTAAGACTCAGATTTAGATTCTTTATACTATACAATTTTAAAATCTATATTTTTGTTTATATTTTCAGGCCGTGGAGCATAGTTATTTTCATTAATTTAAAGTATTTGTATTTACATTACAATTAGTTGACTAACAGCTAAAGTTATGCATTTAGGAATTCTCCGATTCTTTATATCTGTAAAGTAAAAACATAGTTAAATATACATAGATATAGCTGAAATATAAGATTTTGTACTTACTTGCATTTCAGACAGGTAAAGAATACCGTTTGTCCTTCATCCGCGGAACGTAACTGTAAAGTTGCATAGGACATTTTATCGTTGCCACATTTGGGGCACTTGCGCTCCACAACGGGACCATCTGCCTCTGATTCAGATTCACGATTCGCCTTCTTCTTTAGCTCATTGGGATTGTAGCTATTAAATTGTATTGTATATTCCGATTTTTCACCACTGTAAACTATAGTTAAAAGTGAATTCAACAAGCGGTAACAAATATTTATTTATATAACTCACCATCTGGTGTGTACTCTTGTTTACAGTTATAACAGAAAACATTGCCCTTAACTTGCAGTGGTGGCAGAATGGAGCCACAGGCTGGACAGAATCCTGGGAGATTATTAAAAATATCCATTACAAATCAAAACAAAATTTTGTGCCGCACGTGCACTCTAACAGTGTTGTGTAATGTGCAAATATATAATGAATCGCATAGCACTTGGTTTTTTTAATGTGACCAATACTTTGCTTGTAATCAAATCAATGCATATTCATTTGTCTGAGTTATATGTACCGTTCAGCTTTTTTTTAGCTTATATTATATTACAAATTAAAGCAAGCTTAGCAGTGCTGTAAACTGTGCAAATGTGTTATGCATGGCATATCATTCAGCTTTTTGCATGGGACAATTAGTTTGCTAGTATTTCACTTCCAAATGTGTATACCCTATAAAAAGTAAACAATTTTATATTGCCACAATGATTTTTATCTATTTAGTACATCAATTTGAATACATTTGCATTTATGTGAACTACTTTTCAGATTTTTTAGCGTCAGATGCTGCAGCTTCCTCTGCCTCGCTGCCAGTGGTTTCCTCATCATCATCCTCCTCATCATCGCTGCCGCTTTCATCATCATCATCATCTTCATCGTCGTCATCACCATAGGTGTAACCGGAGCTGCCACTGGCACCATAGCCACCATAGTAGCCACCATATCCCCCTTCCTCGTCATCGCTGCCAAGACCCTGTTGCTGCCGTCCAAACTTGTGGGAACGGGTGGACATGCTCAAGTCCTTGGTGACAGACGTATCATAGTTGCACTTGGGACAAGGTATGGCCTTGTTCTTGTCATACTTGAACCCCTTGCGACGCACATGATCCTCGCAGTAGCAAGTCTTGCAGCGCAGACACGAATATTGGCCCAAACGGTTGCAAGATTGGCATTTATAGTTCTCTGATTCGAGGACCTGACACGAGGCCTGATGCTCGAACTGATCATCCTCGCAAAGGAAGCCATCGCAAAAGCAGCACTTGAAGATGCGTCCGCCATGCTCCCACACACCCCGCTCACACTCCAGGCACACCGCATTCTGGAGGGGACAAGTGCAGGCGTGGCTAGTTAGGCATTTCCGTCCATGACAGACCCATGCCTCACAGAAGTCACATATGGCACCAACCATGCCAGGGAATCCCGTAGTATACACACCCGGATGCTTGATCACACAGTCTCCGGTTTTGAGCATGCATTTGATTTTGCCACACTGTGCACAGATGGGCAAACGTTGAACGCTTTGGCAGAAATAGCAGAAGGCACGAGATTTCTGCTTCTTCTCGCACTTGTCGCAGTCCATGGGCGCATTGCAGGGCCAATCGGCAAGGGGAATCTCCCGGCCACGTATCTCCTTCAAACGTAACTTTTGCTTTTCAGCTTTCTTCCGCTGGCCGGTTTTCTTTTTCGGCATCTTGACTTAAGACAAAAAAAAGTGCTAGTCAACTGGTTAAGATTTGTACGGTGCTCAGACTAGTGTTGAACAATTTTAAAAATGATTTGAATTTTGATAACTTAAATTGCTTGAAAACTTGTTTTGAATATTTCAACAAAGCTAATGATCTCTCAGAAAATATATAAACAGGAACTCAATTTAATTTTGTGTAGCATAAAATATATTTCAAATCTTTAACAGCAACTATCTAATCACAGTATTGTACAAAATCCTCTCCTAGTTCTATCCAGCATATATTACAGTCCATAAACTCATTTTAAGCAACGTACTTGTCTGGGAAGGCCCAGCAAAGTTTTTTTCACTTACTCAGCACTACTTTTGAGGTATTTTGACAATTCCCTTATAGGGTCACATCATCGTTGTCCGACAACACAAAGCAGCCCTGGAAAAACTCTTACACAACACTACCTAAACATCATTTTGACTCTTTCGGTGTACGGTCACATCGTCTGGTATTACTATTCAATTTTCACTTCTCAACGTTAGCAAGTCGGGCGCTTGTAAGCTGTGTCGTGTTTAAAATATAATTACAAATAAAAAACTTGAAAAAATAATAAAAATGGGCGGTCACAACGATCAAAATGGTAACTCCAATGGCCAGCACGATGATGTAAGTACACAAATTATAAACGTTAATAATTTTATGTGTGTTTGAGAGTATGTGTATGTATTGGTGGTGGTGTGTATGCATCTGTAGGTAGACACACGCGTGTCTCGAACGCCATTTTGAAAAATTTTTTCTTCATGTGCGTCAGCAGGGTAGAGGTTAGGTTGAAAAAAAAATCGATATGAGACTTTTTCAACATTTTTCCAACATTTAGGATTCGATTACCGAGCCCGAGCATATGCGCAAATTGTTTATTGGTGGACTGGATTACCGCACCACCGACGACAATCTAAAAGCTCACTTTGAGAAATGGGGCCAAATTGTCGATGTGGTCGTCATGAAGGATCCGCGGACAAAGCGCTCTCGCGGCTTTGGGTTCATCACCTACTCTCATTCGAGCATGGTTGATGAAGCCCAAAAGGCACGTCCCCATAAAATCGATGGACGCGTCGTTGAACCCAAACGTGCTGTGCCACGCCAAGACATTGATTCTCCCAATGCTGGCGCCACCGTCAAAAAACTCTTTGTGGGCGCCTTGAAGGACGAACATGATGAGCAGACTCTTCGCGAATATTTCCAACACTATGGAAGCATTGTCGACATCAACATTGTCATGGACAAGGAGACCGGCAAGAAGCGTGGCTTTGCTTTCGTCGAATTCGATGACTATGATCCAGTGGACAAAGTTGTTTGTAAGTATACTAAATTTTAAAATTTACATTTTTCACATTAAAATTTTTCTTTAAAATAATTATTTTTAAAAAAAAAGTATGATATTGTTGAGTTAATTTAAAAATGTATACAAATCATAACTGTAATTTCACAGTCCCAGCTCCGCATAGCAATGTTTGATGTGTCTGTGCGCCGTTTCACGACTGTTAGAATAATGTTGCCCATATTATATCGTTGTTAATGGGGCACCCTGTATGCCCTATTGATGAAAACGTATGCGCCACAAGTGCTCAATACATATAATACTGTGTAGTGTCTTGCCGATAAGAACTTTTAGAAAATTTAATTTTTCACAATATTATAGAGCAAAAGTTTAGAATTTTTGTTTGAATAACAATCTAAAAAATGTATCATTAAGTTTGAAAGTTTGTCTACAAATCATTACTGTCATTTTTCACAGTCCCAGCTCCGCATAGCAATTTTTGATGTGTCTGTGCGGCGTTTCATGACTGTAACATAAATGTTGCCTATATTATATCTTTGTTAATGTGATATTCTATCACATTGATGAAAACGTATGTGCTACAACTGGTCAATATATTAACACAGTACTGACAAATTGACAGGTTTGACCATCGCTTGTACGGTTTCCTATTAAAACGCTGTGAGATGAATGAAAAGCGTCGGCTAAGCTATGTTATGCGAATGTATATTTAAATCCTATTCAGCGTAACACGCAGCCTCGTTACATTAGTTCCAACTTCGACTAACCGACTTGATAATAAATCGCGAAAAAGCATTCGGTTTTCTATATAGCTATAATTCCTAAAAGTTCTAAATACCGAACAACTACTCTAGTATTATTTCACAGTCCCAGCTCCGCATAGCAATGTTTGATGTGTCTATGCGGCGTTTCATGGCTGTAATATTAATATTGCTCATATTATATCTTTGTTGATGAGGTACTCTGTATGCCTCACTGATGAAAACGTATGTGCCACATATGTAATTACATTTGATTACTCCACACAGTACTGACAAATTGACAGGTTTGACCATCGCCTGTACGGTTTCATTTTAAAACGCTGTGAGATGAATGAAAAGCGTCGGCTAAGCTATGTTATGCGAATGTATATTTTATTCTTATTCAGCGTAACACGCAGCCTCGTTACATTAGGTACAACTTCGACTAACCGATTTGATTATAATTCGCGAAAAATTGGAATTCTGGAAGTTATTTTTTAAGAATATAATTAACAAAAATCTTTGAAATGACTATTCCAATTTCTTGAAAATTACAATTTTTAAAAGTTTTAAATACCGAGGAACCACTCCAGTATTATTTCACAGTCCCAGCTCCGCATAGCAATGTTTGATGTGTCTTTGCGGCGTTTCATGACTGTAACATAAATGTTGCGTATATTATATCTTTGTTGATGTGATATTCTGTCACATTGATGAAAACGTATATGCTACAACTGGTCAATATATTAACACAGTACTGACAAATTGACAGGTTTGAACATCGCTTGTACGGTTTCCTATTTAAACGCTGTGAGATGAATGAAAAGCGTCGGCTAAGCTATGTTATGCGAATGTATATTTTAATCCTATTCAGCGTAACACGCAGCCTCGTTACAAATCTATCTATTTATGTATTTCATGTATATTTATGTATATATTTATATATTACCGTCTCAGCTCCACACTACACGAGTATTAAGTTATTCAAATGTGTTAACGCGGCGTATATAATATTTTAATCGCTGTTGCACATATGCAGTATTGCGTATAATGCTTCAATGATCAAAAAGGTGGATTTTTCACAACTTCCACTTTATATTATTATCTTTTTATGCTGCTTTAAGAATCATTACTCATCACTAACTGGTTTCTTTTCTTTTTCACAGTGCAAAAGCAGCATCAGCTTAATGGCAAGATGGTGGACGTGAAGAAGGCTTTGCCAAAGCAAAATGAAATGGGCGGCGGCGGTGGGGGTGGTCGTGGACAGGGTGGTCGCGGTGGTGGCGGCAATAGGGGTGGAAGCATGGGCGGCAATATGGGCGGTGGTGGCAACTTTGGCCAGAACGGTGGTAGCTGGGGCAATCGCGGCGGCAACAGTGACAACTGGGGGGGTAACAGTAGCTTTGGTGGCGGCGGCGGTGGCTACGGTGCCGGTGGTGGCGGTGGCGGCAGCAATTGCTGGGGCAGCAACGCCGGACCCTGGGACAACAGTTGGGGCAACAATGGCGGCAGCTTCAGCGGTGGCGGGGGCGGCGGCGGCAACAACTGGGGCAGCAGTGGTGGCGGCGGCAATGATTTTGGCAGCTACCAACAAGGTGGCTACAGCGGCGGCCCGCAACGCGGTGGCGGCTTTGGCAACAACCGCATGCAACCCTATCAGGGCGGCAACTTTGGCAACAAAGCAGGTAAGCAACTACCCTTCAAATCTGCATCCCCACTCCCGAGTCGCAGCATGCATGCACAGTGAATGCTCATTCAGAATGGGGGTGTTTATGTATCTATTTATAGAATACCTGTGCTGCGCAGTGCATTCATGCTGTGTTCGCTCGATGACAATCGTAGACAATCACAGTACACCCTGAGACTATAAGAGTTTAGCAGCGAGTTCAATTCAAATGACGTCAGCATATGTTATATTATTATACGTACGTCACATACAAGACGTTGTTCAGTTTTAGTCCAGTCATTATTTAAGCCTTTGGGGTTATTAGCCGACTTTCTAAAAGCGCATGTGGGTTCGTTCTTTTGTTCTTTAAGGCGGTGGCAACCAAGGCAATTATGGTGGCAACAATCAGGGCTTCAATAACGGTGGCGGCAGCAGTCGCAGATATTGAGGCGCCCACACGAGGTGAGCATAGTCTTAAAATTAGTTAAGGACCCTAACCAAAAATTAAAACAATACAAAAGTTTGCCAAAAAATTAATCGAGTGACCAATCTACCGAACCATATTTTTTTGTTGTATTTTTTAGTTTATTTGTTACAAACTTTTTGCGTAGGTTTTTTTTTCGTTTTAAAAATATACATAAATGGAGCTTTTTTTTATCGTATCGGCATTTTCCTGGTAGTTTTTTAACAGCATCAAAGAACCGAAATATTGAACCTTAAAAGAAATATTTTCCGTTAAAACCTTTTTGAACTTTTGAAACTAATCATCATGCCTATCTTTATAAATATATGTATTTATTTTGTGTAAAAGTATTTAGAAAAACAAAAAACCAAAACAAAAAAAAAACATTTAAAAGTACTGTTGGAATGCATTACAACAATTGATTTAAATAACGTTTCTCATTTATCGACATTTTTATAGGTGGTAAATTAGCTGGGGCTCAGTTTATGCCCAAAAATCAAAGTCAAATAAACGATACGCAATTCAATGATATGAGCAACAACTCATATACCTAAGAAGTTTTCCGAGAACACAACTCCATACCAAAATCATGACAGAGAAGAGAAATATGAGAGGAGCAGGTGCAGAGAGCAGTCGTGAGATTTTGGTTCAGTCAAAGTCAGTACAAGTACAGAGAAGAGGCAGTATGTGTGTGTGTGTGTATACTATATGGTTATAAGAGCGAATATCATATCAGAGCAGCGTCAGCGTGTGAACAGCAGCAGCAGAGAAGCAGAAGCAGATTTAACAGAACAATTACAATTGCAAGAGAAGACAGAGAGAGCAGCAGCGCAGAGAGAGAAAAAGAGAGACAGAGCATCACACATACGCATCAAGCAGTACACGTACACAGCAGCTGGCCAGGATTCAATATAAGTGTAATTTGCACAGTTACGATATAATTAATTGATTAACAACAACACACGTCAAAACCTCTACCTATCTATTCAATATTCGAATTAGCATAATATTTATATTCAACATTTTGTAGCAAAATCCAAAAAAAATATGCAACATTGTAAAATGGCGAAATGTTCACATAGCAAACGAAGAAAAATCTTAAAACATACAAAACAAAAAAAATCAAATCAAGTTAAATTTTGTATTCTTGTAGACACATTTGCTTAACAACAATCCTTCAGTCAACAACAGTAATATTACTTAGAATATATACAAACAAAAAAACTACAAATACACATGAACTTCATGACGGCAGCCGCTTACTTTACATTGCAACCCACCCCCAAATGTGGTTGACTGGCTGTCGTTCACAATTTCTGATAATCAGTGCAAAAAATTACACAAATCTATATTAACATGTATTACTACCTTTCTCTAAGCTTAAGTTCTCATAATTTAAAAATTGAGTAGAGCGCGCGCTCAAATTTTCACGAGCCGCGCGCTGTCTTAGAATTAAATATACTATATTTTACATATACATATATATAACATATATATATATAGCGAGGAGGAGCTTCTAATGCTCGTTTCGATTTTTTGTAAGTGACTATGATGACTAAATTGCACTAAATTATCATCTCCCAATGTGTTTAGTTCTAACCAAAATGAACAACAATTAATTGTAATCGTTACCTTGTAGCAGTTTGTATGCAGTTCTCAGAGGTCAGCGCGCAATTAAGGATTTTAATATGTTAACGAAAATTTACATTTAAATGTAGCAAAGAAAGATATATAAAAAATACATATATGTAAAATTGACACACACAAAAAAAAGAAAAAGAAAGAAAAAAAAAGAAATTCAAAAAACTAATCAAAAACGTTGTTTAGTTAGTATTTATTCGTATTCGTATCTATTTTATGTTATGTAGAACAGGCTTAAAAAAGGAGCAAGCAGAGTAAGTCGAAAGAGGCAAGTAATGAGCGAAGCGATTAGAGTGAGAGTAAGCCAATAATAACGGTAGCGTTTGGGGGCACTTTATTCTTCATTTATGATTTCAAATGATTTTCATTTACAAATGGTTTTCATTTGGAATTGCACATCACCGTCTACCACTAAATGTATATCATTTAAAATTGTATATATTATTGTAATTTCTGTTCCAAGTTGGCTGAAAAGTAAATGCAAAGCGCTGAAAAGACGGTCGCCAAGCTAAGCTACACTCAGCCACAAAGCGGACAATCAGCTCAGCTCATCCAACACTAGCAAACTGGGTCAGCAGCCTTGCTGAAACATTTTCCCCTCCACCCGGGAATGGTGAATTTAGGTAAGTTTGTAGCTGCACAAATCAACAGGAAAGTGTTGTAATTTTTAGGTGGCCCCTATGTTGGAAGAAAACAAACTAATGCATCATTTTATTATTTATATTTTATTTTAATCGTTAATAAAATCAATTAAATCAAAATAAATGTGTTTTTTATTGGAAATATTCTTATAACGGCTTTGGCCCGTCAGTGTGTACACACCCTTTGAAGTTAGCATAGTGCGGGTGCTCTGTTAACTAACATTGTGCTATCGTATGTTTATTCTTGCTAATAAAAAGAGATATTCAGCGCGGCAATGCGAAGTGCTGTATATGGAATATAAAGGAATACAAGAAAGGCTCGCTATTTACTCTAGAAATATCAGCTGTTATCAAAATTTAACAGATGGCTCCTTCCATGGAAGCACGATACACGCTCATCTCTAGTTTTGGCGTGTTAACATCATGTTAGTTAACAGTTCAAATGTATTATTTAGCAGAGACATTTTAAAAACATTAAAAGTATAATTAAATCAAATATATACAATGCACACTACTCGCACCGTCCAATTTACTTACAACTACAAGGACTATGCGAACAAGGATTGTGAAGCCAGATTGGATATTAAATTCCCTTTCGACGATGTCAGCTTGGAGGAATTGGTTACCCAGCTTTTAGCTCAAATGGATCCAATGATGCGATATTTGGATGAAGATATTAGTAAGATGTAACAGTAGTATAACAGTAGAACAGTCACTTATCGGACACTCCCCTTGAAACAGATTTAGAGCGGGAACTGCAATCGTTTATTGAGTGGCAACATCAAAAATTCCATGATGACTATGCGGAAAAGTTAATTCTTCAGGCAGCCAACGAAGAGTTTGACTTGGAGGCAATAGTGCGGAATACGGAACGTTTATATAAGGATGAACTGCTGCAATTTGCAGATAGGATTGGTCCAAGTGATGAGGACATCTTTGCACAGAGTTTCCATCGCCTGGTGCACTCCTCCTCGCTGGAGGAAATACTAAAACGCGAACGTGGCTATGCGAAGGTCATTGCCGATATGACGGATCATATGGACTCGGAGGTGGAAACGCTGAATAAATCGCAGCAGCAGGAAATGGACAGCCAAATCAATCAGCTGGACATAACGACAACATCAGAGGATATCAACAATCTCCTGGCACAGCAATATACAACCCAGAACTTTGTGGTAAAACGTTATGAATCCGAGCTAGAGGCGATGATAGGTCATCAGAAGAATGAGTATCGTGACTGGATTACCAGTCAAGTTAGCCAAATGTTCCAGATATCTCCGGTCTCCACGCCACTGGGCAATCGCTCCTCCATGTTTGTCTCACAGCAGCCATCGATGGAGGAGAGCTTCACCATACATTTGGGCTCCCAGCTGAAGCATATGCACAACATTCGCATACTCAGCGCCAATGTGACGGATCTGTGCAGTCCCCTGCATGCGGATGAGAATCTGAATGGTCTGAACATGGCATTGGGTCTCTATTCCAGCTCACTCTGTGGGGTGGTGGTGCTAACGCCATCGATACAGGCGCAGGCTAACAAGAGCATTATTAAGAATGCCAACAAATCGACAGAGTTCCATTTTGATCAGATGGATGTACAGCTGGAGAAGATTGAGAAACAGATACGCGCTCTCAACACCAGCGACACAAGCAGCACTCCTAGCCAGGGTAGTGGCAGTGGAAGCAGTGCCGAAGGCAGCGCCACATCCTCGCCAGCCAAACAGCATGTGCCCAAGCTAAAAACGGGCGATTTCTTTATCACCAAACACTCGAATCTCTCACAATCTCATGTCATATTCCATCTGATCTCCGATGAGCCCATCAACAGTCCCAGCGAAATTAACTCAAGGCATCCTGTGATTTTGGGCCTGCGAAACATATTAAAAACTGCCAGTCGGCATGATATAACCACTTTAACAATTCCTGCACTACTGAGGCACGAGATGAGCGAGGATATGACGGTGCAGTGGTGCATTAGACGCGCAGAGCTGGTATTCAAATGCGCCAAAGGTTTCATGATCGAATCAGCCTCTTGGGGCGGCGCGGAGTTGAGGTGAGGTTTTGGCTAATCAAAATAAAAGGTAAACAATAACATGTCCTATCTTTCTAGCACCCTGCAATTGCTGCTGCCCCACGATATATCCGAGGAGCTATTCACTACGCTGGCTGGCATGGTGCCTAATGTGTTTCGCGTGGCCAATCCTAAAATACTGGTTGATAATACCAAATAGAGCAGTTGTATTGATTGGCATTCCTAGTGAAATACATATTTAAAGTCTTGCATTTATTTATATATGAATATACACTTTATTCAGATTCATAGTTATATTTATTTGTATATGTATATGCTTCGTTTCTTGTCGTTTCGCTCAAAATGTTGTTTAAACTAAACACACTCAGAATTGCTGTAAATGTTCCTGTATCCAATTTCGTCAATATAATAATCCATAGTTATTATTTTTTGTTTTTAATTTAACTTCAATGCCAACTACAACACTACTTTGTATAAATACATTTATATATTGTATAGGTAATCGTGTGTATAGATGTAGTTATTTATGTATATTACTTCCAAATTTAAATGTTTATCTTTGGTTTCATTCGACCCCGTCATGCAAATCGTGTTCCTTTTTTATGGGTGTGGGTGCAATTGAATTTTGTGTTCGGTTCTTTTCGATTATTTATATAAATGTTTAATGTTAAATGTTTATAATGTATCTTTGAATAACTCTGCTTGTTAACTTGTAAATATGCGTTTTGTTTTTTTTGGAAATAAATATATATATATATATATATTTATGTATAATTAACAATTAATTACGTTATAATGTTTCATTTTTAATCAACACTTCGCTGTTAAAGAATTTTTCTTAATGTGTGTGTGTATGTTTTTTTTTTTTGGATTTAGCCAAGTACGTTGTATGTTTGTCTGTGTCTGCGTGTGTGTTGCTGCTTTGCAGTGAGAGTAGAGTTTCAGAAAATATTTAATCTGAGACTTTTTATGACAATATCAGTTGTTTTTGCAGGTCTTTTTTTTTTTTTTTTTTTTTTTAAATTAATAAACATATGTTTGTGTGATTTAAAATGAGTGACATGTAGGTACAGGAACGGGTCACATTAAGTGCTTAGGTGTCTCAAGGATTATACGTGCAAATGAATTCCATAAAAAACATTGCGGTTAGAAAATACATTATAAAATTGACATAATCAGCATTATAATCGATATACATACTAATCGGTTCACTTGTAACGTTGAAACTATGCTAGATATTAAATAAATTACATTATTCAGCCCTTCGTTGAATATAATTAATGTTTTGTTTAGTATGGCTCTTACAATTTGTTCAAATAAAATCGCTTAAATAAAATAATTGAGTTCTTTCAGCGTAACATATTCTAATTTGGAGACTTTATGTATTCTTTTGAGTGCATTTGTTTGTTATTTGTTTCCTATATAATTATACCCTTGCAGAGAGCATTCTAATGTTGTCATGAAATGTGTAACGCGTTGAAAAAAACGTAGGAACCTTCAGAATGGATTATAACTTATTGGGTCAGTTAACTATAACATATACTGACTGTAGCTGTAGCTGACGTTCGTCTGGTCATTAATTGTGTTTGATTTGTAACTCAGATATACCCTGAATTCTGTATAATACAATCGGACTATTCTATCGTTGTACACTGGGTTTACTTTAAAAAATGTCTGCAGGGGTATTTAATCTTCGGCAACCCGAAAATAACTAGTCTTTCTTGTATTTAATTTCGATGCTACTTTTAAAGATTTTGTTCTACGATTGCATGCCAAAAATGTACTGAAATATGATCTACACAGTTTAATACTTTGCGCGTGCCTTAAACTACGATTTTTGCAATAGGTCTAGAAACTAGATGTATTTTAGTTAGTGAAATAAGAATACATATAATACGAGTGTATACTAAAATTGAAACTATCACAAAAAAACAAATACTTTTTATAAAGTATAAAAGTATAAACTCAATAATGTCAAATACAAGCTACATTAGAATTGAGTATGTAAGTGTATAGGGTTGTATCTGTGTGTGTCTGTCTGTGTCTCTGTTTGCTTGTGTTTACATTTGACTCTCCTTGCGCCACTGGAAGGTGCCCGACTTGACGCCAATGCTGGATGAGCCCTGATTGCTGCTGGAGGAGAGCATGTTGTTGGTGCGTCTAATAAGCTGCGCCGCCGAATCGAAGCGGCTGCGAATGAGACGCATTGCCGGATTGCCAGAGCCACTGCGCTTGCTCTTGCTGCAAAGAAAATGAAGAATTATAATTGGTTTTAATTAATGTGTTTATGGCTGACGCACCTGGATGAACTGGGCTGATTCTCCTTCAGGTTGCCCAAAATAATACGCATATGCGTATCCCGAGCAAAATGATTATCGGGCAAGGCGGACTTTGAACCGCCATTGCTGGGCCCAGCTCTATCATCATCGACAAAGGCATTCAAAGCGGGCAGCTGCCCCGGCGAGCTCAACTCGCTGCTGGGCGAGTGCGGAGGCGTGGCATACAATGGCGACATGCACTCCATATCATACAGATCCGCCTCGTTGGTCAGGTTGCTTGCTGTGTGTGTAGACAAATGTGTTTAATTTCTTTGGAACCGATGGATACCATATTGTAAACTTACCCAACTGATGCTCGCTGAGATCGGGCAGCACCTGAGAGTGGCGCGGATGGGCGCCTGCGGCACCATTGCTGCTGGATTTATGTGCCGCAGAGCTGCCTCCAGCTTTCGAGTTGACCATCAGATTGTTGCGTGAGCTGAGCTTGCTTTGACGCTGCAATTGCTGGGTGAAGGTGAGCGGCGCTTGCTGTGAAGCGAGAAGAGCAAGAAGTTAGCAACTAACAAGGGTGATATATATATAAAAGATACTCACATCATTGCTGCTGCCTGTGGATTGACTAGAGATGACGCTCTTGCGCTTGTGCAAGCTGCTCGTATCCGATTGCATTGTATTCTGATAAAAGTTGTTGGAGCTGTGCGTGGAACTGGAGGCATTGAGGGCCTGCAGTTGGCTACCATTGTGCACGGTGGCCGTGGTAGCGGCGGAGCAAACGGAGGAAGCGGATGCGTGTGCCGGATACGGGGCGAGGTTTTGGTGCAGGGGCAGCGCCGGCGGCTGGTCCGGAGAGCGCAGCATGCTGGCATGGAATTTCGTTTCATTGGGATTGCTAGCTTCATCTAAAATTGGGTAACAATTGGGAACAAGGGATTTAATAACATAGCAAGAGGCTTCTACGTTTGCAGTTGGTCTTACTTTTGGTATAGCTCTCAAAGATCTTGAGTATGCTGCTGCGACTGGACTTGGCCGCCAGCTTGATGGGCGTGCGTCCACAATGATCCGACTTGTAAGGATTGGCGCCAAACTGCAGCAGTGCAACGACGCACTTCTCATGCCCCTCCTGCGCGGAGATGCCCAGTGCTGTGGCGCCCTGCTTGCATGCATGGTCCGCCAGTGCGCCATAATAGAGCAGTATATCCATGACATCATGATTGCCCTGCCAGGCGCACGAGTGCAGCGGTGTCCGCGCCTCCAGATCCATGGAGTTGACATCGGCGCCAGCCTCAATTAAAGTCTTGACCATGTCCGCATGTCCTTGCCAGGCGGCCACATGCAACGCTGTGCGTCCCTCGCTGTCGGGTATATTCACATCCACATTGGTCATATCTAGCAGGTACTTGACGATGTCTAGCTTGTTCTCCAGCGCCAGTATGTAGAGTGTGGTGCGCGAATCGGCATCCTTGGAGTTGACATCGCAGCAGAACTTAAGCAAGTACTCCACCGTCTCCATGTGACCCTCCAAGCAGGCCAAACGGAACGCCGTCTTGCCATCGTGCGCCTTCTGATCCACAAAGCTGGAGTGGATGTCGAGCAGGGACTGCACACAGCGCAGTCTGCCTTCCTGGGCGGCCAGATGCAGCGCCGTTTTGCCTTCGTTATCGCACTCATCGATCTTGGCGCCCGACTCCAGCAGCTGCAGGCACACCTCATGGAAGCCCTCGAAGGCAGCATAGTGCAGCGGCGTCCAGCCCGCATTATCGCGATGCGTTTCATCTAGACCGCGATCCAAAAGCTGACGCACTGTTTCCACATTGCCCTGGGCGGCGCCAATGCTGAGCACAGTGCGTCCCTCGGAGTCCATGCAATCGATGCCGCAGCCCCAGAAGAGCAGCAGACGCACCACAGTTGCATGACCCGCCGTACAGGCGGCCCACAAGGGAGTGCGCCCCATAAAGTCCGCCAGATCCGGATCGGCGGCATTCTCGAGCAGCAGTTCACAGACCTCGGCATTACCCTCAAATGAGCTGACTAGGAGTGGCGACATGCCATCATTGTCCAGCTGATCTGTGTTGGCGCCATGATCCAGCAGCGTGGAGATGACCTTGCTGTAGCCAGAGGAGCCGCATAGGGCAGCCACGCACAAAGCACTGCGTCCATCCAGATCCAGATGATTCACATTGGCGCCATTATCCAGAAGGATTTCGACTATATCATAGTGACCCATGTAGGAGGCGGCTATGAGTGAAGTGCGTCCCTGACGATCCACAGAGTTGACATCCGCACCGGATTCAATGAGTAACTTTAAAATGTCCTCATGTCCGCTCCAGGCAGCAGCGCGCAACGCTGTGCGTCCCTCCTTGTCAGCCAGATCAATCTTGCAGGCGGGCTGCGAAATCAACAGACGCACCACATCGCTGTGGCCACCCCAGGAGGCCGAGCGCAACGGAGTCCAGCCATCGCGATCCGCATGATTGACATCCACACGCTTCATGCGTCCTGTGCCATCGTTGCATGGCTGCGAGAAGCTGAGCAACAATTTGACCACCTCCAGATGACCATTCCTCGAGGCAATATTCAGCGCCGTCTGTCCATTATAATCCTCAATCTCCAGATCGATGGGACTCTTGCAGGCATTGAGTGCACGCTCCAGCAGCTGATGGTTGCCATCGTTGGCAAGTATGTGTATCAAGGCCTTGCCCTTGTGCAGCTCAATGTGATGCGAGTCGGAGAGCTGATGGAGCGTACTGGAGGCATTCTCGTCCTGGCTTTCGTGCGGCGGCTCACTCTGCTCCGAGGGACTAACCGTACGCTGTGTCTCCAGCAGGCAGCTCTTCTCGCTGGACAACAACAAGTCCGCCAGCTCAAAATCAATGTTTTGCGACTTATCCGACAGTTCGGGTGACATAAGCGAGGATTCGCAGGAGTTTTGCGCTTCAGCATTATTAATGCCCGTCTCGATGAGCAACTTCAGCATCTTGGCATCCGTCGGCAGACTGGGCTTGAAGAAATCGCAGAGGAACTGGGCAAACGGTTCGCTCAGCTCGTTGGCCAGAAAACGTTCCAACATGGAGCGCGTCTTGGGCAAAAAGTTGACATCGTTTTTGAAATCATGTTCGCACTGAGCGCAGCAATTGAGATGATTGGTATAAAAGCAATCGCTGAGATTCAGTCGCGACTCCAGCAGCATTAGAATCAGATCCAGATCGACATGGCGACTGGTCAGATACTCTCCCGACTTGATCAGATGATAGGCAAATCTGCGCACGGTATTCGCACACAAGGTATCCGCCACTAGTAGATAATACATGGAGATCATGACATGTCCTTCGTTGACATCGCATATGAACTTCTTGGTGGCAAACTTGACATCCACCAGCCAATCCGCAAAGGAGTTGTGAAAGATTTTCAAACGTTGCGCATTCGCATCGTAATCCAGAATATTACGCATCAGCTGCAAACGCTTCTCAAACTCCTGGCAATCGATGGTGTAATTGTGCGTCCTCAGGCAATTGAAAAGGAACAACTTGTCCACGTAGCCAGAGGATGCGAGCAGCACATTGAGCAGCGGTCTAATCTTCATGTACTGCTTCTTATTGAAGGACTTCTGGCAGATGTACAAATAGAGGCCATTCAGGGTGCAGGGTATTAGCTTGATCTCGCGAAAGGTAAAGAAGTTATCCTTGATGCCATGCAGCACCTTCTCCAGGTAGAGTATGCAGCCATTGGATTTAATATATAGCTGATGCAGTGACTCAATTATCTCCTTGGTCAGCATAATGCTGTCCTTGAAGTCCGAGTTCAAGCGATTGATAATATACTCCTGCACATCCTTGACCACATGCGATTTGCGCAGATCATCCAAAGTGATCTTCTTGAAACCCGTAAACATTTTGGTAATCTGCTTCGTTTGTTTCTTGGTGGTGCAGACGAGGAACAACCACTTGGGAAACAGATGGATGTGATTGGAGAGCAGCTCGGCAACGTTGCGACTCTTGTGGTTGGTGACAGTGCCGCGTCCACCTTTAAGAGTTGAGATCAGATTGCCCTCATTGATGTAGTTCTCGTCAATGGAATCGATGAGCAGCAGTAAAGCGGTTTTGGGTGGCGTCAGCTCGAGCAGTGGAAAGAGCAGCGCCTTCTTGAAGCACTCATCGGGATTCTTCTCAATGCTGTCCACGCTGAGGCACTCGAGGATCTCCGGATTGGACATAAGTAGCTCATAGTAGCCATCGGCAATGATGGTGCGGCAGCTTTTCGTTTTGGGTAACGGCGGTGGCAATGTATTGGTGCTATTAATGATCTTGGGTTTCACGCCGGGCACGGGTGGTGCGGTTGCAGTGGGTGTCGTCTCCTTCAGCTGCTCCTCGCTGGCATCAAAGTCTATAAGCGGCTCTGCCTCGGATTTGTCCAGCTCTTCGTTTGTGGTTGTTGCCAGTGGCTGTGGCTGTGGCAGCTCCACATTTAAATCCATGTCCGCCTCGGGCTTGTCTTCGTTGTGCTTCTCCTCCTGCTTGTCATCCTTGATGGCCGCCTCAATCTCGCTTTTTAGCTGATCGCTGACCAAATCCGCAATATCCTCGCCGCCGCCCTGCTGTATGCTGGCCGTGGGAGGAGCCGTCAACAGTTTGGCTGGCGAGGAGACGCCGCTGCCGGCGCGACCACGTTTTACGGGTATTTTCGACTTGGACTTGATGGGACTGCTCTTGGGCGCCTCCTTATCCTGCTCCTTGTCTGTTTTCTTCTGTTCCTTCTCGCTGCCCGTATCCTTATCCTGTTCCCCACGCTCCGGGACAGCTGCAGTTGCACCCCGCTTGGGTGGATGTGTGCCATAGCTATTGCCGGCGGCAGGTTTCTCGGCGAGATCTACTGGCGCTGGTTCCGACTGCTGACGCGTTAGACTCGACTTGCCTGGTTTCTGGCTGGTGGAGGTGCGTCGCTTTTGAAATTTATCCAGCTCCTCGGTGTCGCATTCGCTGGCGCCGCGCTTTAGCTCCTCGATGAGCAGCTCCTCCGCGTTCTCGCTCAGGCTAATGTTTTGCATGGCCTCGTCCAGTTTGGACTCCTGCTGCTGCAGAAACGAGAAGCCCTCGTCGATTATCCGCTGGCTATCCTCGCGACTAATGAGAGATGCATGGCTGAGCAACTGCAGCACAATCTTGCGCATGAACAACGACAAGCTGTGACACTCGGGATTCTGGGATTCGATCAGGTAGCAGGCGAGCAGCTTGCGATTGAGTATGCCCTTGGTGCCGGAGTTGCCCTTCATGATTGCCTGACAGATGGACGTCTTCCCAGAGCCATTCGAGCCGAGCACCAGGCAGCCATTATAACTGGAACTGGATATGGCGGATGCTTTGGCCCGAGCGGACACATAGCCCACACTGGCCGCAGCGCCCAGCACAGCTGACATGGGTTTCTTGCCCGCCGTGCGCTGCTCCAGGCACAACGCAATCTTCTTCAGCACCCACTCGCGATGTATATAGACGCTGCTCACGATCCGCTGATGACTGTGCTCCAGTGGCGTCAGACCGTTGACCTCCTTGTCCGGCGAATGCTTGCGCTGCATTAGCGACTCCAAATTGTCGGCGGTTTCCGGTGCCGACTGCTGTTTGCCGCCCGGCTCCAGGCCGTCCTCCTCGGGCGCCGAGCAGCCATTGGTCGGTGCCAGCTCCAAGGCAAAGTTCTGCTGCACGAGGTTGGCAAAGTGCTCTTCGCGCGCCAGATTCGAGAAGCTAGCATTGGGACAATCGCGTCCGCTCATCTCCAGCTTCTTGTGCACCTGTGTGGTGTCCTTGAGAAAGTTGAGAATGCGTCGATCCTCCAGCTGCTGATTGGGCGTGCCAACGGCTGACGACTGATTGGTGTACTTGGAGCCACCGACTAGCGCGCTGGTGGATGCATTCGCATCCGTATCACGTTCCATCAGCTCCAACTGCTCCTCATCATTTGCATCCAGATCGGTTATCTGCACCGGATTCCCATTGCGTCGGTTGGAGTCACGCAAATTGGACAACTTGGCATCGCTGGCGACTCCTTCCACGACCGTCGCTTGGCGACTCCGTTCGCTGCTTTTGTAGCGATCCGATTTACGCAGCGGTGTTGCATAAAGCATCTCCTTGGGCATGTTGCCAGCGTGTTGTTTATTGTTGCCTGCCGCCGAATTGCAGTTGCCCAACGAATTTGAGTTGGCATTCGGATTGCTGTTGCTATGGTTCAGCAACTGCTGCTGTTGCTGCTGCTCCTGCCCCCCGGCTGGTGAGGATTTCTGTTGTTGCTGCTGCTGCTGCATTTTGCGCACGGATTCATTATACATGGCCTGACAGGGCAGATTCTCGTAGATGTCATTGCGCAGATTATCGTTTTCTGTGTGCTTAGACATTGTTGTTGTTGTTGTTGCTGTTGCTATTGCTGTTGTTGTCGTTGTCGTTGGCTTTTTGGACTACTCCCAGCTTTCGAGTATTTACACGATGTGCTTATCCTGGCTTCGACTTTAAGCACTTTCCGTTGACTGCAAGTAAATTAAATAAAAATTCAAAATGGTAACTTTAATTTAGGGCATGTACTTAAAGAACTCAATATTATTACACCATTAAAAATTCGTAAAAAGAGTATCTAACCATAACCTAGTCAAAAATCAAACGATTTACAAATTATTATTTTCATTATTAATATATTAATTATTAATTTTATTTATTTAATTTTTATTTATTTATCCTTAAGCAAGCTATCCTTTCATTGCTTTAAAATACCCCTTTAAGCTACGTAACGTTAAACTTATTTGATTATTTTATTATGTCTTCTCATACCCTCAAGATTTACAATATTAGCTCACATTCAACTAATGTGGCTTTTATGTGCCTTAGATTTAGCTCCTTTGCACTTAACGAGCACTTTTTCTTCAGCTTTACTCCTCGGCTTGTTGCCGCTTTTTATGGTGGCTTCACTTTTTTTTTTAGTATCCTGTGAACAATTGACCTGATTTTGTGCACACTCTTAACCCTTTGCCAGAGAGCACTCTTCTTCACACATTCACACAGACAGTTAAGTTAAGTAACCCACCCACATACAAAATACATACGAGGTAGGTTCAGTGTGGCTTCCCAGTTAATGGAATATAAAAAGAAGTTACATAAAGTAAAGAGAAAATTGCTTAAAGTTTTACAATTTGAGACTTAACTCTTTTGAGCTAGTTTCAATTAAATTAAAAACACTAAATGAAAGGTAAAGCTGAAATGATTTTAGTTTTTTATCTTCATGCTGCTCCAAAAAGCATGCTATACATATTTTTGTGAAATTGTTATTAAGAACATGATTTCGAACTTTTCAAGTATTGTATTTATCATAGGATATGGTTAATCCAAACACTTTGGGAAATTTTGAGAACCGCCCTCGTATGCACATTTTTGTCATTATATTTTATATAGCTTGTATCTGGCCAACCGTCTTTTGTTCTCGGTTTTTATCTAAGCCGTTTATGTGCAATGTTGTGGGCTGGTGGGTTGGTGGTTCGTGGTTCGCCGGATGGTTGCTGTGGGATCCTCGTGCTGAATGCTGCGCAAATAACACTCTTTATGCTGCAAAGTTTTTATTTTAAACTTCAATTTAGTCGTTGCGTTTCCAGCACAGCTCTCGACAGCAGTACGCAAGTGGGTTTGGGCGGGTAATGGGTTGGTTGGCAAATGTAACTAATGATGCGCTCGGCGCTTGTTGTGCAACTTTCCGACAGAAATGGAGCAAATTCAGCACGTTCGCCCCAGCGAACAACTAAAACAACAATAACAAATGCAGAGCTAAAACTCGCTCCATAGAAGAAAGAAAGACCACAGAATAAAAATCGATTAGAACACAAAATGATTTACGGCGTGGAGTGTCTGGTGACAAGGCTGGCTATACGGAGAATAGTTGCCAGAAAGTGTGGCAAGCACAATAACATCGACATTTGATAAATTACCATAATGCGAGTAAGTCAGACGTAAAATCATTTTGATTAACCAAGTTGACGGGACACTTCTCCACACACAGACACACAAATATCCTGGGGACCATTCTCGTCAGCCACAAATCCATTTCCTGGCCACAATGGCACAGTGAAGGACTGTGGATGATGCTGGCGCTGGTGTAGTGACCGTTTAGTCTAATGTAATTATTGATGCCTGTCACTCAATCCCTAGGGGGGCAAAAGTGACCTCTATTGAAACTTTCCTGAATGCGAATGTATTTGAGAGAGATTTAGATTCATACCAAGTTCGCAAAGAAATTAAGTTCTTTGAAGAATTTTTTTAAAATGTGTGAGCCATTTATTTATTTTGTATATTATGCAACACTCAAAACAATTTCTAATTTATTGGAATGTTATGTACAAAAATTGAGTTTTTCTGGACAAGCAAACTCAATAAAATAAACTGATGGTATTGTTTTCCCATTTACGTTCATTAATCCTTTGCCCTAACGCTTGCCGAACCGCTCCTGTGCATAACGCAAACTAGTTGAACTAACGCCCACATTTCTGCTATTCAGCGTATTCAAGTTTGATACACCGACGGCCAACAACAGTAATGTGGTTTCTAATATGCACAACTACGTTCATATGCAATTTGCATTGAGTTATCCTGCAATCTTTACATTTTTTCTTTCATCAAGCGGAATCGGTTTCGAAATTGCATTTATAATTTGATAAGGGATTATGGTTGTCGTTATGGTGTGGGAATTGAATTAGTCAAAATTCATTTTAATAGCCAAGCGAAGGTCAAATGCCAAGCGGAAACTTTAGCGGCCACAAACGGATACGGAAATGCCGAGCAATTTGAATTTTTCATCACTTAATTAACTAAAATAAACAAAATCAATATTAAAACGTGAATTTTCCTACGCGGTATCAGTGTTGGAAATTAAGACAAGGCTTTTGGCTAGAAGGAGAGAGAAAGGAAAAGGAAGTGTGGGAAAGAGCACGAGAACGTGTCAGAGGCAAAAGGAGTCTAATTGGAAATTCAAGAGCGTTAAATAAGTCAACTTGAGCTTGAGTTTCCATGATTTTTATACCCTGATCCCATTAAAAATGGGAAAAAGGGGTATTATGGTTTTGTGCAAAAGTATGTAACAGGCATAAGGAAACATCTCCGACCCCATAAAGTATATATATTCTTGATCACTATCAATAGCCGAGTCGATTTAGCCCTGTCCGTCTGTCCGTCCGTCTGTCCGTCTGTCCGTCTGTATGAACGCACGTTTCTCAGAGACTACAAAAGCTAGAGACTTCATATTTGAAATATAAGTTGTCGTGGTGCCGGGACAAGACCAGTTTATCATTTTTTTTCGATATCTCGTCCCGTTCAAAAGTTATCGATAAATTTCGATTTCAGCCAAGTGTTTTTTGGGCATAACTTGAAAGTTATAAAAGCTAGCAACTTTATATTTAAGTTTATAGTACTGTTCTGCCGGCTCGATACAAACTCATCATTTTTTTTTCGATATCTCAATCCTTTCAAAAGTTATCGATAAATTAATATTCCAGAACAGTGTTTTAAAGGTATAGCTTAAAAGTTATAAGATGTAGAGACACCAAATTTGGTACATATATTCTCCTATAGCATACAAAGGTAAAATACATTTCACTTTTTGGATACCCCTCTCCAATCTCACAGAAATTGAAAAATACGTAATTTTAAAGGTATGACCTTCGGATTTTACATAGTTGCACATTTATATGCCATCTTTGTGTCCTACAAATTTCATTTTGATCAGACAATAAACAAAGAAGTTATTAACGATTCAATGTACCATAGTTTAAAGCCAAAGGAAGAAGAAGAATCAAAGCAAATGTATGACGCGCGTAGCAAACAGCTTTTGTATGTATATGTATGAATGCAGATAAATAACTTCAATGAATGTAAGACCTTGGATCAGGGTATCTCCTAGTCGGGCACTCTCGACTAGAGCACTCTTACTTGTTTTTCTATGCTTTTTAAAAGTTTAATTGCTTTGCCTGTGCAATTATGTTAATTAAACATACGACACGCTTGGAATGAGCATACTGCACTTTTTCTAATTAGTTAATGGACGTAAAACCATCGCGACGTGTTCCTTTTTCAATCAGCAGCAGTTTATTAAAAGTTTTTCCAGAACACTAGTGCCTTAACTGCGGTAAGAAACGGATCCTAGATTGGATATGATTGAAATAACACAAACGAGCCCTTGACATTTGTACAATTGTTGTTTCTTTTGCGTCTCGACAGAATACAAAAATGAAATCTTAACTTAGATGTAATTGAAACGAGCCAATATACACTACTTTATAAGATTACTTTTTCTAATTTCTATTTCATTGCAAAAGCCTTATTTATAGATTTGAAAGAATGTTGTTCGATTAATAATTGTATAAATCATTTATTACATTGATTGGAATAGGTTTCTCAAACAACAAATGAAACCACATAAAAATATGTGAAGCATTTTTTGTGTGTTTTAATGCCAAAAGTTCAAACAATAAAAATATTCTCGGAAAATGTGCACACGTTGTATAAATATCATCGACAAGCTGCCAAAATGAAATGTAAACAAGTGAAGTGCTTCAGCAAAATGCGAAACAATTTTAATTAATTGCGCCAAATAAATAAAAACAAAAAACATATTTTTGACGGAATGTAAGCACACACACTCCGAACTCCGCTTATGTGCGTGAATAATAAATAAATAAATAAATGCGAGGCGGGCAAGCGAACGGACAAGCGGCACATATGGCGCAGCAAATGTATCTGCATCTGAGTTGGCTGTATCTGTATCTTTGCAACTGGCAACAGCTGCCTGAACTTGAGCAGTGGCAGCGTGGGAACTTAACAATTTACCAGCATTTTAAATGCTCCTTGCCGCGTAGCGCAAATGTGGATACAAAATAAAAATAAGTAAAATACGAATTTCAAAACTTGGCACGGCAACAACAGCCGAAGGTGGAGCTTGAACGTGCAACGGGCGTAATTGAAATGTTGCCAGTTGCCAGTTGCAGCTACAGCTACAGCTACAAATAATGCGAAAGTCCGCCTGCCAACAGCGATAATTTCAAAGGATGTCTGGCAGGAAATGCGCTATTAATTTGTTTTTACATTTTCATGTTTGATTATACTTTACGCTTTAAGTTTTTGTTTCTTTTTCGGCATTAATTTTTGTTGTTGTTGCAGCTCATGTATAAATTATAAGTTGTTGTTGCTGCTGTTGACTTGTTAAAATATGCAGGCCAATAAGTTTCCAAAGCAAAATATATTCCATGCATTACAAATGCAGCGCATGCTGCAAAAAAATGCAACTCATCTATCTATATATGTATATATATATATATTCGCTCTATCAGCAGACAGCATCCCGGCTCCAATTAGCGGGACAATTGGGAGAGCAAATAGCAAATCAAATATTGCAGTAAATTGTCTACTAGTAACAAATCAAAAGGTAACAGATAAAATTACTTTTCTTGGCGATTTGCCCGACTATAGAGATACTTGTACAAAATATACTGAGACTAATAGATATTCAATCAATATCATTGTTAATCATGCTCCTTATAAACAGAAGCACTTTAAGATAAGTCAGTAAAACACAGAGAAAGCCATAGCAGGAACACTTTTCACAAAAACTGGACTATGATTCTCAACTAGTTTTAGCGCAAACTTAATCAACATTGCGTAATTGGTAAGGATAGTTTAGATTGGCCGTCACTGCTCTCCAGTTGCTTGTTTCCAGCAATTTTTGGGCAACAACCCGAAAATTTAGACGTTTCGAGCACTTAAGCTTGCTGCACAGCGAAAGCTGATTAAGAGCTTAGATGCCCGCTGCTGCGCTTCCATTGAACAATTATGTTGTTGGCTTTATGTCCTTTGGGTATATGTAGGTATACGCAAAAAATGAAATATGAGCGTGTGAGTTCATTGTGAACGACTAGTAAACACCCAGTAACATACTTATGTGATTGTAAAAAGACTTTTTATGGCAGAAAATAGTTTTAACATATTGCTTTTGAGTTTTTCTTCTGATCGTATTTAAACGTACTCTATAAGGCTATATAAATACGGGTGGTATATACAAATTTGCATTTTAAGCTTTTATATTTCCTACAATTTTGGTGCTCATACAGGGTAATAAATAGGACTTGAATTGATCAACTATGCAGTTAATGTTAATCAAACTTACCTTATGCATTCGTTCAGGTCTATTTCTGCCTGTTACATGCATTTACAGGGTATACAAAAAAACACGAAAAATGGCTGAACGTGCAGTTTTGCTGAAAAAGTCAGCTCAGAGCAATGTTAACAGCAACAGGACTCGGAGCTGCGACAAAGGAAATGGGCAAAAGTTCCGTATCGATTTTCTAGTTGCTGTTGCATAGTTGCTGCAGGGCGCTGTCAGTGCTGTAAAAAATATCCAGAGACTTAATCAAAACGAATGTTGCTCGGCTTTTAAAAGCGCTTAATTTTTGGAATACAATACGAGAGAGCTTGGTGTGGTTGCCGGATGCTACACTAAAGTGCTTATGACTCCCAGAACACCCCAGTTTGTTGCGCTGGCCGCTCGTTTGTTGTCCTTGGCTGATACGTGCCCAGAACTGGCATTGTGTTTAGCGTTTGGTTTGGTTAGGTTTGGTTTGGTTTGCGGCTGTGTTGCTGCAGCGGAAGTGATTCCAATGCGGGCACCACGAAAAGGACAATGCGATGCGATGTGCAACGTGCGAGCTGTAATCCTTACGAAAACAGGATGTCAGCAGAGATGCGACCAGTTGCCAGGATGCGCCCAGTTATACCCCAGGGTATTTGACGAACGCTTAATTAAACCTTAATTTTTCATGACTGCATGAAATGTGAGCACATATTCATAAATCATGAACACACTCATTCCAGTTGTTTGCTATTCTTGCAGAATGCAGCCAAAGGACACGCCCGTCCTTAAAAGCTCATCCACTGTGCGTCGCAGTGGGGAGCCTTTCACATTCTTTTTATGCACTCTGCACATTTGTAAACTTGAGCACTAAAAGATAAACTGTAAACGCCCCATTGTTATTCGAGCAGCGAATGCACTGAAATTAGTTTAAATGCTGTTTTATACCCTGCGGAGTTGGACAAACAGGGTGTATTAAGTTAGTGCAAGTGTGAGAGCCTTTAGCTGATTAAGATTGCTTGCTTTAAAATTCGAGCAGTAGCCCAACCCAAATCAATGCTGTTAAACTTTAATAATAAAAACATTTGTTCGCAATTAAATAATTAAAATAAGTGTAATTTTTAATCTACTTTACTGATTGACGAGTTTAATTTTTTAGGCACTTTATTTACCTTCTAGATATTTCACAGAAATATATAATTATGCATTCCAAACCAATTTATATTAACATTACAAATTGTCCTGTCAAAATGCTGACAAAGTGATGTCAATTTATTGTCACTATTGATAATATTTGTATTATTACTTTGACGAAAGGATGTGAGAATATTGGCAATGAACTTTGGTTTAAAAAACATGAGCTTTGACAAACTTTGCTTGTATATCAGAAACAGCATTCCAATATCAATAGTAACACCCTTTGTGTAAGTAAAGAGTTGAAACTCAAACAGATTGGGTATCTGTTAGTCGATCAGTGTGTCGATTCCATAGTTGTTTATCATGCAGTTGCATTGTCTTCGCAAGTTGCTCTCGTCTCGAACTGCGCTTTATCTATGTCAAAATGGTGGCACGCACGATATTGTCTCATGTTTTCTTAACACCCTCTTACACCCTTAACCTCTCGCTGTTTGTCTCGCTCTCGTTTCTTATCTGTGTCTCTCTCTCCTACTTGTTGTCAACTGTCTCTTGTCGGCTTTGGTGTTGTTGTGTGCATATTGACATCGTTTTGACAAACAACGCCCTCACTTTCTCCGCTAGCCGCCCCCTCCTGCACCACCCCTACGTCGTTTTATTTCGTTGTGACATGTGCAGAAACACGCACTTCATGAACCTTTTGGCATTTCCGTTTCCTACATGGGGCTTGGAATATTTTTTTTGCCTGTCTTGTTTGTCTTTCAATAACTGCGTGTTTTTAGCATGTATGTTATGTGTGCGAGGTGAGCTTCAAAAGTTCTCAAGGCAAATGGTATTTTAAGTTGAAGCGTTTGATATTTTCTTTGAAAATGTATATAAAATAGTTTATTTAACACCCCTATGAAATTATATATAAGGTTGAGTTATTTATAAATTGTTTTTTTTTTTTAGGAAAAGAAAGCAAGTCTTAACATACTTGATAATAATAATAAAAAAAAATTTTAGTTTAAATTTGTCTTAATCCACTCTCGCCTAAATGTCAGCAGCAGATCTTGAGGTATGTGAAAAAGATGTCGTTATGGTTGTAAATATGTGAGTTATTTTTGTCTGTTTGTTGAGATACATTTAATCAAATTAATCTACAGGGCAGACATTCGTATAAAGGAGCCCGAGCTGCTTGACATTTGCCTGACATTTAACAGGCACTCGTCCTTCATCTCATTTATTGATGGACACAAATGAAGGCTTTGTGTGTGTGTGTGTGTGTAAGGAGCCTGAATATTATATTTAATTCATGGCCTGTCGACGGAATGCTTTTAAGGGCAACTGTCGAAAGGGCATCCTGTTTGGCATTTCCTTTGTTGCCGTTAGCTTTCATTACTCCTAATTGAACTGAAAACTTTAGCTAGTGCCTGCATTTGCTCAACAGTTTGACTCTGGGCTTGAATAAACATTAAGTGAACCGTGTACTCCTGCAGCACCTGCTCCTTCTCCGTCTCTCATTTACTTGAGTTCAGCTCGAGAAAATGCAAGCTCACGTTGTCATGGCTCATGTACACGACCACGTCCTGGTTGTCTGGCTTCAGGTTTAATTAATGTTGAAACTGATTACATTCACAGTGGCTGCCACAAATGCCGCGCCAGGATTCGCCGCTGCCAAGCATGCAGTTACAAATGTTGCTCACTTTGGCATTGATTTAGCTACAGCTGCTACCTTCTATGCTGGTAACACACTCCACTGCACTCCCCTCCCTCTATAAGCCGTGGCAGTGACACGTGCCGTTGCAAACGGAAAGCAAAATGGCAAATTGCGAGTGGGCGTGACGAGCGGGGGCGTGCGTAAGCTTTGGGTCAGCTTATTGTCGCTTAATTGCTGAATTTCCGCTCGTCCAACATTCGTCTCGACCAGTTTTGGCATGGTCAAGTGCAACTAGGTGAACAGTACAGGTGCCAGCGATACTCAAGTGCAAGGATAACAATACATTGTGTTCGTTTTTAGTTGGGCACATGAAAACCAGACAGGACATGACTCGAGGTAACTGGACTGGAAATAAATCTGCGTCTAGTGCAAAGTGGTCCAATTAGAAGTATTAATACAAGTGGTAGGAATACTTTAACTATTAAGTTTTTGAAAATGATTTTATGGGAAAGATTTAAAAGTCTTGGCCTATGCGTAAATTATCAGACTTGTTTAGCGTAAGCCTTGTCCTTAACCATTTCTCTGTATAAAATATGCAAATGCTGTAAAATGAAACAAATACAAACAAATTGAATGAATAATCAAACGAAATTGCTTTCTCTATAGCTAAAATCGTAAACAAACTCGGCACAAATTTTATGTTAACAAAAAACACAATTTAAAAATGCTGCAGGTGAAATGTGCTTATCGTTTATCCGTTAATCGAACGGTTTTCAGAAATTATTTATATTTAATAGCAATATTCAGCACAAAGTGTAATGCAGTTTTAGTTGCATTTAAGTCAAATGCAGTGCTAACAATGAATGCCGACGGCTTTTGCATCTATTCTGGCTGTTGGCCAAAATCCATTTGAATGCAAAGTATAATTAAATTTAAGCAAAATGCAATTAGTCACGCTCTAGCACACAGCCAAAGAGGTGTAAAAGATGTTTTTGAATGCTTTGAAATTTATGTTAATGCGATTAAAGACTAAATATTGACTAGTTATTTAACTAACATTGTGCTAACTAAATTCCATTTGCATTTGAAATTGTATGTAATTCAATTGACTTATTTATTTAATTTATGGCGCTCAATTTCTTAACTGCCTTTGCTAATTGCATTGTAAATTGAACAAGCAAAATGTCATTTCAATTAGCTGCAGTAATTGGAAAATGGAAAAATTGGGCTAAAAATGTTCCATTTCGGCTTTTCGGCTGCTACACAATTTTCTCATTAATATGTCAAGTGGTAAAAATCGATTGTTGGCTTATTTTAGCCATCCAGTTGACCCACTTATCGAAATGAAAATGAAAAAGAAAAAATTATACCGTTGATCATCGATGAAGCAATTTTCTCGGTTTATCGCAGCGCAGCGCTAATCAAACCCAAAGTAGATTTCGTGATGGATGATGCTAATGTCAGAGCTTCACCCGCATCAGGTGTTCAAGTGGTAAAGTGAAGTGTATACATATATTCATGAGTGTGTGTGCGTGTGTTTGTGAGTGTGTCAATGCTAATGAAAACTAACAACACCCAAATGAGCAGCGACACTAAAGAGCAACACACGCCACAGGCGGCAATTATTAGTTGCAGCATCAACAACAACAACAACATCTGCTCGACTGATTGTTACCCTATAAGTATTTAATCAGCCCAAAACATTGCCAAAAGCTATTTATTTAATAATTCATAAATTCCACTTACCCAGCCCAAGGGTATGCTAGATACATTTTCAACGATTGAGTTTGCTTTTGGCGAATTTAGCGACTAGAAGATACTCTGTTATTATTATTCGAGCAAAATACCAAAATAAAATCCTTTGTAGTATCTAACTAACTTTTACTTTGAAAAATATCTAAGAAACTAAAATCGGTCAGATAATCTAAGTTATACTAGAATTATATTACTCGGGTTTCGTTTTTTAAAGAGTCGATAAAAATGCATATATGGCTTAAAGGTTTTGTTTAAACTTGTGCCTGAAATACAATAGCTCTAACAAGCTGAATTTAGGTTAGCTGTTGCCCCAGCTAACTCAAGTGCCCTGATGCCGGGTATGGCAAAGGAACAAAGAGTACAAAAAAACAATTGTCAACCGAAAATCCTTTTTGTCAGTTGTCCCTTTGATATTCGGCAGCTGAAGTTTGCAATTTACGAGGAAAGTTCATTTTCGTCAAGCACAAAATTGAATCAGCGAAATAGGCAACCGGAACCGAGAAAAGCAAGAGAGACAGAGATAGAGCCAGCATTGAAATCTTTGTCATTGATTGGATTAAGCCAAGTAGCTGTGAAGAGCGGGCCCAGTTGCTTGGCTGGCTTATAAAGCCGTTAAGAAGAGCTTCTAATCAATGGCAGCCACTTGCACTAATTGCCAGCAGGATGCAAATGAAGTGAGTGATAAGTGGCAAAGCAAGACTGAGAGAGAGAGAGAGAAAGAGAGAAATGAAATGGAAACAAAACTTGTGGCAAGATACTAAAATATCAGCTGCTGAGCAAATTGTGCGATAAGCCAAATAAAATGAGAGCTCAGCTCAGTTTAGTTGAGATGCAGCTGCCGCTATGAAGTGTCGCCTTGAATCCAATTTCCTGCTGCTGCTATATATATATAGTATATATGGTATATCAGGCGTTTGTTGCGACGCGAAATCAGAGTTCGCTGCAAGCTATCTGAGGCAAGTGCTGCGCAATGTGAACGCCCAGACTGAGCCTTGCGAGGATTTCTATGGCTATGCCTGCGGCAATTGGAGTGCAAACTACAAGGACACGGAAATTTATCTGGATATGCCCGGTTATATGGATTACAAATACAACGCGCAGTTGCTGAGCGCTCTGGAAACGCAACGTCTGCAAGGCGATATCTATGAGAAACTTTGGGCTTATTATGTATCCTGTTGTGACTTGGAGCAGCCGGCGTTGAATGAGCTGCTGCATTTGCTGGAGTCGCAGCTGCAGCTGGAGTGGCCCATATTTCGCCAGAATCACAGCGAATTGTGGCGCAATGAAACCCACTTTGATTGGCTGGCCACGTTGGCGAAGCTGCGTGTTTATGGACTGAATGCCGTCTTTATCAAACAGGATGTGAATGTGCGACGCGAGAATGGGTCGCATTATGTGATACTATTGACGCCGCAGCCAGCTGAGGCGCCACCGCTGACTGAGCAGGAGATACAAGATTTGTATGTGGCTTTTGGACTGGATGAGCCACTGGCTAAGAGGCTGACTGCCAAGCTGGTGCAGCTGGAGTGGCGTTTGGGCAATGTGACGCGAGAGGCAGCTGGCGAGTTGCACGAGTGCACGCTGTTGCAGCTGCAGCAGCGATTGCCCCAAATCAATTGGCGGCATTATCTAACCGAGCTGCTGCAGTCGCCACCACCAGCGGAGCAGCTGTTGCAAGTTTCCACACTAAATGCCAGCTATTTGGAGCAACTGCAGCAGATACTCGCAGAGAGCTCAAATGAGACCATCTGCTATTATATAATGTTCAAGCTGCTCTATGCGCTGAAGGATGAGCTGCCCGTGAGTGATAGTCGTAACATGTCCTGTGTGCTGCAGTTGCGTGGACACATGCCGCTGGCCATGAACTACCTGTACGAGCAGCACTACTATAAAGAACGTCGCCAGGCAACAGATGCGGCACTACAGCGATTGCAGCTAGATTTGAGCAGGGAGTTTGAACAGTTATTGCGGCAGAACCATTTACATCTGTCGGCGAAGGAGCAGGATTTTGTGCTGGAGGAGCTGCACAGTCTGCGCCTCAAGATAGGCAACATACCACGCAATTTAACAAAGTCAGAAGTGACAGAGTACTATAAGGATGTGCAGCTGCAGGATACTGATTTCTATGGCAACAAGTTGCAGTTGCTGCGTTTTTATCAGCGCCACGAGCTGCAACTGCTGGCAAATCGAGCAGGCACCTGGCCCGCCCAGGAGGAGTACTATCAACAGGAGGCGTTGGTGGCACGCAGCTCGTCGCCGGTGAAAATCTTTCAAAATGCAGTGTTGCTGCCACACGGCTACTTGCAGCTGCCGCTTTATGATGCCCGCCTCGACAATTTGCTGCAGCATGCCCAGCTGGGTTTTATATTGGCTCACGAGCTGCAGCATGCCTTTGATCTATTTCACATTGTCTACGATGCAAGGGGCAACTACAATCAAACGGGTGTGGAGCTGCTGCAGCATTTTAGCAACTTTAGCAGCTGCTATGGCAGACCGAATGAGCAGCAGCTGCTGCTCTCCGAGAGCATGTCGGATATTGTGGGTCTGCGACTGGCATACGCCTCCTACTTTAATCATCGGCAGCAAAAAGAAACGGAACCAGTTGGGCAATATACTCAAGAGCAGCTTTTCTTTATCAACTCTGTGCAGTTTCTGTGCGCCAACATGGAGAAGATTATGATTGTCAATACCACGACGGATGTGGAGCATGGGCTGCACAATGAGCGCGTCAATCGCAATTGGCCACATCACGAGCACTTTGCCAAAGCCTTCAATTGCACTGCGGGTCAGGCCATGTACCAGTCGGAGCCCTGCCGCCTGTGGTGAGCCAAGGATGTAAGGTTGGGTAGCAAATAGATGAATGTTGCGTGCGTCTAATAAACTTAATATCGATTAACTATCAAAGCTGTTTATGACCGGGTTAACCTAGGTGCATATTAAGTAGCTGGAACTGCTCGTAGCAGGCATCTATTTTATTATTAATTAATTTGCTTATTTATCAACATATTCATTTTAAAGACATTTTTCCGCATTTAGGAGAGAATATATATGTATAAAAAGATGCAAATAAATAATTTTTATATTTAGAAAATATTGACTTTTAAAATGGGCACAACTACAGCAACAAGAAATACTATATACACACTTACTTTAATATTGTAATATCCATTTCATAAATGAAAGAAAAGAGAAGCAGTTTTCTCTTCCTATTGATCTTATACCTACTCAAATTATGATTATTGATAGTTTGCCTTCAGTAGTATAACTTTTAGTACTAGAATTGGTTACAGAGTATCTCCGCGTCGGACACTGCTTGTACATTTACATTGTTTCCACTGGGATAATAAACATGCCCACGGTTTGACCTTGAGCAGGCGTACAACAACAGTGACAACAACCACAGACCACGCAACAACAATAACAGCAGTGTGAATAAATTACAGCACGGCCTCCATTAAAATGTAAATGCGACCACGCCCATTATTCCATTCATTCATCCATCCATCCGGCCATCCATGATGTCAGCGCTATATCGTCAAAGGCTCAACTTGGTGTGCAAATTATCTGCAGCATGCAAGGGACTAGAGAGCAGGCAGCAGTGAGTTGGTCAAGGGGCAAGCGGGGAGCGGGGAGCAATGACTCTCATAAGTTATATTGCATATTCCCCATTGTATTTTATTTAATTTATTACGGCGCATTATTTGACGCCAATTTGTGTGGCCCACGCACGTGTTGCACTTGGATGAAAGCTGCAGGGAAGAGGATAGGGGCTGCGCTGCGGGCACGCGACCTAAAAGTGTTGCAAATTTAAATGGTGTCAGTGGTGGCGGCGCCGGGAATACGCCACGGGCATGAGCATGGACATGGTCAGGGCAGCTTGTCGGACACTTGATACACATTTCACACACCATGCGCACAAAGTCAAAAGAGACAAACAGAGCTTGTCGCACAGTGGAGCAATGTGGTGGATTTTCATATAGTTTGTCAACTTTAAATGTCGGTTTATTCGAGGACAAACCATGATCAAAATGGCCTCTGTCATGAAAATCGGATAAGCTTTGACAAAGTTATGGTAGTTTAAAATTTAGGATGGTCATGGGAACATGGGAACTCACTTATCAGCATCTTTGCATTATTTTTGACATGTGATCCGAAAATATTTAGTTTTGTAACAAATTAAATGTAGAATAAGTTAAAGGGAAAGACCATGATCAAAATGGGCTTGGGAATGAAAATCGGATTAGGTTTGACAAAGTTATGGTAGTTTTAAATCAAGGAAGGGCATTTCAGTATACATAGATTTTGGTGACTTTTTGAGCACATATTTTAAATGGTTGACCCACTGCTTTGGTTTTGTAGGGTTTCACATCCCACAAAGAAATGCCCTCCATATATTTGAAAACAAATGACAGCCGCGGGAGCCATGGAAATGCCACACATTTGGCCGCCATCTCACCAATTGGTCACTTGATACACATTGGACCAACCGGTCCACATGTTAATGTTTCTGTTTTACATTTTTCGCGTTTTTTTTTTTTGTTATTTGTTTTGGTCTGCGGGGTGCGCTTAGTTGAACTGGGTATGTTTGTCCACGACTTTGGCTAATTAATGCGAGTGTACAACAAATTAAAATGCAATTTAAGCAGCTCCAGTGGCAGCTGCTGTCTGTCTTCTTGCCTCGTTTTCAGCTTTGTTGCATGCATGTGCAGTTAGTTGGCCACAATTGAGCCTACACA
Source organism: Drosophila maculinotata (assembly GCA_035045305.1). Lineage (NCBI taxonomy): Eukaryota > Metazoa > Arthropoda > Insecta > Diptera > Drosophilidae > Drosophila > Drosophila maculinotata. The sequence goes on along the minus strand of JAWNPD010000649.1, from coordinate 2,209,091 downwards.
CGAGCTGAGCCACAGCCACAGCCAAAGCCAAAGCTAAAGCCAACCAGCCAACTCCAGAGTTCTGTTAACAAAGTTTTTTCATCTTTTTTTTGCCTTTCAACTAAATGTGGGTTAAATGCTTTTTGCGGCTTGCAGCGTCGCAATTTGAAGTTGTTTCTGTGTGTGTGTGTGTGTGTGTGTGTGTATTTTTCACTCTACTCTTTGCTGCTTTTTCTTTGTGCGTCAAATGCAAATTTTCAATTTATCCAACTAACGTAAAAAGTTTTTCATTTATTTAATTGAAACATTCAACGAATTGCGAAAAAAAGCCTCAATTTTTGCAGCGTATAAAAAATAGAAACGAAAATAAAGTCAATTAGTTCACAATTAACTTCGACAATTTTGCGGTTACACTAAATGCAATTGAAGCTGAGTTTTTTTTTGTTTTTTTTTTGCCTCCCTCTTATGTGGGTGTGTTTTGCGCAGAACTCGTAATGAACTTACAACATTATAACACAGCTGGGAATAGCCAATTTAAAAGCATGCGCTTTCTTTTTAGTTAAGTTGCATGAGACTGTGGCATGTTGTGGCTGTTTGCTTGTGCTTGTGGCAGGGCAGCTATTGCCAACTAAATCACTGGCAAAAAGTAATTATATAATAATACTGATGTGCTAACTAAATTAAAGCAGCTGTAAGTGATTAGGAAATGAAGCAGCTGATGAGTTGGGTAGAAAGGAATTATTATTATATTCTTGATTGCATTTATTCTCTGTGCAGTTTAAAGGGGAGTAGAACATTTACCGATCCCAATCATCCAGTCAAATTGCCAAATCCCTCATTTACTACTTGATTTATCACTATTTTTCTTTGCTACATATCTCAAGTCGTACTAAATTCATCAGGCAATCAATTCAATTTATCATAAAGTATAACAAATGAAATTGAATTGCGATGTTTGTTATTATCAATTTGTTTCTGGTTGACTACTGTTGTGGGGGCCATCGATAGCCAGTTGGTGCCACAAACAGCCAATGAACTCAATACAAGTGAGCCTTATCAACAACAAGTCATTATCATTAAATGCAAGTCGCTTGTATTAATATAGAAATTACGTGCCGTGTGTTGTCGCAATGTTTGATTCATTGAGATGTCTTGGTGACTATTTGAGTCCAATCAGGCCACCGATTCATTGCCAGCAATTTGTTGTGCCAGTGGGCGATAAACAGCAGCTAGCAAGCAATTTGGTCAAAAGCAAACAAGTTATTTGCAGTGACGCCAGACATGCAGTGCAATTGTAGTGAACAAACTTGTTTTCCGTTAAATATTACTAATAATTACAATCAAATTTCCGGCGTGGCAACAACTATGTCAACTTGATAAGATTTTGCATGCGCTTCAGTGTGCGTGCTATATATGTATATATAATTTGCCTTACAGAATCCACTAGACTCTCGACTCTATAGAGTTCCAAGTCTCGACGCTCGTCAGCCGGCACTTTGGTCAGTCAATTATTTATGCTGACACTTAGTGCGCTTGAGACTGCAAGATAATTGGCAAAACACATACACACACAACCACACACACACACACACACACACACATAAATCTATACAGACAGCGAGAGAGCGCACTCGGCACTCGGCACACGTGGCGTATGCGTAATGCGAATACTGATTCGTTGGCCATGTTAATGCGTTGGCAAACAACATTAGCACAACCAATGCACCAAATCACACACACACACACACAAGCACACGTACACAGGCACAGCACAATTAAGTGTGGCATGTTGTGGCAGGTAGACACGACCATAGACACCATAAAATCCGTTTTATGCACTCTGTCAAATTTAATGGCCTTCGATTGGCGCTGCAAATTTGCAAAATTTGGCTGTCAAACCAAAAACGGTGGTCGCTGCATTTAATTGCCGCACTTTGTGGTAAGCAGGCGAAGACGAGGGACGGGGTGGCACAGGTGCTAGCTAAAATCAAAAAAACTTGTCAATTAACTGCAAATCTGCAAAGTTATCGTAATTGCAGTCAGTGCCAAGTTTAGACAGAACGGAAGCAAATACCTGATTTGGGATGCTAAATGGTGAAATGTATAAAAGAAAGAAAGCTAAATGAGTGAGAAATTAAAAAAAAAGAAAGATTAAGAAAATATATTCATTGAAGTGACTGATGGAAAGTTAAGAGAATTACACGGAAGCAAAGAAAAAAGTTTGATAATTGATAAGTGTTGAGTTAAAAGCAAGGAAATATGGAAACTTCCAACTGTGCGATACTCTATTGTCAGTGTGAGCATAGTTGAAAATATAATTTTTCTAAAATATAATAAAAATAAATTATAATTTGTAGCTTCGATATTGTCGGACGGACAGACAAGCACATATACTCTCCTTATCTTATTGGCCCAAAGGTATTAATAAAGGTGAGAAAACAAAGACGAAATGCATTTGTCAAATGAATGAATACACTCAGCACTTTATCACCATAGCAGGATGATTCATTTTGCATTTGACATTATTATGACGCCCATTGTTATATAACTTAGTGTCGTTTGTCATCTCATAATTTGGAATTGCTTTGGCCACTTCTGTCAGACTAAAGTCTCTGAGCCAGTGGATGCCTAACCAAATAGGCTGTCTAATATGCAGTTTATCGGTTTGTGCCGGACCGGGGCTTATGGGCCAAGTGTTGCTGTATGCCGCAAGCAATTAGCCAAAGTGTCGTTGTCGCATGTGTTTAGCAACACCAACAACAACAATAATAACAAAAACATTTTATCCGGCAGCAGCCACACAAGCTGTGCATATGGTAAAGCTCATAAAACCCCGGCAAACAGTTGACTGGCGCCGTCGCTCAAGCCGGAATGGGGCGTGGCTTGTCATGGCATACACGTACACATACACACACACACACACACACAGAGAATTTCATTCATGCAACTTTTTGGTATTTTTACTGCCCTCGTTGTTGTTGTTTTTTACGCTTCATTTGGCATTTGTCGTGGATCGGTTTTACGCGCACGCTTTGCCGCTAATTAACAGTTGCGTTCAAATCTCATATATTAATAGTACATTTATTGCCTTAAATTGTTAGTTGTATTTATGCCCTGCTTAGAAAAGGTTAAGTGGTATATGCAGTTTGCGTAATGTGAATAATATTTATTGGTTCTATGATATAGAAGTTTTATTGTATTGCTTTCATATATATAACTAGTCTCATTAAATTAGTAAATATACACAATCGAAATATAATCATTTCTTTGTAAAAGTTGTATGTAGTCAAAAAATGTAATAAAATAAACAGTAACCTAATAAATAAAAAACAATCCGCAATACAAATACCAGTAGCTACAATGAATTTCTATTAAATGAAGCAGAATATTTATTTACATAAAAACCGCATGGAATGCCTATTTAGAACGATCGCAATAAGCAATGAGGTATAAAGAGATCTATTTATCGACATGTGGTGACTTATAAGGTATAGCAATACCTAGACATACATATATGTGCATAACTATATATATATCTGGCATAAGTAAGCGTTGGTAAATAAGCAGAAACTCAACCAATTATTTATGTGTTTACTTTGAGATTTGCATAGCGCTAAATGTGGCTCATTTTTGTGCGATTTCAGTGTTTACGCTAATCAAAGTTAGGGGCCGTCTTTCAGAGGCATTCAACTTTTCTATTTGTGAGTGCTGTCGTACTTTTTAGTTATATTTCATTTGCTTTCAATGGACAGCCAGCCAGGAGGCGAGATAGTGGCTGTGGGTTTTTGTACATTGCTAAATTGTAAGAGCAACAACTTCATTGCGGCAATAAAACAAAGCAATTAAAATGGCTGGCAGGAGCGGGGAGTAGATTGCAACGAAGTGGCCAGACGTATGTGGGTCAGGGAAGTACTGAAAGTTTTGCAGCCAAATGCCTAGCTGCCCACTCGGAAAAGCCCATTACAATGTCCATCGACAAAATGCTGACAGGCGTGCCCCAATCTCGACAGAGCGGCAGGCGGAAGGGAAGATTTGCGCAATAAACTGCACAAAACTTTTTGCAGGCGGAAACTCTAAGTTGCCAGGACATACAGGACCCACGGGTCTGACGGACTAATTCTATAGCAATTCAAGTTTTTAATATGCGGCAGCAAGTAGTGCATTTTGGCATCATGACTCAGCCGAAAAAGTTGGAAACTCTCGTGTTTATAGTCAACACTTGATGCTGTTGCATGACAACGGCAACACCGACTTTATTCATTAATCATCATGACCACGCCCACGCCCACGCCCAGAGACGACACCAGAATGCAACCATAGAAAATTGAGAGCAAATGCAATAAAACTGAAAGCAAGCAAACGACAAACGACAACCATACACACAAATGAACAAATGCCAACAGTTAGCAAGGCAACCCTGGCTGCAGGCATACCAATCAGCTGTTGGGTCAAACTGTTTCGACTGCCACCCACACAAAGATACTTTCCGTTGCGTAAATTATTTGGGTGTGGACCCTGGGCATCGATGATAAATGTTTGCCGGTTGAGATTGCAATGGGGGAAATTAATGGTTGCCCTCAGTAGCATTTGTCTGCTGTGGGTTGTGCGTTTGAGTGTGTGGCATCCGTTGCACTTACACAACTTGCACAACTCATGGCAGCAAAAGTGCACAGCACAGGTGCTGTTTAATGATACATGTAAATGACGACAAATGTCATTTGGTAAGTTTGCAAAACATTTAAAAAGCAAGCTAGCCTCTTCTGATGAAAAAGTCAATATAAATGCATTATTTCAATGCGTGCCAACCACATAAAATATAAATTTAAACCTTAGATGTAAAACTAAACTAGATGCCAAATTATGAACAAACTGGCCTTGGGATTGACAATCGGATCAGTTTTGTCAAAGTTATGACAGTTTGAAGTCTGGAAAGGCACTTTACAATATTATATATTCATAACGAATTTCTTTTTCATCAAATAAAACAATTTTCAATTCATATTCCAAGTTGCGGTTGATCATCCTAATATGTTGCAATTATAAAGTTTTAAAATCCCAGCTCCAATTTAAGTACAGAAATTAGGTATCCCATTCAGTTCCACTCGGTTAGATTGTATTATCAATGGCTCGGTGAGTTACTAAAGCTTAACAACCTGTTTCAAAAGGCAGCTGGCATGCATTCATGTGGCAAATAAAATGTACAAGAAATCCATTACAATAATTTCGCTTTCACCGCTGGCTGTCTGACAACAAAAACAGAAAGAAAATGAAAAAATCCCTGACCTTTGTGGTTGCCATCTTCTCTCTTTCTCTCATTGAGTTAATTACACATGGGCCTCTCCGCCACTCTGCCCATCTATCACCTCGCCCCTCACATCCAGCGGTATCCCCCTCCGGTGACTGCAGTGCCTACAAAATTTGGGTCAGCCACTAAGCGTAAGTGAGTGTTATGTAAATTATACAGCGCGCTGCTTAAAAAGGACCTGCAAGGTAATACACCTCTGTCTCTCTGCCCTTCCGCTTGCTGTTTCTGTTTGTTGTTGTTTGCATTCATTTTTGCCAGACAAAACTGGAAATGCTGATGCCGCGCCCATTTGAGGGGCCGTTAGCTAAACTGCTGCCATTTCATTTCTTGTGGCGCGTTTTTAATTTAGCTGCAGTTGGCAGCTGCAAAGTGCTCATCATGCGTCTGTGTGTGTGTGTGTGTGTGTGTGTGTACGTGTGTGTGAGTATCTGTGTGTGCCTGGGGTTGGACACACTGCAAACAAATGCTGATGCATCCAGGAGGAAAACAGCAGCAGCAAAGCTGATGAAATTCTCATATGTAAGAGCAAGTCGCTGACGTCGGCCGAACGCAGATTATATCATAACCTCAGTGCAGAGTCGTCATCATTATCACCATCATAATTATGAACATATAATGATCATTTTGAGCGCTGCCTCTCTGACTGCTATAATGCCCCATGCGTCGGCCATTGACCATGACGAAGAGCAGCGCCAAAGCGGAATGTAAATAAAACACAATAACAAGACAAGACGCGCGACAACAAATAATCACAAAACACACTCCGAAAATGTGCACGACTTTGAGATACCTCTTCTCCATTTACATATTGAATGACAGTATGCAGATCACTTAGCAAAAAACAAATGCGAACTGCTTTGTGGATTTTCTAAATATTTTTCTGTAGCTGTATCGATATTGCTATGTATATTATGATCAACAGAGATTATTGAAAAGCTGCAGTAATGTGGTATAGGTTTGATTACCCTTAACTTATCTAAGCTATTTAATAAACAAATATTTAATAAAATAAATGATTATAATCAGCGTACCTGGCTTTGAGCAACAATATCCAAAAAGGATTCCTTTTATTTTAATTTATTAAGTACAGCGGTCACTGACAACTGTCAGCCTAAATCGCCATTTTGGAAATTACATTGACGGTGGAAGGCGAACGCAATTATACCCGACAACGCTTTGGATTCCTGAAAATATAAAAATATTTATTAAAATGAAGTATACGTCAGATGATGTATTAGTGGTTTCTGCATTGATTTGTTATAACTGTTAGATGCTTAAAATTTGTAATCGTTTATAGATTAGAAACATTTCTCCGTTTCCAAAACCTTCCATAAAATCAATAAACACCTTCCCTAACTATGCATATATACAGGGTATGCGAAGACACAATGAAGACGCGTAAAAGTGCTTTATATATAGCAGCAGACCAAGCACTAAACTCCGACATCGACACCGGCTATGTCTGTGGCTGCGTCACTTCCCCATTGGCCCGCGGAAGGCGGCAATACAAGTCAACAATCTCATAATCAGTTAAATTACAAAGCAAAACAATGGACAGGCAACAGTTAAAGTGGAGGGGGAGAGACGTAAGCTGGTTATTTTAATGTGAACTGAACGACCTGGCCAAGTGGGTGTGGCTCAAAGACAGTTTCGCCTGATTTACTTGGCCAAATATGAGCTGCAAACGTTAGTTATTTATACACAACAAATCGAAATGTTCTCCACACGCTGCTGCAGTTTGCAGGCCAATAAAAAATGAAGCGAAAACTCAATTTGTCGCAGCTTGCAACAAGAAGGCCAAAGGGCGTGTTGTACATCATCTATATCTATATGTACATCAGTTGAGAGTGTCAGGCAACAAAAGACAGGAAGACAGGTCGTCCATAGGGTCACTCACAATTGCTGACCCCAATTCGGTCGGTGGGTCGGTTCGCTCGTTCGCTCATTCGACCAGCTGACCAAATTGTCGGTTTTATTGCATTGAATTAATTATTACGTATGCTCCATAAGCACGTCCGACATGTGGAACAGCTCTCTACACTTTGGGCTCGTCCAGAGCAGTGCTAAAAATAACAAATAACAAACGCGCAGAGCATCGAAAAACTCAAAAATAAAAAGTAAAAAACACATTGGTGAAAAAGCAGTGTAAAACGATGAAAAACATTGAAAAACTCCAAGCGAATGGGCCTTTTGAACTGTTTGTCATAGTTGCCCCGGCTGCAGCGGCCACAAAAATAGCCGAACAAATCTCATTGAGAGTCGCAGCCGTATGCTCCATTTGCCACAAAAAAACAACAACAACAACTTAAAAGCGACTGCGGCACCGAAAATTAGATATGGCGGCATGCTACACCGACGTTTGAATGCTCTTTTAGATAAGAAATTACGTTGTTAGGCTGAATTATTTGTAAATGGCAATTGCTAATGGATTTTCAAAATACATTATCGACATTCACTTGTATATTAAAAGTGCAGCAATACATGGGTTCAAAGTGTGTATATAATTGTTATATTATCAAATAGTTGATAGGGCAATAGTCATCAAATTGTAGGAATTCCTATTAAAGTATTTATTTGATTAGTATTTTATGTATCAACAAACAAAGCTAAGTATTTATATCCTAATCCAAACGATATGTATTATTGCGATATTGCAAAAAAACATTGAAATTTAACGGTTTAATATGAATTTCTAATCATATTAGCAGCTTCCACTTATTGCCTTCATATTTGCATTTCAAACTAAACCGATTGATTGTAACGCCCCCTAAATAACAATAAAAAAGAGTATTATAAAAAGCTAGGAATACGTAAATCTCTTGGCTATGGTTAGGACCGGTCACCATTATCGTCTCCGTCCCCATCTCCGTTTCGGCAGCGGCTGCCGGGAACTGTTCCAAAACGTTTGTTGAGGAAAACTAAATGCGGTCACTGGCTTTTTGACATGCCGCACACTATTTTCGTATATGAATATGAATGGATTCAGACTGGGTATTCATTTCGCTATGGTCAGCGGCGCTGGAGATTTGCTTTTGTTATTTTTGGCGCGGTCTAAAGAAAAGTGCGGCTGGCTCACTTTGGATTGCTTGGAGCATCCTTCAATATTTCAAGCAGCTGATGTTATGTAAATTGTTTTTGTCGTTTTTTTTTTTTGGCTCGCTGCAGATGCTGCTGATGTTGATGATGAGGAGATTGGAGAGGTTGAGCAGCATGATGAAGAGTTAAAGTGTAGCTGCGGCCCTGTCTAAAACTAATATAACGTCAAAGCAATTTTGACAACTAGTAAGTTGCAGCAAAAAAAAAACTAGCTTTGGAAAGGAAAGTTTTTTCTCGGCCTCTCCGTGGGTATGCACATACAAATAAAATGTAATATTTGTACTTTTTCAAGTATTTGTGTACTATGTACACATACTCTTTCATAAGTATATAATCTATGTCACTATGTAGAAATGTGTACAAGAGTGAATGTCGCAACTGTGGAGTAAACTTATTCACAAACTAATTCATACAAACTTTTTTGCATTTATAATTTTATTTTGATTGCATTTGCTCAACCTTGCTACAAATGTTGCACTAATTTACAATTCAAATACTCCTTGAAAATAGGATTTTTATAAATATTTAGTCGCAAAATAACAACAAAATACACTTTGATGTTCTTTTCATATTACATTTTTGCAACATCAGAATTTTATTAATTTTCTTGTTTTGGAAATATAAATATAATGTTATAATGTTGTATATACATAGTTAAGGGCACTCTGTAACTCTGTAAGTACTTTAGCTATTATGCTGAAATTCAGTATTTAGGCTTGCTAAACTTTGATATATTCCTGGCTTAAGCCCAGTTCACAACAAATTCAAGCTGATTGAAATATGAACTTGTAAAAATTGAATGCATACATACAGCTAGCTGCTATATCTGTGCAAAATACAGTTCGCAACAATTATACCCGCTGGTAAGGTCATAAATAAAATAGAAAAGGTCGCGTCGCTTGGCTACAGAGCAAGCAGCTAGCTTTGCTACGCTTTTGTGCAATTTTTTTCTACAAGCGAAAACTTTGTCTGCCAGTTATTTTCAGCCAATCTGGAGGGTTAGGGGCTAGACGGGAGGGTCGCTGCTTTCATTTTGCTATATATTTCTTTGCTTTTGCGAGGCGTTATTTATGTATATATAGGTGGATACTATATGCCTTGAAGACGAGCTTGAAGGCGGGGCTTAAAGCTTTCAAATATGAGACTTGCAGCATTAAAGCCGTGTGAAAATTGTGGCTCAAGTGTTAAATTTGCAGTTGCGTGGGCGTAGGCCGGTGAGGCGATTTCGAGGTCGGTTGTGTGGGTGAGATTAGATGAGATGTCAAGGGTGATAAGCGCTCTGTTTATAGAGTTGTCAAGTGCTCATAAAACGAGTGTAGTCTCCTCGCTACCTGTCCACATTTGACACGCCTATTTTGCGCGGTTTTCGGCTAACATGGGTTAAGTGAGGGGCCAAGTGCCGCTCATTAGCACTCACACAAAAACACACATACATATATGTATGCACACACGCTGCGAGAATTCGAATGAAGTTGTTAAGCGCTGGAGAGGCCACTCGTTTTTGAAGTGTTTTGCAGGCCAACCAGGAAAAGGAAGAGCCCAGCGGGTTGCCTGCAAACAGCTCTTGACCCTGGGCCAGTAGATAACACAAAAAACAACGACAACAACAGCCCATTTGAGTTTATGACTTGTGCCATTTACACTCCTCATCTCGAATGAATGACTAAGGCCTGGTGTCCTTGCTTGCGTGCATTTGCGGCATTAAAGGACACGACAGCAACTCAAGCCAACAAAACACGTTACAGTGTCAACAGGGAATTATAATAATATTCAGAAATTAAAATTGTTCATACAAATTATTCATGTGCAATTCCTTGAATCTAAAATTCATGTTTTTGAGTACGTTTTTTGTTTTTTGTTTGTTGATTATTTTATATTGGTAAAAACATTTAGATATAGTCTATTAAATTCGTTACAAAATAAAATATATATAAAATAACATGTAGAAAACATGTTTTTTTTAGAAATGACAAATTTGTATTAATAAGATTCAACTTTGAAGTCGACCTAACTTTCTAAACAACAATTAATTAAAAATTAATTAATTTAATTTCAACAAAATTTTAAATTAGCAAGGGTTGCAATATTTGAGAGACCACTGTTATAATATTATACAAATATTTCTGCTGTTGGCAGCTTTTTCTTTTTAATACATTTTTCTTATTGCTGCCTGTCCAAAATGTGTCCTCAATTCAATTAATTTGCAGCCGGGTCCTTAAGTGGCTGTCATCACAGGATCTGCTGTGTGGTTAAATTTTAATGTTGCGGTTCATGTGCTTGGAAGGGAAAGGGGCACACCATTAGCATTAGTCGGAAAGTGAAAATTTAATTGCCTGAGTTTGCCATAAATTGACAGTCAACGTTTCGCAACACTGATTTCAATTCATGACATTTTTGTCGATAATTTTATTTATAATTTTTGAGAAGCTTTAAGCTGTACGCAGTTCGTTAAATAATTTGTATAACAGAGGTGGCGGTGTTGAGAGGGGTTTGCTGTCGAAAATGCTTGACGAAAGCGCAGCGTGGCATGAAAAAAGAGAGCGCGGTTGCAAATTATGAAAAGTACCTACGAAAGCGACATAGAAAAAGTGGAAAATGCGACCGCAAAATGTAAATGAAAACGCAAAAAATGTAAATTCATGAAAAGGCTCAGAGAAAACGGGTCTGGGTCTGTTTCTGTTTTCAGGTTTTGGTGCTGGGTCTGAGCGTCAGCTGTCGGCACGCTGCTCTTGAGCTTGAATGGCACAAAGACAGCAGGAGACGGAGTTACAGGCAAACATCCCTACACATATACATATATAGATATATATATTTATATATATATAGTAAATACATGTGTAGTGTGTCTGGGACGGGTCTGGTGATGACTCTGACTTTGGCTTTGACTGTGCCTCTGACTGTGGCAATTACGTCAATTGCGCAAACGTCCAAATGTAACAAACAACACCGTTAAACCGAATTCCACTGCAATTTATGACAGTCGACGAGTCGTAGCTGGTTTTTTGTATACCCTGTAAATGACAATTGTTTAAAAAAGGGGCATAATAGAGTTGTTGCTGCAAATATTTGCAGCTATATCCAAAGAGTGGTAGGAGTCAGAAATAATTAATCTAGAATCTAGATAACAAATCTTTATCTAAGCAGTAGTAATAACTAAAACTTTAGAAAATAATATGAAAAATTCAACATTTATATACTCCTGATTTGATTTGGTTATATATATTCCACAATAATTTGTAAATATTTGCAAAATTGCAATTAAAATAGAAGCATTCTTGTTTAATACTCCAAAACTAATTGCAAGGTATCTCCCAGTTCACTACTCTTAATTTGTGCATTATTGCTTTTGGCTTTTCTTGTGATTCATAGCCAGTTCTAGCTAAGCGTTTGCATAGTGTTGATGATTGTTGTTGTTGATATCATCCCGAATTGTTGCAGACTTCGCGTCGCTGTCGTCCCTTTGTCTGCGCATATAACTCACGCCATTGGGCGATCCATTGAAGCCTAGACGAACGCTTTTGGGGCGTGGCACGTTGCACGTTGAATTGCTGTGCATTGTTGGGCTTTCATTTCATAAAGTTGCCATTAAAAAAAGAAAATCATAATAATAATAAAACCACAAACTGAGAACTTTGTGTGCAGTAACATCAAATATTAAAGTTCGCGCCCGAGTTGTAATAGTGTTAGCCAACACACACACATACACACATAGTTGTTGTTTCTGCTTTTGCTGTTGTTGTTGTTGTTGTTGTTGGTGGTGCTGCTAGACTCGTTAAGCTTTGAGTAGCGCTCAAGTGCAGCTGCCGGCCGCTGCTTGAAATTTCTTTTTGTATACTCTATTTCCAAAGCGTTAAAAGTGTAAACAGTGATTTCGCTTTATAAAGACAAAATTGAAAAGAAAATAACGACTATGCGGTAGAAAATTGAGGCTATGTACAACTTTTTTGTATTTCATAAATCTATAACCGAATTGGTATTCTTTCCAGGTAATTGTTTGACTTAGAGAATAAACGTATCCAATTATTTATATAACTACAAGTTATGCAGACATTGTAAAAAATGATACGCCAACTTCGGCACCCAAATCGCTAAAGTCAATGTAGAATTTGTACATGAAATTCGACCGACCGATCGTTTACCAGATTTAAATGTAGGAGGTCAAAAGGACAAAAAGGCTTCTAAAAATCGGATCAGTTATCACAAAGTTATAGCTGTGGTAAATTTTGACCCATCACTATATGCGATTTTATAGTTTAGAATTTTTGCATGCATTTTTGGCCGTTAAAAAACTTAGAATTTATACATGAATTACGACCACTAACAACAGAGCATTGCGCAGCCGGCTAACTCCAAACTGCAACTGTTTTAAGTTCATTTTTTCCTAGCTTTTTCTTGTAGCTGCAACTTTAATTGGCAGCAGACGTTTTTGAAGCGCGTTGGCAGCAAACGTGTTTATGGCTAATTCTATGTACATTTTGGTATGTATAGGTGTGTGAGTTTGTGGGTGTTTGATGGACTTACCTTTAGTCACAGATGACGCGGTCAGTTAATCAGTTAGTTAGTTAGTCAATCATTCGGTAGGTGGCGACATCTCTGCTGTGCAATGTTATCAAATGGCTGATAAGACGAGATCGCGAGGGGGTATGACGGAGAGTGGTCTGTCGGGGATGACGTTTTGCGGGGGTGGTGGCTGCTACAACGGCAAAGAAAAGTCACCCGCTTTGTGCTTTGTGCAAAAGCGAAAGAAATTAAACGATAATTTTGTTGTGCGGCGGCATACGCCGACGTTGACGCTGACAGAGACAGCGGCAGAGGTAGCGGCAGAGTGGTTGCTCTCTCTCTCTCTTTCTCTCGTGTTGTTTGGTTTTGTTTGTTCTTCTTTTTTTTACTTCCTCTTCTTCTTCACAATGCTTTGTTGCATGCTGCACATTTCACTCAGATTTGTTAATTTTTCACCATTTTATTTTGTATTTATTTCGCGTTTTGCTTCACACGACTATCCTGCAAGGATAATTTTCTTGTTTTCCTTTTTTCTTTTTGTTGGAAAGTTGCAGCGCAAAGTACGCGTATTTATAGCAACATTTGTGCGGCAAATTGAACGCTGTGCTGTGTGCGTTGTTTACTTGCGTTTATTTCACTACATATTTGTTAGTTTTCAATTGGCTTTTTCGCACCGCAAATACGCGTAGACACGCTCAAATTTTCTCAAATATCAACTAAGCAACATACAGTGTGACCGATGGGAGACTGATGAAAAATACCACATAATAGTCGACAAGCCGCAACATTTCTAGTATTTTTATTGCTGTCTACATGTGTACTCACGTTGAGCAGCTTAGCAACATGAATGCACAACTTGCGCAGAGTGTGACCAGTATGTGTGTGCATAGTTATTTATTATACCGACAGATGGCGCTTGAGACAAATAATTTGCCGTTATAATTTAGGAAAAATTCTTAAAAAATGAATAGAAACCGTAAAAACCGTTTGAAAAACTTTTAAAAATTTGTTTTGAGCAATTTGAGCATTTTTCAAATTTATGATTTCAGAAGTTTTTTTTTTTTTTTCATCTCCAAGCCCCTGTAGTCATTTTAAAATGGCGTAATTTTTTACTTTTTAATATATATTAACTCTAGTAAAACCAACCAAGCTGGTTCCCGGCTTTAGGGTATATTCGAACTACTTTTGATCAGAAAACCCCCGCGGAATATATTTATAAATATAAACTAGTTTTACTCTCAATATTATATTTTGTATAAATTCTATATGACTTCATTATCTTTATTCATATTATTAAGTTAATTTTATTAAAATTATCAATAAATGATATAAATTCTTCTTCACTCGGATCATGCAGCTGAAGACAATAGTTACAGTACAATGCATACTGATAACACAGCAATATGAAAACAAATTGCGGTAGATACTGTAAGAACAGTTTCACGTGATTCTATCTCATTCCGTCGTTGACAAAAATTGTACCGTTCATTCTTCATTCATATATTCTCATTTTACAGCTATACGCACTCTATCAAAAACGTGACGCCTACACAATACAATAGTATGTATGTATGCATGTGTAGAGAGAGATAAATAAACTAAGCAAAACATGTAAATATTCAACTATTTTGAAAAAGCCGTTTGCTTCGCTGCAGCAATTTTAATAATATTCTTGTCAAAAATTGTCGCTGCACGCCTAAAACTAATACAGTGGTCGCTCCGAAAGTGGAACTTCCAGAAAATACAGTTAACCAAATAGTATAGCCGTTACTTTCAATCGTTATAATCGCTGCTCTCATACATTTAATTTGCTCTATGTTTAAAGTTACTTTTGAATATAGAAATTTTAAAAATCCAATGAAATTAGTCTATAAAAGCTTAGATTCTAAAAACTTGCATTTGAAAATATTCGAATTAATTATTAGATACGAGCGCTAGCGTCGAGGCCCTTAGTTGTTTAGAACAAGGGTGGGCGCGAGCATATGGATATCGTCGCGACGCGCTATCGAGATAACAAAAACAAAATACATGAAGTGTGTGCCGATTCTTCGACTCGAGACGCGATCGCAAAACAATAAAATAACAGTTAGGTCCCAGTACACTGGGTAAAAAAATTCAAACTTAACATGCCTTATATAAATAATATTGAATAACTTTGAGTTTTGAATATATTATTTTGCTCAGTGCACACATTTGTTGTGTTCATTTTGCTAAGCCGGCAAATGATTGGTTTAGAATAGTCTGTGCAATCGAAGCGTTCTAGTTTCCGAACGACCACTGTACTTGTCACTATAAAAAGATATTTTTTTAAGCATACATTGAAAAGAGACATATTGGATTTTGTTTCTAAATAAGTCATAAAAATTTTGTTTGTAGAACCATTTTAACATGTAAACTTGAAAATGATTTATTTATATTTGTAACTATGTATTTGAAAGTGCGTGTGTGATACATATGTACATATATCTTTTTCACATGCAAAACATTTCAGTGGGTAGTTAAATACTAAATGTGTTCACTAATTAGTAAATAGAACTTGTCTCTTCTCCACGAAGTGGGGCGACAAGCCCCTTAGCAAAACGGTACTCATTACCCACGTCTTGCTGATAATGGTTCCGTTCAGGCCGTAATGTCTACGAAGCTGCCTTCTTCGGGACTCCACAGTCTGTTTTAGTACGTTGGCAACAGAGCACAAACAAATTAGAAGAACTACATAAGTACATACTATGTATTTCGGTTCTGCAATTGCTCATTCGCGTTTCAAATGGCTCGCTATCTGTTTTACAGTTATGTTCCTAATATACTGCTTAGCCAGCAAAAATAACGAACTGAATCAAAAGTACTATAAAATGTACAAAATGGAGAACATTGTGAAACCTTCTGGAAATACTTCCCAATTCGAAGGATCTTTAAATAGTGTAATGGATGAGGAATCCCCTTCTCAAGACCCACCTCATCAATTATATTATGTGGAGAGCGGACAGTGTAAAATACCCTATATAGATCCCTTCTCAAATGAAGCGATGAAGATCTATAAGCCAATGGTATTTGAGACATGCACCAATGAATCGGATCTAGTCAAGCCCGTCTTCGATGTGAACATGAAGCGATATGTGCTCCATATCGACGAGGGTGTGGCGGCGAAATTACTCAATTCCAGCGAAATCGAATATAATTGCTATTATCAGGAAATAACGCGATATGCTGAGCATGACAGTTATAACGAGTAAGGTTTTAATATATATATATATCAGACCCTGGAGTGATTTGATTAGAGATTACCCAGGCACACGGATATTTCTCTAAGCTGTCAAACTATGTAATTCATTAGATCGATTTTGAACGTGTACTTCTATTTTTGATAAGCACCGTTATCTTAGTAGCCAGTATTTTTATTGATATCTTTTAATACTTATCAGCACGATCTATTTTAAATCTATCAAAAGGAAAAAGAAAATCGATGCATGAGTAATAATAATGAGTGAATTATCTATTAAATTTAATTAAATTGATAAATGATTTGTTTATTTAATTGCGCTTAATGACAGAATAAGAATAAGATGTATCTGAAAGATAATAGAAAACTGATAAGTTTCGAAACTAAAAACACAATTTATTAAGAAATAAATAGATGTGGATCACAAAGGAAGAAACTTCAGACATATAAACTGCAATTCTCATTTGCTTTAATCAAATTCAAAATGACGATTAACATTTTTTGACAGTTCTAATTTTCATGATCATAAACTGAACTAAATAAATAAGTAATCTGATGAATTAAAAAAGGATATACTTGAACCACAGCCATTATATATAATACACATAAATAACAATGCATTTTCTATAGCCTACCCCCAAGGATATACTTCAGTCAAGGATTTGTGGTACCGTTGCATGTTCAGGGCATGATAGTGGGCTGCAGCGAGGCAGCCAATAATACAAATGTGCTGCAAACTGATGCATACGGGTTTATTCAATATAAACCGCCACCAAAAGCAGAGAAACTTAAGTCGGCTAAGCGAAAACCCAGCGTTATAATGTTCGGCATTGATAGCTTATCAAGGATTAATCTGAGACGCACCATGCCAAAAGTTTACAAGTATTTAACGCGCAGCGGTTGGTTTGAGCTGCAGGGTTATAATAAGGTGAGTTCGCCAGATATATGTATATCGGTTATAGTATAGAAACGATACAATTTCAATTCGATTCTCAGGTAGCTGACAACACATTTCCCAATTTGATGGCCATACTCAGTGGCTATACGCCGGATACGGCTAAAGAGAAAGTCTGTGATACGGATAAGCAGGGTTGCTTTGATCGCTTTCCTTTCATCTGGAAGTTCCTGCAGAATGCAGGCTATCTGACCGCCTATGGCGAGGATGCATGCAGCATAAACACCTTCAACTATGTCAAGCCCGGTTTTGTGAATCCGCCCACGGATTATTATTACAGGCCGATGCTGCGAGCCTTCGAAAGTGAACTGAAATCATGGACATGCGCCGATTGTACAATGACGTACTGCATCGGACGACGCATCCAGAGTAGCTACGTTTATGATTATGGTGCGGAGTTTGCCCGACGCTATGTGGATGAGCGACCCATTTGGGGTTTGTTCTGGTCGAGCAGTTTTAGCCATGATAGCTTTGCAATGAACTCCAAAATGGCCGACTTTATTTTACAGTATCTTCTGGACTTTGAGCGGGATGGTGTTTTCGATCAGAGCATTGTTATATTCTTCGCTGATCACGGCTCACGCTATGGCCAACTAATGTATTTAGACAGCGGATTCTTGGAGGAACGACTGCCCATGATGTTTATCTATCTGCCACCTTGGTTCCGAGCCCAGTATCCGGAATATGCCCAGGCTTTAGCCGCAAATCGTAATCGTTTGACATCCAATTACGATCTGCACAATACGCTCAAGCACATTATCGAAATGGGGGGTTTACCCAATGCACCACCGCTGCCCAAAGCCAACGATTGTCCCAAGTGCCAATCCCTGTTCTATCCTGTGAACGAGACGCGCATCTGTGCCGACGCCGGTATTCCGGAGCACTATTGCACCTGCAAGCCGTATAAGAGGATTACGTATGGTTGGTCAGATCGTATAGCTCATCGGGTTATCGATCGCATGAACGATTATCTGTGGGCCAGAAATCTAAGCAGTCTCTGCGCGAATCTCACTTTATCCTATATTCACAAAACGGAAATTAAAATTGGGCTCGAGCTAAATTTTCATGATGAACTGCCACATATGGACGTTGGCTTCTATCGGACCAAGTTCAAAGTTCAACAGAATAGCGCCGATTTTTTTGCAACTGTTGTTTATAATAATGTTACCGAGAATGTCGAAGTGGATGTGGAGACAATAAGTCGCACTAATTCGTATGAAGATGATTCGACCTGCATACATGATAAAATTGCAAAATTATATTGCATTTGTCAGAGTGATCTGAAACCTTGATACTAATTAGTTTTACTTCCTGCCAGCGGTGCAATCTTTGCAAAAAAAGGAAATGTAAATAAAACATATTATCTCATGCAGAAACTTTATCTAAAACAAGTAAGAGTGTTCTAGTCGAGAGTGCCCGACTAGGAGATACCCTGATCCAAGGTCTTACATTCATTGAAGTTTTTTATCTGCATTCATACATAGAAACACACACACACACACATACAAACAAAAGCTGCTTGCTACGCGCGTCATACATTTGCTTTGATGATTCTTCTTCCTTTACCTTTAAACTATGGTACATTGAATCTTTGTTTATTGTCTAATCAAAATGAATGAAAATGAATGAATTGTAGGACACAAAGCTGGCATATAAATGTGCAACTATGTAAAATCCGAAGGTCATACCTTTAAAATTACGTATTTCTCAATTTCTGTGAGATTGGAGAGGGGTATCCAAAAGGTGAAATGTATTTTACCTTTGTATGCTATAGGAAAATATATGTACTAAATTTGGTGACTCTACACCCTATTACCTTTAAGCTATACCTTAAAAACACTGTTCTGGAATCTTAATTTATCGATAACTTTTGAAAGGATTGAGATATCGAAAAAAAAATGATAAGTTTGTATCGAGTCGGCAGTACAGTAAATTAAACTTAAATATAAAGTCGCTACCCGAAAAACACTTGGCTGGAATCGAAATTTATCGATAACTTTTGAACGGGATGAGATATCGAAATAAAATCGACTCGGCTATTGATAGTGATCTATATACTTTATGGGGTCGGAGATGCTTCCTTATGCCTGTTACATACTTTTGCACAAAACCATAATACCCCTTTTTCCCATTTTTAATGGGATCAGGGTATAAAAATGTTTTGCAAAACCTGACTTAGATATAATTTAAATAATGAACTGTTTTATTCTTTGTTAGCAATAATACATGCGTTTAGAGTCAAAATAAGAGCAGTTCTTTTACCTTTTCTTCTTTTTTTCGAATTTCTTCATTGGGCGAGTTATTATATTTTCTCTTAGCACCAACTAACGATTTAGCATATAATTGTCATTAAAAAACATTTAGAAGCGATTAAGACATTTATTTAATTTAATTGACAACTTATCCCGTTCCAAAACCGTTACTTTTTAACTAAAGCTTTTGAAATTGGAAATACGATACTCATCTCTGAGAACTATCGATATCCGATTCATTACTGTTAAATGCACAGTTGTATCACAACATACAAATATTACTTTGCAAATGTTAAATTTAAAATTTACACAAACTTTTATTTATTTTGACAAAATTACCGCATTTGTTGCGACTCAACACTATTATAACATTTTTAGAAGTATATGAAACGAGTAAAGTTAGTTTTCCTACGAAAACTTTGCAACTGCTGTTAATTACATTTTAGCAGCATGTTAGGTTAACAGCGGAGTCCAACAATACAAAATTGCAAAAACAAAAACAAATTTACAAGTGTACACACAGAAATCAACAACAATAACAATAACAAATAAAGCAGCGATAATAAACGCTTATTTATTGTAGCTCTCGAGTGCTTCATGTAGATATTGAGACGAGCTAATCAGGGCACACAAAAAATAAACCACCAGTTGCTTTTTGACGTTAGTAACCGTAACTTGTGGAGAACAAAAAATGGCTGCTTGCTTTCAAATGGGATCCTGTCACGCAGTGCCGATGACATTATTTCAAAATAATCGCAACAAAGTCTCCAAAGCCATCTTGGAGAGTCTCAAACCAAGCACTAACCAACTGATTATTCTCCTAGAGGGTGGCAAAGATAAGAGTTGGTACAACACGGATGTGGATTATGTATTCCGGCAAGAGTCCTACTTCCAGTATCTGTTTGGCGCCAAGGAACCCGGCTGTTACGGTATTCTCAGCATTGATGTAAAGACAGGGCGAGGAACTTCCGTTTTATTTGTGCCCCGTTTGCCAGAGGAATATGAGACGTGGATGGGTGCATTGATGAAGACCGAGGAATTCCGGGTCATGTACGCCGTGGACGAGGTCTACTATGTCGATGAACTCGAAACGTATCTGGAAAAGGCTGCACCCAAGCTCATATTGACACTGAGCGGCACAAACAGCGATAGCGGTCTCACAATGCAACCTCCAGAGTTTGCGGGCAAAGATAAATATGTGACCAACTGTGATCTGCTTTATCCCATACTCTCTGAGTGCCGTGTTATCAAGTCCCCGGAGGAGATTGAGGTATTGCGCTATGTGGCCAAAGTCTCCTCGGATGCACACATCAAAGTCATGCAGTTTATCCGCCCGGGACGAATGGAGTACGAGGGGGAGTCAGTTTTTCTACATCATGCGTATGCCGTGGGCGGCTGCCGGCACGCCTCTTACACCTGCATCTGCGGCAGCGGCACCAATTCGGCCATCCTGCATTATGGCCATGCTGGTGCACCCAACAATCGACCCATCCAAGATGGCGAGATGTGCCTCTTCGATATGGGCGCTAACTATTGTGGGTATGCTGCTGATATCACCTGCAGCTTTCCGGCAAATGGCAAGTTTACGGATGATCAGAAATTCATTTATAATTCGGTGCTGGCTGCTCGTAATGCAGTAATGGAGACGGCCAGTGATGGCGTCTCCTGGGTGGACATGCACAAGCTGGCGGGCAAAGTGCTGCTGGAGCGTCTCAAAGCTGGTGGCATGCTTAACGGTGATGTTGATGAAATGCTCGAGTCTGGCCTCTCGGGTGTATTTCAGCCGCACGGTTTGGGCCACTTGATTGGTCTGGATGTGCACGACGTGGGCGGCTACTTGGACACGGAGCCATCGCGTCCCAGCGAGCCCTGGCTTAGCAAGCTGCGCTTCGCTCGTATTCTGAAGGCAGGCATGTATGTGACTATTGAGCCTGGCTGCTATTTCATCAAGTCACTCATGGACAAGGCGCTCGCCGATCCCCAGTTACGTAAATACATCAATGTGGAAATGTTTGAACGCTTCCGCAACTTTGGCGGCGTGCGCATTGAGGATGATGTGCTCATTACCAAATGTGGTGCCGAGAACTTTGCCATTGTGCCGCGCACCGTGGAAGAAATTGAGGCTGCAATGGCTTCCAAATAAATTCTTCAATAATGTAAATGTGGAATATAATTTCATATGCATATACCATTTTATACATACATATTAACCATACATATATTTTAAAAATATATAATACTCCAAAATTGTAGGCTGGTAAATATAGAAACCAACTTTAAAACTGCAGAATATTGAGTTTTGGAATTCGTAGAGGCGCTCAGAAATCGTAATATATATTAACGGAATCATGAATCAAGGAACCGAGCGCACAATTAATTTGTCTTTTATAAATTGGAACTGGGAGTGTTACTTTAACTATATTTGGTTAACTTTTTAGTTTTGTTTAACAACATGTTACTTTATGGCCAACTGCTTTAGAATCGGGTAACACATAACATAACATAACATTATTTTCAATCGTTCAACTTTTATTAATTGGCTTTCAGCTAACAATGTCAACAAGAAAAAGGCCAGTAGTTACATGATGAAATCGAGGTATTAAAAAAGATTCGATCATTATTAACAAGCTGATCGATATTAACACCTGATAGCATTGCATATTGCATACTTGAAATTGCCATGGCATGCTCCCAGCCCAAAGGTAATTGGGTCTACATATACTTCTTGCTGTGCCCATTGCGCTGCTGCTGCTTTCCATGGCTGTGTCCATTGCTCGTCAATGCTTTGACGTTTTTCATATCATCGCTGCTCTCGGAATCGGGCACTTCGGTGATTGCAACGACACAGCCACGTGGGAACCAGCCACGAATTGGACCTTTGCGCCGCCGCTTCTGCTGCTCCCGCGCGCTGAGCACGCGCTCACCAAACAGCCAGTGGCGGCGGAAGCGCGTCACCTTGATGATGTCATCAGGCTGTAGGCGAATCCGAGCCTCATCTGTGCACGGTGTACTCATGCAGACGCGCCAGCCCTGTGAGAAGATTGGCAGCCAGCGGCCAGTCGCGCTACTAATGCACTTGTAGACACGTGTCCTTGCACGCTTCTCCGCCTTCTGTGCCAGCTGCTCGCGCTGTAAAAGTAAGCAACTCGTTAAAGGAGTTTTTCAGATGTCGGCAGTTTACTTACGGTCAGCGTGTACTGATCGCAGCCCTCAACCACGGGCCAATCGATGCCGTCGCCGCGTTTTTGGCACTCATCGTTGAACACCTGGCGCAGATTGAGTCGCCAGCCTAGATCATATGGGTAAATGAATGGCCCATCAGCCGAGGATCTGTAGCGGCGATAGAGCGCCTTTTCCACAATCCAAATCTCAATGCCCGTCTGATTTGTGACAATTGTCTTCAGCTGTATATAAAGCAGCATGCTGAGACCAATCACAACGCCAATGGCCAGACCCATGCCCAGAATGCACATCACAATGCTGGTGACTGTGAACTGTACGCTGGCCAAATACGCCAGACCGTGGGTGAGATAGTAATAGCGGTAAATGCCGCGATAGAAGGAACAACTCAGCACCACAGTGCCATGCAGACTGCCCACTATGGAGAAGAGCAGAAAGTAACTGAAGTAGGCATGATTGGCCCAGCCAACACAGTGATTGATCCACGGGCAGTGGTGATCCATTTTTTTAACACATCGATTGCCTGTAAGAGATACGGATAAGTATTCGGTTTAAGAATAGCGTACAATGAAGTCTACTCACATTTGCGACAGTGATGCGATCGTGGCGCTTTGTAGCCCTCGCACTCCTTGCAGTACTGCAGCAGCTTAATATCCTTAGGGTCCTGAAAAATAGAATTCAGCAAACATGCAATTCAATTGTCAAAAATATGCGTGATATATAAAAGTTAAATGATTAATGCCACCTCAAAAACAAGAATGATCTAGTCGAGAGGGCCCTACTATGAGATACGCTGAACACAGCCCCAATATTCATTCTTAGAAAGAAAAATTCGAATATTTTCAAATATGCAAGCATTTTAAATGCAAAATTGAAAATTGAAAAGCGAACAAATAATGACCAAACTGACCTTGGGATTGAAAATCGGATAAGTTTTGACAAAGTTATGGCAGTTTGAAGTCTGGGAAGGTCATTTATGAGGAACTTTTCGTTGTTTGGGCACCTGACAAGCCAAATTTTTTGTCATTTTTGGCGTGATTTTTGACAGAAAAATGAATTGCCGCAAAATAAAATTTCCTATAGTTTTTTATACTAATTGTGACACCCACAATCAATTAAGAGTAAAATTTCAAGATTCTAAATTTTGAAAAAATTAAATTCGTAAGGGTCCCCCCTTATGATTTTTTGCAAAAAAAGTTAGAATTTTTTTATTTTTCAAAAGTCCATAAACCTTAAATGGGGATTTGAAGTAGATGCCAAGTAATGACCAAAATGACATTGGGATTGACAATCGGATAAGTTTTGACAAAGTTATGGCAGTTTGAAGTCTGGGAAGGTCATTTATAAGGAACTTTTCGTTGTTTGGGCACTTGACAAGCCAATTTTTTTGTCATTTTTGGCGTGATTTTTGACAGAAAAATGAATTGCCGCAAAATAAAATTTTCTATTGTTTTTTATAATAATTGTGACACCCACAATCGATTAAGAGTAAAATTTCAAGATTCTAAATTTTGAAAAAATTAAATTTGTAAGGGTCCCCCCTTATGCTTTTTTGCAAAAAAAGTTCGAAATTTTTTATTTTTCAAAAGTTCATAAACCTTAAATGTGGATTTGAAGTAGATGCCAAGTAATGACCAAAATGACCTTGGGATTGACAATCGGATAAGTTTTGACAAAGTTATGGCAGTTTGAAGTCTGGGAAGGTCATTTATAAGGAACTTTTCGTTGTTTGGGCACCTGACAAGCCAATTTTTGGCGTGATTTTTGACAGAAAAATGAACTGCCGCAAAATAAATTTTCTTATAGTTTTTTATACTAATTGTGACACCCACAATCGATTAAGAGTAAAATTTCAAGATTCTAAATTTTGAAAAAATTAAATTTGTAAGGGTCCCCCCTTATGCTTTTTTGCAAAAAAAGTTAGAATTTTTTTATTTTTCAAAAGTCCATAAACCTTAAATGTGGATTTGAAGTAGATGCCAAGTAATGACCAAAATGACCTTGGGATTGACAATCGGATAAGTTTTGACAAAGTTATGGCAGTTTGAAGTCTGGGAAGGTCATTTATAAGGAACTTTTCGTTGTTTTTTTATTTTTAAAAGTGCATATTCCATAATTATAGAATTAAGCAAGAGGTCAAGTTATGACCAAAATGGCCTTGGGATTGAAAATCGATTCTTCTAGTCTATCTTCTAGTGGGGCACTCTTGACTAGAGCACTCATAATTGTTAATGGGTACAGGGTATACAAAAATAAGAAACGAACAACGCGCAACGCGCAACTCATTAAATGACCGACCGACCACCCAGCAAAGGCCGTTGCCCATTGCGTCGCATCTGTCCTCTGGCGTCTGGCCTACAAAACATTTATGCAAATTCAGGTAATTGCATTACCGGCAGGGCTCCACAGCGGCTGCGTTTGCATTTGCGTGAGAGTCGTTTGCACATAAATTATAAGTGGGTGGGGGCCAACCCAAAATTATGGATGTCGAAAAAGTGCCAGGAGATTTGATGTTTGTCTAGCCTACTGGTGTTTTTCCAGTTTATCGCCAAGTTCGCCGCTTTATTTGAGGTAAATTGCAGCGTTTAATTGCTGCACTACGCGTCAGCAGCGATAAAGAGTTGAGCACGCGATGCCATCAACTTTAGTGACCCCATTTCCTTGGACGGGCAACTTCGACTTGAAGGATTCGGCGATTGCAGTTGCCCTGCCCTCCGCACAGTTTTGGCTGTCTTCAGGCTGCATGCGAACAAGTGGCTAGCTCGGATTTTGTTTCGCTAAATCATAGTTTCCGATGCAATAGTGACGCGGCACAAATGGGCCACCTGGCGAGAGCGTGTCAGCAACTAAAGGGCAAAGCTCATTAGCTTGGTTATAGAGTCTAGCCAATTAAGGATAAGCTTCGATGTCATGGAAAATTGTAAAAGAGAAGTAGTAACACCCCAAAGTTTATACCTTGGAAATTTTTATGAATCTTATTCATAGTTTGTTCTTCTTCAGTATAATATTCAGATCTTAGCCATGCAGCAACTAAATTCTTATGGAACTATATAGAATGGTAGCTCGATGTTGAAAATAATTGCAAAAACTGTTAAAGGATTAAAAGAAAAATGGATATAAACCAGGGATTATCAAAATAGCTGAAAGACTTTTAGATTCGAACAGACATCTCTCTTCCTTTCGATCAAGAATATATATACAAACTATATCATAGATGAAAGCAGTATAGTATCTTTACTATAGAAAGTATATAAAATATGTATAGCTTTAAGAAACCACCACAACTTAAGACTTAGTTTTCACTAATGATGTTAAACTTATTATTATAATTAGTATAAGGTATTATGTTGAGCTAAGTAAATTGGAAACTTCCGCTTATTACAGCGACCATATTAATTAGAAATCGGAAAATACGCCAAAAGAAAAGCCTTGACTACATTAAAAACTATAATAGGTTTAGTTAAACACCGAGTGTAACTTAGTATATACAGTAAGTATATATGCACAGGCTACAGACACGCCTTAATATTAGTATAAATGTATATAGTGGAGCCACCAGGGAGCAGTGGCGACCACGGATGACAAACATTTTCCATGCATGCCAATGTCACGACAAAATGTTTTATTGTTTTTTTGTTTGTTGTTGCTGTTGTTGTTGTTGTGTGTGCTTAATGGAGCGGGGTTGAGGTTGGGGTTGGGGTTGGGACAGGTGGGACTGTGGTGTTTTTGGGCTGGGCCTTACCTCTGGCTGCCATTGTTTTGGCAGCAGGCCGGGACCTGTCAGCGTGGCCATGATGTAATTGAATGTGGCCAGCGTGGAGAGCAGCAGGAAGAGCGCCTGATGTGCAAAGGCGGCAAACGATTCATTTGGTGGCCACCACATCGAGTTCATATAGAGCGTCGTCAGCGTTATGCATTTAATGATGCCTGAAATTGAGAGCCCAGAATAAACAAATAGAAACATTTAAAATCGCACGCATGGTTAAATTTTGTGCTATCGCATTTTCAGATTTGTTATTGCATATTTCTGATAACTATATCAACAATAGGGTTAGACGTCTGGTGTTGGGTTTCTCGGTTGGCTTTGCGTGCCAACGAAATTAAACACATTGATGTGTTTGTTACACCCTTGTTGGGGGTATATTAAATTTGTCGTTAAGTTTGTCACGCATCGAAGGAGAAGTCTTGGACCCTCTGAATTAATAATAATATACTACTATATCATATAGCTGCCATAGAAACAATCGGTCAAAAAGTTAGTTCTTGTATGAAAACATTTGTTGAATTTTCCAGATATTTTATATTTATAACAAGGGTATATAACTTGCGGTGCGCCGAAGTTTGGCTTACTTTCTTGTTGATTAAGCTTAAGTACAAGGGTGGCAATTGTATTTTAACCGACTTCAGCTGTGCTCCGGGGCATAACCATCCTTGTGGTCAAACCCTCTCTAGGGTCAGCAACAAGCGGCGACTGAATTTAGTAATTAAGTTATGTACAATTGTATTGTCGTTCAATATCAAGGCTACCCCACAGCATGAACCGGATGCCTAATGGGCCTGAATAGTGCAAAAGCACGCGAGAAGGGAAATGAAATTGGTAGCAACTAAATCGCAGTTAACGCAGCATTTTACGCAAATTAAAAGACCAAACCGGGCTTCAGTGGCGCCAGGCGACTACGGCGTTGACCGTCTCGAAATATGAAACACGATATTACGCTGCAGACAAAACGTAAATCGTGGGTGTGTGGAAAGGTGGACGAAGGTGTGGGTGCGGGATGGCTAGGGGGTTTGCTACTTTGCTGCTTAGCATGGTTCAGTTTTGTTATTGGCCAATTGCTGGTTCTCTGTTTTAGCGCAGGTTCATTCACTCGACGTTTGCACTTGCTAATTTGCAAGCTGTCATCAAGTAGACTGATAAACAAAATGAGAGACTCACTATATTTATTAATGGGACTCCTCTAATGGGGCGTATGCTCCATTTGTATTATTATGTTTAGAATTTTTGTGTATATTACTTACTCAGTGCGGTTAGTGGTCCCCAGTGTAGAAAGCGACGAAAGCCAGAGATTTCGGCGCTCATTATTTAATTATATGTAGTTTCTATGCTCTGACGGTCAAAATGGTAATAAGGCGACGACTTCTGCTGCAAGCGAACAGGTAAACAAAAACAGAGAACGTGACAGCGTTGCCATGTCGTCGTATTGCGACGCAAAGTATCGATACTATCGAGGTCTGCTATCGATAGGTTTACAATTCACCAACTTTTTAGTTAACCCATGCGCGCATTTTGTATATGTACTATCGCATTCAACTGAATTTAAATTTAATTTGTATGAAAGTCCTTAACAGCAACGATTTGTTTTCTACATTATATCTACATGAACAATTAAGATTATTTTTAAAATAATTCGAAAAATTATTAAAGCAAGACAATTAATAATAAAGCAAGAAACAGGTGTATAACTGCTCTGAACAAGTTTGGTGCAGGCTAAAGTTAATTAAATTATTGAAAATGTGGTTTTCAGGTTCGCTTTTCCATATTTTAATAAGTAACTTTTTTATTGCCATTAGAAAAACTGTTAGTTACAACTTTAAGCTTTATGCTAAGATGTTAAAAAACAACACATTTTCAGCCCATTCACTTATTGGCTAAAATCTCAAATTTCATGCCATGCTCATGCTTCTCTAGCTCGCTGATTAGGCTGGTCTTGGAGAAGGCGGCACCGGGTGGTAGAACACCTCCAGTGCTTGGCATTTTGTTGCTCTCCCGCAGTATGGTGATGGCGGCGGAGAGCAGGGCAACACAGGTGGAACCGTAGCCTGGATTGGGGCCGGAAACGCGTACCATTAATGTCTTCGTTGGCGGCTCCTTGTACTGGTCCGTGCTCTCAGCCAGACGCTGCGAGTTGGGCCAACCTGTCGCCTTCATGGTCATCTTGAAGTAGGTACGTTCCATGCGCGCTTCACTGGGTCCTTGGGGTGAGACAAATCCGCCCGAAAAGAAACTCGGATACTTGAGCAACAGACTACGACCGAACTCGAACTTGGTCATCAAACCGAAGAAGAGACCAAAGAGGGCAACGATGCCGGCCACAATCCACGAGGGGAAACCAATGTAGGCATGCATTTGGACGGGACGTTTCTTATCGTGCTCGTAGAGAAAACGCTGCGAACGCATCACAACGGAACGATCCGAGCCGGGAAATGGTAGACACACCTTGTTAATCTCCTGGGAGCGGAACACCAACGGGCGATGCTTCAAGATCGGATAGAACTTGGGCAAACGCTCCGCATACAGCTGCTGCCGGATGCCGCGCAGTTCATTGGAATGGGCCAGGCCATAGACGGCACTCTGCCAGGTGCCGGTGTTGAGCCCCGCCTTGCCACAGGAGGCATCCGTATTCTTAGCGCCATTCACCAGGAATGTCTCCACCGAATTGACAACGCCATCGAAATTCTTCTCCACGAACACGATGCCCATGTCAGCGGGTATGGAATCAAAGCCACAGGCACTGATAACATAGACGCCTCGCTCCTTGGCCCGCTCATTGTACTTCAGTTGCATTGTTTCCATGTACTGCGGCTCTCCGCTGACGTCCACGTGATGGGTGCCCGCCTCAATGCAGGCACTGACCACCTTCTCCCCGTAGAATCGATATGGACCGGCGGTGTTGACGACGATGCGACAGGATTTGGCCATTTCGAGGAGGGAGGCTTCATCGTTGACATCGGCAATGATGATGGGCGTCTGCGATAGATCCTTTTTGGCCTTGGCGCCCATCTCCTTGAGCACTGCCTGCAGTTTCTCACGATTCCGTCCGGCGATGCCCCATCGCAGATCCTTCAGCACGGATACCGCCTCGTATACGGTATATTTACCCGTAAACCCCGTTGCGCCAAATATGATGACATCCAGATTACGTTCCGATGCCATTTCACGTTCAAGGTCAGTATATACGTCACCGATTAGCTAACAGGAATAATTCGTGTTCTCGTTATCAGAAATGTGACTGTCGGAATTTTTGTTGCTGCGTTTGAGAACTTTGAACTACTGTCATTAATTTGTTCAACGGGCATCAATATTATGAGAAAACTCACCTTCCTTACTCTATTGATTGACTTTTAGTAATGAACTTCGGTCAAGGGTGGTTCCAAATTATATACTATAAAACGAGGCAGTTAAAAATGCAGGTGAAGAGGTTGAGTGATTTAAATTAATTAGTTCTCACTGCCCGCATTTGACAAGCTATCGAAATGTATCGATAGTGCACTTAGTGAAAACAAAATCAATCAACATTTATTTATATATTTCAATTATAATTGATTATTCATAATTATAATTTAACAAAAACAGATAGTAATTATTTGTATTTCTCATATTATTTATGTTTACTCTTACTATATACATTTATTTATTTATAACTACTTCATTTTTGTGGGTGTTCTTATTTTTTTAAATATTTTGTATTTATTTATTAACCTATTCATAAACCATATAAAACAATTTTATAGGGTCTTTTAGGTCTTGATTTTAATTTGCTTTCGCTGAACTTAAGCAAATCAAAATCAGTGATTTCGTGAAACATATGTTAATTCTTTAAGATCTAACCATATTTTGAACGGCAAAAGTGCTAACAAATCAATAAAGTGACCATACTAAGTTCTAATCAATGAACGGTCCCACTGAAAGCATGCTAGCTGCCAGATTTTTCGATGCATTTTATATAGCAATCTGGCTACTTTGTTTTGATTTTGTATGGAACAGCTGAAATAAAACATACAAAATCTTTCCCACCCACATTTGAAGGCAATTAAACAAATTCGCTTGTGGCTATAATTAATTTATTTTCCCTTTTTAAATTTAGTCTGCGCTTTGCCATAATGCTGGCCAATATTTGAAACGGGCGCACGTTTCTTTTGCGCCTGATCGCGATTACGTTTTGCTTTACTGTTGTTGCATTTGACGCTCGCTGCGCCCGTTTGATTTTTGCCTAACAGATGGAATTTCTGGCGCTCGTCACGAATGTCCTTGAGTCGCTTGCGTTCCTCCTTAAGCTCCTTGTAGTTCTTATACTCCTTCCTTGGCTGCTTGGCGCCAAGTTTAACCAGCTGAAATATTTCCATTTTGCGTTGGTTTTTGACGGTTCGCTGATTGGCAATGGCAAAGTTAAGCACTTCATGGCGTGCCTTCTTCATGTCAAATTCGTTGCCCTTGTCCTTGTCCTTATCCTTATCCTTGTCCACTTTGCTTAACTTGTTGTCATCTGTATTTTCATCATTTTTAATTGTATTTGTTGTCGCTCGCGGCTCTTGGAAAACCAGCGCCGTAAATGGCGAGCTGTGTTTAGTTTTCTGTAACGCAAGCGCAGCGCGTGTCAGCACGGGCTTAAAATCAGTGCTCACATTCATTGTAAATGTTAATTAACAATTGTGCATAAATTCTAAAACACTTTTTAAATGTATATTTACATGTGCTAAGCAGCGCATAAATGTACTAAATTTGACAAACGCGTTACAACTAATTAAACAAGTTGGCAGCACTTTCACCGCACGCCGCACGTTTTATTTTGACAAAATCATTCATCAGTTTATTAAAACGGTTTTACAGCAACTATGAAACAAACTGTTTTAGCCAAGAAATCAGCCCATATACAGGAGAAGGACGAAGAGGAGGAGGTGTCTGCAAAGCGTAGGAATGTACCGCCCGAGCTACAACAAAAAGCCAATGCATTTTTAAATTCAAGCAATGTGGATACAAAAAAAATGAAGGAAATTGTGGACCTGTTGAAAGGCTCGGAATACAATGCCATTGGCGTGATGCATGTGCTTGAGGTGATCTTTAAAAACCTGCTCAAGCGCAAATGCATCTTTAGCCCAGAAAAGGATCAGCGCAAAACAAAGGCAAAGGATAACATTCCCAACAATGGCAAATATTTAGCAATTTACAATAAAGCGTGGTCCTTGCTGCTGATCCGATTGGGCAGCTCCTCCAAGGAGGAATCCGCTGTTGCTTTAAAAGTCTGCATGCAGCTGATATTAGCCGAAGCTAAGCACGCCAAGGCTAATGGCTGGCCCAGTGAACGTTTACGCATCATTCTTGAGACGATTATCAACTCGGAGACGACGCCACCAGCGGCTCTGGTGGCTTTTGAGAAATACGCCCGTTGCCTGGACGTACTACAATTGAGTTACAAACTGTTGCCTGAACTGGCGCCAATCAGTTTTGTGGACTCGCCAAATGTAGCACTAAACTATTTGGCAATCATTAATCTGCTAGACTTGGGCAAGACTGTCCTAAATGCCCAGCAGTATCACATTGACGCTGGCACAGATGAAAGCCCAAGCTTTGATTACGAAAATACGCGCAAACTTTTAAATACGCTTTGGAACGGCATCCTTGCGGCGTGCAGTGGTCTGGATGAGAAGGTGCATCGCCAGTTGCTTGTTGTGCTCTTGGAACGAATAATGTCGCACTTGGATAATCCAATATTGCTAACGGATTTCCTAATGGATTCACTACATCAGTTCGATGGACCAATTGCTTTGCTAGCTCTGCAGGGAATCTTTACACTGATGCAGCAGCAGAATATCACATATCCAGATGTATATCAGAAACTATACAACATGTTCTAT
This sequence comes from Drosophila maculinotata, assembly GCA_035045305.1. Classification (NCBI taxonomy): domain Eukaryota; kingdom Metazoa; phylum Arthropoda; class Insecta; order Diptera; family Drosophilidae; genus Drosophila; species Drosophila maculinotata. Next base: position 2,176,974 of record JAWNPD010000649.1, on the reverse strand, counting down.
CCTCGGATGTTCTATAACAAGTACAAGGCTCGACTCTTTTATCTAGCTGACATATTTTTGACCTCGACGCATTTGCCGGAAAATCTGGTGGCCGCCTTTGTCAAGCGAATGGCGCGACTCGCTCTCAAGAGTCCCACAGAAGATGCCATTATAATGATACGCTTCATATGCAACCTGCTGCTGCGCCATACGGGCCTGAAGCGTCTCATTTGCTCAACGGCCGCCGCAAGTGAGGTGGAGATTGGCGACCCCTACGATGAGACGGAACTGGACCCGGTCAAGGCAGGCGCCCTTAACAGCTCTCTCTGGGAGTTGTCACTGCTGCAGAAGCACTCGGTGCCCGAAGTTGCCAATGCTGCCCGTTTCATATCAAAAAGTATGCCTGTTATGGAGTTTGATCTTGCTCCGCTGCTGGAAATGAAGGAATGTGACTTATTTGATGATGAGGTGAAAAAGGAAATGAAACAGTTCACGTTGGGCTATGAGAGGCCAACCAATTTCTGTCTGCCACAAAATGATATAGTTACCAAATACTTTGATATAATTTAGATCTAGTCAAATAATATAATAAAAATATAATGTTTGTGGTACCTGTAAAAATAAATAAATTAGCGCACTGTACTATTAATAATTTATTATTGCTGCGCTACTATTACTTACAAACTGCTGTACACACACGAAATTCAAATTTAAAATTTAATTATTCAACATGCAGCTCAGTGGAAGCAAGCTATCGCATATATCGATATTTATGTACTCACTTAACGATAGACGACATATCGCACAATATGTAAACATCGTTCAAAATGCACAATCCTCGCGAGCATCTACGCTGCAGTAGGCGCGGCTGCAATTACACCACAAACCGGGCGTACAACTTGGAGCGCCATGAGCGCAACCATGACAAGGGCAAGGTGCCGATATCACAGTGCCAGCCGTGTCCACATTGCACATATGCCGCCGGATCGCTGCACAACTTAATGCGGCACATAAGCAAAAAGCACGCAGGAATAGCTGTAAAAACAAAGACGGAGTCTCTAACTATCCAACAAGTGGAACAGCAAAAGGAGGCGCAAGAGACAACGTTGCATAGGGAACCAAGTCCGGAGCAGCTGCAACCAGTGGAACCGGGAATCAGAAACAGGGAATCGGAATCCGTGCAACTATTGGATCCATCGCTGTGGTTTTGGGGCAATCCGCAGCAGCAGGAGAAAAACTTCCTAAAGCGAACCGGACTTAAAGATGAATGTAAAATACAGCAGCGTACCGTCAAAATGTTTAAGTAAGTTTGAAATGTAAAATACATTTTTTTTTTTAGAATTATGTTACGAATTCTTTTGTATTTTCATTTATTTTTGATTTTAAACATATGTAACATGAACTGATTTTTATTATTATGATCCAGGCAACAAAAATCATTCTGTTTTAATTCAAAAAGTCAGTCGCACTATTTATTTAATAATACTTATTAAATAAAAATCAAAAATACAAAAATAGTTCAAAATTTACCCCACTATCGTCTTAGTAACCCAAAGTCATTTGGGCAGTGGAATTCGGATCCGGTTTTAAGGCGATTATCAAAATTATACTGATATACAAAACTGTAATTATTTCAGATTTTATACTTTGGTAAAAGCGAGAGGAGGTGCTTTAAATGTCGATGAATGGGATGATGTAACCGCAGCTTTGGGCCTGGTACTCGGATCCGGTTGTCAAATACGTGACAAGTACATGGAACTGCTTTACGAACACGAGCGGAAAGAGGAGGAACGTGTGAGGGAGTCGCAGGATGTGAAAGGTGTGCCTCCTTGGTGGGATGATGGGGACTTCATCACGGACAACACTGATTCAACACCCGAAACAGATCAATTGGAAAATAATTATTGTCCATCTGTAAATGCTCGAAATGCGATTGTTAAATTGATTTACGACAAGTATTATACGACACATTTAAAGAACAGCAAACCCTTTGAAAGGTTTCCTGTAAAGGATTCCTGGCTCCAAGCCACAATGCTCAATTATCAAGCGCTCAAATGTGAAATCCTTTTTCGGCATTGTGCTGCTCCTTGACCGTTTAATCTAATTAATTATAGTATTATTATTATAACTATTTTGTTTAGGCAAAGTGAAAACATTAATTTTTGCAAATTTTATTAAATACAACCAAAATTAAAACATAAAACTATTAAACAAATAATATTAATTTTGTAAAAAATTCAAATTATGGATTTAAGGTAATTAAAATGTATAGTTACATTTTCTGGGTGTATTTTAAACGCACAGAAAAAAACTTAATCAAACCAAACAAATATGTTTTAAAGAGAGATTAAAACTATTTTCATTAATTTCATTAGCATAAAAAGCCGCCAACAAATTTAAATTCAATATCCATCACTTTTGACTCATCTGAAGTTGGCGGCGAACTTATATTTGACTTATCGAATATATCGAGTACAAAGCGATATGTTCGCCTATTAGTCATTGTTAATTCAACACTATTATATTCACCATGCTACTGCTGCTCGATAGCTTACCGAAGTATCGACTGCTATCGAGCACAACATTGTGAATTCTGTTTTAAAGCTGGAAGGTCGTATGTGCGCAGGAAAAAACGGTCGGCAAAGTGAATTTCAAAAGTAACTGAGACAAGTTTCAAATACAAATTGCTTCAAATTACTACACTACTACTACATCGAACTGTTTGTTAAAAAAAATATTAATGTGTGTGCGTGCGCGTTAAAAAGTCTGTTTAACTTGCAAGCACATTTAGGAAGCAGGACTGCGAATTTCGTCTGTGTGTGTGCTTGTGTGCGTGTGCCTGTATATGTGTGTATGTCAGCGTTGCGGCGCGAGAGCAAAAGGAGAATTTGCCAGAAAGCAGAACCAAAGAAGCGGCGTGTGAATCACGAGAGAGAGAGAGAGCAAAAAACTCAACTGAATTTTGCATAAGAAACGAAACCGAAACAGCAATTTGATTATTGCTAAAAAAAAAAGAAAAAAAAGAATAACAACAAAAAAACAAGCGAATTTGATCAAAATGGAACACGAGGATAACGCGCACTTTGACAACTTTTTGCAAAATCGCCTCGCGGAGAGTCTGCAAAGCGCTGGCAGCGCAGCCAACGTCGCGGCCGATGTCGCTGCCGAGCTGGTGCCCAGCATTGGTGCCAAGTCTGGTGAGCAGCACGAAGACGATGACGAAGAATGGAAATACATAAAAGAAGTGCAGCAGAGCGAAAAACAGCAGCATGAGCAACAACAACTATTTTACGGCGAAAAGTTTGGCGACGCTGACGTCGACGTCGACGCTGCTTTTGGCAATGGTATTAGTGTTGGCAATGGCAACGGCGTCGGCGTCGGCAGCGACGCTTATATGTCTTTGGGCATGGATTTGAGTCTGGGCAATGGCGTCGGCGGCAGCGTTGGTGTCGGCAGAGCAGCTGGTGTCAATGATGATGATGATAATGATGCAGAAGAAGAAGACGAAGTTGAGGTGATTAAGCATGATGGCGACTTTTCAAGCAACTCCAATACGACAACAACTACGGGCGAATTGGTCGCGCTTCCGACTGCGCAGCCAGCAGCAGAGCAACTGCAGCCGGTTGAGGATCACAATGAGAAAGAGAAGCAGGATGATGATGAGGACGAGGAAGAGGCCAGTTCGGTGGCTACCACTTATGGCACCAGCAGCCTCAGCGAACAGCAGCCGGAACAGTTATTCGATAACAAGGAGAATGCAGCACCAGAAACGGAACCAGAACTGGAGTCGCATTCCCAACTGAATCCCAATGCTGTCGAATTTGTGCCCCACTTTGGCTCACAGCCGTCCTCACCGTCGCCGGCACAGGCGACCCTAGATCCGCTCCAGGCGCTGGGACGCCAACTGCTGGCCGATGATCTCGTTGCGGAGAGTCCTCGCAAGGGTGCACGTGAGTGCAACATGGACACGATTGCATTGCCGGATGAGTGCGAGTTTGATGATGAGGCCGCCAAGCGGCCGCATGAGCTGGAGGATGACACGTTCCCGGGTGAAACGGATCTGCCGCAGGATCAACTCCAGAATGGTCGCCAGGAACGGGAACCGGAGCAGCGTATCGATCATGGTCCCGAGACAAGCGTTGACTTGGATGCCGACTTGGAGCAGCAAGAGCCATTGGCCCAATCCAACACGGATTCAAAGCAGGACATCATGAAGCAGTCCATGTATGGCGATAACATCTCCGATGCCTCCATTGAGGACATATTAAACTCAGTGCAGCCGCTGCCACAGCAGACGACCGTTGATGAGCCCCTGAAGGAGAAGGAGCTGCTAAATGTGGAGGAGAAGGAGCTTATCTCGCAATCGCCCTCTATTGAGGAGCTGCATCAGCAACAGCAGCAACAGCATCTGCAGCTGGATCCCATGCAAGCATCTTTCTATCTGGAACACACCTCCAGCGATGCATTTGCCCCACCCGAACAGGATCAGAGTCTTCTGCTGGACACCAGTGCACCCTTGTTCAGTCCGCTTGGCGATTCGCCCCAATTGGAAGCTGCATCGAAATCCAACACAGCTACAACCGCTATCCTCGATCTGCAGCCCCAACAAGCGGAAATTGTGGACTTAACACAATCGCCACTGTCCTCTTCCACAGAGGAGAAGCATCTGCTGGAGGAGACCAAGGAGCAGCAGCAGCCGCAGGAGGCCCTTTTCTTGTCGGAGGACAACATGGAGAATGTTTTCAATGCCGGTGCTCCACCCCAGGTATGAGCAGATTAAAGATTATTGTCCATGAAAACTTAAAAACTGAAAAACAAAGCCTAATTCAAATTGGGTTTATGTTTACCAAAAACTTCCTGCTAAGTTTTCTGAAAAATTTAATATTTTATTATTTCTATTGTAAATATTTAAAGAAAAGATAATTTCATAGATGGGTCAAATTGTAAATGATTTATTTCTGTTCTGTTTTAAAACCCCTTTTAAATTTCGATAATTGATCTATATAAACTAAACTTGGGATTTAGTGTATTAAGATCGTATGAAAATTAAAGTTTCGCCCATTTTTACTCGTATGCTTTTTGGATTTTCTAAAATTGGTGAAACACGTGTCCAATGAATTTTTGACAAAGCTTTTTATAAATTATTCGGTAACTGATTGGATGAGAAATAATGAGCGAAATTTTTTAGAAAACTATTCCTTATTAGCATTGGTATACGTACATATATCTTATATATTGTATCTTGTTAGAATACGAATTCTGTTCCATCGATATCTTAATTTTCTATATAAAAGAGTACATATATGTATATTTTTCAAGAAATTTTATGTACTGATGTGCATTTATTTATTTTATACGAATGAAATATACATAGATTACTTTTTACATCGTATACTATTCTATCTGTTAAGATTCTGTACAACTGATGCATGCAATTGAAGTGTCGTGTCACGCTTAACCACGCCCATCTCTAAGGCGAACTGAATGAGTCATTCGGGCACATTACGTATTTGTCAAAAACGTCATTAGGCACTCGTCATTTGTCCTGCACCCTGTTCAGTTTTGCTGCCTCTCCTTCAACGTTTCCGTCATGCTTCCTTTGCTCGTTGCCCTATGTCCTTGCCAGGCTGCTGCCGCTCACCTGGGCCACGAGAAATCATTAAATTTGTTGGTATACTTCTTTGTTTCTACAGCTGTCTGCAATGCATTTGGCGCCCCTCTCTCTCTCTCTCTCTGGGTTTGCTCTAACTCGCTCGCTCTCTCTGTGGCTGTCTACCTTTCTCTCTCCAACTGCAAGTGCTAATGCAATTTTACAACATGAGGGCTGGGGTGTGTTCCGTTAACTCGCTCACGCTCACGCTCGCGCTCTCTCTATTGCTTGCCTTTCTACACGTTTCCGTTCAACAGGACACGCAAGTGCTTTCCAAGCGCTTACGTGTGTGTGAGAGTCTGTGTGTTGTTTGGTTCGAAAGCTTAAGCGGCTTTTGGGTGGGGTTTCTTTTTAGTATTATTACTGCGCAGATATGTTTGTGTGTACTTTAAACTCCATTTTCAAAATAATTAAGGGCAACTCAAGGGTTGTTGCTGCTGCTGTTTTTATTGCCTTTTTCGCTTATGACCACTTCCTCACTTTATGCTGTTGACCTCTGACACCAAGACAAAATATTATTGTCGCCATTTGGCTGTTAAGTTGCTTTTGTTGTCAACGTGCTATACTTTGTTGCTGTTGGTTTTTACTTACTTGATTTCCGTTCCAATTGGATTTTGTGCTAGCAGGCAGCAGAGCTTGCGGTCAACGATTCGGCTTAATGCATTTCTTGTCTATGTGCACTTGTGTGTGTGCGTGTGAGTGTGTATTCGACAACGTCTGCCAAACACCCCACGAACTCGCGCTCTCTGTAAGTGGCGCTCTCTCGCCGCTGTCTGCAATCTGCATGACCAGCACTAACAGCAACAACAGCAGCGCTAACATGAACAGCAACAACAACAACTTCGGCAAGAGTGGCAACCTTTTCGCTTCGTTGCAAATTCCAGCTCCAATGCACACACAAACAAACACACACACACACACACACACACAGATGCAGCTTTCATAATTACACAAGCGCTTGGGTTCACTTAATTGGGTCATATACGGTTTTCGCTTGCATGGCACATACAAACACACACACACACACATATGCTTGTACAATTTTTTATGATTTTTTTATGTACATATGTATGTATGTGTATTTGTGTGCTTTGTCTTGCGCCGCTGCTGGGCATTGTTTGTGCTGCTATCAAACTTCCTGTGGGAGTTTCGTTGTGTGTATAATTTACGCCTGTAACAAAACGCTTTCTTTATGCTATCCCCCTTCAGCCCCTTGCTGTTTCGTCTTCGTTTTCGTCGCTTATTTTGCATATTATTTATCAACATGATTTGTGTCTTTTTTGCTTATTTATTATTACATATTTTGTTGTATTTTGCCCAAACAGAGATAGCATGCACGCAAATCATATTTTCCCCTTTTCTCAGTTTTTGTCTTTGCTTTGATTTCGTTTCGTGTCCGACACGAATTTTTATTGTTTATTGTTCTGTTTCCAACTATAAAGAACAACAACAACAACAACAATTAGCGTAACAGACAGCTTGTCACCAATCGAAGCCGCGGCGAATTCTCTAAACAAAACAGGGCGCTCCAAGACTTGTTGACAGCAATTTGTTTTTGATTTTATCAGAAACCGTTTGAAGGGCCGTTTGAAGGGCGCCTTTTAGCGCCGCTGTTAAGCAACAGCTATTAGCAAATGATTATTTGCTGGATTAATCGCATAAGCAAAATGATTTTTTCTAAACTCATTTATTTCGATTTGCTTGCACTTTTGTCGCCATCTTATCGCCGAGACTATTAATAACATCAAACAGCGCTATTCAGGCGACAAAATACCTATGTATTTTATATATGTATATATATGTATGTACATATATACATATGTGTTTTTATATGTAGGTGCATCTAGAATCTAGATTCTAGACTATATACACAAACAAGCTGATAATACAGTTCACTCGTCTGTTGCCATGACTCAGCCAACGCGGCCTGTGTTTTTTGAGTTTCCCACACATTCAAAAAAAAAACTACTGAATAAAATTACAAATTTTATTGTTTCGATTCTGTTGCAAACTTTCGCCACAATTCGCATGACATTTGTTTAAACTTGTGTTTAATTAAAATTTGTGCAATTTACATAAATTATCATAGTCATCATCGTCGTCGAGAATTCCATAACAATCAGTCTGCTGTTTTTCGTTGATTCCATTATATTTTTTTATGACAGTTGATGGACAACAATAAATTAGGAAAACACATAATCTAATATTTTTGTTGTTATTAAGCACAGTGCGGTCGTAAAAATATTTAAAACAGGGGGCAGACACATGTCTGACCAACGAAATGAACGATCCGAAAATGAAATATTATAAATACATACTATATATGTACATTTAGGTAGGCACATATAAAAAACAGCTCGTATTCCATAAATTAATATTTCTTGTGCATTAGGATTCCAGCTTTAACAGAAGCAATTTCATTTCATAATAAAATTTGTACACATGAACAGAGGAGCATACTATTTCAAGAGAATGCATATAAAAAGAAAGTTTTTTTTGCGTCAGAAAATGCACCTGAAATTTAAATTAGTTATCGCTTCGTTCACTCTGTTGTTAACATTTTATTTTTAACACTATTGTAACAGTGCAATTTTAAAGATCTGTTATAAAAAACGTTACTAAAAAAACAAATAAAAAAAAATTTTGAAGTAAAAATAATAACAGCAACTGAATAGAGGCGCACAAACTGGTAATTAAGTCTGAAAATCCATTAAGATTATTAACTCAATTAAAATCGCTTGCTTCTTCACTTTTTTTTTTTATATGCAATTCAGTTCACACACATACATACATATACAAAAATTTTGTACAAGCGCCACTTATTGCCATTACTGTGGCTGTTATTGTTGCTGCTGTTGCTGGCTGCCATCATCCCATGCAGTTTTGGGCAACGGGTGGTCCGATTTGAGCGCTCTGTAAGCGCATTTGGCGTCTATGCCAATCCTACGTAAAAAGCCTCGTCTGCCCACACGGACAAGTGCTTAGATACAGATACAGATACCAGTATACAGTACACAGTATACAGTATATGAGAGTATGAGGAGTGTGCTTATACACATATCTTACTTGTCTGCCCACCTAAGTACGAAAGTACGTACAGTATATGTAACTCAACTGACGCCCAAAATCAGCCTAAATGCAAAAAAAAAGTATAATATAAAAACAAAAAAAAAAAAAAAAAATCAGGCGTCAGACAGAGTTGGTAAATAATGTACAAGAGTTTGCCAACTGTGCAAGTGTGTGTGTGTGTGTGTGTGCAAAACGAGTTTTATTTTGCGGTCTCTCAACGAGGAGGAGGAGGAGGTGAAGGAGAAGGAGGCCCCAAAAGCCAAAAGCAGAACAATTGCGAGACGGCTCAGAAAAACGGCGACGGTGACGGCCAGATATCTTGCTGCAATATGATTGCTATTGCCGTTGTGTGGGTTGACTGAGGTCTGATTGCCAAAATGGCAAGAAGTGTACACGTCTGAAGATGTTGCCGTTGCTGTTTGCTGAAGTTGTTGCTATAGCTATAGCCGTATCTGGAGCCATGCCACTTCAAGACGATTGCGGCGTCTAATTGCAGCATTTTACATTTTGCAGTTCAAAAAGAAATGGGGCTTTGTGCAGCAGAAGCAGCAGAAGCAGCAACAGCAGCAGCAGCTGAAGTGCTTTTTTTTATCTTGCAGATACAATATCTCATTTTGCAAGCGGCTGCCTTTGCAACAATCTCTCATACACTCTCTCTTTCTCTTGCCCTCTTGTCTTTCTGTATGCGTTATCTAAATTTACATTGCCATATATCCATATGTGTGTATGTATTTATGTATGTATATGTGTGTTGCACTTGCGTTTGTAGGCGACACTTTCGCTTGCTGTGGCTCGTATTTTGCATTTACAGTGGTCACTACGAAAATAAGAATACAGTTTTATTGTGCCTGAAATTTAGAAATTTCTAAATAACAATAGCAACAAGAATTTTTAACTCCAAGCATTTCTGCTTTAGATTTCAGATTTCAGAATGCACAAATTACTACAGACCAATTTCATAAAGGTTTAAAAAATAGAAGATAGTATATATGTAGCTTAAAGATGCTTAATATTTCTGGAAAATTCAAACTGTTCCACTGTGCGCGCACATACAGATAGAGGTCTCGCACTTGCAGATACTTTTGCTTCCTGCTTCTGCCATGAAATGCAATTTATGCATGTTCTTCGCATGTACGAGTATAAATTTATTTTTAAAATGCAAACCCTGTGCCAAGTTCAATAGCTTCTAAAACAAAAAAAAAAAACGAAAATTGTGAAAAAAAGGAAAATATATAAAAATAATTACTAAAATGGGAGACAAAATGCCGCAATGGATTTTGTGGCCCCTGCAGCGCTGACGGCTGACTGCTCCACACCCCTTCTGATGTCAGACGACAGGCGGTGCAGAAAAACATAAAAAAAAATATAGCCAGGAACAGTCGCCAGCAGCCGCAGCTACTCCACTCCATCCATGGTCATATAAATAGGCTTTAATCGTTGCTGCTGGGGTGTGACAGCCAAGTGCTCCAAAAGTGTTGTTAATTGAAAGTCATTTTGTGGCACGTTTGCCTTTGCGCTTTGGGTTGCCAGGCAAGATTTGCTCAGCAGATTCTCTAGACGATTCGAGGTGATCCATCTCAGAAAATCGTCCCCGACTGGTTTTTCGTATGTGCAATTCTTTTTCCTATAGACGTCGCGTCGTTTGTCGCATCAGGAAAACTATGCTTAAGTTGAATGTGCCGCAGGAGCTAACCGAAAAAAAAAACAACGATGTTCAGTAATTTGCCTAACGTTGGCTATTTGTAACTTTTAAATGGAGACGAGTGCGTATCTGACAGCAATTTAGCAGAGATACTTTGAGCTTCGAGCGGTTTTGTCCAGTGACTAACAGAAGTATAATAACATTTCAGTCATAATTTATTATGCTCCTGATATTTTAGCATTTATCTACAAAGGAATATTATATATATCGTACATCTGTCATAAGTCTGCTAGTATTTGAATTTCGGCAATCCGAAATTACAGTTCTTTCCAATTAAAATGAAATCCCAATAGTTTCATTATGGACATCAAAATTACTCTTAGTCTTTCCAGTCTTATAACTTTGTCATAGCTTAACCTAGAGCTAATTTTAGTAACAGTTCTAATTTTCAAATTGACAAAGGTAATAAACTATGTATAATGAGATTAACTATAATACATATGTATATAAATACGTGTCATCTTGGAATGTTATATATAAAACATTGGTTCTTCGTATTATATGACTAAGTTAGATGACAGCACAATAATGAGCTCATAGCTAAAATACTTCTAAATGCTTATAAGCTTTTAAGAATTTGCTTGAGCAAAACTTTCATATCTGGAACAGCAAAGCTTTAAGAATTTGCCAGTTAACATTCAATTAATCATACTCAAGCCAAACATTCCTTGATAAAAAATTAACTATGATATAATAGAAAGAAAGCGACACTAATTTTAGCCTAGTTATCTGAGCCGAATGCGAATACCTTGTGAAAGCCGCACAGGGCGTATCTTTTAGTTGCAAACCGTTTGGCATAAGTAAGGCAAAACGTTAACTACAGTCCAGCCCACCGATTTTCGGCTCATGTTGGCCATCACAATTGTGCTAAAAGTTCTAGGAATTGTGAATTTGATGTGGAACCGGTTCTGCCCCACAACCTGCAGGTCAATTTAGTTTAATTAATCGTAAAAAGAACAAAACAAGATTCGTACTTTAAATATAATAAAAGAGATGGGCATCGGCAGGTTGTGAAATATAGTATATTATAGTATATATATACTATAGGCAAGGCATTGACAGGCGAGAGAGTTTTTCTGTTGCTTTGCTGCACTTTATTGCCTTTCAAATTGTCCAGAGCTGATTGCATTTGCCTTTTCCGTGGCCATGCAATTGCTAGATTTGGCCAAGAGTGTAAAGCCCTGGTGAAGACAACCGACGGCCGCAAACCGACGCTGGCCATTAGCCGCAAGGCATTTGCCCAGCCTTTGTCTGGGCCGCGGGGCATGGCCAATGTTAAAGAACTCATAAAGAAAGAAGTGGCAGTGGTAATCGTGCTGCTGCCTCCACTATGGGGCAGGCAAAGCGCGCTTTTCGACGGGCTCTTGCCAAACCCAAACAATGTTCGTGTGCTGGCCAACCGACAGCAGCAGCGCAGCAGCAGCAACAACTAACTTGGCCAGGTGTTTTTTTCATTTTTTTTTTTTATTACCATTACCATTTGCGCTATTAACAATTTCTTTTGGCCTCTAAAGAGCCGTAGCTCCTCAGTCTATATATATGTATACATATATATATATATTATGAAGTTCTCTTTCCATCTATCTATCCATCCATCTGTTTTGACTTGGCTTTATAATAATCTAGGCAGCACTCTCAGTCTTTGCCTTCGTCTGATCTGAGTCAGCCAACAACATTCATCCACTTGGCCAACAATGGCAGTCAGTCAATTTCATGGCAATGACCGCCATTCTAATGTATCTATCTAGCTATCCATCTATATATCTAACTAACCATTCATGTGGTCGCTGGCCAAGTTGTATTGTAATTGTATCTTTTGGTTCTTTCGTGCGCGCCGTGTAACCGTTGGAATACTTTCACAAAAGCGCAGTTGAATCTGTTTCATGCCGGCGCGCCAATATGATGATTTTGTTTTTTTCTTGTTGCATTTCTTTTTTACATACATATATATGTATATATGTACATATATACATTTGTACCACATACATAGCCATATATTTTAATAAACCTTGCAGTGCTTTGGTTTTTTTTGTTGGCTGCAGTCACAGGCTAATGGCTTTGAAATTGTGGCAGCATCTTTATCACAATTGCCAATGGATTTATGAGCGATAGCAATAGTCACAATTTGTTGCCCATTAAAAGCCTTTCACTGAACCACACGCCTTCGTCTTTGGCTCTGGCGCTGGCTCTGGCTCGAATTGTAGCTCATTCAATTTATCTGCGAGTCGTTTAAATAATAAATTAACCAGACCCAAAAGCATTGCCTTTTATAGATGCCTAGCCATATTAATTGAATGCAACTTTTAAGCTTAAATCAATCCCACCCCACAGAGTTTATGTGGGGAATTCAATTTGAAAGGCTCTGACTTTGCTATACCCATGGTATATATATATGTTATAAATACATTTTATTGGATATCGATGCAAACATGTAATTTGTATATCGTTCAATTTCTCTAATATAAATATAAATAAAAAATACTCTACTCGACTTCTATTGGGCAAACGAATTAAATTCTAAGAAACCAGGAGTCCAGAAAACTCAATACACACACTTCACATCCAATGATGATATCTTAATAAATCACAAAGTGCTGACCATTATTTATCTTCTCAGTTTCATCTTTTTTGAGTCGGCTACACCTGTATCCAATTTAAAGCTGTTGCTAACTAACTTTCTGCTTTAATCAAAGTCTCAAGCAAACAATTTTAATGTCCCAACGGGTTGTTTTGCGGTTTCTAAAGCAAATTACAATAGATATTTTCTCATATTTATTTTGGCTAAGCCTTTCACAAATTTTCCCTATGCAGCAGTAGAGACAATCTGCATAACGAACTCAAAGGCACAGACCCAACCGCAGAACAAATGATGCTGCCCAGCTCGTTCATCATCATCATAATGATCTTAATGATGATGAGCATCTGACGACATCTTCGCGTTGGGCTTTTCTTTCTTTTAAAATTTGCGAAAAGTATGAAAAATAAGTCTCAAGAGCCCAAAAAACCAACAGCGCGAAATCAAATTTAATTAACTTTCTATTCTTTTGCAGTGCTTCTTTTTGTTGCGTGCCACGTTTGCTTGCTGCTGGGTGACTTTGGCCCAACGAATAACTTTAGTCGCGCAACTTAATAATCGTCACACCATCATAAATATCATCTATGATACGATGCATGGTTTCGCAAGTTTCTTGTTTGCTGTTTTGGGTCTGCTCTATTTTCAGTTTTATTTTATTTATTTTATAATACTCTTTGTCTGGTGTCGTTTGCGAAAATCTGTTGCCATGGCCACTTGCCGGTTTTCCTACACAATTTGATCTGTTTCTTCTAGGTTGTTGTTTTTATTGCTTATTAATTTTTTTTATTAATGGCGTCACCATCATAATTCATTGAGTCAGGCGAGTTGAATGAGTTGGCGTTGACTGTCTGTCTGTCTGTGTGTCATTTTGTCGCAGCTCTGTTCACTAATTGTCCAAATTATATTTTGACTTTCTCGGTTTGTTGGCCAACCAACGCAACTGCGACTGCTCCCAATTGATTGGAATTCGTTGCTGACTAAGCTAAATTCGATTTGTAAATGCAATGCAGATTAAAATGCGGCCCTGCATTATTTTCCAGACTTGTTTCATTTCCGCTTTGCTCGCCAAGCAAAATAATAGAATTGAGAAAAAAAGAAGAAAATCAATTATAAACACGAAGAAATAATAAGGAAAAAAAAAGTAAAGCACACAAAGGGCGCCCCCTGGCGTTGGTTTCATGCCTCAGCTGCAGCGTTTTTTTTTTCTTCATATTTTTTTCAATGTGTAGAAAAATCATGAAAATAGCATAAAATTGTGCATTAATCAACATGGGAAGATTAATGATGTGCAGCATGAGCTGCTGCTGCTGCAGTTGCTGCTGCTGTGCCTGCAAATCCGCTACCAAAAAAGAAAAAAGAAGACCACAGAAAAACAAAACCATAAAGCCAGACTGCTGCCAACATTGGCAACATGTTGCGTGCTGCAGTTGCATGTGGCGCTGCTGCAGCAGTTGCTTGCCACACACACAGACACCATACTCAATTTCAACATCATTAGCATTATGTACCAAGTGTAACAGTTACTGTAACAGTAACAGTGCAGTGTGCACAGTGCTTATTATTATTATTGCACAGTTAAGTAGCAGCACCAGCAACGAGAGATACATATTAAGCTTTGACAGAGGCCGTTTGCCAGATACCCTGTACTCAGTCTCTACCCACACTGCAAGCATTGGGCAATCTCTGTGCGTTTTCTTCGCAGAGCTCCACACTATGGAAAATTGTATCATAAACAACTTCTGTGTTTATAGTTCAATTTTCATAAAATTGTCTAATGCATTAAATTGGAGTAATCAAAAAATTTAATTATTTTTCAATTGTGTATGCATATCAAATTTGGTGCTAGCTCTCTTATAACTTTTCATATATGGCCAAGAAACTGAAATTGGAACTCTTTATTGATCGAAATATTGTTGAACGGTATAAGCTCTATCTTATATTACAAATTTGGCGTCTAAAGCTCTATTAGGGATGCATCCTTCTGCCTACACTTTTTTATGACACCCTTTGACAATTTTCAAAGGGCACTACAGGGTATAAAAAAACAGAGTGCACTTTGAATAGTTGTCTTTTTTTCGGCTTCTTTGCTTATGTCAACTAGAAATATTTAAAAATAGAAATTACATAGACGCACATTATTTTATTTGCATGCCTACATGTGTGTATGCATGTGTGTCTCTGAGCTGAGTGTGTGAGAAGAGTAGAGAGAAAGAAGTCTCTTTTGCTGTCGCGCTTAATTTGGCATTGTATTTTATAGCTGTGGTCTTTTTGCCACCGCCCAGCGGCGATGCTTAGTCATTGCCCATTGCCTTCTCTCTCTCTACGCATTATTGAGCATTTAGCTGTTTTATTGTTATTGTTATTGTTTTCATTACGTATATGTATGCATATTGTAAGTGAGCGTATGGCCAAAAACAGTTACAGACCCTGCCAACTGCAAGCCATATTTGTATGCGCTTAATGGCCACTACTGTCGTTGTTGTTATTGTTGTGGTTATGTTTGTCGGTTGCCCAGATTGGGTTTTCAAACGACAACAGACGACGACTCAAAACAAGTGATTTGTTGGACTGTTGTGCAAAATGTGCGACTCTATAAATTGTCTTTCATGTGTGCCATTTTGGATTTGTTGAAAATTTATTGGCAACCCCAAACGCCACCTGACCCCTCGGTGTGGCCCCCAAAAGTACCCCCTTAGCAAATACATATGCGCCATCTGTTGAACTTGATTTGTTTTTGTTTATGGCACATATTTTTTGATTTTTAGCAATTTGCACGGTCACACACAGACACGCACACACAAAGGCAACTCTCCCCACAGCTCTGATCTTGTTCACCTTGCCTACCTCTCCTCTCTCTCTCTCTCGCTGCATATTCATTTTGCTCTCTTACTCTCTCTTGCTGCCTACAGTTGACGTCAACGCTGTGTTCGTGCAATTTCTTTTGCTGCGCACTTTTCACAATTATCATTAACATTAAAATTCACCGTGTGTATGTGTATGAGATGTGGAGACTGAAATTGTTGATGTCATCGTTGCGTTTTGTTTTGTTATTGTCTTTTTTTCTTTGAGCAAAACCAACCACGAAAAATAGCGACAAGCAAATCGACACACACACGCACACACATACATAGATCAGTCACCCACCAGCAGCGACGTTGCCGTGAATGAATAAGTTTCGTTCATTATTATTGTAGTCGCTGCTGCTGCTGCTGCTGAGATTTGCCTGGCGCCGTTTGTTCGTCCGTCTTCAAGTGTCAAAATCATATGTCAATAATAGAAAACAAGATCATGCACTTAAATTTGAAACCTACAATAAACAAACAGACACATGCATACATATACAATAATGGTTTGCAAAAAGTCGGAACGATTAGCAAAACTGGCCGGCCGGCCGGCAAAGTTGGCAGCGGTGCAGCGTTGCCACCTCGCTCGACACTGACGCATATTTTTGGCTGATTAAATGCCAAACAATCATCGTGCAAGAGAGCGAGAGAGAGAGGAGAGCAAGAGCAAGAGCAAAAGTGTTAAATGCATGTTATTTATAAATAGCAATATGCATTGCGTAATTTAAGACCACTGATTAATTAACTTATTCTGCGGGTTGCTGCTGTTGATGAGTCATCAGCGCTGCTGACTAAGCTGCGATTTAACCGGTTCATTTTTTTTCTTTCTTTATTTTTTTCTTGACTTCATTTTCATTTTGATTTCAACTTTTTCGGCTTCAGCTCACTTTTAGCCCCATTACGCTTGAGCAACAAAAGAAAGCCAGCAATTGCGCGAGTGGGCCAAAAGTGGGCAGCAAAAAGCGACAAAACACCGGCAACAGTGGCAACACCGGCAAACGGCCCCAACTGCTGGCATTTGCTGGTCAATGACATTTTAAAGCGACTACAAACTGCGACTGCGGTCTTGCGTTGCGTTGCGTCGCATACTAGAAGAAAAGTGCCGGAAAAAATGTTAACGCTAGATTTGTAGCCTGTCGGACAGCGCCAAAACTAATGCTGAGTCATACTACACTCGAAAAATAATATGCCCTGAAATTTAGAAAATTCTCATACTTTCAAAATGGTTTTATTTTTCTTAAAACCAAGTTAATCCTTTTTAACCCACCACGTTGATTTTTATTTTTTCTAAAGTTTCTTATAATTTAAAAAAAGAGATTTTCGATTCGTCTTAAAATGTATTTCGCAAGTTAAGAATTTTTTTCTGTATATATATTTTAGTTTTCTGGGCGATTTTCCAAGTTCTAGAGCACAAACTTTTTTAAAAGTGTACTCTTATAAGTCAGCGACACGTTTCCTGTCATCTGACTTTTTGTGTGTCGCGCTATGTCATCGCTGTTTGATGTAGTTTCTACTTGCTGTTAATTTTGTTGTTGTAGTTGTTGCTTGTCCAATGGCAGCAACTGTCATGACATTGCCAGCCGGCGATGCTAAAGCTGCTTTCTCACTTTCACAAGTTGTTGTTGCTGCTGTTGCTGCTGATGTCATTATCATAATTTGTATGCATTAGTAATTCGAGTTAGTGCCTCCCTGTATATATGTATGTACATATATCTATATGTGTATGCACACAACCCTCGCAAATCCGCAGACACAGACAGCTGAAGAGGAGCAGCAGAATCTGCTGTCTGTGACTCGTGCTTAATTGGGGGATGTTGCTCGGCTCTCTACACTCTCTTCACTACTTTTCCCCCCAACTGCAATGCAACATTTTTAATTTTCATAGCATGCTTTACGGGGTTTGCAATTTATTTACAACCCGTAATAAATACCATTCAGAAATGGGTGTCAATTACTTTAGAAATGCATAAATTTGACCCTGAAACTATGTAGTCAACGGTAAAAAGGTTATTTTATACAGCCGAAATGAATTTACAGAAATTAGGATTGAACGAAAATTTGAATTTTATCAGACAACTTATTAATTTTTAACCTTTAACATGTTTGTAAGCCCTATGAAGTTGGTCTATGAAAATTGTTTGCGAAAAATAAATGTTTTAGAAATTTGAATTATTTGTAAATGAAAATCACTGAAACGTTATAATTTTCAAGCGATCTATGTACTTACATAAGTAAATAAATCAATACCAATAACTTGAGAAAATTTCCGGAAACACCTAAATAAATATTGTAAAACGTGTGTGTACATTAATTTGTATTTATCTCGTTCGTTCCCTTACTCATCCTTTATTGGAGCGAAAAGAATCTTTCGCTTATTTCGCTGGAAATTCTTCGGTTGATTTATTTTCGCTGGCCTGGCCGCAACCATAAATACTTTGTACTCAACCGTATATATGCATATATACATAGTATATCTTTACATATAATACTAACACTTGTACTTTGTGGGCGCTGCTATTTTTACAGCTTGCACTCAGAGTTCACTTCGAAAGGCGACAGACTGACAGCCTGGGGGGAAAGGGAGACGGGAGACAGGCAGGCAGGCTATAACATATAACACCATAAGTAACATTTTCTTGACGCACAATTGCAAACACACTAAAAAAATAAAATACAAAATCTACCATATTTTTTCCAACAAACTTTGCACGCGCCCCGAAAAAAAAATGAAGATGTTTCCAGTGACGCCGAATTCAGCTCCAGCTCCAGCCCCATGTGTCGGCTCATTGCATTTATCGATTTAACAGGGAGCAGCAGGGAGCGTCGCAGTGTGTCGTGGAGAGCGACAGGGGTTCGTTCAGGGGAGGGAAGATGACGATGTCGACATTGTCTGTGCGTGAAGAAGACAACTGCCAGACGTCGTAGTTCAAATGCTGTTTTTGTTATTGCTTTGTGCCTTTTGTTTTTGGGCATATTGTTGTTAGTCATCATCAACAACATCGTCATTATCGTCATCATCTGCTGGGGGTATTAACATTTCAAATTCATTGTGCATGTTGCGTCCAATTGCCGTCTTAAGAGCTTTTCTCAGTCACAGGTTCACAAGTCTCGCTCATTTATAGATTATAATCTGTTAGTACCAGGCTTTCCTCGGGCCCTTTCGTGTCCAAGTTTTCCACTTCCATTACTTTGTCAAAACTAAACCGATTTTCAATTTCAATGCCAATTTGAACAAATCCACATTTAAGGTTTATGGACTTTTGAACATACTAATTTTCAAACTTTTTTAACAAATTTGTTTTTTCAAAATTAAGAATCTCGAAATTTTATTTTTAATCGATTGTGGGTGTCACAATTAGTATAAAAAACTATAGGAAAAGTGATTTTGCTGCAATTCATTTTTCTGTCAAAAATCACGGTTGATTGGTTTGTAAAGTGCCCAAACAACTAAAAATTTCTAAAATTCCTGAAATCCCAGACTTCAAACTGCCATACTTTGTCAAAACTGAACATCGGTTCATTCCCGATGCTGTTTTTGACATGGCTTAGCTTCTATATAAATGCTGCATTTAAATTTGGACAGAAAATTCCGTTCCAAGTTCATGCCCAAGTTCTATCCACAAAGATCAAACTTTTACAAAACTAAACTGATATTTAAAAGTAATATTTTTTAGCCTTCATTATAATTTTATATTTTATCATGTTAAAATTTTCAAATGTCTTTTATATCCTGTAACAATGTTGCTTATAACCCACTAAATACAATTTCTTCTATATGTTGCAGGTGGAGTATGCTGACTTCAATTCAGCTACCGGCTTTGGACTCCACAACCAGGAGCCGCTTGCTATGGCCAGTAATCCATTTGCTGCAGAGCGAGAGTTTGATTTGGATCTGCAGCCTAAAACCGACGAGCACTTTGACAATGAGCTGGAGGATCAATTTATGCAGCAACCGCAGCAGCACTTGCAGGAGGAGCAGCACAAGGGACATAGCTTCCAAGAGGAACAGCACTTCGAGGTGGAGCAATCGCACTTCGAGGTGGAGCAACAGCACTTCCAGGAGGAGCAACAGCACTTCCAAGAGGAGCAACAGCACTTCCAAGAGGAGCAACAGCACATCCAAGAGGAGCAGCACTTCCGTGCGGAGCAACAGCACTTCCAAGAGGAGCAACAGCACATCCAAGAGGAGCAGCACTTCCATGCGGAGCAACACAAGGAACAGCACTTCCCGGACGAGCAACACAAGGAGGAGGAACAGCACTTCTTGGAGGAGCAACAGAAGGAACAGCAATTCTTGGAGGAGCAACAGAAGGAACAGCAATTCTTGGAGGAGCAACAGAAGGAACAGCAATTCTTGGAGGAGCAACAGAAGGAACAGCACTTCTTGGAGGAACAACACAAGGAGCAGATCTTCCAGGATCAGCAGGACAAGGAGGAACAATTGATGCAGCAGGACCTCCAGGATCAGCAGCTTGAGCATCAGCTGGATCAACTTATGGAGGAGCCAGCTATTAAACTGGAAACACAAGCAAGCTACAACGACCTGCAACTGCAGGATGAACTCATCGAGGAGGTGTCTCATGCCGCCCATGGCCA
The DNA here is from genome assembly GCA_035045305.1 of Drosophila maculinotata. Classification (NCBI taxonomy): domain Eukaryota; kingdom Metazoa; phylum Arthropoda; class Insecta; order Diptera; family Drosophilidae; genus Drosophila; species Drosophila maculinotata. Next base: position 2,156,560 of record JAWNPD010000649.1, on the reverse strand, counting down.
TCAACTCAACGCCGATGCCAAACCCTACACAAATGGCATCGCCAGCATCGAGACACCTGAGCCAGCAATCGAGGCACGCGACGAGCCTGTGCTTGAATCGCCCGTGGAGCAGTCCATTGTGCCCGAGCTTATTGTGGAGCAACTCGCTGAGCCCGTGCAGCCGGAGACGCCCGTCGATCGGCCAGTTATTATTGTTGAGCCCCTGGTGGAGGCGACGCCGGTGGAGGAGCCGTCTACTGAGGCTGTTGCTGCTGTGGCTGCCACAGCGCTTGCAGCTGCTACTGTCGCTACTGTCGCTGCCGTCGCTGCTGTTCCCAAGCCCAAGATCAAAGCCAGCCCCAGCGATGCAGCCAAAAAGCCAGCGGCCAAGACAACAACAACTACAGCAGCCAAGTCCAAGCCGTCACCCATAACCAAGAAGACTACAAGTGGCACCGCAGCAGCCGCTACTGCACCCAAATTGCCCGCTGCACGACCACGCACAGCACCCGCTGCCGGCGCAGCCAAAACAGGCGCTTCCACAACAACAGCAACAACAACAACAGCAGCCAAGACCGCCAGCAGCACGGCACGCAAACCGCTGACCACCAGCAATGTGGCTGGCAGGCCAACACCGCGAACAACAACAAGCAGCACGGCGAGCACACGCCCGGCTACCGCTCCAATTGGCAACAGAAGCACTGCTAGCAAGCCGGCAACAACTGCTGCTGCTGCACGTGGCGCTACAACAGCAGCCAGCACAGTACGCAAGCTGGCACCAACAAGCAATGGAACAGCAGCAACCACAACAACAACAGGCGCATCCTCGCAGGTGAAATCGCGTCTGCTGCTGAAGCCGGCAACAAACACAAGCAGCAGCGGCGTTGGCACCGGCACAGCAGCTGCCAAACCGAAGGCGCCTTCACCTCGCAGCACTTTATCCTCGACGCTGCGCAAAGCGGCACCAGCGGCTGGCACTGCTGCCCCCGGCAGTGCACGCAGTCCCACTAAGCCGCTGGCCAACGGTGTGTCCAGGAGCAGCGCCGGTACAGCCACCACCACTAGCGCCACACGCATCAAATCGGCCACCACCAATGGCAGCTCGACGAGCAGCACAACTACAACAACGACAACCGTAACAAAGAACTTTACAGCGCGTCCAGCGCCCAAATTTACACACTCGACTCAAGCAACCAGCGGCGGCACCGCACCCAGCACTGTGCGACGTGCGCTGCTGCCCACTGCTGCAACCACGCAGCGCAAGGCGTCACCGTTGAAGAGCGCCGCCAGCTCGCCGCTGAAACCGAAAGCCAAAGAAATCGCTAAAACGTCACCGGCTGCCGGAGCAACTGGAAGCAGCATGAGAATCAAGCGACCAACCAAGCCGGCTGCCGTTGAGTCGACCGCAATTGAAACACCTGCTGATGCAGTTGCTGCTGCTGGCAATGGACTGGATGCCAAGCTGGAGCCAATTAGCCAGAATGGCAATGGGCATGGCCTGCACGATGCTCTCGAGACGGCGCAGGAGGCGCTGCCCAATGTTGAGCCACAGCAAAATCCGTCTGAGGTGGCACTGTTGGACTTCTAGAGCGGATTACATCCTGGAGCTGACAGATCCGAGTTGATAATGGAGAACAACTGAACAACTACTTTACTAATATTATAAACATATTATGAAAAAGTATTTTGCGCGTTTAAAGCGAACTGCAAAAACAAAATTCGACCGACCCCCGCTCGCCCCCTCCTTCAAGTTGTGGCTCAGTGGAGCGTCCACTTTTTTGACATGCCTCCCTTTCCAACCGTCACCGTCAGCACCACAATTACCACAGCAGAGCACAGCACAGATCACTCCTCCTACATTTTGTGTAGCACAATTGCGATTTTTCCATAGCCCAAAGTCGATTAGTGTTTTGTGCTATTCTTTTTTGTCAAAGGTTTACATTTTGTGTGTGCTCGCTTCTTCTGCTCATTTACTTATTTTTAGATTATTTTTATAATTTTACATATTATAATTGTTCCTTCCTCACGCTCTGTTATCTTTTTGGCTCATGTATTAAACGAAATTTTTAATGTCTCTATTTAAACTGAAAACGAGAAAAAATCTTTAGAGCGCAAAAACAAAACAAAAAAAAAACAAAAACATTAAAAAAAAATTCTAAATGTGTTTTTTATAAGAAACCACACAAAAATGTCTTAAATCATTAACTAACGAACAAAAAAAGAAAAAAAATTAAATTATAAAACTTATGCAACAAAATGTGGTGTACGTGTAGCAGAAAAAAAAGTTATAAAAGTAGCTCGTAGTCAGCATTCTAACGCATAATATTTCAAATCAAATACATGAAAAAAAAAAATACAAATTTTAAAACATTTGCGCAGTTGGCAAAAAAAATTTGGCCAGCAAAACGATGGTGTCTGAACCACAGTGCGCTATAAAAAATTTGATTATTATAGAATTTATGTGTTTTTTACTGTCCAGTCTTGGGTGCTTCCTTTTAGTGCACTCCCAACACACACACACACATACATAAACACTCACACACACACATACACATACACATATATATTATTGTATACGCAGCATACGTTCCTCCAATTTACTTAAAAAGAAAACAAAAACGAAACTTAACACAAAGTTTAGACGAAAATCAAATTTGTAGAGTGGTGTTTTAAACTCTTTACCCAGTGTATTGTCGAAAAAAAAAATTAACAACCAGAACAAAAAAAAAATCCTATAAGTTTTCTGTTTTTGAGCATATTTTCAAAAATCAGATATATATTTTTTTTGTTCCACAACCACTCAACAACACACATTTTTATTTGTATTGTATTATTAATTTTTAATTTGTTAATTATGCAGCGAAGAACAACAGCAACCACAAGCAGAACATTTAATGTAACTTTGCACACTCTATACTTTATGTTTAAAACGATATTACCAATTAAAAATTAAAACAAAAAAAATCTCAAAAAAAAAACAACATTATACAACTCTTTTTATTTTGTTTCATATTATTTTTTAGTATTTTACACGCGTATAAATGAAAAAACAAGTGCTTTGAATCCCTTTGCCAATTCTAATTATTTGAAACATTTTCGAAAATACTTATACTAGAGATGGAGGAAGAGTTACCAAAGCGTCAACGATTCGAATTTATTGTATGTACTTATTATGCATTGAGATATACCAATTTTGCCTGCTTTTTTGTACAAGTTAAAAGAGCCCCCACAAATGGAACCATTGTAGTCGTTAAGTTGCTAGATTTGAAAGTTTGCCTATATATAAATCAAATATACCTATCGAATAGTAGTCATACAAAATACATACATATACGTACTGACATAATTACAACCCTAATCATCGTATTTGGTTAGTTATTCAATTTGCGTTATGGTTTGCATAATCCCGCCCCAGTGCCCTTCACTTTCATTTGCCTTATTATAAGTAAATTGCTAACTTAAAGCGTAAGCTAATTTATAATTATATTTAATGCTAAATACATACAAATATGGACAGAAAAAAAAATATACAAAATCAAGTCGAACGGAAAATTGAATGTGAGTAATAGAGTTGTAGACCAGAAAACCCAGACCGCCCGCCCCACCCTCTGAGCTTTGACAACCCCCTACCCTCCCCCCCTAAGACCGAAAATAACATTCACGGCCGCAATTTGTTTGGCTTGACTTGGCACAGACCCATTGTCGGCCAAGTCAAGCTCCGAGAGAGAATGATTCGAGTGATTCACTGACTTTAAAGCCAGCGTTGAGCGGTAGCGGAGCAGGGTCTGGGTCTGGGCCCCGTTTATTTTTGTTTTGCATTTAGGACATAGAGCGCATTTAACTAACGAATCAAATAAACATTTTTACATATTTATACAAAATGGGATGCAGGAAAATTGAAAGTTCTACACACACACACGTACTACTTATATGCATAGCTCTATATATTAACCACATATAATAAATACTAATTACAAGTTGAAAAACATCAAACGGAAAATACTAAGTGAAAACTATATATTATCAATATATGTATTATTAAAAATATACAAGAGAAGCAAACTAAATAAATAAATGCATGAATACGTATACATCATATACCGCTAAATATACATACATACATACATAAAAAAAATACATCAAATATCAAGTCAACAAGTACATATTGTGAACGTGTAGTAACAAAAAACAAAAACCAACTGAATTCAACAGATATTGCAAACAAATTGATAACTAATAAATGTTAAAAATATACAAAATCGACTTTTCTAATTATTTTCTTACTCGGGTCTTTTTAGGTGATTTTTAACTATTCGGTATACAATTGGAAAGGGTTTAAACTTTAAAGTATGTTTTATCTTTAGAGTACTTAAAGTTTATAATTAATCTGAAAACCATTTAGTTTTAATGTGTGACTGCTTTTAAGCTGATCTTAAATCTTGAAATTAGGATGAACAACCTTTAAATTGCGAAAATAATTTTAAGAACCTGCATTTGTCATTTTCAGTACACTGAAAAGTATTTTTGGACTTCAATCAAAACAAGGACAATTTACAAGCTATTTATATTAAGCCAAACATACATACTTAAAGGTGATTTTTAAGTTTTAAAAAGTATCATATATTAGTTTGGCATAGTTTCTGACATTTTAAATGATTGCATAGTAAAATGCTAAATGTTGTTTCTAAATATGGCAATAAAGCTAGTTTATAGTCCTGCTCAAGAGTATATATATATTTTACAGATCTTCTATCAAGGGAAACAATTTTTCATTTGCATATAAAATTACACTAAACCCAAGGCTATATTATATAGTTAATACTTGTGACATGCAACATTTTCAAATTTCAACTTACACATTCCCATTGGCATAAGACAAATTAAAACCATTTGTTGCTCTCAACAATATCATTAATAATTAGCTAAGTATATGCCTGCAATTAGCTCATAAAGATAACGACAGTGGCACAGCTGCAAGGAGCGGCGCCATGAATGGCGCTCGTTATGGCTAGTGACCCCAGCCGCGCCCCCAACTCTGAATGACCTGACGCTGTTGTTCATTTGCATTGTTCCCAAGACAGGATGGGGAGCAAAGTGAGCCAAGATGCGAGGACGATGGCGATGGCGATGACGATGACGACGACGTAGATGATGGTGCAGTGGGAGCGTCGCAGTGCATATTGGAGAAAGAGAAATAAAAGTGGTTGCGTGCGGAGTCGGTTGAGTTGGGCTAGTAGCATGAATCATTCGAGCGACGACAGCGTAATGAATCATGTGCCAATGGGGCGATCCGAGTATAAAAGGGAGCCGGCAGCAGGCACTCAAAGTGGTAAACACCAACACTCTCTACACACATTCCCATTTACATTCACACTCATATTCAGGTTTTGTTTGTACGTGTTGGAAATTTGCAATTTATTCTCGTTGCTTTTACAATATTTGATTTGGTCAGCGTCGCACTGCCATAAAGGCAGTGAAATTATGAGCAAAACGCGTTTGCCGACAAATGTTAACAATTTGTGATAGTCGGGCCTGATTTGCATCTCGTAAATTATTCAAATACAATTTTTGAATTGGGCACAGACATATTGGCAACTTATAAAACTAAAATATATGCAATGTTTTCATATACATTGGGCTGTATGTTATCGGTAAAAACTTAGGTCTAGAGAATTGGGTCTACAGTTTAGTTCTTGGCCCTCTTGAAGTTCGGCGTTGAGCCGTTTTCCTGTGCTGGGCGTTTGTTGAACGGTTTTTTATTGAATTGGTTCTTGTTGTTGTTGTTGTTATTGTTGAACCGTGGACCTTGAAATTTGCCGGGGCCTCCAGCTGGCGAACCACCAACAGCCTGCTGTCCTCTATGAACAAACGGTTTCTTCTGTGCCGATTTCTCTCTAAACATCTTCAATTTAAGAAATGAGTTGGGCTCTATGAAGATGGGCCGACCGTTCACCAAGCGCTCGTTTTGGAGGAAGGCCTTGCAGAAGGCATCTTCTGTGGTGAATTTCACTAGCGCCTTGTAGGCCATCATCTTAATGCTCTCGACAACACCAACTTCACTGAAGATTTTGTTCACCAGTTGCTCATCAATGCCTGTAAATGGGGGAAAAAAACGAGATTAGTTAATGATACCAGTTAATTACTAAATAAAATGCACGTACCAGGAGCCAAATTTGATACCAGAATGGTGCGCTGCGAGGAACTGTAATGGTAGGGCTCCAATTTGAGCTGCAATTCGCCAATTGTTTTGCCATTTAGTTGCTTGAGAGCCTTCTCGGCCTGCTCTTTAGTCTTGTACGTGGCAAAGGCTAAAGTGGTGTTAGTGCACACGATATCAAGGTCAAGAATGTCGCCGTGTTTCTTTAAGATCTTCTCAAGCGTATCGAAGTTGAATGACTCATATTTGCCAGTATTGGCCAGAGCCAGCGTTAATTCCGGCGTCTTCAAAGATTTGTTCCACTCCTCGCGTACTGTGATGGTGCGAGAGTTCAATTCGCTGCCGTTCAACTTGATCGCTTTGGGTATCGAACTCACTGCCTGGAAGCGCACATAAGCTGTCGGCATCATGGCATTGCGGGAGAAGTTAATGGCATCAATGGTGCCACAGCCCTTAAAGTGCTCAATGACCTGCTCCTTGGTGGTTTTGGGTCCAATCAAGCCCACAGCAACGGTGCGCTTATTCATGTCGTCCTTGTGAAGCGGACGCGATACGTTCAGCACCTGACCACCGAGTGTCAGAGCCTTCTCCTTGGCGGCGAGTGCGGCATCAACAGCGTCGGCGGACTCAAAGGCAATCATAATATGGATGCCGCCAGCCTTCGCCTTGATGCGATTAACCACGGCAATCCGTCCGAATTTGGTGAACAAGCCAACTATCTCGAGGTGTGTAAAATCTGCAATGGATGAGGGCAGCAAAATTATTACATTTTTTGTGTACCAACCAAATTAAATTCTGAGCGATAGCATAAGCAATTGTTCGATTTTTTAAAAAATGGACTCAGGTCTTATAGAAATGTAGGTAACTGTAACTTTTGATTTTAACTAACCTTTGGGCAGATTGGAGACGAATAGTTGCTGCTCCTTGGGAGTGTCGCCTGGAATACGTGCAACGGCTACTTTCGGAATGCCTCCCTTTTGAGGCGTTTCCGTTTTGTTAGCCTTTTGGTTGTCTTTCTTGGCAATGGGCGCCTCGATGGGCTCCTCATCGGAATCTGCCTCTTCCTGGTCATCTTCTTCTTCTACTACTACTTTTTTATTCTTAGCGTCTTTAGATTTCTTGGCGGCTTTGATAGTCGCAACCTCGCCAGGTTCGGGCTCATCATCCTCCTCAGAGTTGTCATCATCATCACCCTCATCATCTTCGGATTCATCTTCATCATCCGATTCTTCAGCCTCCAAGTCTAATTCTGGCACGCCTTCCGCCTGCAATAATAATAATATATATTATGTCCGCCAAATAAACAATTATGAGACCTACAACAACAAACATTTAAAGTTGAGCAAATTTTATATAAAACTCAGTGGTTAGGTTAGGTTATGTTGAGGTAGCAGAGACAGAGCTTCCTCTGCCCCACACTTGGGCCGTTTGAGTTAAGAATGGAAATTGTTGTACCATACCTATGCATATACTGCTTCCTATTACTTAAACCGTACCTAGAGCGTAACAAAAAGTAAACCTTTGCAAACAATTTTCTTTGCTATAAAAAAACGTGCTAATGCATATACCATATAATTTAAAAGTATGAGTATTTTTAAACAAGTTTCAAAAAATATTATATGTAATATATATTTTGAAAAATATAACAAATTATATCATAAAAGTTATCGTTAAAAAAAAAAAAAAATAATATATCACCAATTTCTTTTTGGTTGGTAATAGTACTATTTTCTGTGAAAATTACTATATCCTAGCTGCACTTTACCCCTTAGTCAAAGTATTGTCCTACAATTACTATAGGGGAACTTGCTTATTTAAATGACTTTTCACCATACTCGTAGTCAGCATATTCGTATTCACATACTCCCTTTTAAAACACACCTCAGAGTTGCTGCATCCATATGTATATGTACATACATAAATGTTGTCTTGAATTTGGTTATTTGAAAATGACTACTATGCACCATACACCCTTTTTAACACGTTTTACCCGCTGAAACTCACCTCAGAGTTGCTATCATCGTCCATATTTTGCTCCTCTTCGGCATCGGAGTCCTCCTCCGGCTCAATTTGTGGCTTCTCCTCGACTACCTGCTTTGCCTTGGGACCGCGTTTGTTGTTAGCCGCAGGCTTCTTGCCAGCCAGTTTTTTCAGTGCCATTTTAATATATAATCTTTAAATATATTTCACAAATTTCAGACAACGCGTGTTGCTATTTGTTGAAATGCACGTGGAAAAGAAGCGAGCAAAAAATGTGACCAGGGAAGCTAAGCACAAAAATAGAGAGCATGCTACAGCTGCAGATGTGGCAACGCTGTGCCAGTCAAAAAGAACTAGTTCGCTGGTACGTTATGCAGCACTGCAAACGGTAGATGGCGACAGAAGAAGTTGTGTGGCGCTGTTGCTCATTAAGTATACATAAAAAAAGTTAAATTACACACATATTTATTATTAAATAAAAGGGGTGTTGTAAAACAAAGAGAGAGCGTGTGCGAGCAAACAATAACAGTGGCGGCACACAGCGAGCAGCAGCGAGGAAACAACAACAAAGCAGCAGCAGCAGCAGAGGCAGCAGCAGAGATAGCAGCAGCGGCAGAGGCAGCAGCAGAGGCAGTAAGAACAGCAGCAGCAGCGGCGGCAGCAGTCAGTCGACGACAATGAACACAAACGGAAGCGGAGCTGGAACGACAGGCAATGGCAATGGGAATGGGAATAATGGAAATGGTAACAACGCTGGCAACGCTGCTGGTTCCACCGCCAATCCCACCACAACTGTGACAGCTGGCAACGCTGGCGTTGGCCTAGATGATGTCGGGGGGGATGCCAGTTCTCGGCGGCAGGCGACGCGTGTGTTTAAGAAGAGCTCATCGAACGGTAAAATCACCGTTTATTTGGGCAAACGCGACTTTGTGGATCATGTCTTACATGTGGATCCCATTGACGGTGTCGTCTTTATCGATCCCGAATATGTCAAGGATCGCAAAGTATTTGGCCAAGTCCTGGCCGCATTTCGTTACGGTCGCGAGGATTTAGATGTCCTGGGTCTGACATTCCGCAAGGATCTGTATTTGGCGCACGAACAAATCTTTCCTCCCATGCAACTGGAGCGACCCATGACCCGCCTCCAGGAGCGTCTTATCAAGAAACTGGGCCCAAATGCGCACCCATTCTACTTCGAGGTGCCGCCCTATTGCCCCGCATCCGTGTCCTTGCAGCCGGCACCTGGCGATGTCGGCAAATCCTGTGGCGTTGACTACGAACTGAAGGCATTTGTGGGTGAGTTTTAATTTGGCTCTCTTTTGGTCTATAAATAATACAGTACAGCGATCACTCGAACATTAGAACTTGCTAAAATTAGACTTGATTTATTTTATTTTGCATTTAAAATTACTATTAATGTGCACATGTATATATTTCCATTCTCTCGCTTCTAATTTGTTTTGCCCCATCCCAGTCTCTTTAAGTTTAAACTTTAAATTTACATTTTTTTTTAACATTTTTAAGAATTTTGCTATTTATTTTGTAATATTTAATTCAGTTTTGTAACTGTCCCTAGTCGACATTACATAAATAAATCCATAAGTAAGCTGTTATAAAATTATTATTTTTTCATATATTTTTTTTAAACTCACATAATTTAGAAATAAACCCTTAATCTACAGAAATCTTTATAATCAAAATTTATCACAATATACTCATTTAAAAGATTAAACTCTTAGTTATAAGAATTATTTTCCGATATGGAATAATCTCTGAAGTAAAAACGTTCCGATTAGCGAGTGATCACTGTACATATACATTTTTATGCATAGTGTGTAGAAAGTCAAGAATCATTGATGGGCAATTGCCTATATACACTTGACATATGTCTATAAATGTACATAAGTATATAGTACATATTTGTATAATCAAAAATAAAGCAATGTATGTACATATGTATGTATGTATGTATGAATGTGTTAGTTTGGCGCATGTGTCACGCGCGGGGTTAATTAATCCAACTGCGCCGACTGCGCAAAATGTCATTGTTGTGTGTTGAGCGTGTGTGTGTGTGTGAGAGAGTGTGAGTGTTTGTATATGTGATGACGCAGCGCAACCACCTAATTGGAATTCGACGCTTCTAATTGGAATTCGACTCTATTGCTACCGCTGTCGCTTTAATTAGGCGTCTCTCCGCTGACGCTCAGCGTTTTTTTTTCCCAACATCGTCACTTACATAAATGCTTCTTGGAAACACGACGCAGCTGGGTATCTTTTGTTTTGTTTGTGCTTAAGTAAGCTAAAAACCACAAACTACAGCAGCAATGACCCAAAAGCGTAATTACCGCTCTCCCGCTAAGGCTCTCTTGCGTTCTTGCGCGCTCTCGAGAGATCTCTACTCGGTTTGACAACAACAAGAACAACAACAACAATTAGAAGCTTGCACATCGTATTTAGCAGCGATTTATTGGGAGCTACGCGCGCATGGTTTGCCTTTTCCTTTGCGTTTGAATTTCGCACGCGCATTCGCATTGCTTACTTGGGATCTCCTGCTCCAAAAGCCATGCTGTCTCACTTTGGCGCACAATATGCGCGCCTATTGATGTTGTTGTTTTTATTGCGCACAAATTGCTATCTATGTACAATGTGCATGTATGTATGTATGTATAAGTGTTTGCTTGTATTTAGTACTGTGTCCGCTTTGCTTTGTCCGTTAATTTTTGGTGGTTTTATTGCTCGGCGTCGGCATTCTTATCTGGCAGCAATTTGTGTGCAACCATAAAAAGATTATTGAAAGCAAACTTAAGCCAATTGGCATTTGGGTGGGCTGGAGTGGACCACCCTCTCTCTATCTCTCTCTCTCTCTCTCTCACTCCTGCACATTGTATGCGATTTTATGGCACGACCCAGACATTAAGTTTTGCGCAACAGAATATTGTATGTACATACATACATAGTATATAGATACACTTACATACACATGTACATAAATAGCAACTAATTGAAATTGGAAATAAACAAGTTTTTCAGAATATCGACGAGTGATTCGCTCGATGATTTTAAATATCTTTTTTGAGAATTCTACTCAACATTATTAGGAAATCTATTTCTTTAATATTAGAAATTACAAAGAACATTAGCGATTTCTTATTAATTGTTTACATTGTGCTTTTGTTTATATTATTCTTATTTAGTTTTAGCTGAAAGCTTCAAAGGTTTCTAGCTCTTTGATAAAAGCTTATGTTGTCTTGATTTAAGTATTTACCTCAATAGTTAGTATAAGTATGGATGTTATCCATTTTCCACCCTTCTGGGTGTAATTATTTGAAACCTTTTCTTAACTAAAAATTACTGTTAACTTATATTTCTAGCTTCCAAATCTGTTACAAAATCCGTCTGGTATTTAAAAAATGCATGTCTTGTATTTGTAGTTGCTTTTTTTTTGAAACAACAACAAAATTGATTATTGTTTTTACTCATTAGCAAAAGCAATACAAAGTTTTTCATTTCGTTCCACTTTCAAATAATAACAAATAAATTGAAATAGATACTGCAACTATTTACATTTGCTGATATCAGTTAAATGCTACAATAATATACATAACAACTGTTGTTTGTGCAATCGATACACAAAGCAAATTGTATACAGTCAAATAACAATTGTTATTGTATATAATAGATCCGTTGCAAGGGCATCAAAACTTTGCTGTGAATAGAATAATTGTTTTTTTTTTTTGTTTTGTTTTTATTTACTCGGCATCTGTTGATTTGTTTATTTAATGTGCTCTGCTCTGGGTTAGATTTGCCAAGTTTTTGGCATAAACAATAAGCCCTGTCCAGCCCTGTCTCCCCCCGTCGACAGACGCCAACAAGGCGCAAGATTTATGAGCTCAAAATGCAAAGTATTTAAATTATTTTCATTTCATTTAAAATTTGTAAGCATCTTCCCAGTACTGAGATAATGGTATGACGGCAATGCCTCGTTTATATTTATCACATTCATGGAATAACATACCATCCATACCATTCAATCCCAACCCATATGCTGATAGTTTTTACTGAATCATCTGCCTGCTAAGCTGTGCTACAATTGTGACGCACACAAAACAGACTTAGACACACCCCCAAGCCAAATATGCATAAATATGTATGAATGTATGTGTGATAAAGATTATAATGTAAATACGTCATAGCAACAGGTTGAGAACGCAGCTGAAACGCTTACTAATGTTGTGTATATATATTTATCTAACAATAGGCGAACAAATCGAGGACAAACCACACAAACGTAATTCGGTCCGTCTGACGATTAGGAAGGTGATGTATGCACCGTCCAAGGTTGGCGAGCAGCCCTCCATTGAGGTCAGCAAGGAGTTTATGATGAAGCCCAATAAAATACATTTGGAAGCGAGCCTGGATAAGGAGCTATATCATCATGGCGAGAAGATATCGATCAATGTGCATGTGGCCAACAATTCCAATCGCACTGTCAAAAAAATCAAGGTGTGTGTACGCCAATTTGCCGACATTTGCCTCTTCTCGACGGCCCAATACAAGTCCGTGGTGGCCGAGACGGAGTCGGAGGATCGCTGCACTGTGGCGCCGGGCTTTACGCTCTCCAAGGTGTTTGAACTGTGCCCCCTGCTCGCTAACAACAAGGATAAATGGGGACTGGCACTGGATGGCCAGCTAAAGCACGAGGATACAAATCTGGCGTCCAGCACGCTAATCACCAATCCTGCTCAGCGCGAAAGCTTGGGCATTTTGGTGCACTATAAGGTCAAGGTGAAGCTACTCATTGGGTCGCCGCTGTTGGGTGGCGATTTGGTTGCCGAGCTGCCGTTCACGCTGATGCACCCCAAGCCGGAGGAGGAGGAGCCTTCGGTGCTTGGTGATCGATCCCCGCGCGCCAGTCTGGCAGCGCCGCTGCTTAGCCTGGGCGATGGTGGCGATGCTGAAGCCGCGACGTCATCAGGACAAGCGTCAAAGGATGTGCCCACCACCACGAACCTCATCCAGCTGGACGACGATGAGACCCAAGACGATGATATTATCTTTGAGGATTTTGCGCGCCTACGCTTAAAGGGCGCCGAAACAGAGGCCTAGACGTTGCCATCTGATGTTTGTCCGTTAGTTTTGCGATCTTTGCAGTTTTAGATCGGCCCATAGACATGCGCAATACGCGCACGATTAATTGTCCAACTCTATATATATATATCCAAAAAAAAAAAAAAAAAAATTGGCATTTGGCATTTGTATCATATGATGTTGATGTGCAGCCTCTGATTGTAAACTTTGAATACATAGCCACGGTACATAGTTTTATATTGCTATTGATATGTGTAGGCCATACGTTCTAGTATCTATAGTATTTAAGCTGAAAGTGTACGAATTTTTTGGAAATGTGAAATTGTTTAACAAATACACACAAACAAAAAGAAACATAGAAAGAAACCCTCATAAATACAGACCAACAAAGACGCCTCCATAAGTTGAAATTATGCACAAAACTGATACCATTAACTTTGTAATTAGCCATTGTTTCATTTTTTGTATTATGCCCAACAAAAACACGCGCAATTCTTTGTTAAGAGCCATACCATCTATGACAGTAAGCAGCATTTTGTGTTGTTCCAACGCAACGTTTATAAGCTTTAAATGAAAATCATTTTATATTTAGTTTCCAAGAACAATACGTGTATTTACTTGCGAGAATATACATACATACATTTACATACAATTATAATTCAAATACGTTTATCTAATTACAGAATAAAATGCAAACAATTATTTGTTACAGCCAACACTACAATTTCAAGTTTTCAAAGCTTTCCAAATAATTGAGATATGTGTAAAACATACATATATTTTGATTTCTATGCCAAATAATGTACTTTAAACTGCATTCATTTACGAATTAAGTTGACTTACACATCTTTTATTTAATCACACTAGACTGAGACTGAACCTCAATAAAACTTGAGAAGCTGCTCTTTCAAACCATTTATTTGCTGGCAACAAGTCAATTATTCTTTGGTTTATTGCTATATATAATATCAGCTCCATACTTACATTGTAATTTGTATGTATTGAATTGCACACAACAATAGATAAGGTAAATCGCAATATTAGATAACTTAAATCTTATCATAAAATACACAGAATTGTGTATGTCTGTTGGTTATTTGGAAAGTGTGTATATTACTCGGCAAGCCGATTATTTTTAATTGGTTAACATTCCAGCACGCGATTTGTGTTTACGCTGTTAGAAGGAGAGATGGAGAGGAGAGGGATGAGGGATGAGGCAAGAGTTAGTGTCATTTATATCCTATATGAAATCACATTTGATTATGTACTCGAATATACGTCAATGTGTAACAAATTGGCTTCGTGAATCGAAATTGAGGAAACGAAAATGTACTCGAATACGAAAAGCAATTTTTAACTAGAAAATGTATACATATATAATTAATATTTATAAAATAACTGCTTAATAACGGAGTGGCGCAAAAAATTTAATTTAAAAAAATTGGAATTGTATAAACAATATATTTTTGACACAATTTCATAGATTATGTGAATATAAATACAATATAATGTACACTTTAGTTCCTTTAATTGTTTGGCGCTTAGTAATGAAGGAGTAATTGTATTGTATCCTAGGTTTAATTATAAATAACGTACTTTTAATATCGATTTTAACTTCGGTTTTCAAACCATCTTTCATTTAAGGCTTTAAAATAATACGCGCGATTGTGAAATTAGCTCGAATTTGTTTACAGTGCCCCTAAAGCAGCAGAAAAGTGTTGTAAAATAATAGTGAAAACAAATTAAAAATATATATATTTTAAATTGCATTTTTTGTAAAGCGTATACTTCGTATCTGTAAGATATACATACTTGTGTACATAGTATAAGTTTGTTAGAATGTTTTAATCACACAGAAGAAAGAAATTATTAACATAAATGTGCATTACAAACTGGTAAAATGGAAACAATATAGAACAATTCAAATAATAATGTAAGTCTTTAAATGTGAACAAAAATTAAATTATATATATTAACAGATAGATTTAGTAAATGTACATGAAAATGTTTAATGTATGTACCAACATATTTAGCGCAAATATAAAGCATTTATGCATGTGTGTCTAAAAGTAAATAAAGCTAATATTATATTAAAATGAATGTCCCACTAAATCAGCTTATCAAGAATTTGTCACAATTAATTTTAAACGTTTTTATAATACATTTTATATGACCACATACAAGTGTAATTATACAAAAAAAAAAAAAAAAAAAACAAATGGAAAGAACCTGTTTGTAGCTGCACAAAATAAGAAAATTTATTGTATTCTGTAAGTACATTTTTGTCTGGTACCGAAATGCATTCAATTTGATAAATGTTAATGCATAAGTTTATACATTACAAACATGCATATATAAATACTAGCTATTAGACGGAGTGAAGAGTATTATGAGCTGTTACCTAGCCCACACAGAATCCCCCACGTTTATCATTAATGCTAATGTACTAACCAACTAACGCTACTTGCATATGTTCATAAATAAACAAACATATTTACATAAATATATATACATATATATATATATATCATTAATGAACGAAAGGAATCGAGAATTGGTTGATTATATTGCTAAACTAACCCACGCGTAACATGAAAGATAAATATTATATAGTGAATCAAAATCGATGATATATATATGTATGCCTACCTGCATCAACATCTAAATGAAGCATGCAACATATACAGTCTATGTGAATGTGGTTGCATACCTTATGAGCCATTACCGGAAATGCAACATTGAATGTTGTACATATTTGTAAATGTTATAAATAACGATATTAAGAAAAAATAAACTAATATTATTGTTAGCTAAACTACCATGATGTAAAACTTATTGTATTCTCATACTTGTTGGAAATGTGTCCGAAATGCCATACCCGAAAAGCTTTAGCCAGAGACAAGTGCGAACAAATTCGAGAAAATATTATGACATGTGCAAATCTTATCGATAGAACATCCGTATTTAATTATATAAACGTGTTGTCAGTTTTATGTGTTGTTTTTTAAGTGTGTATTTCTCATCAGAATTTTGAATTTAGCCAGTGTTTGCATAGTTAATATATTTGTGTAATTTGTACAACTAAATTAGATATGCAGTATATAGTAAATATTTATGGTAGGTCGGGGTAACACAAATCTATATCATTATAATTACATTTTATTTAAACTGTCATCGCTGTTGCACCTTTTAGAATAATTAACGAGTTATGAAATATTTATGATGTACTTCTGACGTCGACAGATCCGCGCGGTGTTTGCGAATTGAATAACAATTTGCAATTTGTTTATTGCATGAATAGTAGTTAAATGTGAATGTGTAAAAACCACTAGGGCATTATTGGGCGCAAAAAAAATGGGATTAACCACGGAAGCATATGAATTGAATGCATAACAAACAAATAAATGAGTAAACCGAGAAACAAAAAGAAAAACCAGAACACAAACACACTTAAGCATACATACACATGTGTGTGTAAAATATTGCTAATTGTTAACAGTATGAACGAAAAGTAAGCAGATTAAATAAATAAAAGAAAATTTCATTTAATATTACAGCATGCAATAAAAATCATATAATGGTAAGTGCTTATGAAGTAATTATGATGGCGGGTAGAACTATAAACGAATTAAGCTTGAACAAACGATGACAAAAATATTGTGTTTAAAAAAATATCAGTCATTATAAATGAATGTTTAAAGAATGTTTAATGTAGTTTTTGAGACTTATCATTCAAATTGACACATTAATAGCGAAAGTAAATTGCCCCAAAAATGTGCGCAGCCCCACATAAAAGCAGTTTGCAAGCCTCAAATGTGTACCGGGAGATAGCAGGAATTATAATTTATGCACTTCACATTACCTAATAATTTATTAATGCACAATGGACCTGAAAAGCGGCCTTGCGGTTAAGACTTTGGAGCGGAAGCAGACGGACGCAGACGCAGACGGAGGCGGAGGCGGAACTGGCTGCTTGATGAACCCGTCATCTCTGCTGTGGTATTGCATAGTATAATATGGTATGTATAAAGCAAAGGGCCGGAAAACCGCAATACGAAAAAGCCATTTGCTGTTTGTTGTTTGTTTAGCGAGCGCTATTATGAGCACTTAAAACTGGCTACAGCAGCAACAATAAAAAGCTTTAGAAGGGCACGTAACATTTTGGTTGATTCATGGCGGGTCCTGTCTGGGGTGGGCAGGGGAGGTGCGTTATGTCAGTCAGCGGCCACTGAAATTGTCACAGGGACTCGAGCAACAATTCTTCATTTCCGGTGCAGCTTAAGAGCCATGCTTCCTTACCGGCGCCATTCTCCCTGCACCTGCCCGAGGACGCGTCGACTACAAGGACGAGCATGTGCCTGCAGTGAGTGGGTTGAGACAAAAAGCGAACAGCTACACGGAGCGGAAGAGCGAAGCCGACTCGCCTCCCCCTTCCCCATATTCTGCACGCGCTTTACACACTGTATGGTTTTCATTTCCGGTTTCCGTTTGCTGCTGAGTTACTTAAGCGGATTACAGCAACAACAGCAAAGGTAACAACTAAAAAACAACGTGGTCCAGTTCAGTCTGCCGTAAGTGGAAATTTAGATACTACCTTAGTCCTCGATAAATCTTCAGTCTACATACATGTACTTGTATTCCTCTCTCGGAATTATCAATTGAAAGAAGCCTCTGCTTTTGCTTTTCATATATTTAATTCGTATTTGTGTCGACTTTTAAGCCAGCACATTGCAGTTGGCACTGTTCCATTCGTTGGCCGTGTCGACAAAGAAATTGGTCAATTGGGTCATGCTGACATTGGAGAGCAAATCATTGAGATTAGGCATCACATATGTATCCATGAGGTAATCAACACTTGGCTGGATCTCCTTGGCGAGCAGTGAAATAAACTCGCTGGACCAGCGATCGGAAAAGTCGTTGCCTGCAACGGACAACAGCGTGTCCCAGTTGTCGATCTTCACATCGGCCAAGTAGAATTGCAGGTCCAGATCGATGATGCGCAGTCCGTTGGCATTGGTCAGGCTCTGGTCAAATGTATATCCACCCACAAAACGCAACTGCTCAAAGCGCTCGTTGATCAAAGTGTTTTGGCGCGTGGGCAGCTTGAAGCCAAGAACGCTGAAAATACCCTCCAATATGATGGAGCCCGAAATTTGAATCTCCGGATACAAAATGTCGAACGCAACACGCTTGGTTGTGCTATCGTATTGGCCATTCAGCAACAAGTAATTGCTTAGACCCGAGATGCGAATGTTGCTGGCATTGCCCACAAAGCTGGTGTCTCCCCTGGTGTAGTTGAAGGCGGCGAATTCGTTGGTCAGCGGCGCCAACACTGGAATACTCTGCGGTGAATACCCACAGGGTGCCATCTTCTGGAAGGCCTGCAGCAAAGTATTCAAGGCGTCAATATAGTTCACCGTGCTCGTCAAGGGCGAGGCACTTGCGGCGGCCACCAGAAGGGCCAGCAGGAAAACCTTTGCTATCATTGTGCTTGCTTGCTTGCTAATGGAATGAACTCTGTGACGACTGAGTCGCATTGCTTCCCTTTTATAGTTTTGTCCTTATCTATATGTTTTGCTTGAATAGGGATTTGATCGATTGCATTTCGATTGAATTTGCCGCTGTGTGCTTTTGGAACAGGTGCCCAATTTACAAATGAATTGGTGAATCACTAGGCATATGGCCAAATTGATATATGCAAACTTATTACGATTCACAGCTGCAAACATACATATATTTGTCCACAGTTTTTTAAAGATTTGAATATAGCTTTAAGTTATTTGTTTAGGTCATATTTGTAATAATAAATATACGGCTTATAGTTTTATGTGTTCTTTTGAATATTGATTATTTTCCTTTGATGTCTTAAGCCAAATTTCGAGGAACTTCTTTTTTTTTGGTAAATCTTAGTTCTTCTATGAAATAAATACTAGCTATTTTGGCATTACTGATATGCTAACCAAACATTGATTTTCGGCTCAAGACAACAACCGTTTTTTCCATTATTCGCTTTTGACATTAAAATGAATCGGCTATTGACATTTTTATCAAACGATAAAAAACTTAAACAAATTACAATAAAATAGTTAAGCAGGAATGACCTGGATATACCCTACACCAAGGACTGAAAAATTATTATTAATTTATTATACGTACAATTTGAATGAAATTTGTAGTTGTGCCAACTTCCCGATCCATAAAAATACCTTCCCAGACCTGCCATAACTTTGTCAAAACTGAACCAATTTTCAATGCCGATGCCATTTTGGTCAATATTCAACCTCTAATATCAAAATTAAAAGCTTATGTAGCTTTGAAAACAAAATCTCGTTGTATTTTTGCACAAAAGTATAAGGGGAAATTTCGTCATTGTACTCATTTACATCCTAAGAGAAAACTACTGTGGAAATTACGGCAAAAGATCGACAAGCAAACGCGGGCTCTAACATCCGACAGCCTAGATTGCCACTATCACAGAAATTAACATTTTAATAAACCCTTTTTTTGTATACATTTTTCGTAAATAAATATATGCCACAAACTTCGCATTATTTACTAAAAATCTACGAAAAAAAAAATTAAATAAAAAAAAATCTTTTAAAATCCGAAATTTGAAAATTAGTCATTATTATTAAAAGAACTTCATTTTTTAAAAAAATCTCAAAAAAATAACGGCATCGAAAAATGCAGGCCAAAAAAAAAAAATCTACTACTATTTCATAAGCAATCTGTAATATTGCAGTGCATACTTTCAGGCATACAAAAAACATGCTTCTTTCAAATACATTCCACACAAAAATCGTAATGTATTTAAATTCTTTTTATATTTATTATGCACATTTTGAACAGACCTTAGCAAAACATCTTTAAGCCTTGCAGCCACATTTCAGCTTGCATAACAAAGTAATTTAGTCATTTGGGTCATGTCCAAGTTGGAGAGCAGGTTGTTGATGGTGGGCATCAGGTACTTTTCAAGCATGGGGTTCACATAAGGCTGAATCTCCTCGGTGAACAGCAGAGAGAAGGAATTGATGAAATTGTTGAAGTAGTTGTTGGAGGCAATGTCCATGAACTGATCCCAGTTGTCAGCCTTAACATCGGCAACGAAATATTGCGGATTGAAGTCGGAAATGCGCAGCTATGGGCAAAGGTGTATTCGCCCACGAATCGCCAATCGGGCAATCTCGACTAGAGCACTGTTACTTGTTGTTTTACAATTTTTGCCAATAATATAGAATTTTTAAACACTGTTGCCCGTTGAGTCATTTTGAAACCCGCCTTCTTGCAATTAAATCCTCTAAGTCAACTAAATACATTATGTTGACTCACGCAGTAGATCGGTCAGTTTAATATGATAAGGCCTTACGAAACAAGGTGCCCAAAATCCACAACGGCCAATTAATTTGCGATCGATCAAAGCGTCGCATGAGCAATCTATAGATAAAAACTCGACTATAAAAGTCCCGGCGTGCGACCCATTCCTCACAGAGTTATTTCTACCACCAGCCAAGCAAAATGATAGCAAAGGTTTTCCTTCTAGCGCTTCTGGTCGCCATCGCCAGTGCCACACCCGTGACCCAGGACACGAGCATGGTCAACTACCGTGAGGCAGTTGACATGTTCCTTGACGCCTGGAAGCAGATGATACCTTGTGGTTTTGCTGCCGACAATATTCCAGTCCTGGCGCCTCTGACAACCGACTTCTATGCCTTCGACTACAACAATGGAGACACCAATCTTGTAGGCAATGTGAGCAACATCCGCGTCTCGGGTCTCAACAACTTCCAGGTGCTCAGTGGCAACTACAATCCCAGTACCCTGCGTTCCACCTTTGACGTTTTGTTCCCAGAGCTTCAGATCTTGGGTTCCTATGAAGTAGAGGGAGTTCTTAGCATTGGCGGATTCCCCTTGCCAATTCGCCAGAGCGTACTGATCAATAAGAAACTGACGGATTGGCGATTCGTGGGCGAATACACCTTTGCCCAGAGCTTGAGCAACCCCAATGGACTGCGCATTTCCGACTTCAATCTGCAATATTTCGTTGCCGATGTGAAGGCTGACAACTGGGATCAGTTCATGGACATTGCCTCCAACAACTACTTCAACAATTTCATCAGTTCCTTCTCTCTGCTGTTCACCGAGGAGATTCAGCCTTATGTCAGCCCCATGCTTGAAAAGTATCTGATGCCCACCATCAACAACCTGCTCTCCAACTTGGACATGACCCAACTGACTGATTACTTCGTTATACAAGCCGAGATCTGGAAAAACGCCCGCTGCACTGTTCAGGCTTAAGGATGCTAAAATGCTCATTCTGTACAACCAGATAATAAATATCAATTGCAATTTATTTATGGATTGGTTTTGTAATTTACGTAGCTGTCGAAGACATGAAAATTATATATATTTTAAAAGTTATAGTTGGGTACTTTTGTACCTTTTCATAAGCTCACAATTTCAAATTTGAATTTATTGCGGACTTAACTTTCCGAGCGACTTTTTTTCTTTTGCATATTTATCAATTATAGTGAATATGTAAAGAAAACCATTTACCCGAGCTAAAGGTTAATGACGCAAGGAGCGCATAAAGGTTAAGTTCGGTAACAGTTGTCGAAAGCGAACGGTGTCGCTGTGTATTAATGAGCAATGATCCGCAAGCTGAATATACACCACGTCAAGTGTGGTGAATAAGGTTGGCAAGGGTAAGAAGGATTGAGCGCGAGCATGGTGGAATTATTATAATTCCACCATGAGCGCGAGAGCAGAATTCTAATAAGTAACGAGCGCGGAAACTAACAAGACGTGTGGATCGCGCTGAGAGCAAGGCTTGAAAATAATAAGACGCGAATGAGATAACCGCAAATTGGCGCGAACAGAGATAGTTGGTAAAAAATTGGTGAAAGTAAGTTCAAGATAAGTTGGTCAGTGCAGCAGGGTGAGTCAAGTAATTATTTAAGGTTATCACAAAATAAATTAACTAGGTAATTTCGAGAGAGCTTTCTTTTATGATATCCGACCTTGAGCGCAGCGTATTTCCCGCATGCGGCTACTCGCGGCCTCGACCAGGTAGCAAAGTATACCCGCCATATAATTTGGTGCGTCGCGGTGGTTACCCGACGTTGTAGATCCAGCTCCTACCGGGCATGGTGGAATTATAATAAACTGGGCTTATGCATGGTGGAATTATAATAAGGTGGGCTCTTGCGGCTGAGCTCGGAACGATTTGAACGTCTGGTGCGAAAGAGACAGTAAAAATGCTCTCTTGACTTCGCTCTCTTTGTTTTGTTCTGCTTTTATTTTGTGAGTTGAAAAGAGATATGTACATTGTTTGTACTTTGTGTGCGCTTTGTTGATATTATGCTGTTTAATAACATATAATAGAAACAATAAATTTTTAAATAATTCCACCATGCTATTGGGTACTTTGGCACATTGCGGTACCTACCAGACGTTGTTCTCAGTCTCCACCTAAACTTTGTGTTACGAAACCACTACGTGCCTTTCGTTTTCGAGTCCGACGTTCGTACAGTTAAGATATTTAGGTTTAACGGATTTCATGCAAGGGGTTTATTTTTTTACCGATTGTTCCTAGGCGAATTATGTTACACAGTGGCTTAATCTGGCCGAATTTAGCAAAAAATCGGATATATTCTAAGTTTTATCAATATGCTTACAGATTGATTGACTATTTTGCTGTATTTTTTCGTTTAAAAAGAGAAGACCTCATCCCATATATATAAAATGCGGCCTCGAATTAATTGCACTCAAAACTTTATTTAACAAATAGGCATCATTAACTGCCGAAAGTTGCACGTTCTAAGCCACAACATTGCAACCAGCGTTTTCCCAGATGTTGGCCTGCACGACGAAGTAATTAGTCAGCTCGGTCATGTCCAAGTTGGAGAGCAGGTTGTTGATGGTGGGCATCAGATACTTTTCAAGCATGGGGTTGACATAAGGCTGAATCTCCTCGGTGAACAGCAGAGAGAAGGAACTGATGAAATTGTTGAAGTAGTTGTTGGAGGCAATGTCCATGAACTGATCCCAGTTGTCAGCCTTCACATCGGCAACGAAATATTGCAGATTGAAGTCGGAAATGCGCAGTCCATTGGGGTTGCTCAAGCTCTGGGCAAAGGTGTATTCGCCCACGAATCGCCAATCCGTCAGTTTCTTATTGATCAGTACGCTCTGGCGAATTGGCAAGGGGAATCCGCCAATGCTAAGAACTCCCTCTACTTCATAGGAACCCAAGATCTGAAGCTCTGGGAACAAAACGTCAAAGGTGGAACGCAGGGTACTGGGATTGTAGTTGCCACTGAGCACCTGGAAGTTGTTGAGACCCGAGACGCGGATGTTGCTCACATTGCCTACAAGATTGGTGTCTCCATTGTTGTAGTCGAAGGCATAGAAGTCGGTTGTCAGAGGCGCCAGGACTGGAATATTGTCGGCAGCAAAACCACAAGGTATCATCTGCTTCCAAGCGTCAAGGAACATGTCAACTGCCTCACGGTAGTTGACCATGCTCGTGTCCTGGGTCACGGGTGTGGCACTGGCGATGGCGACCAGAAGCGCTAGAAGGAAAACCTTTGCTATCATTTTGCTTGGCTGGTGGTAGAAAGAACTCTGTGAGGAATGGGTCGCACGCTGGGACTTTTATAGTCGAATTTTTATCTGTGGATCGCTAACTCGGCATTTTGATTAATCGATTTTTAATTGATAGTTCGTATTTAGTGTTATCATATTGATAGGTCGATCTTATGTATGAGTCAAGAAATTGAATATGCTTAATATTGTGTTGGCTTTGCCTTGCTAGAATGATTCATCCACTGAAACACTTTGCATTGGCTTAGGAGTTTTAGTAATTGAGTGCTTAAGTTGGTTTGCATTTTCAATGGCTAGTACTTGGAATTGATAAGACTTGATAAGGTACCGTGTTCTTTACATGTAAACGTATGCTTAATAGGTATAACTTGAAAGCCTAACTGTAGAACAGACCTTGAACAAAGACAGTAAAATTCAAGAATATTGATTTGATGTCTTTTGAGATTATGCTTTAAATTGATTTCTGATATATATCAATCTCTAATATATTATGTAAAGTGTATGAATTATGTGTGAAACTAGTATTTTAAATTTGAAGTGAATATTTGTATAATTTAGACTTTTGCAATATTATCAACTGCTCCTAAAGTATGTAAATGTCCTCTTAGGCCTCTTAGTTCTTCTTAGTTCTTCTTAGTTCCAAATATGATAAGTTCCTCTGAAACAATTTTTTCGCATTGAATGCACATTCAGATTGTTTGTTTTTCCATAGCACATTCAAGTCAAGTTACTTTGTGTTGTTTATCTTTGTGTGTGTGAAGGCAATAGGATAATAACTCTTGTTAGTTGGAAAAACCTTACACAGAAAAGTGTAATTTTTTGTTTTTTGCCATCGCCTGGAAATCAGGACCTCACTGGCATTTTGATAGTCGAAATTCCTTCATCTTCTTGTTATTTTTTTTTGGTTTTGCTGGGGATTGTATTATTTGAATGCTTTTGTTTCAAAATTTTCATTCGGTTGGACTGGCTGCTGCTGCCTCAGCATGTATGGCTATTGTTGGAGTATGTTCTTGCTTTGTTTGAACATCTCACTTGAAATGCAAAAGTTCAATTCACTGCAGGCGCCATTTTGCTTTCTTTAGTCGTGTTGTTTTGCGTGCCTTGCCCGGAAACAAGCTGCTGTGTTAGCTCCGTCTATGCACACATACATACACAGACGCACACACACACAGGCACGCACACACACACATATATACGTTTCAGATGAAACAAAGCAACAGGGGCTGCTGCAACGGACAGTTGTTACCGCTGGGCAAAGACGTCCACATCAAGGATGGATAGCTGGATGGTTGGGTCGCTGGCTGGTCGGCTGGTCGGCTGGTTGGTCAGGTAGCTGGGCTCACTGTCTCCAACATTGCACCACCCCGCATATATGTGTGTGTGTGTGTGATTGAATGGACTTTGAATGTTGTACAGCACTCAGCACGACGATGACCATGACGACGTTTGCCATTCGTTTTTTCATGCAAATGCCAGCAAAAACATTTTTCGGACACAAATCTAAAGGTGCTTGCGACTATCGTGGGGGTGGAGTTGTGGAAAGAGCAGTTAGGTAGTTGGGCAAAAAACAGCTGCTGCTGCCCCCGGGGGCCGTTGATGATGTTCATAACATGAGTTGGACGAACGCAACGAGTCTGGAGAGGTGCAGTCTCTATGCTAATTCCCAACAGGAAGAGCTCTCCTATCCTATGTATACATATGTATGTATGTATGTATGTATGTATGTATGTATGTATGTATGTGTAGTGAAAGCGAATGCGAATGCGGAAAGATGAGTGAAAAGTGCGCTCGCGGCTAAACAAGTGTTGCAAACAATTTTTGGGCACATCAAAGTGACAACTGACCGAATTATTTTTATACACATACAATGTCGCATATATATATAGATATACTGTATATGTGTGTGTATGTGAGCCTTAATTTGTGTGGCCAGGTACTTGATGCTACTCTATAGAATGTGACCACAACAAAGCATGGCCCACAGCCAACTGCGTTAGATACAATGCTAATTGGGCCAAAGGTTGGAGTGTGTATGTCTGTGTGTTTGTGCCTCTGTTGGGGGTGGGGGTCGAAACTTGGGTTCAGGCAGCGCGGGAGCAAGCACTTGATTATACATGCAACAACTTGCCTAATAGAAATTGCGCCACAAAAACCACATTATGCCGGCGCGTTGTCGCTTTAAGCTTCTGGCCCGGTACCGGTGCCGGCACCGGTACCTGAGCTGTTAAGCTGCTGGCGCTTGGCCTCTTCGGATTTGCGTTCTGTTACCGCAAAACTTTTTACGTTTTGTTTGGGGTTTTTGTTTTTGTTGTTGCTGTTGTTGTTGTTGTTGTTGTGGCTGCCACTTTCGTCTTTGCGCATTTCGCCCACATGTATTGACTAAATTAATATTCTCAATTGAAAACTTTTCAACAATAGTTGGCGCTGAAAGTTACAGAAAGCTATTACACTGCGAGAAATAGCCGGGCAGCTAGATGAGTTTGTTAGTAGCAAAGCACAAATTTAGCAGACAGGAGAAGTTACCTTTGCTGTGCAGAAAACTCGAAATTTCCGTTACAGCTTACTAGTATACAAAATCCATTTCTTTCACAAAACTTTCGATAGTGATAGATACATATTTTGTATCGATATTGCGCTCAATTATTGACTATCGGAACGATTGATGTAGCTTCAATTTCTCCACAACATTTCAGAATCTTTTTCATTACTTATATATACCACTAAATTAAATTTAAATTCTTTAAGGACCTGTTTTCTCTTTTCAATCCGTTTATATAAAGATAATAATTTTTGTCAGTGCTTAACGGACACACCGCAAAACTTTTGAGTATGCCGTAAATTAAGCCGCATTTGTATGTGGCGCTTGTTGTATATCTCCTTCTAATAGGTTGCCAGCTATCTGACATTCAAATCTTGGAAAATGTTCAAATTGAATTTGCAGTGGAAAAATGACGAAAGCTGACACCTCCCAAAAGACGCCAAGCCAAACCACAAGGCAGGCAACTCAAACACGCCACCAGGAATCCAGGACTCAATCTGCATCCAGTTCCAGTTCGTCAACTGATTCGACAGAGAAGTGAACAAACATTTTTGAAAACTTACCTGAATAGATTATTAGGAATTATGAAAACTTAATTTAGCTTAAGTTCAGTTAACTTCAGTTTGCTTATGAAAGGCGCTAAAGTTGGACGGCATGCGGGTGGGTGGTTGGTTGGGATGGGTGGCTGTCCCGGAAGGACGATGGGGTAGCTGCCTGTGCGGTGCTTCTGTTAATGAATGTCTGAATGGATAACTTGAAATAATGTGGCAAACAATCAGTGCCGAACCACTCGAAAGGCAGCTTTTGAAGTGGTTGCGAAACTTTTCACTCTGCCTTAAAGCCCATTGATCTTGTCAAGTCTTTGTTGTCATCACTGCGTAAGCCCCCCGGCTAATCGGCTTAAAGAGCAGACCCAGCAGTGCACGGCCACTTAAAAGTTTAACACATGCGATTTGTGCAGTAAAATAAATCAGAAAATCTGAGCCATTTTCAAGGTAAAAGGCAACGTTTATTAACTGGACTTGGGCGGCGATGTCAATTTTGCCATTGACATCACATTGATCTAATGAGGCTGCCACTTGGCTGGATACGCTGTCTGGCCTGGCATATCCAGCTGTGTAATTGACTTCAATTAAATAAAGCCAACGATACCGACAATTGCACGTTGCCTTTTGTGACGGGCCCGGCGCGGAAATAATGAAAGTGCGCGGGCACAGCTTAAGCTGAAGCCAGAGACGGAGACGATGACGAAGACGTGGACGTGGTCGGAGCCAGAGAGTAGCAAGAGTAGTAGATGAATCCATTGCTATAGTTGTGCAGCTGGGGTCTTTATTCGCAATGCTCGGGCCGGGCGACCTTTTAGCGTCACTTCCTGGCGCCCCCACGCAGCGCTGTGCCCAGCACTCAAAGTGGCGTTAATAACGTGGCACAAATTTACAGCAGTAAAATAGAAATACTAAACTTACCTTGGGGCCCTCGCCAGGGCCGATAATCGCACGGAAAACGGATGTCCAATTAGTTGTGTGCCAGCTTCCGGCTGACGCCGTTGCCATCGTCTACGTCTCCGTCTCCGTCTCCGTCTCCAGTGCCATTGCCATTGCCATTGCGTCTCTCTTTCATCAATGCGTATCAATGCGTACGTTTGCCTGTCAATTGCAGTTCGACTCGATTTCCATTCATTACGTGCTGGCAAGTGGACCTTCGCATTCATTGTAACCACTTTGGATGCCAGTGGCCATAATATTCATATTTGCTAGCCCCCGTCAATTGCCATCGATTTGCATAGAGAGATGAGTACATATTCAATTCTGGCATTATCGGATTTATGTGCCCTTTGGCAGCGTCGCTCTACTTAATCAATGCGTATTTATGCTTAAAATCCTTGGGCTTTGCCTGTGACGCGCTTATCGTGCTGCATACTTTTAGGCGTTCGTGGATAAAAATTGAATAAAGGATTTACGGGCTTAGATTGAGGCAGCGCCCGGCAAATGTCATGTCAAATGCGTGTGTCTCTGTGTGTGTGTGTGTGTGTGTATGTGTATGTGTGCGTGTGTGACAGGAAGCCAAACAAAGGCAACATGTGTAACTTGTACGGGCTGCCAACAACACCAACGCCAACGTCAACGTCGACGCCGACTTCGATGCCGTCAAAAGGCGAGAGGCTGGAAATCTATTAGAACGTGTCTCGCCTGCCAACCCGATGTGTCCCTGCCACTGCCTGCATGCTTGTTTATATTTTACCCGAGGGCATAATAAGCTTGCCACTGACTGCTTCTTGTGATCCTGTCGCTCCTTGCGCTCGCTTTTATTTCAGCAATCGCTTGCGTGTCTGTGTAATATTTACTTATGATTGAGTTGCGTGGCGGCAGCGCTAGTGACACCCTTACACCCTTGCACTCACACACACACACACACACATACACACACACACACACATACTCGCGTACACACGGCACAACAATTTCGTAAAAGATTGCGGTTGCTTTACTGATTTTCTCACCCATTTCGTGTTTTTTATTTCATTTTCTATGTGTGTGTGTGTGGGTGTGTGTGAGATGAAAATTTAAATTGATTTTGCATTGTTTGACTGTCATTGTTGTTGCTTTTGTTGCCCGTCATTGGGGTTGTTTCCCTCCTTTTTATTTTTGGTTTGTTTTTATTTGCGGCCCTGATAAACTGCGACCCACACATCCGCAATATTCTTATAAATTTCAATTTGTGCCCCATAAATGCGGGCACGGATCATGGAATGAGCTTAGTTAGTATTCAATGGGTGTTGTAGGTAACATCGTTAGATATTTGTATGTATTTAGTTTGCCAAGTTTGCTGTAGATCAGTTTCATTGTAGTGTAAAGATAGATATATTTATAAGATAGCTCAAGATGTGATTCTTTGATGGGATGGCAAAGAATACAGCATGGGGGTTAGTGAACCGTTTGGGCTGGTGGAGAGGAAAGAGAAAAAAAAATTATTCCCTAGAAGATTAATCCACAAAAGTAACAAACAATCACAAAAATTAAATGCTTAGCATGAAACAGAAAGTTGGGTTCTTTTTTCTTACCTGATAACTTAGATGTTGGATACAAATCTTAAAGAGATTTAAGTCTATAGGAAACGATAACATTATTTTTTTTACAGCATTCCCATTTTAACTTTCACCCATTTATGCCACCACTTAAATTCAACTCAACTCCTCAACGCAATAAATGATTTCCATGGCCTAAAGAGCACCCTTTGTGACCCGAACATTATTTGGTTTTTTATGAAATTGTTTTACGCCTTTCGCCGTGCGTCCCTTTGGCTGTTTTGGACTGCCTCCCCGCCCAGAGCCACCAACTACAAACTTATTTTGTTGGCTTTGGTTCATATTCTTCAGCCTCCTCATTCTCCAGCCACTCTTCGCTGTTCATACAAATGTTTATCGAGTTGTACGTTGATTTTCCGCTTGCTTTGGTTTTACAGCGCCCGCTCCTTGCGAGATTTTCGGGGTATCCATTGCCATGGCCGAAGCTATAGCTGTACAGCACGTGCACGGTAGGGTTAAATATCACCGACACTGACATGTGGGTGCGCAGGGGATGGGATGGGGCATGAAGTTTGGTATGATTGCCGGGCGGGTGGGGGTCGCGTAGCCGCTGAACGCATGTGTATTGGTAATTGAATTTATTGTTTGACATTCAAAGTACCGTTGAGTCAATTACGCTGCAAAATTGGTATCAAAATATTTACGAGCTGTTTATTGCATTACGCAAGTTAATGCTCGAGGCCCCTCGAACCCAAAGGTAATGCAATTTATATGCTGATGCGGCAGCCCCGATTACGTATCTACATATATCGTAAATGGTGTATCATTCGACTCCGATGAACGCAATACACGGCAAGACAAATAGCATCGAGATGATTTGCTGAAGTGTAAATTGCGAGACCGCCGTCAATTGGATGGGCTTTCGCAGCTTTCGTGTGGCAGATACAAGATGCAAGACTCTAAGATAATTGTGGCACAGCTAACGCTTCATTAAACACTATTACCCAACGCTCGTTTCGTTTTTGTGCCCTAAACCTATTAAAAATGGGATAAAGGGTATAATGGTTTTGTGCAAAAGTATGTAACAGGCATAAAGTATATATATTCTTGATCACTATCAATACCCGAGTCGATGTAGCTATGTCCGTCTGTCCGTCTGTATGAATGCACGTTTCTCAGCGACTACAAAAGCTAGATACTTCATATTTGAAATATATGTAAGTTCTCGCAGTTCTGCCGGGATAGCTTAAAAGTTATGACCTTCGAATTCGCTATAGTCTCACATTTATATGCCATCTTTATGGCCTACAAATTTCATTATGATCGGAAAATAAACAAATAATTAACATTGTTTGGTGCCAATGCAAGAAGAAGAATCAAAGCAATTGGATGAAGCAGTGTTTCGATGTGTGAATGCAGATATATAATTACGAATGAATGTAAGACCTTGGTTCAGGGTATATCCAAGTCGGGCAACCTTGATTAGAGCACTCTTACTTGTTGCAATTTCGTTAGGTAAGCATCTGATACCAGAGTCCTTTGGTGCACTTGTCGCTCCAGCTGACAGCACACAATCTTATGGTTGATCTGAGTCTCTATCAGCTAAAAACGTTGCTTCGATCTGCTCGGCCACTCTGAATATTATAGTCTTTTTATCAGCTTGTTATACAAGAGAAAGCATCTCAGTCCAGACTCGTGCTCATGAACCTAATTGGCTACATTATCTTAAGTCTCAAGTCTTCATTTATCTGCAATATCGAATGTACATTTATTCAAATTGGTATTTTTGGGCTTTAAACATATGCCACCCACTCTGTACATAGAGATATGCCAAGCATCCAAGTCTGACAATGATGTCAACATTTGTCATATTTGTTGAGGCATGAATTCGGGGTGTGGCACACGTGGTACATTGTTTCCCAACTCGATAACATTCTGGCCGACAGCTGGGTCATAAGATAAACGAGCTGAGGAGTAACAGTTAATTAGCGCGACTTCATCAAACCCACAAATGTCCGGAGGACCTTACAACAACCATGCAACCAACACACACATATGTATGTATCTATAACTGTTTGAGATATGCATGCGTTGTTAGCAACAACAACAACAACAACAACAATAACAACAGGAACAATATTAGCAACCAAACCATGCAATTAAATGCAAACAATTTGCTATAATTTATGTGCGGCGACATTGGCGACTGCGCCGCAAAATGTTGCATGAAGCGACTAATGTACAACGGAAGCGGAAATATGTGAAGCCGCCATGCATGTGTATGTATTTGCATGTGTATGTGTGTGTGTGTGTGTGTGTGGTGTTAATTGGCTCCACCCCAATTGAAGAATTTTCTGACCCGTCACTGCAAAAAATTTGCTTTGCAAATTTAGGATAAGCGCTGCTGCTGCTGGGTTGGGTGGCGGTTGAAACAAAAACTAAAAGCCAAAGCAAATATTATGGTACATAATATGAATGCGCGGGGCGGTTGTGCAAATTCCCAAAATTTGCATATGTAGCGACCGGCATAAGCAGCGTATAGTATTAATGCCATTAAGTGAGGCGTTAAATGCATAGACAATACAGCGCGAAAACGAAAAAAAAAAAAAAAAAATTGAAAATTTGTGTGTCGGACAAAACATGGTATATTAACTGCATTTTATGGTTAATTAGCTGGTTTGGTTGGAATTTCCGCTTCCGCTGTCCTGCTGGAAATTACGTTGTCGAATTCGCAAATTTCACGGTACGCCTGGTAATGGGAGAACAGTTCGCTAAACCGATTGTAAAATGATTAGCACACAGGTGAAGCCAAGCGTATGACCATTATGCCGTTATTATTGGCCAACACAAGCTTGGCCATAAGCTAGCCTCCAGCCCAGCCTCCAATCCGCCACTCCACGCAGCCAGGCAGCCCTATGTAAATTCCATGCTCCATCCATGTCGCTGCCGGGCCGGACCACTTCGGCCAGCATCTGTCTAATTTAAATTAATATTATGCCAAGCAGCAGCCACAGGCATATGGCATATGGCGTATGGCACATGCCATATGAATTGTCCTTTGGTCCTACGCTTGGCTCCTTTGTCCACAACGGCCACGGCAAATTGAAATTGCAACTGCAACCGGATGTAATTGGGCTTGCATATGGTCAGACTGTCCGTCGGACGGTCGATCGGACAGTCGTTGGGCTGTGCGCTGATAATATCATTGATAGCTTTTGCCACAATTTGTAGCCACAATAAGTTGTTGCTGCGGCAAAAAAGGGCCGGACTCCTGGCCATGCCGCCACTGGACTCATTGCATTCGGGGCATCGTTGTCATTTACGAATTGGGGTTTTAAGCTCGGTCCATGCATGCATAGGTTTCATTTGGCCATATGCTTTGTTAGGCTTTACTGCCTGCAGTTCATTATTGCCGTTATCGTTGGGCTTGATTTTATTGTTACAGTTGCAGAAATGAAGAAACATACATATGTGTGTCTGTGTGTTTGTCTGTGTTGTTGTTGCTTAAAAGACCTGTAAGTTTCTAATGAAATTTGTAACATCAATAGATGGGTAGATTGTTATGATGCTAATCCGAGCTGTACTAGGCGAATTGTTACAATTGTGGTTACAGCTATGGCTTATTGTTACGATAAGCCCAAGATGCTTAAGTATTAATTGTTATGATGCTACAGGAAATTGTAAATTGCTATTCTTCATTTATTTTATTGCTAGTTGTCTCTCAGCCTCAATCTCAATCTCAACGAATTACCATCTTTGTTATCAACTGCAAATTTTATTAAGCCAGCCGGTTGTTAGGTAAATATACACTTAAATACTTGAGTAAGTAAATCTCAGTCGCATAATTTAAGCTGATTAAGTGCCAGCTGTGCCGCTTGGCTGATTCGGTCTGCTAGTATAAGCCAAGCTGAAAACCCCAAATCTACTAACACACCGCCAACTGCAACAAAAAATCGTGTTGTATTTAAAAAATAAATACAAACAAATAGGAACAAGACCAGATACAACTGGAAGTCAGCGAGTTGGAAAACTAAAAACTATCTCAATTGTTGTGACTTGTAACTGTTTACAATTGTTTAACTTTGGCCAATAATATCACCTGCGTCGCAGGGCAGCCAGGCAGCCAACAGCTTAACTAAGCTGCATTTAGCTAAGGGTTTTCGCCCAACTACACAGACAATGGGCCAACAATGAGGGCTAAGCGACAGCTACAGCAGCTTTGCCTGCGAGCAACAAGTAAAAGTGCACGTATTTGCTATTTACTATGTTTTTGTATGACTTTGTGCCATTGTTTTTGCTGCTGTTGGGGCTTTTTAGAGGTTTACTCGAGCATTAAATAAGTCAAAGCGTACACAGTGACCAGGGCCACGACCAGCACGATGGCCAGGGGGGGCTGGCGACGGCTGCATCCATTGCCAGCTGCTTGCGGGGCTGCCTGGTGCTCAAGGAACAATTGTCAACAGTGCGCATTGTTGTTAACAACGGAAAACTTTTCTGTTGTACTGTTTACCATTGCAAGCGGCATTAAAAATCATTTTCTTGCCCAGTTGGGCAATGTAAATTGCTTCTTTTTTGTTAAAGTTTGTTTGCCTTTATGCTGCGTAAACGTGTTTCAATTTTAAGATTTTAATTGATTTGAGTAAACAATCAATGCAACAAAATGTCATCAAACACCAATTGCAATTGAATGTGGCTTATGTGTTTTAATTGGTTTCACTGCAGGCAAAATAAGTATAACAAATTAAGTAAGAGTGCTCCAGTCGAAAGTGTCAGACTAGGATATGTCCTAGTTATATTAATTAATTAATACTTGTCCGTTGTGACAAAGCTACGGCAGTGGAATATTTGAGCCCGTGCCGTACATACGAAATTATGTATTCTAGATTTAAGTAAAGTATTTAATTAGAAGCTAAGCAATAGCCAAAAAGACATTGATTTTACAAAACGGTCTCTCCATATGCTTTTTTCCCAACAAAAATATAACATTTGTTTTTGTTTTTCACAAAAGTGCAAAAACTTAATATTTAGAATTAAACAAGATTCCAAATAACGACCAAAATGACCCCGGCATTGACAATCGGTTCAGTTTTGACAAAGTTATGGCAGTTTGAAGTCTGGGAAGGTCATTTATAAGGAACTTTTCGTTGTTTGGGCACTTGACAAGCCAATTTTTTTGTCATTTTTGGCGTGATTTTTGACAGAAAAATGAATTGCCGCAAAATAAATTTTCCCATAGTTTTTTATACTAATTGTGACACCTACAATCGATTAAGAGTAAAATTTCAAGATTCTAAATTTTGAAAAAATTAAATTTGTAAGGGTCCCCTCTTATGCTTTTTGCAAAAAAAGTTCGAAATTTTTTATTTTTCAAAAGTCCATAAACCTTAAATGTGGATTTGAAGTAGATGCCAAGTAATGACCAAAATGACCTTGGGATTGACAATCGGATAAGTTTTGACAAAGTTATGGCAGTTTGAAGTCTGGGAAGGTCATTTATAAGGAACTTTTCGTTGTTTGGGCACTTGACAAGCCAATTTTTTTGTCATTTTTGGCGTGATTTTTGACAGAAAAATGAATTGCCGCAAAATAAATTTTGCTATAGTTTTTTATACTAATTCTGACACCCACAATCGATTAAGAGTAAAATTTGAAGATTCTAAATTTTGAAAAAATTAAATTTGTACGGGTCCCCCCTTATGCTTTTTTGCAAAAAAAGTTCGAAATTTTTTATTTTTCAAAAGTCCATAAACCTTAAATGTGGATTTGAAGTAGATGCCAAGTAATGACCAAAATGACCTTGGGATTGACAATCGGATAAGTTTTGACAAAGTTATGGCAGTTTGAAGTCTGGGAAGGTCATTTATAAGGAACTTTTCGTTGTTTGGGCACTTGACAAGCCAATTTTTTTGTAATTTTTGGCGTGATTTTTGACAGAAAAATGAATTGCCGCAAAATAAGTTTTTCTATAGTTTTTTATACTAATTGTGACACCCACAATCGATTAAGAGTAAAATTTCAAGATTCTAAATTTTGAAAAAATTAAATTTGTAAGGGGGCCCCCTTATGCTTTTTTGAAAAAAAAGTTCGAAATTTTTTATTTTTCAAAAGTCCATAAACCTTAAATGTGGATTTGAAGTAGATGCCAAGTAATGACCAAAATGACCTTGGGATTGACAATCGGATAAGTTTTGACAAAGTTATGGCAGTTTGAAGTCTGAGAGGGTCATTTATAAGGAACTTTTCGTTGTTTGCGCACTTGACAAGCCAATTTTTTTGTCATTTTTGGCGTGATTTTTGACAGAAAAATGAATTGCCGCAAAATAAATTTTCCTTTAGTTTTTTATACTAATTGTGACACCCACAATCGATTAAGAGTAAAATTTCAAGATTCTAAATTTTGAAAAAATTAAATTGGTAAGGGTCCCCCCTTATGCTTTTTTGCAAAAAAGTTCGAAATTTTTTATTTTTCAAAAGTCCATAAACCTTAAATGTGGATTTGAAGTAGATGCCAATTAATGACCAAAATGACCTTGGGATTGACAATCGGATAAGTTTTGACAAAGTTATGGCAGTTTGAAGTCTGGGAAGGTCATTTATAAGAAACTTTTCGTTGTTTGGGCACTTGACAAGCCAATTTTTTTGTCATTTTTAGCGTGATTTTTGACAGAAAAATGAATTGCCGCAAAATAAATTTTCCAATAGTTTTGTATACTAATTGTGACACCCACAATCGATTAAGAGTAAAATTTCAAGATTCTAAATTTTGAAAAAATTAAATTTGTAAGGGTCCCCCCTTATGCTTTTTTGCAAAAAAGTTCGAAATTTTTTATTTTTTAAAAGTCCATAAACCTTAAATGTGGGTTTGAAGTAGATGCCAAGTAATGACCAAAATGACCTTGGGATTGACAATCGGATAAGTTTTGACAAAGTTATGGCAGTTTGAAGTCTGGGAAGGTCATTTATAAGGAACTTTTCGTTGTTTGGGCACTTGACAAGCCAATTTTTTTGTCATTTTTGGCGTGATTTTTGACAGAAAAATGAATTGCCGCAAAATAAATTTTCCTTTAGTTTTTTATACTAATTGTGACACCCACAATCGATTAGGAGTAAAATTTCAAGATTCTAAATTTTGAAAAAATTAAATTTGTAAGGGTCCCCCCTTATGCTTTTTTGCAAAAAAGTTCAAAATTTTTTATTTTTCAAAAGTCCATAAACCTTAAATGTGGATTTGAAGTAGATGCCAAGTAATGACCAAAATGACCTTGGGATTGACAATCGGATAAGTTTTGACAAAGTTATGGCAGTTTGAAGTCTGGGAAGGTCATTTATAAGGAACTTTTCGTTGTTTGGGCACTTGACAAGCCAATTTTTTTGTCATTTTTGGCGTGATTTTTGACCGAAAAATGAATTGCCGCAAAATAAATTTTGCTATAGTTTTTTATACTAATTGTGACACCCACAATCGATTAAGAGTAAAATTTCAAGATTCTAAATTTTGAAAAAATTAAATTTGTACGGGTCCCCCCTTATGCTTTTTTGCAAAAAAAGTTCGAAATTTTTTATTTTTCAAAAGTCCATAAACCTTAAATGTGGATTTGAAGTAGATGCCAAGTAATGACCAAAATGACCTTGGGATTGACAATCGGATAAGTTTTGACAAAGTTATGGCAGTTTGAAGTCTGGGAAGGTCATTTATAAGGAACTTTTCGTTGTTTGGGCACTTGACAAGCCAATTTTTTTGTAATTTTTGGCGTGATTTTTGACAGAAAAATGAATTGCCGCAAAATAAATTTTTCTATAGTTTTTTATACTAATTGTGACACCCACAATCGATTAAGAGTAAAATTTCAAGATTCTAAATTTTGAAAAAATTAAATTTGTAAGGGTCCCCCCTTATGCTTTTTTGCAAAAAAAGTTCGAAATTTTTTATTTTTCAAAAGTCCATAAACCTTAAATGTGGATTTGAAGTAGATGCCAAGTAATGACCAAAATGACCTTGGGATTGACAATCGGATTAGTTTTGACAAAGTTATGGCAGTTTGAAGTCTTGGGATGGTTATTTATAAGGAACTTTTCGTTGTTTGGGCACTTGACAAGCCAATTTTTTTAGTCATTTTTGACTGTTTGCCAAAAATAGGACAAATTTTTTTTAGAAATAATCTGGACGTAAATACGGACCAAAATGTCATCGGGAATAAAAACCGGTTGAGTTTTGCCAAATTTGATTTTTTTTTTAATATTTGAAAAGTTGTTTGTATATTAACTACAAAGTAGTTTCATCATCCTGGCTTCGAGGCTGAATATGTATTTAATATTTTTAATTTGTAAGCTGATGGCTATTAAATAAATCGGCTTATTACATAAGTAGGTACCACAAAGCATACATTGTCTGTACATTTTCAATATGTTTGCCGATTGTCATGATGTTTTTAATTTTACTGTATCAAAAAGTTTTCGCATGCCAATTACATCCGCCTCCAGGATTTCAATAAATTGTCATAATCATAACTTTTCATTGCGCGACAATCAAAATGAATGTAAAAGTAAATATTCAACTTAAATCAGGGCATTTACAAAACAATATGCTTAACGTAGCGTAAACGCAGCGACCCCAAAAAAGCACATAACAATATTTTGAAAACGATAACTGTCAGCCCAATTCGTAAAGGGGTGCAGCCCGGCAAAGGGGGAGGGGGGGGGGGGGAGAGGTGGATATGCCGGTCGCATGTCATTAAAATGTTTCCGCCGCTGGGACGTTGCCATTGTCAGTTGGCTTTGCTAATCAGCGACGCTGCTAAAAGGTATTCATATGCAAAAGAGACGCCATGGAGGACGTCGACGACATTATTCATTGCAAATGGCAAACGGAAGGGATCTATAGAGAGTACAACATGTGTGTGTGTGTGTGTGTGTGTGCGTGTATAAGGTATACCAAAACTTAAGCGACGCTCAAGGTAAAATATAATCAAAAGCCGTGAAAACATTTTTACACGTCATTAAACTCAAATTCAGCAAACCATGGCATCGCATGTTACAGCACCAGGGATTACACACACACACACACACAAACACACATACACTGAGAAACACCCACACACCGACACACACATTATTGGCTGGCATATGGCAAATCTTAGAAGCTGCACAAGATTGATGTGTCTCGGTTTCATAAATAAATTAAAGCGAATTTTCACAATCAAACAGTGTGAAACTGTAAAATGTTCCCTACAGCATAGCGTTCGCTGCTGAGTAGTTTGTTGAAAACTTCTAATTACCGTGTAATAATTGCGATTTACATGCCTGTGTACATGTGTGTGAGATGTCACCAACAGGGATGCCTGAAATGCCACGCCCTCTGCAACCACTGGCTGCCACTTATGAATAATGGCTTTTATGACAACTTTTGGCATTCGTCAAAGTTCTTACAGTTGTCAAATTTCTCCTTGCTGTTGTTGTACTTGTATTTGGTATTGTTCTTGTTGTTGTCAGAGTTTTCCATGTAAAATATGCAAATCTCAACACGTATACGTAAATGTATTATTAGATCTTGTGTGTATGTTTGTCTATTTTGTAGTCGTACAAATTGCATTTAATTAAAATGTATTTGCAAGCAGCAAACTAATTAAATTTGTTTTGAATTGGTCATATTTGATATTTCAATTGAAGTAATCAATGAAATATTATTTGCAGATGCTTAAAGCCTGTTCAAAACTGAATCCTTGGCTTTGAAAGGCCAGTTGGCTCTTGAACCGGAAACCTTTGAATTATTAATTTTTAAGCTACACATGAGTGTGTGTGTGCGTGTGCGTGTGTGTGTCTGTGTATGAGTGCGGTTAAAAAGGGCAGCCAACTTGTGTGTGTGTGTGTGGGGTGGTCAGACTGATTTAGCCTCTGGGTCAGTCAAGCACAAGCAATGAAGGATGGGGCTTCTACGCTTAACGGGACGATTTAGTCCCTATCTCATGTGCGCTTCCACGCTTGAATGCACATTATTAAATTTAAGTAGCTGCCGCAGGGGGGGATTTTGCAGAAAATAAAAAATCAGGGCACACAATGTTGACCAGGATTTTATAATAAGTCTGTTGTGTAACCTTGCATTGATTTCCTTTTCGATGGCAGGCACCACACACAAACACACAAGCACACAAATACATAATGCATGAGTACTGAATATTATAAGGGGCAACACTGACAGCCGATCGAACTGGTTTCGGTTATATTTCAAAACAAAGAGCTCATTACATTTTGGTTATGTGGACAGGCAATTTGCACAGCTGCCAGGCGCAGGCATCGGAGATCGTTCGCCTGACATTGCACTACAGAAACATCACGAATGGAAGCCACAACTCTAACAGCCAAAATCGCCGCAAGGCCACACAAAGAATATACATGTACATAAAACGCACAACTTTGAAGATACACGGCGGTCCTCAACGGCGGACAGTTTGCTGTGCACTTGCGTTTTTGGCAACTGTCGAAATGAATTGTTTTGGTCGCTGCCGTTGCCCGGCAGGAGACACGGTAAATTACATTATCAGAAAAATTAAATTAGTCAGCTGCCAGGCGCGGGTTTGGCGGCTGCAGGCGGCAGCGCCTGCCACGCCCACTTAGACAGATTGTTTCGCATCGCATAATTGGGCCAAATACTTTACAGAATGAGACGCAACCAAAATTAATTTGCATGCTCAAAATGTTACGTGCTACGTTTTACATTAGCTAATTAAAGTTGACTTTATCATTTGGTTACCAAATTGCCTTGTTATCATTATCGCTGTTGTCGCTTTTTGTTGTTGCTGTTGTGGTGGCACTTACAACATTGTTGTAACATGTTTTTATATGCTGCTCGTCTGCGGCCGCGTTCGATGGTTATTTTACAAAATGATAACAAAATCAACAACAATACAGTTTTCTATAGATAATTTAATTAATGTAATTTGGCTTGGGTACGAGTTTGTGTTGAAAGCACTCATGATTCCCTCATTTTGCAATTTTCCTAATGAAAAGCATATAATTATAAAGGACTTTGGAATGCGACAGGAATCTTAAATAATTTCGATCAATGGGTCATGTTATTTTTGGTTTCTGTTCTCTAGCTTGATTCTATTAATCTGGTTCCAAGTTAATTTTAATTGTCTTATTTATGAAAGTATGTAAGTATTACACCTCAAATAATCTGCACAAAAGTATTAAATTTTTCCAGGTCACATGCATAAAAATCAATTCTCACGCACACAAACACACAGCGGCAATTACAATAACAATAGCAATGTTAAATAATGAACCACTTTATGCAGAGCGACCACAAAATTGTCTATAAAATTAATCACTTGACCATATTGTGCAATTTGCGTAGCCAAAAATTAACTTAAATGTTGCCTTTTTTTTTTGTTGCATGCACAATTGCACACAAATCTTGCGGAAGTGCCACACACTCTCACACACATGAGTGCGTGTGACTCCGTTATGACCACCCGCATAGGAGTATATGCAAAAGTAAGGTCCTGATGCTGCCACAAGCACCGGCAGCACCAGTGTGCCTCTACCAGTCCCGGAACGCAACGGCCTAACCCATTGAAAGCCCGAAAATGTATGGCAATTAGAGTGGCCATTGTGTGCTGGTCAGTCGTTAGTCTCTGCGAGACTGAAAGAGTGTTGGGTGCAGGGTGAGGGGGCCGTTGTAGCCGGGCAAACTATTAGATAGCAATCCCGGGACTATGTCGTTGTATGCTGTTCATTTGGCCGCATTTTGTGGCAGCTACAAATGGTCCTTTGCTGTTTTCGTTGTGCCGAGTAATTTTTCAAAAAGTCGCCTTCATTGTTATGCAGCCTTATTGTTATTGCATAAAAATGGCGACTCTCTCTTTTACACTCTGTGTGTGTGTGTGTGTGTTTCTCTATTTTACATGGCACCACACATGCAACAGTTGCAAATTGCGCGCAATTAAGCGCTGCAATTAACGTGTTGCAGTGTTTAACCTGTTACATAGCGGCTGCTTCCCTACGTGCCGACCATTTGAATGGAGGATTTTCTAAATTTTAATGCTAGCCATTTCAGCGGCATATATGTGTGTGTGTGTGTGTGTGTGAGTTTTTGCAATTGACGTCCATTTGTGTTCCCACAATGGTCGCCATTGCCATTGCCATCGCTTTTATTTAAGCGTGCACATTTTTTACATCCTCATTTTTTGAGCTCTTCTGGACATTGAAACGCATTATTTTTAACGCCAATTATGTACACACTGGCCACCAGGTCGCACCGTCAGCGCCTATAAATTGGCAACAAATGCAGCGGCCCCTTGATTACGGCCATTATGTTAATTGCCGTACGTGTTGGCTGTACTTTCCATGCCACGTAATCATTTTCCGTTTTACAAAAATTTTGTGCTAATCCCTTGCATTGAACTTTAAAATCTAAGTAGATAATGCTTATTGCAAAGCTTTTTACTATAAGTATACTTATATATCAATTATATATAATTAACTGATTATGCTTCTTTCTTAAACATTGAACAGATTATGATGATATCTTTAATATTTGTCCAGAAACGTTGATCTGAATTTCTTTGCATTTTCCGAGTGCACAAGAGACGTTTTTTTTTTGCTCTAATGCCACACGTAAGTTTCCGAATCTCTTTAAAAAATGTTAAGTTTTTAAAACAAAAGTAAACGTGTTATGGCATAAACTGGATTTTTTCTTAGAGTAATTTGATTTTGCGATTAATTAATTTCTCTGGTCATGGAAAAGGTAACTGAATATACTAGCAAATTCCCTGTGTACGTACATTTTTGATTCAGCCAGGCACGCTGGCATTTCTAATAATTCCTAGATGCAGCCATATTTGTGGCTCGTTGAGTTTTGCGTAGCGCACGATTTAATTAAGAGGCAAAGAATTGCCAGTGGATGCACTAGTGGAGGCGCAGTTGGGGCGCAGCTGCTGGCAGATTTCATTTGGCTGTCCGCCCGATAGTTAAATATGCGAGCATTTTTCACTGGCATTGAGGTTACATATCTGATGCGACCGCAGGACGCAGCTCGGGCGCATGCATATGGAGTTTTGCAATTCATAGCATACTTTTATGCGTGCGTATTTGAAATTAAAATTGGGACATTTCTTAATTATGCGCACATTACAGCCAAATGGATTAAATATTAATTATGCTGTGCGAACTGTGGCAAAATATTTTTGCCGGATTTTATTAATACACATTATGTTTTTTTTATTTTTGTAACGCTGTAGTTTTATGCAATTTTAAGGGCACCCCAAATAAAGTATTCTATTATTTTTTGACTGTCCGCACTGTCCGGCGGGCAATCATAAAAATTCATAACCCACAAAAATACGCTTGAGTGAACTTTCACATACACACACACACAACCACCACGCTCAATCGTATGTCCATTTCAATTATCTGCCAAATCAAACTGTATATATATACAAAAGCCGTTTCCAGGCTCGTCAATTGTGTTGTGTGTAGACAGATAAAAACCAAAATTAAATCGAGCGAATTCATGCGTAAGAATTAATAATTTCCGTTTTGTTTTATTCGAAGTTTGCCCAAGGAAGTATGAATATGCATTTATGTTTACATATGTTTACCGGAAATT
Source organism: Drosophila maculinotata (assembly GCA_035045305.1). Lineage (NCBI taxonomy): Eukaryota > Metazoa > Arthropoda > Insecta > Diptera > Drosophilidae > Drosophila > Drosophila maculinotata. Next base: position 2,113,584 of record JAWNPD010000649.1, on the reverse strand, counting down.
AGAGAGCTATCGGGCACAATAATTTAAAATACATTTGCACATGAACAGATAAATGTGATGTACAGTTGTTACAATTCATTACCCTAAATGTTTATTTCGTTTTATTGAATAATTAACTATTACAAATAGCTGAAATTTGAAAAAGCGTTGATTAAATTTAATCAATTTGAAAGTACTCTTTAGAATAGTTTTTTGAATGGCTTGTAAAATTTAGTTTCATAAAGGCATTAAATGATTGTCACTCTAGTTGTCAAGAATTCCGAATGAATTTATGGTATCGTTTTAGCACTGTTGTTTTTCATTTACCATAACCAATTTGGTTCACTGTCATTCACAACTGCATACATGAGCGCCGTTATCCTCTGGCTGTTGGTTATTCCGGAAAATAGCTAGAATATCTAAAGCAAGCGTGCGCATCCGTTTTGATCTGCATATTTGTGAGTTCTAAGAGCACAATCGCATCACTAGCTTATAAAAGATGCCATACCGACCATCTGATAGTTGTGGCCAACGTAAACAAAATACACATATAAAACCGTAAAAGCTCTTTTTGTAGGTTATGAAAATACCTTGTAAGCTTTTAATCTGGTTGTTAAACTACTTTGATTGAAATGAGTACTTTTTACATTTCATTAACTTTTAAATTCCATAAAGCGTTTAATTAATTTCTGATCTAAAACCATATTTTATGTTTTTAGAAATAGTAGCCTCTCAAGCTAGAAGCACCCGCGCGGCAGAAGCATTTCTGGGCAAGCTAAGTGTATTGGTAGAGTATAGGCTTAACCAACATTCCTTGTGTCTCTTTTGCTTAGCTAAAGCCAAGTCCTAGTGCTTCTCATAGTCACATACTTTGGCTTTGCCACGCCCACGCCACTGGATTGTGTTTGCCTTTAGCCAGTATCATTTTTTTCTGCTTTTCTCATTGTTGGGTGCACGAGTATTTTCTACGTTATTGGTTATTGACTTTTTACGCCGTTTGTTGTTTTAAAATTGCTCATTTCATGCACATGACTGAACGCACGTACCCCATTTTTTCCATCACTCGACAAGTATGTATGTATGTATGTATGTATGTACACACACACACACACACACACACTTGTCAACAAAGAGGCACACTTGAGAGGGACCTGATAGCCCTTTGACTGCTGCTTTGTATTGCAGTTGACTTTTGAAGTGTTTTTTATAAAATGGACAGCTCGCTGATTACAAAATTGTGGCCATCGCCAGGCTACTTGGTTATGCAGCAGACAGCACAAAGGCGCTAAGTGCAGGCCATGGCCATGGCATATAGATGAGATGAGATGAGGCAAGCGGCTCGATTACGTGTCGTCGCAGGTGCATGAAATTGCACATGAAATTGAGTTATGACACATGTCTCACTGCGGAGCAGGGTGGCATTTTGGGGTCCGTTGATTGCGTGTAAATGATGCTGGGAAAACGAAAAACCGAAAAAAATCTCAAACAATGCAGCTGCTCTGGCTACGAATAACTGTTTGCTCAAATCACAGCTGGTAGACGCTTGATTAACGGCCAAGTGCCAAAAGAAGTAACAACTTTCAGTTAACAACTTGCAGTTTGATTGGCACGCCTCTCATGAGCCTGGGCCCCAAAAGCGCGCACAAAGGTTTGTTTCATCAACTGTGGAATTTAATTAATGAACACGATTTACTTTCTAATTAGTGCAACCACTCGCAAGCACCTTGGCGATATTTGTGATTGATATGCCAACATTCAAGTGTAAATTTCGTTATTTAGAGCAGGGATGGGTAACGTTAGACGCCCCTGCTTGGGGCCAACCTCTTTTAGCTGGCAAATTAATTCAAGTGCGTAAATTACTTGGAGCTACCTCAGGTGATTGCCGCTTCTCGAGTGTACCAAATTCTGTGGCTGCGTGTGAGCCGGGCCTTAATTGAAATTTCGGTGGTTGGGCCCACCTTTCCCGTTGGATGGCCCTAGGAGTGTGTTCTTGTTGACTTGCGGTAGAAATAAATGTTTCCATTCTAACTGAAGTGGTCTGGACTGGAGTTGCGGACTGCGTACACCTGAGCTTTTTCTGACCAAAGGTTGTGCTTGAAAAGTTTAACGGAAACGCTTGATAATGTTTATTAAAAACTTATCATTTCCCACTTAAAACTAAAAAGAATGTACAATTGAAGACAGTCCATGTCCTCCCTTACTTTTCAGCTTTAAATTATATTAAATTTATGTTATGTTCATTATTAGACATTGGGTTGAATATGTAAAATTCCAAGTCCTGTTGTCATTTGCATGTTTCTTTGTCTACAATTTCAGTTATTTGCAGAAATTCATAGCTGTCTTTGACAAAAAACAATGCTTTTGATAAGCTGCATTTTAATTGCATTCCAAATGAAAAGCACTTGCACTCAGATTCCTTGGAAATACTTTACAAATCCGAATGCACCATTTCCCCCATTCACCGTAATCCCTTTGTGTTAAATTCCGTGAATTCCATGATGTTCATTGCACAGGCCAAAATTATTTTAATAAACTGAGTACAAGAGTAAAACACTACTTCTTGTGCATTCCTTCTAATTAAACCCTGTTTATATACAAGAGCCAGATAAACCAGAATATAGGTGTTAATATGTTGAATTATTTGTATAAGGAATGAATGTATATTCTTAGTAGTAAGGTGCCTAAAAAGTAGAAAATTAGTAAGAATTAAAAAATAAAATAAATGCTCTAAATTAACCAGATGAGCGAGACTCTTATTATCTATATTTTACTTGAGATATATAACTAACTGTAACTGCTCTGACTTGAATAGTTCATCAGCTGTCTGATGAACAGGATGTTGTGTCCTTCGGCGAATGCAGCCAATTAACTTCACTTTACTGTAACTGTGTACACATGGGCAACATGTTCGCTGGTTGGATTAAGTGAAGGCTTACAAGCATAAAGATGGCTAGCATGTTTTCCCGTTGGCTTCATTCAACTTCGCCAACGGCAAAGGTTATTTTATTTATTGCATTAGCCGGGCGACTGCTGCCTTTGATGCTGACCCTGAGGCTGAAAGTGCTGCACTTTTGGATCCTTATCACAATAGGTTTGACATGTTGGCCCATTGAATGCTGGGCTTTTGGCAGCGCTCGCTTTGAATTAACTCAGTTGTCCACTTGACCGCCTCTCGGGGGCGACGTTGCAACGGTGCATGAACTTAACTAGTTAAAATGCTGTTAAGTGCTCGGACTGACAGATACCCTGTAACTATGTATCAAACCATAATCTTGGGATATGTGATTTTACTGCGTAATTTATTTTGAGGGACTTTTTAATAAGCTGAATAAACTTTATGAGGCAGCGAATTATACTTGGCAGTTAACATGTCTTAATGCCTTTATAGTATTATGATGCAATACTATATCCTACTTTCCAAATATTTTGTGTATAATAAAAGTTGCCAAATTGACAACATGATTCGAGTATTATGACAACAATTGAGTCCTTGCTGGTACATTTTAATTACCGAGTAGGCCACAAAAGTGAACAGCAAATTAGTTTGCTTTAAAATTTCCCAATAAATTATGAATGTTTTTAAAATTATTTTAAATGCTCTTATAAAACGCTTTGCATTTTGGTGCTGGCTGCTAATTGGCAAACAAAAAAAGCGGCATTTAATATGCAATTTTCAATATGTTGGCATTATTTTCTAGCTACTTTATTGTTGTAAAGTAGTAAAAGTAATTAAATATGCCGTTTGTCGTGTTAAATGCTGCAATTAAAAATACAAGCATGCATTAAAATGGCTTACAAAATTCGCAGACCGACAAAAGAGAAGCGAGGCGCCAAAATATATGTATGTATATGGTATATATTTATATACGGATTTTATATGTATATGTGGCTGACTGCCGCACCCACCGATATATATGATGGTTGTGGGTCCGAGGCGGAGATGGCGGCGCCAACAAACGCAAATACAAACTGATTAAATATGCACTTTGCAGCGTGGAAAACGCGGAATAAATTAAAGTGTTAATTTAACATGACACATTAGTGCTGCCCACCCTCGCACATATACAGATACACAGACACACAAACGCTCATACACACACACACACACACACACACACACTCACTCACTCACACACAAACAGCAATAAGCACACTTAGACAAGAGTTAGCTTTAGCTCTTTGCTTGGGGTTTTAGCATTGGTCTGTCTGGCATTGCTGCCTGATTTTTGTCTGTATGTGTGCATGTGTGAGTGTGTGTGTGTGCTTTTGGGGACGCATGTGTGCTGCTAATGAGCTACGCTGTAGCTGCTGGTTTGAGGCTGCCTGGCCCGGTTACAGCATTGGGATTAAGCCCACCAATGGCCACGAATGTCCCGACCCCGTCGTGTGGCAAGGTGTTTGAAGTAATTACGCGTACGCTGATGTATTAGCATTTTCAAGCGTAATTATTGTTGTTGTTGCTGCTGTTCGCTATTTTTGTTGCTGCATTTTAAATAGCAGCTCTGACAACTCTAGTGCAGGAAAAACAACGAAAGAATTTAAAATAATCGTTGTTGTAATTGAATTTTCCGTTTTTCATCTGACGCTTCTTTCTGAGCATATGTGTGGTTACTTGTGCTATAATGCATTCCGTTAAGTGCTACGAGTTTGTTGGCAACAGCCCTTACCAAAAACATTAAAATTAAATAGATAAGGTAACATAAAATACTCAATACATAAATCTGTAATTGACGGATCTAAAACATTTAAATCAAAAAATCATGTGACTTATATTATACATATAGATTTTCGTGATGTGTTCTCCACAGCTAAACACTGGAAATGTTTTAAAATGCGTTAACTTCAACAGACAACAAACTACACTCTAAAGACCACATTAAGGCCTTGGTACCCACATATATCGTAGATTACATACGTTACCTATGGCTGAATATAATCTGAGCTTGCAATTGCATCTAATTTATGAAGTTGTCAATGCTGGCAACAACGAGCTAAACAAAGCAAACAACTCGCATATGTGTGCATTTAAACTGGGGCGTGATTAAATGTTGGCGCTTTCGTTTTATGTTAGCTGTGAGATGCCATAAACATGGCAGGTAGAAAGTGCCAGAGCAATTGGTCACGCTTAATCGCCTGCTCAATGGATAGCAGCAGCAACAGCAACAGCAGCAGCAGCAGCAGCAGCAGCGACAATTGCAAGGGCAACAGCAGTAAAATCAAGTATACGCGTCGTGTACATAATTCTACGCATTGGCAACGACACTAACTAAAAGTCCTGTGTCCTGGGATTGAAAAGCACGAAGGCATCCACTCACACACACACACACACACACACACACTTGTATAGAATCATAGGTCTGTGCGACAGTTCAATGAAAATAATGAAAAGCGAAAGCACCCTGGGAGTTTTATTACAATTGATCACCTGTTACGTTCATTGGTAATTGCACCCAGAGCTATACTAAATACATACAAATATACACACACACACACACTGACCGATCTGAATGAGTGAACCAACGGAGCGCATGATGCGCAACACCCAAAGCAATATTCCCGCCGATGCAGTCGTCCCAGCTACGCTTGCCGCTGGATTTGGTACATGAGGTCAGCTTTTGTGTTTGGCTACCTGGTAGCTGGGTAGCTGGAATGGTCTATGTGTTTGCAAATGGCATCTGCCCGCCGATGCGGGAGTGAGGTCCAGAGTCACAGCAATTGAGTACGCCAGCGCCAGTGCCTTCTAACCACTCAATGTACGCTATTTTACAGTTGCCGTGTGTGCTTCCAATATGGCCCCAGGACATTTGTTACAGTTGAAATGCGCTCGTAAAATGTTTTTCGACTGCTCTGCTAGTTCTGCTCCAGCAATGGGTACACAATGCAGTGGCATGGGGCCGCCAGTGTTGTGCAGTGGCGATTGCCAACAAGTAAAATAAATTGTTGCATTTTAATGTTTTGGCCTTACCCCTACCCTGCCCTGCCATGCCCTGCCCTGCCCAGCCATCCGCCATTCTAGCTGCATATTCCAGGTGCGTGTTTGTGCACTGTTGCGGGATTTATTGAATTTTAAATTTTAATTTGCTATTCAAAGAGAAGGCATGAGAGGGAGATATATAATAGAAAGAGAGAGAGAGGGGTCAAACGGAATGCAGCGTTGCGAACTTTTGCCCAACAGCATCGCATTGGCAGCCTTTATATATAACTGAGAATACCACATTTTATATTTTTCTTTTTCATTTGTTGTCCATAGTACTGCATTATTTTTATACTCTTACAAAAGGTTGGATTATGCCAAGCACTTTGAAGCACGCTTGAAGTAAATATTATAACTATTTATAATGTTAAGATTTGCCAAGTTTATCAGGTGGTTTATCTATATCATACAGCTGCCACAAAACGATCAGTTGAAAATTGTGTATGAATTGACATATTTTGGCAAAACATTCTATACCAATGAATTTTATTTTTATTGCTACCATTCGATATTTAATTAAGTTGTAAGAAAAACGCTATTATCGTACTGGCTAGAGTAGTAAAACTTTATCAGATATATGACAGCTGATTTCTCTTCATGACTTGAGAAACAAACTAAATGAATGCATGCCTTAGCCGATTTTCAGTATATGCTTTAAACTTAAACAATACAATTGTGGGTATTGCAGTTAGAATGGTAACCCATCCAATCCGCATGTTGCACGTCGTGTGTTCAATGCAATTGACATGTAACTGTAACCGTTTGCCGTTTGCTTTTCAGCTCCACCCCGTTGCAACGCCCAGCAGCCAGTTAGACCGTTGCTGCGGCCGCTGCACGATTTGTTGCACTGTCACTTGTCAAACGTGTTGCACTGCTTTGTTGTCCGATCTGGAGTTAGAGGCATTTAGTGGCCATGGCAGATTATCATTTAGTTTAGTTGGCTTAACATTTACGTACCTCCTGGGTACATGGGGCAAGTACATATATATATATATATATCACAGCAAATGGCTGCACAAGTTTTGTGATGTCGCCTGGAAGCATGCCACGAAGTTTGCATGCAACGTGCTGAGTGGCAAAGAAAACAACGGGACGACGAACATAACTTTTAATGAAATACAACGCTGTTAATAATAAAATGCGACAGCAGAGGCAAAGAAATTATGTTTATTATTTTATATTACTCGGCTGGAATTTTTCTTATTACTGCAAGGAGTGGCACCTTTGCCAGCAACAACTCGAATCAGTTGCCCGGCGGGCAACCGAATGCCAAATGCTTGTCAACATTGCTGCTGCGCCCATCTCCGGCAGCACCCTTAAGGTTACGCAAATCTGTTTGCCGCATAAGGCAGATTTTCAAAAAGAAGAAAAGGAAGAAGAAATGTTGGGCCAACCCCTCGGCGCATTGTATTATTCTTTTATGCGTTTCTAATTTCATTTAGCGACATTCAACATACCCCGCCGTTGCGTCCCGTGCAGGTAGCTCGAACTTTGATAAACATTTCTTTGCCTCATCTTTGGCCCGCCTGCATTGTTGTTCTTCTGTGTGTATATGTTTGTGTGTGTGTGTGTTTTTTTTTTTTTTTTGTTATTCGTGCTGAGTATTTTCTTTTAATTTTCCTCCCGTCCCTCTTCTATCACGGCTTTGGCAAAATTAGATTAGAAATATTGCTACCAGCATTTTGCTTTGCTTTTCCCATTTGTGTTCTCATTCTTTTTATTTTATTTTATTTTTTCAGTTTGTGTGCTTTATTAATACGCATGTTGTACGTTTGCTGTTTTGCATGCGACGGCAACAGCAACAACTACGACAACAACAACAAAATTGTTTTTATGTTTGTTTAATATTTGAGATTTCTTTCGGCACATTGGGGTGGCAAGTGGTGTGCTGCGGGTCGGGTCGACCTGTTTCAGCTCAAATTATGTTTTAATTTAGTTGGCCTTGTTAACGTTTTTATTTGCTGCAGGCAAGCTACACAGCAACTGTGTAGCTTGCCTTGATCACTGCAAATTTACTTTTACCTTCCATAAAATGTTTTAAATAAATTACCTCAAATCGTTAACCTATCCCTCACATCTATAATTATTTAAACCATTGTTGTGTATATATTTTCATTAACTGCAGTTTCATATTCCTAAATATTAGTTTGAATTACATAATTAAGCATTTATTGAAGGCATAATTATAGTTCGGCTCATTCACGCATGATAATTACTGTGTGTATAAGCCAAAGGGTGGCAGCAAATAAAAACAATTAAATAAAATTATTTTCGGGGTGCCGAAGCTTTAATGTTCTTCTTCAGCTTACTGATATAGTAGTTCTTAAGCTTAAATAAAATATTTAATAGAAATATAGATAGGCAAAAGTTTGATTATCAGCGATATTTTGCACAGCTCTATTGAAATCAGATTCATTAAAACGGTTTTAACTAAGTTCAAGTAAGTTAAGTAAGTACCAAGCTTCATAGCTAAATGTGCTGGAAACTGCAGTCACTCATACGTTAATGAATCTATTTCCTGTAAGAGTATAAAATGGATATTGATACTGCAATTGCACTTTGAGGCGTAGGCATGCACACGCACACGCGCACTCACACACACACACACACATACACACGGTCACATGCAGGGATTGTTTTACACTTACTCATTAGTATATTTAACTGCAAATTAGATTTGTACCTTATTGTATGCGCAATATTAATTTTCATTCGGCATTTCGCATACAACTTTTGCTAATGTAATTTGAGTTTCGCATTAAGTTCGTTGGTCGATGTTGCAGGTATCAAATTTGGGTTTAATTGATAGTTAATTTGGAATCAGTACGAATATAGTAATAACGCAGACGGCAACATAGGCCGCCACATGTAAATCAACAAGAGCAGCAGCAGCACCAACGACAACAACAGCAACAACAGCAACAACAGCAACAGTAGCAACAACAACTAATGCATGTGGCTACATGACTAATATCGAATGTACTGTGTGCACTCTGTTGGGTGCTACATCAAAGTCGATGGTTTCGTCAGATGAGATGTCTTCGAGGCTTATGTCTGTAGCTGCGGCAGCGGCTGTGGCTGCTTAATGAATGAGCTCTGCGGACCAAAACATTTGTAGGCTGTTTAGCAGCTCATATTGATGTCATTATGCGCCTCTTGTGGTCCTGCCGGTTATTCCATCACACTGAGGGCAGCAAAGATGCTTTGCTTTGGGTGGGTATGCGCCCAGCCTCTTAACCTCAGCGTTGCAACTATGTTTGTTAAATTCTAATTAAATCGGCTGTTTTGCTCTTTGGTGTTGTTGTTGTTGTTGTTGGTTTTGATTACATTTAAGGCTTAAACTGATTTATACCCATCATTTTTCAGCTGCATGCAAATTGCGTAGTCATTTGTGGGTGTATGGGTTAATTGCTTTAAGGCATTTGTATTTGCGCATTAGTCACGCCTTGAGCAATACTGTGTTTTACTGATGAGCGGCAGGAGTGCTGTGTGCTTATGTTTATCTGAGATAATGGACCATGGAGTGGGAACAAAATGATATAATTGACGCATATATATGCAAAAGGGTATCTCATCCCTTGGAACTAAATTAAACAAAGAAAATTCTCAAAAATAATTATACCTATAATATGCAAGTGTTTTTATTTAACAGTAAAAATAAACAAATATTTATTGTAAAAGAATAAATATCAAATATGTAAATAGACGAAAGCAACTCTATATTTGAATAGAGATAGATAGCCATTAGCTCTTGCACAAATTGTTCGTAGCTGACCCTTTTTTTATGACCAGTTACGTCTTCTTGTTAACCAGGCACATTAAACTTAATTTAAAATGCCCGTATTTATATAAATTAATTAAGAACTCCACTCTAATCCATCAAGTGTAAAAATATTGTTACGCTTCAATTAATTCTCATCATAGAAACAGCCGTAATCAATTTTATAAAAAAGTCCCAAGCCACTTTTCCGGGCCCTTAGCTAAAGGCCGGTGTATTGCCAAAAACTTTGGAAAAAAGGTTTAAACGTATGCTTGTAATTTTCAACTTTGAAAAGAAATAAATTCACACACATTCATACGCGGAGTCAGATAAAATGCTCGGTGTAAAAAATATAACAACAATGCAAATTGAATACTGGGTCGAGTTCCGGATCCTTTTTGTTTTCTTTTTAGCCCGGCTGTTGGTCGGTCACACCCCCTCACTTCCTCACCCCATACCCACATGGCGCATTCTCACAAGCATTAATTAAAAGTAAAATTATAAGGTTCATTCAACGTATGCATATACACCCACTCACATATACGCATGTATGTGTATATACATGTATGTAAATAAAAGTTCATAAATAAAAACACGTTCAGTGAATGGAACAGTAACACGACGAGATCGTGGCATATGTACTGGGATGGGGACAGCTTAAAATCGTCATCCCATCCCCGAGCCGCTGTCCATTTGGTAAATTGGACTCGTGTCCAAATTTTAAGCAGATTACAGACCATTAAGCATTTTTTCATATAATATGTTTCATATGTGTGTGTATGTGCGTGTGTGTGTGTATGGGGGGGCGGTCAACAATTTCTGCGTTTAACATATGCGAAGTCATATAAATATTATGATAAGGGTTGCCTGGCCAACGGCCTGCGAACATATTTTGCTGACGGCCATACGCCAGCGAAGGGTTGGCCGTTGAATACACATCATGACTTTTAAGTTATCTCTTTTTAAATTAAAAAAATAAAATGAAAATGATTCTAAAAGATAATATGACCCCTAGCAGCCAACAACAAGTAGAGTACGAAACTTCAAAGTATACTCTTATATGTACATTTATACATTTAGTTTTGACCTTTTCGCAAATCCCTAAAGTGCCTGCCGAAAACGTTGTCATATTTTGCTGACAAATTGAATGCATAGGACAGTAAGCGCCGGCAAGTACCAAGTATCAAGGCAGGCAAGTACCTGTCAGTCGCATTTTATGCAAATTCATCTCATTAAAATACAAAACAAATGGCACAAAATGTGACATACATTTTGGTCCAGTGTCTGACTGCCTGCTACTTAAGTCGAACACATTTTGCATTTTAAAGTGAAATTTTAATGCGCTCCAAATTAGCAGAAAGCTTTTAATAGGTAACTTGACAGACAGGGGTCTATCATGCAACTCGAAGTGATGAAGGGTGCTGCCACGCCCCCACCCACCCGACGTCTCATCAAAAATTGCATATGTCAGTTACAAAAGCGGCCATTGCCGTCTCACCAAGTTACTAATTTCAGTCAGCAAATTTAAAAAAAAAATTCGCAAATAAACTGAATACCTGGTATTGTATTTGTGTTTGTGAGAGATGTCAAAGTGGTGGCAGGGGGATGCACGGGGATTGTGGCTCCCTGCGGTTGGCAAATCACAGTTGCAAAAACTGTTGAAAATTCCATTAAACTTCGCGCAAATAACCGAAGGCGTTCAATTCTAACCGACGTCGTTTATATAATTCCGTTGTTTGCCATAAGAAAAACAATATCAAAAGCAAAAGCAATCGCAACGGCAACAGCAACAGCAAACCAACAACAAGTGAGGTGCTGGCAAGTGGGCGGGGGGCAGCTGACTTTGAGTTTGGGTAGGCAAAAAAGTTATACGCAAAACTTAGAACAAACACAGGGGGCTGCGTGGCGGTGGTGGCGGCTGCGGCGGTTTGGAGTGAGTCTCCTTGCAAAAAGTTGAACATGTCTGACGTGCGCCGAGCGCTGTTCACCGTGTTTCACTGCACTGCCAAAATCCAGATAAATTAACTAGAGCATACTTAATAATAATGCCTGAGCCCTGGCTCTTGCTCTAGCATATCTATTCAGAGCACACCACCAACCACCACCTACACACACACACACACACACACACACACACACACACACACACACACACACACACACGCACACACATATGCACCTTGGTGCATTTGTTGCTGCTGCTGCCATGTCACATGTTGCACTTGTTTCCCCCAGGCACGTTGTTTCTTTTTTCCAGGCCACGATGCGTTGTTGCAAGTGGCATGTACCGTATTATACTATGCGCTAGCTATGGTTTCAAGCACCCGAAACTTGCAAAATAATTGAATAATATTTTCGAATTAAAGTTTCTGAGGCACGTCAGAGCAGCATCTTTTTCCTGGCATTTAAATTAACAAAATGTTCTGTACTTAACTATATTCTCCAAATAGTTGATGGCCTCTTCTTATTCTGGTTGCTGCTGTTGTTGGGCGTGTTCCTTGCTATGACAGGTCTTGTAATTCGCTTTATTAAGAAGTTTACGAACAGTTTAAGTGCATTTTATTCTTGGGCCCTGGGAGTAGCTCGAATCAGTTAGGCTGAGATAGGCTGTCGAAAGATGGCAGAATCTGCTCGCTTATTTTATGATTCAAAATAAGAATTGTACAATCTAAGAATGCAATTGAAAAAGAGCCTCCTATAAACAGGAAATTTACTATTTTGTACGGTTTAAATTTTTTAAAAATTATATTACATATTTGGAATATAATATGCATTGAATATTTCGAAAAGTTATTCAAAGTTCAGAATGCAAATATGCAGAAGCTAAACGAAAGCGACATGAAGCATTAGAAGAATATTAAATCTAATGCATCTATAGAAGGAAACCAAGCCAATCCGGATCCGAGATTCGATTACGGTGCGAACAGATCAGTATCGATTCGAAATATATCAGTTGCTTATCCTCATTGCAAGGCGTTAAAATTCAGCGGTGAAACTCCTGCATTGAGTTGTGCGGGAGGCAAAGTGAAATTGCCTCATACGGACTCGCATAAGGGGGATGTCTTGACTGCCAACTCCAGTGCAAAATACCAATCCAATTCTATAGATAATGAGTTGGCCTAAATATTAGCCAAATATTAACGGCAATGTGTAAACTGCAAACGCAGAAGCATCCAAAATTAGTGTGTAGTGTGCAAATAAGGTTATTGTAAACATAGAAAACGTGCATACATACATACAAAAAGAACAAAAGTCCAATGAAAATTATTATCAAATATAACTGTACACAACTTGCAGTGGATCGGAATTTCATCCAAAAAATATGTAAGCTAATCGTGTGCTTCCAGAACTAATTCTGATTCTATTCTATTTCATAAAAATGATAAAAAAAAATGCAAACTGATGATATATTTGAATGAAAACACCGAAAGTGGCCATTATATTGTGTGACCAGTTAAATATGTGCCTATTATATAAAAACCTAAATAGGAAAGTGCTAGAAGTAAAGATGAGATCAAAATTACATATGTAGATATTAAACCCAGTGCTGTAATATAAATAATATACCTAACTAATAACAGACAATTTATATGATTTGTTTCTATGCGTAACTTTAAACTAAAATATCTGCTTCAATACGTTCCAAATTCGTTACTTATTATGCCTCTAGGTGCCAAATCAATTTCCAAATCAGTCGATAGTCTTTTGCATATTCAAATTAAGTGTAAATTAATTAAAACCAGGCCAAGGCAGCTGAACATTGCAATGTTTGTTCGTTGCTTTTGTTGTAAATGTTTAGTTTTCGAGAACCATATCGAATGCTAATTCAATTTGAAAATTTCTCAAAAATCATTATAACATTTCTGCATAATTGCTGTACAGCTGCAGCTGCAAATTAAGCTCTTAAGAACTCTGAATTCAATGTTTTATAACATGTGGTTTAAACGCAAAAACCCGATTATGAAGTTGTGCTGTGGGCGACTTTGTGGCTGTGTACTTATTGAAATTTCAATTGAATGATAATTAATAACATACTATGCAATGATTATATACACACACACACACACACAGGCCAAATCCGATAATCAACAGAACAACAAGCAAATACAAAGCACAGCTCCTGATCTGAAGGGTAATGCAAGGATTGGTGCACTTCAAATGCGTTAAGGCAAGTGTGCTTATTGCATATGTTAGCTTGTCTATGTGTATATATGTGTGTGTGTGTGTGTGTGTGTATTAAGCATATTTTGAAGGCATTTATGTCTTTCTGAATGCAAGCTGAAACTCAAAAGCATGTCCTTTTGCGTATCTTGCGGCAGCATCTGCAACAGCTGCAACAACTTTTTCAATTATTTAGCTCTGAGAATTATATGGCAGCCAAGTGCACTCAAAACTTTTGTTTGTTCCATGGACTGGCAGCTTCTGCTTCTCGAGATGAAAATGTGCTTTTGTCTATGGCACACAATTAAGGCTATTTACTGGCTAAGTTATGCAGCAGCAACAATGGGCACCACCTGATGAGCTTTGCATTTAATTTAGTTGTTACTTATTTATCTTTAGCTGTCGACGGCAACTTGGCGAATGCGCAATGTGTTATCATTTCATCATTTTTACGCTTCTCTGTGCTTCATCAAATGCTTAATTTCATTTTGCGCTCTTAATTGTCATTTCATTCTTATTGTTTTAACAATTCTTTTTTTTAACGTCATTTGCGTAACAGTTGCTTCTTCAGCTTCAACAAACTTGAGCAGCTGCTGGTTTCGTTGTTCCTGCTCCTTTTGGACAATTCGCCCGCGGGCTGTGCTCCCCTGCGTATTTAGTTTGCAACGTTCAACATTGCTGTAATTGAAATAAAATGTTTCAAATCAAATATTATTCTAATTATCCACAAAGAAAATAATGGCAAAAACTTTTGCTGCCCCACAATCACAAAAGCACCCCACTGCCAGCAGCCAAGAACCAAATGTGTTTCTTCAGTGCATAGTTTCATATGGAAACTCTGCTCTGCTCTTTGCCCTGTTGAATTTGTGAAGCACACTGTTCGTTTTTGAAGTATAATACAATTAGGCAAATTTTTGGATAGATAAAGAAGAAAATGGTGTTGAAAATGTATATACAGGGTATATTCCGGTCGATAACTATCATTCCAGTCATATCTTACTCAATGCTAACCATATATGTTATTGTGTAATTTGTTGCAATTATGGTTAAATTATGACTAATTGGCAAGTGATACTTGGAAGTGGCTTAAAAATTGATTAAATACAATTCAAACTTTATAATTGCTTCAAGTAGAAGAACCAACAGATTAAATCATAAATTGTGGCTAGCACAGCCATTTGATTAGGCCTTATATAGTTGATAAAGTCTTTTTTAACTAATCTCGAATCTTAGCTGAGTTTCTGGTAGGTTTTTAAGTTGAAAATGAAGCTTCACGAAATATTTACGGATTTATATGAATTGCTTTTGAAGTTGTGCTAACGACCTCTCTAACGCCTGAATGGGATTGTTAAATTCTTAGTACTACACTTTTCGCACGTCGGTCGTATTAGCCGACAATTACTTAGCCATATACAAAAGGCCATTGGAGAGAAAAATAAAATTGAATTTGCGCACACTTTACGACTCTTTCGTCGCCGTTTTGCACTTAAAGCAAATTAAAAAATTCGCACATCTCCGGCCACGCCCATTGCCGCTGGCATGCGAAATATGCCATTAAGTTTCATTCAATTACAATTTCATATAGAACATTTTGAAAAACGCATCTTTGGCTTCACCCCAAGGCCGTGAGCTCCCGGTCTACCGGTCTACCGGGCTGTCGGGCCATTCAATTGAATTCAATTTGCCATTAACCCATTATGGTTGAGCGCGCAATAATAAGCGGAGGCATCGCAAGGGCGTTGACGACATATTGTGGGCGTGGCATATGTGAACGAATATGCAATAACACATAAAATGTGTGTGCGTGTGTGTGTGTGTTTTTTTTGTTGTGCTCCCAGCAACTTGGCCAACTATTGAATACTAATACACGCCTGCACGACCACACACAAAGCGGCCCTTTGAGAGCTCCACGCTGTCGTTGTCATCAGCCACACAGGTGCCGCCTGGGGGAAATTGCCAGAGAAGCGCCAGCAGCAGCAGCAGCAGGAGCAGCAACAACAACAAAGATGAAAGGTGTGACGAGCATTAAAAAAGGGGAGCGAGGCGGTGTAGAATTTTTCAATTTTCCAGCTTTTGTATGTCAATAAACGTTCAATTCACGAGCATCCGCAAAGTGCCTACAACTGCCAAAGCACACACACACACACACACACACACATATGTTGGCTGTCTGCCACACACATGTACGCAGTTTTTGCTCACTAACGTTGCTTTATAATCATTGCATCATCTCAGCGCACCTCCACCCAGTTGCCTCCAACCACCAGCAGCAACCACCAACAATGCCGACAAAAAGCAGCATCGTTAGTGGCTTTGCGCTATTTTTTAGCTGACATTCGAAGGGACTGCTTTTTTTTTGTGCCATAATCCTTTTTTGCCAGAGGTGCGTCATTCTTGATGCTTTGTAGGCATCGCTGTTCTCGGTAATAAGCTGCTTTCAAGGCGTCACTCAAAAAACAACAACAGCCACAGCTGCAGCAGATTAGTAATGGCTTCGTTGCAGGCGTCGCTTGCCACACTTGACGTCGTCATCAAACCCATCAATGGTCAGCATCAGCGACTTTGCAACACAGAAAAAGTTAATCAACTTTTTCAATGCTGCCATCATGTATCAACCTGGTACACCTGTTCGGAGCTCTGGTTAGTTTGTTTGAACTCAGAGATGCAAAGAGCTCTCCTTGCCATGGACATGTTCACATGTCCACAATTGGAAGCCTTGTCACAAGGATTGTACAAGGATTGATGAATTAGACAAAAGAAACAGGGTCACATGAAAATACAATGTCACAATCGCTTCCTTAGCTTTGGTTACATGCAACTATAAATTGCAATTCAAAGAGATATAAAATTGAGTATTATAATATAATTTTAAACTTGTAGTAGCTAGGTCCGCTGAAACTTATTACTGACCCTTAACCACATAATATATCCACAAATGTGTATTTGCTCAAATTAGTTAATATTCATTTTACCTCTAATATTAAAACTCGATGCAAGCAGCAACTGTCACATAACAGCATTTAATATGTCTCTGATTATTCAATATAATCTGAAAATATATGTTGCTCTAAAGCACTTGAGATATGTTGACATCAAAAGAATAAGGAACATAGTTCGAATGTCTTGGAGCAAATGTCATAAAATATGACTTGACACAATAAATGTGCTTTGCAAAGTGCTGCTCTATAAAGTTACATAACAGCAGCACGCTAATACGAATCATAAGAAGTATAGAGTAAGGAATAGGGTAATAATTCGGGTTGCGAAAGATTAAATGTCCTTGCATATATCATATCTATTTCTTTTATATTTATCTTTTTCACATAACAAAGATTCTTGAAGATTGCTTCGAATTTGAGATATTACCTACATTGCTTTACGAACTGAGCTATTTATCCGGAGCGAGAATATATATACTTTACGGGCATGCTATACTGGATAAGTTACATATTTGATAGCAAATTTATAATATCCTCAACAGACCCCTGCACCCTATCCTATAGTGCAATTTGCAACAAAACACGCGGCACTCAACTTCCGCTTTGAGTGAAAAATAACAATAATTTTGTTTTGTAGCTTCTGAAAGCACAGTTCAATGCGGGTGTGGCTTATGACTTACACTGACATATCAATCAGGATTTAACAAGTAAATTTATGCACTTGAGCTACAAACGCACTCGCATACACACGCACACGCACACGCATACACTCACACAAATGCAACGCTCTCGGCGTTTGCTGTCTGTTGAATTGTGTTTTGCATATTTGAATAGTTTTTATTTACTTGAACTCACAATTGCACTTTTGCCATTACTTTGGCTATTACACTGACGCTTTTAACGACGACATATAGTATGTATGTGTGTGTGTGTGTGTGTGTGTGTGTGTGTGTACGCTCATTATTTATGCATAGGTGTTAGCGTTGCTGGGTGGCTTTCTGAACGCGCTGCTCTGTGTCTTATGTGTGCAGCTTTTCTTTGCATATTTAAGGAACAAGAGCCTCGTCCTGTCCTCTCACTGTGTGTGTACTGCATCTGCTGTGTGCTTGTGTGCTTGTGTGTGTATTACCTGTATTATCGTTGATGCTATTTATCCTATTTTTGCATGCAACAAAGAGTTAACAGCAGCACATGGAATTTATGTACGTATACGCAATGCAATTTTAATATGTTTTGTGTTTTCTGTTTTGTTTTTCTCATTTATTATTAGTACACACACAAGCACACACAGAAAATGTCATTTCTCCCCCCTTGGTTTGTTGCTGCCAGCACAGTAAAATGGTAGAAAATCTGTTAAATGCATATAAACATTTATTAGTCTGCATAGCAATCATAACTCAGTTGGTCGCTAATTGCACAACGGCAAAGTGAACTTTTTTAATTAAATGCTGCAAGCCGCAAACCTTGACAAACGCGCCCGGCTATAGCTTGCCACAAATCTTGGTTAATGTCGGCTGACACTTGCGCACGTCTTGACAAATACCCACAACATTTTCATTTTTAGCCCAGCACTTTACAATTTCTAAGCAATTTATACGAGTAGCCGCCTGCACTTGGCCGTTATCTTGCGTAATTACGCTTTTGCTCTCTGCCATCCTGGCTGGCAGGAGGTGAAAAAAAAATTGTTTATTGTTGCTGCAGTGGCAGCCAGCGTTGAGGAAGCAAAAAGTTAATTGAGTTTACTTTGGCTAAGGGTAAAAACGTTGACAAAGTTGTAAAATTACAGCACGTGGCAGCGCTGCATTGCATCATTGCATCATTGGAGCGCTGCAGGAGCGCAAAACTCTGTTCATTTATATGGAAAAATAAGCAAAAACAAAGCTGCAGAAAAAGCGGCTCTTGAGCGCAACCCTTTCATCTGTTTTGTTTCGATGTTCAGCGTTACCGCAAAATTCGTTTGCCTCGGCCGCCCTGTTAATGATATTGCAAACTACATTTGCCATCGGTTGTTTGATGAGCGCCGCAGCCACTGCCACCGCCGCGGGGTTGCAGAGTAATCGAACGACAGTTGCAAAATAATTAAAATGTTAAAAAGAATACCGCCCTTCCGCCCTACTGCCCTTCCGCCAGCCTGCTTGTCCAACCGCCCATCAGCATCACATGTACCCGATGTTTCAGCTAATTGCGGTTTTTGTTTGTGGGGCCTTGAGGCCCTCTTGCATAATTGGCAACAAATTGTTGTGTTTTTTTTGAAGGGTGCCTAAGAGCTCTATTCAATAATGTACAGCTCCTCCCTTTGACACAGTCAGTTGCATAATTTTGAGAGGTCTAGCTTACATTTATGAAGAGGTCCAACCCTGCATTGCCCAATGTTTTTTCCATAAATTTCAACTATTATTATCAATTAAACATTTTAAACATTTTGCTTTATTTAAACTGATTAGAGGAACATATATGTGGACACGAATAAAAAGTTAGTTTATAAACATTTTTGAGAAATCGTACAAATAAAATACATAGAGCTGTATTTTATTTGTTGTGAATACCAATTCTTTCACTAATTGCTGCCATCTTGTTAGTTTGAGTTCAAAGTAAGCTGCATCCGCATGTTGTTTTGCCGACATTGAGAAATGGAAGTATGCCAGAACCCTAAGCCTTCCTAAGCTCCTTTCGATATGTTCGATTTCTATGTTGACTACGAATATGCAATTGATTGCATTTGGTGAGCAACTTGCAACTGACTGCACATCAATTGAAGAAAATATGCGAAATACGCTTTTAATAAAGCCATATTAAAGTCAAGGGTAACAGGTAAAACTGCTACAGTCAATGTCACTGAAATTTTAACATACATCGTTCAGACTTCTACTGGTTGGCTCCTAGCAACTGGATGTGTAACAAAAAGGAACGTTCCTCGGGCTTCCTGCGATGCCGCACGTATCGCTTTGATGACGCACAACGGGTAATGAGCTTTGACGAACTGACGATTATTGCATATGGTCCAAATCAATTTCAACTAAATCGAACAGCTTGTGGCATTCAATTAAAATCCGAACGGCAGCCAACGCTAGATGGCGCCAAAGTCAAACAAAATATGGTGACGCACATTTTTCGTTTAATATAAATATTTTCGCTTGTAGACACATTCCCGTTTTTGCATATGTGTTGGGCGAGGAAGAATATGACAACAACAATAATAACAGCATAAATAATAATAACAGTAATAACAATAACAACAATGGCGTCTAAAGCTGAGCAACAGTCACGTAAATCCAGAAAACCGTTTGACTGCTAGTGACTGTATATCCGCCTTGAGTTCTCCTTGTGTGTGTGTGTTTGTCTTTTACTTTGTTGTTGTTATTGTTAAGAGTGTGTCAAGTGTGTCTTTGTATTTGCTTTTTTTATTTGCAGTTTTTTGATTTGATGGCAGTTTCACTCATGCTTAGTCTCTTAGGCCTCGACTGTCGACTTTTGCGCTCTGCTCAATCTTTGATTGTTGTTGCCGTAATTGGCCAAGGCGGCCAAGAAGCCAAGGAGTAATTTATGTAGCGAGAAGCGCTACTGGCACTTGGGCGACACTCAGCTGAGATAAAGAGGATAACAAATTGCGCTCATGCAACAGATTTCCATGGCAAAATGCTAACACTAACACTAACAGACACACATACGCACTCTCGCACACTCGCACACTCAGACAGCTGGGCAGTAAGAGAGAGCAAGCCAGAGAGCGCGCGTCGCAGAGAGCATGCGCAAATACGCTCTTAACGCAACTGGCGGCTGTCGCATCACAATTGTTCATTTGCTCAAATACCCAGCGAAACTAAACACCAGCCCATGCTGCGTATGCTTAATTTGCAATTAAAATGCTCAAAATTCGAAAAGTTGCCGTCTTACAGCTAAAAGAAACCAGGCACTTACCACAACGTCGTGTCCTTTTTGAAATTTTGGCAATGCCGCCAACAGCTGTTGGGCTGCCCGACTGGCGCACGCTCTCCCACGAACTCACCACGCGCCAGAGAAATCAGCGAGTGTGCGCTGCGCTCACAGCCAGTGGGCGACTCTCGCTGTGAGTTGGGTTTAGTAACGAATAGTGAAGGTGCGAACAAATCAACGCGGTTTGCACGCTGCACACAGCGTGGCATAGAAAATAAATTCTAATAATTATCAAATTACACGCTAAATCAGCGAAATTGTCGTCAATGACAGCCCAAAGGTGATTCACATCCAAGTGCGTTGGCCAAACGCGAGTTGACCGCGTACTACAGCTTTTTGAGTGCATTGCAAATTACGGCATCGGCCAGGATATACGGCAGAAACAACGCGTCCAATGCTACACTCTTTTGGCTTGGTGTGCGTGTGTGTGTGTGTGTGTGTGAGCGTCAGTGAGAGCACGCGAGAGTCTCACGCATTGGTATTGGTGCTACCGACAACGTGCTACGTGGCGCGTGGCAAAACAATCAACTTGTTTAATAAATAATTCCATTATTAAGCCGAACTAACAACAACAACAACAACAAACAACAAACACTGTGTCCACTACTTACTAATAACAATATCAACAAATTGAATGAGCTTGTGTTAATTGAGTACACGGAATTTGACTCCGAGCCCCCTTTCCCTCCGCCCCGCCATCGCCTTTCCAAGCAAGTTTTAACGACTGCGATATTACTCATACGCCGCCGCGGCCGCGCTGTCGAAATGTTAGCATGTGGCGTCGCCGCCGTCGACGACGTCATCGTACTAACGGTTTAGTGCCGCCATATGCGAGTGCATGCATTATTTAGCATTTATCATGCTAAGCAAATATGCATGCATGCCACGCAGGCAAGTGAACTTAATTACTCAACTCAATTCCAACTAAACGCGTCCAAAACTCTCGTAAAACCCACACAAGGCGTCGTCGTCGTCGCCGTGCACAGTTTATAACAGCAACAAAAAAAAAGGAAAGAAAACGTCCAAATTAAAAATAAAAAAGAAAACTTTTCGAGTGCTTCAATGGGTCGTCGTCGTAGTCGTTGTCTATCCAAGCCCCACCATCGACTAGCACACATTGTTTCAAGGCTGTAAGTCGTGGCGCTTATCTGTGTGTGTGCACCTGTGAGCAAAATTCATACTTATAACGCTGCCAAGTGCCACTTGGCTGGCAACAACAGTAACGACAACGGCAACGGCAAGGGTAACAGTAACGGTAACGGCAACGCGCACGTGCAACGTGCACGCAGCGGCACAAGGAAAGTGAAAACACTCGAAAGTGACTTTTCAGCACGTCAAGCTGACTAGTGAAGCGTAGGTAAGCCACGACGTCGTCGTCGTCGTCGTCGTTGTCACACCGACGCGTCGCCCACGATATCCGTACACGGTTAACGCCATTGCCAACAACCAGGCCAGGCCAGGCCAGGCCGACCGACCACAGATTCGCCCCGCAACGCCTCGTCTCTTCCCGCCAGGCGAAGCAAAGACAAAGACAAACACAAACACAAACAGAATCACCACCCATCCACCTGACCCACTAGCTCTGTTAGCCACCAACTGGCGCCTGTTTGCATCGACGCACACGTGCAGCTCCTCACCAGAACTACAAGTACAATAGCAACAACTACAATCCGCATATAGCGAGGAACACAAAAGAGGTGAGCTGAGTTATGCCGAGCTGTTCAGCTGTTTGCCAAGCATATTGATATACGACTATGCATAACTGTATGTTCGTCTGTCTGTCTGTGTGTGTGTGTGTGTGTGTGTGTGTGTGTGTGTGCGTTTGTGTACATGCGTATTCATTCAGATATACAGTCCGTGCAGAAAGTTAACACCTGAGCGGCATATTAATGTTAATGTACAAATATTGCACCCTTGACTGACAGTTCATTTATTTCTTAAGAGTTGACTATTATTTGCTTGTTGAATTCAAAGTATTACTATAATGCAAATGTTACCTACCTTATTAGCCACCTACAATTAGTTTATATATGATGATGATCATTTAGAAAAAATAACCTATTAATAAGCCAGATATATCAATGGTACTTAAGTAATGCAAGCAGATAGAAACTAAAGCAATAAAAACACTGCTGGCTGTAAATTGTCGCACAAACGAATTCATGCAATTGAACTTGACTTTGCGTATGCGTATACTTCCATGATCCACTGTATGCATACATAAAAGTATTACGCATATCGTTGAAACTAGTATATAGCACACTATGTTTAATGGGAAAATGGGTGCCATTGACTTACGGCTGGATATATGCACTATATAGGATGGTAAGCTCCATGGGTGAGGATGAGGCAACGGACTATTTTGTGCGTTGGTGTGGACGTACATGTCCGTGTCCGTGTCCGTGTCCTGCTATTCATTTCCGTTTCCGAGTGCCACATCCGGTTACCCATTGTTATGCCAGTCGCTTGGTCGCAGATATCCATCTTCATTATTTGGGCGCGGGCACAGCCCGGTGAAGGCTTGCGGTTACTTGCACTTGCCAAGACCAGTAGCGACGACATCTCTGGCATCAGTTGGCTGGCATCATCCGCTGAGGCAGCACTCGTGGCATTTCTTCAGCTCCACTTCACTCCAGTTGCGCCTTGCAGCCCGGCAGCCCGGCTGCCTAGCTGGTTGACTGGATGTCAGTCGACTCTACCCAAATGTCATGTCTTGCTGTCAAATCAAATCAACTGTCGTGGCTGGGGCTGTCTGCCTCGCTGGCTTGCCAGTCAACGACCACTTGTTAGTCTGTAATTTGCGCTCACACCAAAAAACCCCCCCACACACACACACACACACTCACATATACAGTCAAACAACAAACCAGAACCACACACACACACACAGACACACACATGCACACGTCAAGCACAGACACAGCCACTGAAGCACAAAGCGCTTACGCTTTTTGCTTGGCTGGCAACACAGCAGCGGAATCTAGTCCTGCACCCTACTAGCCTGCTACCCTGCTACCCCTGCTTTCCCCCTTCTTTTACCATCTGGTGCTTTTGGCGCTCTGTTGCTTGGTCCGTGGCTTCTGTCATTTGTTGAATCTTCGCGCACTTTGCCTTAGTCATGCCGAGCGCAAAGCACGCGTTATATTATATATATATATATATGTACATATATATATTTTTTGGTTCTTCTAGAAAGTTGAACGAGTTTTTCGTGCTCAGCCGCGTGGGTTTCTTTGTTTTGATGTCGACTCTCGCTCTCGTGTGCCTTTTGCTTCTGCTTCTGCTTTTGTCTAGTCCTGTGGAAACTCACCACAGCTTAAAGTTCAGTTCAGTTCCGTTCAGTTCAATGCGGCTGAGTTCAGCTCAGTTCGTTTGCGTATTACTTATTTTACTTATCGTCTCTAGCAAAGCGATTGCGATTGAAAATTGCAAATTCAATTTTGATATCCCGCTTCAACATTTGCCTTGTGCAGTTTCGATAATGTGTCATGCAGCTGCAGCTGCAGCTGCTGCTGCAATAACTGATGCATCTGGTCGATGGCTAATGGCATTCTCCTTATCCACTTTCCACTTTCCAATTTTTTTTGTATTTTTTTTTTGCTTACATGCACTTTAGAGCGTGATTAGTGTGTCATTGGGTGCACGTGACTGGAATTCAATTTGTCGCAATGCTCTTACAGTTTTTAGCAGCTCATTTGGCAAACAATTCTAATGACAGTTGTATGCATATGGTACGTACGTACATACATACGTACATCTTGGTAAGCAATTCAATTTGGGGCACTGTCAAAAGGCGGCGGCAAACTATTGACAGCAACAGCCACATGGCGGCACATAAAGGACGACATGCCGAGTGCCAAATGGAATTCATGCTGGCCGAGTGCTGATAGCGATGTCGATGTCGATGCCTACAAAAAGGCCAACAAATATTGTCAGTCGCCTGCTGTTTGTATTGTTTTTACCGACACACACATGTGTGTGTGTGTGGGTGTAGGTCCTGGCCTGTTCCTGTTCGTCTCCTGTTGCGCCTTATGCTCTCGCGCAGCTGGCGCTGCCAGTTCAATAGCTCCATTGAAGGCATCGGCTCACAAAAATGGCGCGCAACGAGCGTATCATTGTAGTGGCAACCGTGGCTGCCATTGCCACTGCTGCCACTGCTGCCACTGCGGCAACTGCTGCTGCTGCGCCCGTTGTTCCCTCTGTCTGCTGTGGCAACTTCAATTCGAATTGAATTTTATGTGGGTCGGTCTGCCTGCTGCTGTCTTCTGGCGGAAAAAAAAGTTTCACAACGTTTGTCTGACATTTCAATTGTGGTTTCATTTCAATTCGATTTTGATGACACACAGTCAAGACGACGCGTCGTCGATGTTGCTGCCACAAGCCGCAACAACAACGCCATCTACAATGGCAGCAACAGCAATAATAACAATACGCTAGTGTCGTTCGTAATATGGCAGCAATTTCGCTGTGCTGCAGTTGGTGGCAACAACAACAACAACGGCGACGGCTTTATTGCAAATTGAGTTAAGTGCCAGGCCACATGCAACGGGTCTGGCGGCTGTCAAATGGTAAGGCTCATGTTTTAGTTGTGCCTTGTTGTTGTTGCTCCTGCTAAGTGGGTCACATTTTTTTGGCGCCAGCGGCACTTGAGCTCTGAGCACTAAACACTGGGCTGTGAGCACTGAGAACGCAGCCGCTTTGCTGTCGCTCAAATGCCTGACAGCTGTACGCTATGTGTACGAGTCTGACTCTCATGTAGTGTTCCATATATCAATAAACTCGGACCAAGGCGGACCGGTGACGTCATCCGGCTAGTTAATTAAGTCGCAAGCAATGCGGGCCAAAGAGTGTTGAGCAAGAGCACAACAACAATAAGCACAGCGTGCATGTTTGTATATAATATATATATATATATATATATATATATAAATAATTATTTATCTATATATGTGTGTCCATAAACCCATTTGATATTACCTGTCGCCGGGTGGTAAGGCCAATAAACTTGTTAGCGCACAATGGCAGCTGATGAGCTCCGAAGAGCACAAAATATAAATGTGAATTGGCTTTATATTTTTAAACATATATTATTATATTGTGTAGTTAAGCTACAACTTTTGAAAATGTTTAGAAATAAAAAAGAGAAAGACTATAAGTTCATATAGATATATCTATTTATATTATTTATGCCATTATTTTTACTAGCACGAAAAAGGAATTTCAACTCGACCTAATATTTAGTATATTTATTTCCTTCCTACTTCGCAATTCTCTGATCCCAATAGAAAAATAATATTGCAGTGCACAAAATCAATATGTGCATGTGTTTCCCCATCCAGTTGTTGCAAGAACAACAAAAATATTATATTGCTATACATGAATAGTTAACATGTCCTTGACATGGACTCTAATAATTTATAACGTTTCTGACTCGTACAAACTTGGCCAAACAAAACTTTGCGAATCTGAAATGAAAGTAAAAGCTGCAACAGCACCTTAATAAATAGTTTGCATAAAATGAACACGGTTTGGTAATCGAAACAGCAAAATGCAAATTATTTGCCTACTATGGAAAAGCTAGCATTTTAAGCCGCTTTCATTGTGCCTCATCCATTGTGCCTTGCTCGCTTGCCTCTTTCATTATAATACTCGGCTGTTGCTGTTGCTGCTGCTGTTGCTGATGAGCGCCCGCTGCGTTTTAGCATTTTGGCGCAACTTTGGCCCAGCATCTACATCCATATCCATTTGAGGCGCCCCAGTTGTGTGGCGCCATCAACGGCTGAGTGGGTTGCTGTCGGTGCTGCCTTCAGCTCATTATATGCAGCAGCCAGAGACTCGTCGGCTCTGCTCCGCTCACTCAGTGTGTTTTGTGAAGCGGCGCAGCAAAGTATGCAACAAATTTGGTTAACTTTGACTAGTGTTAACTTTTTAAACGCCGCCGCCGTCGCCACGAGCCAGTCGTTCCAGTTGTTGCTGCTGGCACAAGTGAAACTTATGTTTTGCATAACAAGTTGCTGCCGAGGTAAGTTTGGCAGACATGCAACCTTCCTTTTTCCTTTTCCTTTTCCATTTCCATACCCCATCCCCGAACCGGTCTCATGTCAATTGTATTCTCTGCTGCTGACATTTACTCGCTACTGACACACTTTTAACCGCAATTGCCGTGCGCCTAATTAATTTATTGTCACTTGTGTGTTATGGTTAATCATACAAAATCCATGACACATGCCGCCCAGTTAAACTTTGTACATGGCTATACCCTGTGAACAGAATACTATGGGTGTAAACTAGACTTGTGCGTGAATGTCAACTATTAAACGCTGAGTCATTTGCTGGCAAGGTGAAAAAGTACAACAAAAAAGGACAACCTCTTTAAGGGGTAGTTTTGCATCGAACCCTCCACTTTATCGCTTTTCCATTTGTTTCGTAATGAATTCATTAAGCCTCAAGGCGTTACAAACAGGCAGACTCGACGCACGCGAGCCGCTTTCAACACTAATCAGCTGCACTTGGCAACGGGGGACAAGTGGGGTTTGGGGAGGGTTAGGCAGTAGACAGGAGCCAGGAGCCGAGGGGCACCGGCTATTTGGCCTGTCTGCCTGTCAAAACAGTTAACCGTTGGCTTGTCAATTTGGGTTTTAAATTTACGTGCTCGCTGCCTTGCCTATTGTTGCGGTTGCAAGTTTTTCTTAACACTGTTGCCGCTGGCCAGTCGCTGTGCCGCCACTGCCGTTGGGGAGGGGTCATGCAACGAGTTTGGCCGCTTAACAAAAGGATATTGCGCACAATTTCCGCTACGCGTCCGGATATAATGGTAATCAATTGATTGTTTTATTGTAAATTAATTGTGGGCATGCACATGAGCAATACATCGACTGTTGCTGTTGTTGTTGTAGCTGCTGCCGCCTATGCCCTGTCCGATGACCCCTGACCCTACATCAAATCACCTCTGCTAGTGCTCTTGATTGCTGTTGCTGTTGCCGGCACTGTTTGTTGTTTTTACACAATTGTTTGTCTGCTGGCCTGAGCGGCCTCTGTTGCTGTTGATTTAAAACAACCAAAATGCAAAATGAGTTTTCAAACGGAAATTGAGTTTTTGGTTAACGTTGCCAAAAGCTTGTTTTTTTTTTTTGTTGAATAGTAAAGTTTTGAAGTCAGCTCGAGGCCAAATAGGTTATTATCAAGTTGTGAGAGTTGCAATGCTGTTGTAGAAGGCAGCTTAAGTTTGTAAAAGCAACTATGGAAATTTTAGGCAAATACTTATAGCTTATACTTATAATGAAGCTATAGGAAATACGTTGTGATTGAATGGATAACAACCAGTTATTGTGGTTTCTGCAAAGCGAAGAACACAATAGACAATATTTGAGTTATTTTATTTTATTTAAAAATATGAAATGTTAAGTTTCTTGACATATTTCTGCATCTTTCTTGCCTCAAAATACTTGACTTTAGTTTATAGATTGGTGATGTTTAGCCGATATTAGGTTCCACTTTTAAGTGATTTTATCACTCCCATTGATTTGTAAATTAGCAGTAATCTCAATGGAATAATACAACTTTGCACAATCAAAATTGATTGAGTAAAAGGTTAGTATCTGCTAATTGCATTGTGTAATACCCCTAAAATAATGGAATCGTATGTTATGTTTCATATTTAGTGCATTAATCACATGTATTTGACAATGCACTTAATTTGTATTTAGTTTTCATCATACCCACAGCTCCAATCAATTAAAGCAAATAACATTTATCATAATTATCGGCAAATCTTTTGCCAGTTAATTACGCAGCACTCTTTCTCCAAAGTGTTTTATAGACAGCATTTTTATGAAGCATAAACCCCAAGTATAGGCCCATCAATGTTCAGTTAATACAATGGCTAAACAAAAGTTCTAAAAGAACTTTGCGCTGCTTGACTTAATTTTTGGCATATCAATGCCCATGACAAATGACAGAGTCGTTGTCAACTTTAGCCATAAAACCAGAAGCACCAACGTCACCAACACCACCAACACCACCAACACCACCGACAGCAACACCACCACAGCAGACACTCGCCGCCGTAAGTTAACAAGCAGCGTCTCGCGTTTGACATTTTGTTTGTTTCGGTTTCTATGTGTGTGTGTGTGTGTGTGTGTATTTCCCCATCATCATTAACTCATCAATGTCAAAGTTTATCAATGAAGTCGGAGCTAAAACAGATTTAGCGTAAAATTAACACAATCTAACGTGGCAAGCTGCTTATTGGAAATCAATTTCGTGCCTGTCTACCAGGCAGCTGACAATCTGAACTGTCGCTGTCGTTGCCAGCAGCTATTTTACAGATAGGATATACACACACATATGTGTGTGTATGTGTGTGGCAGTGTTATACTTAAATCAATTATATGCTGGGCTTTGCTACAGCTACTACCAGCAGTAGCTTTGTTTATTGGGTTGACTGTTTGACAAATTTTTTGAAGCCAGCTTTTTAATTAAATTAGGCGATTTATTGGCTCAAATAATACTTGTCAATAGCAAACATGAGCTGTTTACACCGCACATTTCGCACCATAATGACATTAAACTGTTCTTTTGTGCCAACTATTAGATCGCTTTATTTATGCTTGTGTGCATTTATATATTTGCAGCACTGTTGCTGTGCCTTTGGCACATTGACAGCTGTTCCTGTCACGTGCCCCCTCAATGCAGGCTATATTTTATTTCTCTTCATGCAGTTTTTTTTTGCCCTGCACAAACAGTTGCACAAGCATTCTGTAGAATAATATACATATATTATATACATTTTAGATATGACACACAGCTGAATTGCATTGGCAATGCACAATATTTCATATCGATTTTTAACTTAATTGTTTCACTTGTCGGACTGAAAACGACGCTTGTTATGCCGACCAACCCCCCCCCCCCCACGACATTTGTATCAGTATTGAAATCATTTGTACGTGCGCTCAATAAAGTTACATTTTAATTAAGAATATAAATACGTAGTATTCGATGTAGTATTAAACTATATGCCAACTAATATCCAAAATGGCCTCGGGATTGGCAATCAGTTCAGATTTGACAAAGTTGTGGCAGTTTGAAGTCTGGCAAGGTCATTTAGAAGGAACTTTTCGTTATTTTAATTAAGAATATAAATACGTAGTATTCGATGTAGAATTAAACTATATGCCAACTAATATCCAAAATGGCCTCGTAATTGGCAATCGATTCAGATTTGACAAAGTTGTGGCAGTTTGAAGTCTGGCAAGGTCATTTAGATGGAACTTTTCGTTGTTTGGGCACTTTACAAGTCAATTTTTTTTGTCACTTTTGGCGTGATTTTTGACAAAAAAATGAACCACCACAAAATCATTTTTGGTTTACTTTTTTATACTAATTGAGACACCCACAATCAATTAAACGCAAAATTTCAAGATTCTATTTTTTGAAAAAACTAAATAGGTAAGGGTCCCCCCTTATGCTTTTTTTTTCCAAAAAAATCCGAAATTTTTTTTTATCAAAAATTCATAAACCTGTGATGTAGAATTAAACTTGATGCCAACTAATATCCAAAATGGCCTCGGGATTGGCAATCGGTTCAGATTTGACAAAGTTGTGGCATTTTGAAGTCTGGGAAGGTCATTTAGAAGGAACTTTTCGTTGTTTGGGCACTTTACATGTCAATTTTTTTGTCACTTTTGGCGTGATTTTTGACAGAAAAATGAACCACTACAAAATCACTTTTCTTATACTTTTTTATACTAATTGAGACACCCACAATCAATTAAACGCAAAATTTCAAGATTCTATTTTTTGAAAAAACCAAATTGGTAAGGGTCCCCCCTTATGCTTTTTTCCAGAAATAATTAAAATTTTTTATTTTTCAAAAATGTATAAATTTGAGATGTACAATTAAACGTAATGCCAAATAATGCTCAAAATCGCCTCGGGATTGGCAATCGGTTCAGATTTAACAAAGTTGTGGCAGTTTGAAGTCGGAAAAGTCATTTATAAGGAACTATTCGTTGCTTAGGCACTTTTTCAATATTTTTGAAATGTTTGTCATGATATTTTAATTTATCAAAATTGATATGTTTTTAAATGAAACTAAAAGCGTACAGGCAAATAGAAAAGTCAACTGCATAACTGTTACCACATCATAAATATTAGCAGAAAAACTAATTACATGTGTATATATGACTATTTACAAGTTTTACAATACTTATTATATATATTGCATGTGGCCAAAACTGTTTTATATTCCCACACCTTAGCCAATAGGGCTAAACTTGAAGTCAGCTATTTCCGTTTGACGTTGTCCGACTTTTGAACAATTTTCCTATACAATTTATTATAAAAGGATTGACTTAATTGCCAAGCTTATCGATGCTGCTACTCAGTTGTCAAAAATGATCGTAATTAATCTACGCTGTGCTCAGTTAAGCTGGTCAATTGCGCGTGTGCAAATAAATTCATAAATAAAATGCAAATGCGCCAATCAATTTTTAATTAAAATATATGTACAAGTTTGAGCCTAGTAATTTGCAGCAGCTACATGTGTATTTATATACATATATTTGTTTATGTATATATATATATATATATAGTATACAATGCGAAATGGAATATCCGCTTAACAGCTTAGATGCGGAACGTCATTAGCAGCTGCGGCAATGTCAGCGTCAACGTCATTATGAGCCACAATAATATTTGGCATAATTGTTCCAATATCGAGCTGCTTAAGCTTAAGCTGCAAATTGGCCGAGACCGTCGTTGCCACGCCAGATGGCCATGGCTACTTATTAAGGCCGATAACAGGATGGTCGAGTCATCAGTTGTCCCCGGCAACGGGCCACTTTGGGCGAGGGGCCAACGATTTTGGCAGTATTGACGTCAGTTTGCTTTTCAACGCTAATTAATTAAATTCATTCAAATTAACATGGCATCAAAGCGCGGCATACAACAAAAAAAAAAGAAGAAGGAAAAACCATGCTTTTGACTTTGCCTTTGAGTCGCTTTTTGTATCCGTGCCCCATCATCAGTGGCATCTGAGCTAAGCACCACCTTGCAGCACCCAGCACCCTGCACCACGCTGTTAAAGCGTTAATTACCAATTTTTGTGCGCTGTTGTGTTTTGTGATTTGCGCTTTGCGTATCCACTCGTAAATAGAATGGAAAAACAGATTAACATTTGGCGTCCATGCGGCTGCTGTTGCTTAATGAGAACCGAGCAGATTTCAACTGGCAACTTGCTTCGCTCGCGGTTGTGTCTGTGTGGCATTCATATTTCGCTTGTAATTCATTTAAATGAAATGCACTCAACTGCAGTTAATGCGCCCGGGTAGTCAGGCGATTAGCATGAAATGTGTTCTTAATTGGTCCGACGACTGCTGGGAGCTGCTGAGTGGCTGCCAGTTCTGCTGGGATTAGAATTTCGTGGTCATTGACTAAACTTGAGTTTTAGTTTGTTCGCCCCATTATAGCGCAACTGTTGCACAGTGCTCAACTTTTGGCCCCGAACTGTGCTAGCCTGGCGCTAATCGCATTATTCGTTAAGTAGATAAGTTAATGGAATTATCTCGTACAGCTTGAGGTTTGTAAGTGCACTCTGCTTAATGCTCGTCGCCCAACTTGGCGTATACTCGATCAACATCAGGGCATTAATCAAATGTATTAATAAATGAACAGATACTGCCTGTTTGACCGCTACATGCACCCAAGCGCACGGCTGCCTAGCCACTTGTAAAACATATCTCAATTAATTATTACCATGCAGTTAATGACTGCCCTGGCAGCCGCAGTAACATCAGTACTTGCAGCAGCAGCAGCAGCAGCAGTAGCAGCGGAAATGCGGCCATGTCCCCATGATGTTGTCTGCCACATTTTAATTACACATTACACGTTGTGCGCAACGACCCACGAAAATGGCTACAAAACTAACATTTTGTTTTCTGTGGTTTTACAATTGCGATAACCACGCCAACAATAAACATAAGTAAGAGTGCTCTAGTCGAGAGTGCCCGACATGGAGTTACCCTGTATATTCATTCATAGTTTGACAAAGTTACACAGTGGAATTTGACCGAAAATTACGTTTCTAGAGTTAAATATAGTATTAATAAAGAGGCTTAACTATGACCAACAAGACATTAATTTTGAAAATCAGTTTAGTTTTGAAAAAGTAATGGCAGTTTAAAATTTGTGTTTACCGCCTACATACGATTTGTTTGGGTAAAATTTGAACATTCTCAAGATACTTATTTTCCAAACTTACTCATACATATTGCCCAGTTTATCAATTTATATTCGCTACAGGGTATAATAAATAAATAGCAAAGAAAAAATCGAAATATTTAAGTTCGAATTGATATCTTATAGTTAAATGCTTTTGGTAAATACAATAAATGACATGAATGACATTTCTTGTGTATCAGTCGAGGCGTAATTTTTCACTCTTTTCAATACGTATTGTGCCACCAACTTGATGACAGACTAGTTATACCCTTTGCATGTTTGTTAATGCGATTAAACATGTTTTTTTTTTTGATGACGCTGTGGGTAGCAAACAAACAAGTTTTGTTAGTTTGTTGCACAAACGCAGAACAAATAAAATAATTTAGATAACTCATATAATAAAGAGTGTTATTGTTCCGCATTTTGGCAAATTTACCTTAATTAACTGCGACGGAACGGCAAACAAATGTAAAACTAATTAAAATTAATTCATCAATAAAATAATTTGATCAACAAAGACATCGCAACCGCAGGCAACTATTTGCATTTGGTTTAACGCGAAATGGCTGACATTTTGACGACAAATTCTTGTGTGTTTTGTGCATTTTGTGTAATTAAAATATTGGGTAAAATGTTTCTGGTCAGTTACAAAATTGAAACAAGTATAGCAGAGATCAAATTGTGCGGCTACGTAGGTAATCCGAGTTGTAGCAGGAAATGATGCCACGTGCAACGTGTCGTATACGTAACATGGCTTTTACATTGAAAGGCGAGCACTTAATTATTACTTTTTTTTTATATTCATGTATTTATTCATTTTATAATGATTTTCATTTCGTTACATTTGGGCCCTGTGCACGCAAATAGTTTCTGGGCGGTTTTTAAAAGTTTCGCCGCCTGTTTGTTTGCATTGGTAATGAGTTTACTTTGGCTGTAAGTTGCGCAAACAGACCACCAACACCGCCGGCTAGGGGACTGCACCCTCAAAGCTAAGCCCCGCAAACGTCGGGCAAAAACTTGTGCATTAAACTTTCGTTTTGTTGTAAAGTTCTGTCAACAAAATCTTTCTGCCCGCAAAAATGTGTGTGAGTTATGTGTTTTGCATATGCGTTTGCTATGCCCCATGTGTTTTTAGTTTTGTCGGTTATTTCGGCAAATTGCTATGCCCGACTGTGACGCTACAACTTCAATAAATATACAATTTTTAATTAGTATCAAAAAAAATGCCAACGCAAATATAAGCCAAACCCTAGTGAGGATATTCACTATTTTTGTTGGTTGCTTTTTTTATAAGTGCGCATAAAAGTCAGCAGATTTGGTTCTCTGAATGTGTGTTTTTGTTTTTACGGCTGAGCACTTTAAAATGCGCTTTAAACGCAAAATAAATCACAGGCTGGAAGTCAACAGTTGTTATTCTTGTTGTTGGCTTATCAAAAGGTTTGCTGCCCGTTGTTTGTTTATGCTTGGCCAACAAAAAACATCATGAGTTGGCGATAAGCGTCCCTCAGACCTACTGTTGAGATAAGTATCAGGCGCTAGCACATAAATTACACTCACTGACCCGACGTTCAGTACATTTCATGATTTGCGGCCTAAGAAACAGAAAATCAATTCATTAGAGTGGTAAGTGAAAAACTTAATAAAATTAGCAACAGGCACTCAAAATATATACCTATGTATATGTATATGTATATGTATGTATGTAACTTGTATTCCGCTGTCAAGCCCTCGTTATGTAGGCAACACACCTATTTTCACAAAATTTGGAGAACTTCAAACAGCTTTAGGGACTTAATGCAGTCTCAGAAGTAGCCCTCGGTGTAAGAGCTATAAAAACAAAATCCGCCACTAAATAGCGGTGCTTATGACATAATAGCTGTCCCGCACAGTGGTGCAAATTTAATTATAACCAAAATAAAATGAACATATTTACTTTTTTACTATTATTATTCTTGGTGGTATTTTAAGTTAAATCAAAATTTAGAATAGTTCAATGGTACAAATTGTATTTACTTGCGCTGCTAACATTTTAAAGTCTTTCCTATTTTCCGGATGAAATGATTTCCCTTACCCCAAAAGCGTTACAGTTATTTAAGCAGCTAAATAAATTCAATTCCTTTTCTTAAATTAATTAATAAAAATAAGAAAAACCACTTTCATACTTGCCACGATAATTAATAAATGCTTGAAGACTAAATACAAATAATGTGGACCAGACCCACTGTGCTCAAATTGTCTTCAATATTGTCGACGCTTGCCCCACGCCAGCCCATGTCCCATATTATTATTATTATTGTTGTTAGTATTTTGATCATATTAATGCCTGGCAAGTCTGTGTGTTAGCAGCATTTTAGGTAAATTAAAAAACAACATTATATTTGTTGTATATGACGTATATTTTGTGTGGGAGGGGGTGGGACTTGTGCTATATAGGCCGTTGTTTATATTTATTTATTTTTATTTACGAGCTTCAGTTTTGTTGGTTTACTATGTCAAGACAACAACAACAAGAACAATTTTTGCGCTTTACCAAGAAATGACTAAGTCGTTAACATGAGCTAATTTCTCTAAAAGCTTTGCTTTTCACTTTGGTCAAGTAGCAATAAGCCAAATGCCTGGTGACTTTAAATCCCAGCATGTAACAATCAAAGACACAGGAATAAAACACACTACACTACCATACAATAGTACATATCATTATCAATGGTGATTGTTGACTATGGACACTGGCATTGGCTAAGACCCGTAAGACCGGCAACTGTCTCTCGTGCGTTGAGCTGGCAGTGACAAAGCAAATGTCAAATTAATTTGATGCCTTACTTACACATGAACACCTGCTGTCCAGATGCGCCCCCTTAAACAATGCACATGGATGCGGCTCTGTCGGCAACTTCAAAGGGCACAAAATGCCAGCCATAGCTGTAACAAAGTGAGTGGTGCCGTGGGTGGTTGGGCTATGTGGTATGGGTTACTAACGGTGGCTGGTCACCTGGTATGCTGGCTGTCAATTTCATTTATGTTTTCAATCGATTGTGCTGGACGATAGCACCCAAAAGCCACGCCCCCGCCCAATAACACACACATTGCACAGGCAGCCAATATTGGTTAGATTTTTGACAGCTCAAATTGAATTTGCCTTTGCTGTTGCCCTGTTCGCTGCTGCTATTGCCTTTTGGCTGTCCATTTCGCGCCGAGGCTGTGCAAAGCGAAATTTTGTTTGCTTGACCAACTCACAAAGCAGGCTTTTTTTTCGTGTGTACAAGTGTGCGTGTGTGTGTGTGTGTCTGTCAATGTTGTCAAATCGTTTTTTTTTCTAGCCAAATTCAGCCTTTTTTAAAGTGGACGACAAAGCTAAAAGGTTTACCGGCTTTGCTCTTGACATTTTAACTATCAGTTTCTCACACATTTACTGTAGGATTTTTATAATCTGTAATTTTAAAATCAATTTGTATAAAATGTTATTTTTGCTCGTTGATTTTCGATTACAATTGACATTTAAAGAGAATTTCACATAAAATTTAAAAAAAAAAATTGGTTCATTAAAAGAGTATGAATAATCTTATGTGATTACGCACACTGGATGTGCTGTTTGAAGGTACCAAAATATCTAAAATAGATTGGTGCAAACTAAGAGTATATTGATATAGATTAAATCACTATCAAAACAATTTACAAAAAACCAAATATGATGATTAAATAAAATATCTAAACTTGAGAATGCAACGAAATCATTCCAACTCTCTGAAAAACCAAATATAGCTTTTTCTACAACATTTTCGGCTAAAACTAGCTTTTTTCGTCGTCCATTGTTGGCAACACTGGTGTGGCAAGGGTGGCGGCTGTCTCGCCATGGCGTGAACACATTTGGCTTTTGTTTATTGTACAGTACGACAGTCACACGATGATTTGTCTAATTTTTTGATCGATTGTTTATCTCGCCCTGTACTGTTTGCCTGGCGTCAACATCTTGGACAATGGGGCTACACCCTAAAGCATATTTGTCACTTTAACAAGTGGACGCAGAAATCAGAAATATCTTGACATGATTGGCTATTTATACAAAAGCCAAATGGCATTTATTTGTTCATATTACGAGCTTTGCTCAACCTTTACCGAATCGTGAATGTACATGGCGACGCTTCTGTAAATGTCAACTTGCATGCAGAATTCGGGCCAAAATCGGATTTGGCTAAAGGGTTTCTCAAACTGGTCAATACAGCGCCTATACAGATCTCTGGCCATCTCTTGCATCAGCAACGGTTCGTTTTGATTTTCAGCGGCTGGATTGACAAAACCGCAGAGCAGGCGAATCGATTCTACCGCCTCCTTGTTGCGTAAGAGCAGCAATGCGCTAATGCGCATCTCGAGCAGCTCCTGGAAGGCCAGCTGTGCCGTTAGATAATCTTGATCGTAGATGGTCAGACTTTTGCGCAGTAAAGTAATTTGATCGACAAAATTCGGCTCCACGTGCAGCGATGAGCGTTGAAAGCGTAGATGACACACAAATGCCAGCTCCTGCGAATAGAGCTTATCTCTTAGTTTGACTTTTAGTATCTCCTGGGTTGCTCTCTCAAGCAAATCCTCTGCTATGCAAATGGCCGAACGAAACTCCTCATATTCCATTGCTTCTTTGGTGATAAACTCTTTCTTTGTATTTTTATTATATGGCCATATTTTGCTTTGGGTTACCACATTAGGATCGTTGGTGAAGATGAACTGCACATGGTATTCGCAGCTGCTGAACGGCTGGTTCGTTATTTTTATCAACTTGGCCGGCCAGGCTATATAGCCACGTTTTGCGGCAAACACAAGCTGGTCAACTTTGAAGGAATCTGAAAATGAAGTTGCTAGCTGTGAGTAACAAGGATATTAATTGGCATCTGTGCAGTCAAAGAGTTATTCATATAGAGTAATTTCCATTTATTCTAGTTAAAAAATATATATAAAGTTTAAGTTCTATAAACATGAAACTATTGCAACTAACGTGCGTTTTTCCTTTTGATTGCAGCTTAAATTCAATACTATTTAAACGGTAAGTGTTTGCATGAGTTTAAAAAGTAATAAAATATTAAAACTGTAGTTTAATATCTAGCAATAGCTTGTTGCTTATTTTCCTTATCCCATCTACTTTTGTGTGTCTATGCTTTTTATATTATCAACTGTCTGTCTTAAGTGAACTGCTCATTAAATTGTTTCGACTTATTCAAATACTCAATTTGTAGCTAAATGTCGTTTTGGTGTAGTCCTTGGGCAGTTGCTGCCATTCTGTCGCTCGATAAATGTGTTTTTTTTTTATATT
This sequence comes from Drosophila maculinotata, assembly GCA_035045305.1. Lineage (NCBI taxonomy): Eukaryota > Metazoa > Arthropoda > Insecta > Diptera > Drosophilidae > Drosophila > Drosophila maculinotata. The sequence goes on along the minus strand of JAWNPD010000649.1, from coordinate 2,075,317 downwards.
GTCCTAGCTAAGGAAACGCTTTGCACATTATCCACACGCCACGTTGACCAAATGGCCGTGCAACATGTGGCTGCTTGGGTAACAATTTGAGCACTAGCTGCCGCTTTCTTGCTTCTAATTTGATTTATATTTATAAAGCCGGAATCATTTGCTTTCGATTGCCGTAATAATAAAGCGTCGTTACATTTAAATAATGACCGAGCGCCGACAAGAACGATGAGGACGTCGTCGACGTCTGGTAATGGCTATGAAAATTCAATTATAACCCAGCCGCAGCATGATGGCCACAGAGTTGTTGCCTCCTTGCTGGGGAGGGAGGGGCGGACAGTGTCTCCATTGAAGAAAGCACATAAAACACGTTGCAAGATTAATTGTGCACGCTGTTGTACATTACGACGCGCATACGCCATGTTGTACATGTGTACAAATAAGAACGGCGCTACATTGTCGGCTGCTGCGACTGCTTTTTTGGTCATCATATTTAATTCAAGCATAAATTTTTGCACGCATATAAAAAAGGACACGGCGGCCAGGCATGGAAATAAAAAGAATTAATACGTTTCGGTTAATTTATGTGGGCCGTGGCCGACAACAAGGACGCGGCGCGGCGGATGGAGCCATGAAAAATTGCCCTTGCCTGGCAGCGGGTCCGGTTGCAGCCACAACCCCCCTCCGCTCCCGGCTCGAACCAATGAGCCACAAACGGCCGTGACGAACGGCAAGCGACACGCACCCTTGCCCATTACCCTCTCATGCTCAGGCTCCTGGCCGGGTTACGTTCTTTTGTCTCGTCACCCCCTTTTTGGCCAGTCTCTCGCTGGCTTCGCAGGCTCCAGCTATTTGGCTGCCTTTTGTTATTGCAGTGGCCATGGATAATTACGGACGTGTGCGCATGTGTTGGCCCCCACCTGCCATTGTTATGTGGTCACCGCCCAGCTCCACCCCGCCCCGCCCCGGTCTGCATTTTAATTTGTCATAATTTTGCTCGTTCACTGGCTAATTAGCTAGTCAGCAGCAGAGCCCTGACTGCGTCCACTTACCATCCGACGGTGCCTCTGCCATTTCCACTCCCACGCAATCAGTGCCAAGATCAGCGGGCCAAAAAGAGCGGTGACTTTTTTGATTAGCAAACTCACTTTGCTGAAATCTGACAGAGAACTGAAATTCACTTCGGCGTATTGGTGCGCAATACTTTAGCGAGATTTAATGCATTCCTCAGCGCTTTCGGTGTCAACAGTAGAATCTTAAATCCGATCCAGTAATTTAATCTTGTTTGTTTGTTTTCTGTGAACGCGTGATGACAACAATGAATCGATATTTGATTGATAGCGCTTCCTGTTATCGCACTCTATTGTCGTTATCGAAGAAAGTGCAAATGGGTGTTTTATATTCCTATTTATCTGGGAGGAATGCTTTCCCCTCTAACTTAGCTGTAATTGTAGAAGACTTTATATATTTACACTGTAAGAAATTAAAATGTCATTTAGACGTTTTCTTGGCCATAGTATCGATAACTGCTGTCACATTTTGTTAGTGTGGCATAACAACTATTGACAGAAAACATATTGAAAGCATCTTCTTATTCGTTGCCTAGACATATGTATGTATATTTCCTATTGTTTCTGCATTACATTTGAAATATTTGCAAATCAAAATCATATTTGAGATAATGATTTAGATCTGATAGCGAAAACTGAAAAAATACAATATGTGTTCGTTATTCAATAATCGAAGTAGTCGGATGATTAACATATTTTTAACCACGCGTTTAACTCTAATTTCGACTATTCAAGTGACTTCAGCTGCAAATTGCAGTTTTGATATCTGAATAAAAACCATATCAATTCAATTCGTAAACATTTTAAAAACAGCTGAGCGGTATACAAAAATAATCGATAACTGTTATCGATTGGTTAAAGTGTGCTCTTTAATTTGTATTATAGGCAAACTGTATTTCCAGCAATTTAGGTACTTTCAACACTGCATTGCAAATTGAGAGTCGTCTGTGCCTCAAAGCATACCTCAAATCAAGTGTCTGACCACTTTAATATGAGCTACAAGCTGTCGATAAGCTCGCTCGGAACGGCTAGACACGGATTGGCACCCCGACTAATACAGTGAAGCCTTCTAGCCATTCGAGTAACCTCTACACACATGCATACATCACAAATCACAAGCTACAATGTATGAGTGAAGCATGAAACCATAATCTCGATGCCTCATCACTTCCGGCACACTCAACAGTTGCCACTACCGACTTAATTTTTCAGCCAATAAACCAAACACACCAACTACACACCAAATGAACTCAGTGCTGCAGCAACAACAACTTGCAACAGGGCCGCTAAAACCACATAAATCAATGTCTGAAGGCAGCCAACACAACCCACAATAAACCGTAGCCAAAATTGTGCGCCCACTCCAAACGAACACCTCAAAGCTGCCCACTTTTCTACTTTCACATCCACATCCATATCCCCATCCCCATCCACTTGCCGTTTCCATTTCTATATGCGAAAGCATTGGCATGCAGTGACAGAAATTGCAAAATATTTGATTTGTGCTTATTTAATTTGAAATCTTGTACACGATTGCGAACCCACATCCAGAGGCAGTGGCAGTGGCAGTGGCAAGTGGCAAGTGGCAGTGGCAAAGCCAAACCAAAAACCACAGGCCACACACACAGATACTCACACATACACTCATATGCTTGTGTGTGTGTGTGTGTGTGTGTGTGTGTATGTGTGGGTGTGTCTGGGCTACTTTGGATTGGGTCTGCACTGATTTAGATGGATGACACGAGTACTGGAGCAGGATTGGCAAGCCTAAGGCGCAACATGCAGCTTTCGAGTGCGTTGTGCAGTTTTCAAGTGCTGTCAGCTGCACTTAGTCGACATCAGAACTCGTGCTGATGAATTTTGGGACGTATACAAAGCGCTGCTGCCAGAGAGAGAGAGAGAGAGAGAGAGAGAGAGACAGAGCTGCACTCCATGGCGATTAACTTCAGGAGTAGTATGATATTTGGGGACGATGATGCCCAATGCTGATGATGATGCTGAGGGTATCCGGCAAGGCAACAGAATGCCATTTCATGTTCAATTAGTGCAGCAGCAGCCTAGGACTCTTCATATAAAATGCCTGCGAGTCTAATTAATTACTGGTACTGGGCAACGGCATATCAATCTGCCGTTGTGGTTGCAACCCTCCAGCCACCCAAAATCGCCCATCAACAACATCATTATCAATGTCAAGCAACATTTGGTTGCTGTAGTTTCTGTTGCAGTTGCAGTTGCAGTTGTGGCTGCTGTTGCTTATCCTGTTGCATGTTTTGCCTGTCGGCAACTAATGAGAAAATATGTTGATACCCAAAATGAATTTCGGTTAGCGGCTAAATATTTGGCGATTGAATTGCACGGCGCACACTCGTGTCATTGCATAACAACTACTATAATCAGGCGGGCCACAATAGCAGCAACAAAAGAAAATCGAATCCTTGCCAGCAGCCAGGCATTGCAAATTTATATGGAAAACAGCGGGAAAAAGTAGAAAATTGTTGTCGCCAATTTGCATATTGAATTACATTCATTGTTGATGCTCGCGTGCGTTAAATTTCCACAACCCCATCCATACCCCACCCATTTTCACCCCCTCCTCGTACTGTCATATCATGTGGGCGCTGACGTCGCGTCGTCCCGAAGCCTTGCTTACATTTTGATGCCTTTGAGTGACGCTGACAATGCTGCCAATTGGCAACGGCCACAAAGAGGCAAATGTTATACAATATTCAGTTGTAACTAACAAGCCGGCGAACTGTGCCCCACATTGTTGAATTTGTTTATGAATGCTGTAAATATTCGTTTCTTTTCAATTATGCCCTCGGCAAATAAACTGGCAGCAAAATGCAACTATAAATTTGTATTTTTTAATACAAATATTTACTCGACACTTGCAAAGAATATATCACAAAATAGAAGTACGAGCGTCAAGAATATATATATTATTGATCAGAAGCTGGGTTGATATAGACTCTGTATTATAGTCAAGTCGAATTGGCCATTTAGACGAATCGACTAATTGCATTCTATAGCTGACATATAAAATTGCAATATAAATAACTCAGTTATATCTATAATTAGTTCCATTATATCTTTAAATCTAACTAATTTTATTTGGCTGATCGGCTAAATATTATTCTTTTGTAAGAACAACTTGTTAATTTTTTTACTTATTTTGTTTTACAAAAAGTTAATAACATTAACCTTTACTTGATTCAAGTACAAAACTTGTTTTTTAGTCCGAAAATACTTGATTTTGAGACCGTTTTGATATATTTAAAGTTAGCTAGGGATTCCTTTAAGAAAGTTTTTAACTCATTTTAAGACGATTATAGACTTTATCGGTACCTTTGCACACTTTTATCAATAACTTACTCAAAATAAAGTAAATAAAGTAATACTATTAAATCAATCCTTATTCACTCTTAAAACAATCATACTTGTACTTATCCGCTATGGCTAAGTCAGAATGTTACACTTTGCAGCTATTTAATCTTTATCCGTTTAATATAGCTATACTCTCAAGTTTTATAAAGTATCCTTATGATGATAGGCAGAATATAATATGGTTTTTACTCAATGATGAATGCAATAGAGCCACAGTTTATTTCATAGAATGCAATCTAGTGTTTGTAGTGTGTTAAGTATTTGCATAATTTGTAATGAATATATATTTGTTGCCTGTGTCAAATAAATAAAATATTTAAAATAAACAAACTCAATGCTGTTTATATTTATTGCTTCAACATAAATTAGGTTTGCATTGCCAAATTGTATAATCAAAGTTGAAGATTGGCTTGGAGTTGGCCAAACTCAGTTCAAAATGCGTTTTAGCCAATTTGCCAATAACGAAATAATTAAAACAATTAAAATTTAATTTGCAAGTTTTTCGATTGCACATATCCGCTTGTCAACTGCAGAGCAGATACCAGTTATATATATATGTATCTGAAGAAGTATGTCGACCATTTGGTCAAAGGCATTACAGCGATTTAATTGAAAAGTTTACACACTTTAGATGCTCGATGGTGCGGCGGGGTGAGGGGTTGTCAGCAGCTGCAGCACATGCAGTAAATTAAATTTTTAACTTAATATAGAAAACGTTTCACATTGCCAGGCTGAGATTTTGATTGCCAGACTTGCTTGCCAAATTGCCAGGCATTTTGGCATTTGTGTTTCATTTTACTTTTAGTCGCAGCTAACAGTTTTTTTTTTTTTTTTTTGTATTCATTTTTACCTGGTTGCCAGCTATGTGTGTAGTTGTTGTTGTTGCTCGCTAAAGTTTTGAGCGCACATTAATTAGAAGCTGCCACGCTCGGCAGACACACTCCCCAAAAAGTGCAACATGCACCCGAATGAGGCGCCCAAGTTTTTGGTTTGAGTTGCGTTTGAGTTTGAATTTAAGTTGAGAGTTGAAGTTGCTGCTATTTTTTTATATTATTATTTTTATTTTTGTTCGTTGTTTTTGGCAGCAGTTCGGCGGGATGCTTTTAATTAAGGCAACGCAACAGCGTCATGCGTCATGCACTTGGCCAGAGAGAGAGAGAGAGAGAGAGAGAGAGAGTGAGGCTGAAGTTGCAGCTAGTTGCATTATGCTGGCACTCGCTTCAGTGGCGACAACAAGGTGTTAACATTTTTAAAGTTACCTTTAATTTTGTTAAAAGCGTCGACAAACATATGCCTGAAGAGGCTTTGTGCTGGGATGGCGAGGAGGGTGGGCGCTCAGGGGGGGGTTAGCAGACAGTCTGTTATAAATAACGCAATCTTCACGCACGTAACTCAAATGGCAACTAATGGGCCAGGTTGGGTCGAGAAGGAGAGGGGTTGGGGGGAGGGGTGTGTGGCAAAGCGTCGCGTCTCATTTAGCGCACGTATCCAAATAATGACCCAAAATGATGGCGTTTAATTCAAATGACGCGGCTGCGCTGATGACCAGCGTTGCGTTTACATAACGTTAAATAAAAAACACATGAACTTCCAAATATAGCAGCTAAGACGACCAGCTGATACCCTGTCTTTTGTATTGACAAGCTATGAGTATTAAAGTTACCATTGAGATTTTATTAGCTTTCGAGCTCTTTGTATATGCTTTCATAATTTTCGATAATTTATTATTTATTAAAATTAAGAAATTTTTGCTTTTTTTATACACATTAAAAAATAATTAAAAAAGATTTAGCTGTTTGTCCAGAATCAGCGTTGGTGTAGCTTCACTTTAGTGGCACTCTATTTATATACCCTAATAGCCAATATGCAACAGGGTATAAAAAACTGCGTGAGTTTTGTAAATAAAATAAAATGAAATGAAATGTTTTATCAACGTGCCAGGCGCACTAAACAGACCAACGGTGACGGCCGCCTGCTCCAACCCCTCCAACTGAGTGATGGTCCTTTGACCACGTGAATGCTGGTGGGGGAGGAAGGGGAAGGGAGCGCTTGTAGCTGCGGTCCTGGCTCGCTTATTATCGCTATCGCCCCATGTGATATTTGTTGTTGTAATTGTTTTGTTGTCGTAAATGCGAAGATAGATTGCCATTGCCACAGGCCATTACCAATGGAAATTACGTATACGACTACGAGTACGGGTACGAGTACGGGTACGGGTACGATTCGTAGACAGTATAGACATTTATTTGGCAGCACCCGCTACAAATTTCTTGTCATTAAATTAAAAATAAACGACAATATTTTATGCGCCTATAAATATGCAACGGAAAGCGTGCAGCTGTTATTTCCTTTGTTGTTGTTGCTCCTGCTGCTGCTGCTGCTGTTTGGATTGTTGTTTTTATGTCTTCTTTATGCAAGCATCGTTTGAGTTAAAGTTGTTGCCAGTGTTTGCTTCTCAGTCTCTGGCCTAAGCAGCACAGGTGTGACCAGAGCGGAGATTGAGTGCCATTGAAGTGATTGGCCTAAGCCTCCTCCAGCTGCATAGTTATGTATCTTACGGATGCGTAAATAATATGCAAAACCATAAATTGTGATTAAAAAGAGAAAACAGAAATTCTGTTTGCTATTGCCAAACTATACCAGACACTTGTGCAAAAGTTACTTGAAATTTATTATTTTCTAATCTCTCAACAGTTAAATATTTATTTATTTGAAATTTACTTAATGTTTAAGCTGAACAAATACAATGTATACAAAATATTTAAATGGAAACAATACTCTATTCAATTGTATATGTAATATAAAATTTGTAACTGAGTTTCGTTTCAATAAGAATCACAAAAATACTATTGCATAAGTGTGTGCAGGGTATCTGCTAGCTAAGCATTCTTAACAAGCGCATTTTGTTCTTGTCTCCTTATAAATGTGATAAAATCTAAAAAAAAATATATACTGAAAAGTTTTTTTATTTTAATAATGTTTTATTTAAATAATGTGTTTGCTGTTTTTTCGTAATGTTTACAAAAGATAGTTCAGTTATTTGAATATAAATCCTTTTTGATTTAATTGCTCCAGTTAAAATAAAGTTCTCTTCAAAATCATTTTTACTAATATTTATTTTTTGTTTAAATTTGATAAAATTGATATAGTTGCTTAGGCTAAAAATTTGTTTATTTTTTTTAAAACTATTGAAATCTGTTTTATTTACTCAAAGGGCTTTTGAGTAAAAGTTCTTGAGTTTGTAAAAAATATAAAATTGCTCTAGTAAAAATAAACGTAAGCTTGATTTTCGTTTCGTTTGCTTCAAATCAGTCGAATAAATTTCAAATGCTGTGACATGAGCTATATTGAGGAACAATTTACCTAGAAAAATATTGATAGATTTCTAAATTTGTTGTTACTGTTTGAGAGGCAAAAACTTAATCGTACTTGACCTAACTGACATTAATTGTAGCTATAACATACTTTAAGTATTACATTTCAATGAATTCGCTGGCGGCTCAGAGTTTCTTGGATGTTGCATCTGCGGCAATCTCCAATTTGGCATTCTCAAAGTCGCTGTCCATGTCGCAGGCGGACTCGTTGTCATTCCAGGGCTGCGTCTCGGCCGTGCCCCAAATCAGATAGATGACATTGCCGGCAAACAGAACCAGGGCAGCAATGCTAAAGACCAGCTGCCACTCGCTGCGATTCGTTGGCTCCTTGACCAACACGCCCACCACAAGGGGCGTCAGCATTGCCACCAGATTGGTGAAGGTGCTCAGGATGCCAGACAGGATACTCGTGTGCCTCGGCGACAAATCAATTGTGTTCAGCTCGCTGCCAATGGTTGCCGCACTACTGACGCCCACGCTCAAGGTGACCAGGGCCAGGGCCAGCGGTTTCTGTGCGGCATCCACAAATCCGAGGGCCAGCATAATGCCGGCCGGCGTCCACAGTGCAATGCTGGTGTATGTCTTCCGGAGGTTGGTGAGACTGAGACAGCGTCGCTGGAGCAGCACATCGGCGACGATCAGATACACATAGCACATGGCCCACATCAGCAGGAAGGGCAGCGCCGAGAAGAACGCATTGCTGTGCATCTTCAGACCGAGAACACCCTGCAGATACGCCGGCAGCTCCGCCTGCATTGTGGCCAGTCCCCAGGTGTCTGCGCATCGGGCGCAGAGCAGCGCATAAAATGGCGGCGAGGTGAATATGCCGCGCCAGGGTATCGCCAGTTTGCGTTCCCGCCGCACGCTCCGCTGCAGATCGCCCACAATGTACCGCTGCTCGGCGCGTCCAATGCAACGCGCCTCGCTAGCCCGATTGGCGCCCAGCAGCAGCCAGAGCAGGCACCACGCCAGTCCCAAGGCAGCTGACACATAGCTGATGCCCGGCCAGCCCAGGCTGGAGCTGGCCAACATTCCGGCCGCATACATGGCCAGCACATTGCCGCAATCGAAACCCGTGTAGGCAAAGGCACCGAGGCGGGTGCGCTCCACGGCTGGCGCCCAGTTGGCCAGGTGCTGGTGTATGCAGGGCAGCGTGACACCCTGGCAGAGTCCCTGCAGCAGCCGGATGGCACAGTAGGCACGCCAGCCGGCCACAAAGATGCTCTGCGGCGTCCAGGCGCTGAGCAGCGCCGAGCCAAAGCTGCCCCAGAAGAGTACGGATTTAGCCCCAAAACGCTTGCACAGATATCCGCCGGGAAACTGGGTGAGTGCGGAGCCCCAGTAGAAGCTGGACAGCACATAGGATTTCTGTGGCTCCGTCCAGTTGTAGTGCTGCAAGCATAAACATTTATTTAATGTCGCCTTTTTTTTGGGTAATTAACATTAGCATTAGAAATATATTAAGCTTTGTTGTTACAACCAAAACTTTAACAATTTTCTCTTGCTGTAAAATAAACAGCTTTTTTTTGTTATTTTATTTATTTTGTTTTACAAAACAGAACAAATATTTTGACTGATTGCTAGTATAAAAGCTATATAATATAGTAAAACGATTTTTAGGAGTATGAAAATATTAAAAACTGGCGAGTTTTGTCTGGATAACTTGGAAAACAATAAAACAAACACATCAAAAAACCGATAGTATTAAGAAAATTAGAAAGATGCTAAGGCATCTTTATAAAAATCACTGAAAATCTAGAATTTTTTTCAAAAAAAGTGTTATTTGCCCCACTGTGCACGGCTTACTTACGGGCAGGTCGGCATTGGAGGATGTCGCATTTGTCATGGCGACAACGGCCACGCCCACATTGAACTGCAGTATGGTATTGACGACCAGGCCCAGAAAAAGCAGCAACGCCTGCAAATGACGCAGTCCAAGGCGTGGCACTGAAATGCAAATTAGTCACTGAGTATCCGCTTTGTCCTTTTGTCCTTTTGGCCTTGCCACTTACCCTTCTCCAGCTCCACATCCGTGTCAGTCATTCTACTTGAAATGCTGAGTTCTTGTTGTTATTGCTGCCAAGGTTTTTGCTGCTAAAAAATAAAACAATTCGAAGAGCTAACAAATTTGTTTGCTGGAATTATAGCAAATCCGAATGCAACAATTTGTTTTAGTTTCACGAGTTAAGTGGCGTTCATAATTGTTGATATTGTTGTGCTAAAAAATATCTATAAAAATAAATATTTAATTAAGTTACAAAAAGTGATGTGTCACTAGTAACTAATATAATTGATACAACACATAAATGAATATGGCATCATTAATAGTTAATTATAATTATATTTATGTCAGTGAGTGAATCAATCAAGACTTTTGATTTGCTAACTTTTAAATTATTAAATAAACGACCTGAAACTAAGCCAATATTTATTTTAAATTAAGAAAGTCAGCTAATTCCAAGCAAAAATAATCCAAAAATATATATTTTTTCACAACAAAATTATTTAAGAAAGGAGAGATTTAAAATGTAAACCTAAATTGTAATAAAGAAATCAATTAAAATTGAAATTTTGAGTTTACAAATTTTAAACATTTTTATCTTTTGACTAAAATAAATATGTAAAAGATCAATGTTATTCCGAATAGAGATCGCTTTGATTTTGGCAAATTTAAGGAAGATTTCATTTATAATAAAGAAATATAAAACTTAGGAAGTTTGAGGTCTTGATAATGATTCTAAGCATTTGAAATTGTTGTTGTAAAGATTTTTATGATTTGCCAAAAAAAATTCTCAACATCTGCTTTATAAAAATGTTTTTAATACTCGCAATTAAATTGAAATATAATACTCCAATGTAAACATATATTTTTTTTCCCCCAGCTATTATTATAGCATTTGTTTACTTCAGAGCACAAAACTGAAAAGTTTGCGACTTAAAGCCTAGACTTAGAGCTGCAATGTTTATTTGTTCTGTTGTTGTATTTGCGCATTGTTTGCTGCTGTTGAGTTTTTGGGGTTCAGTGTGTGCAAATTTGTTCGATAATAGCAACGAAAAAAAAATGCATATCCCAGAATTTACAATTGTATCTGGCGCTGCTAACAAGATGCTTTCAGTGCCATTGACAGCTACACACACACGCACCACATACAACACACATACACAGTTGTCTTTGCAACTTTCCGTTTGTTGTTGTTGATTTCGCATGCTTTTTCAATTGTTCTGAAAGCTGTCAATACAACGGGCTGCTTGTAGGATAAGGGGTCAGCAAAGGGGAAGGGCAGCGTAGGTGCTTAGGGGATGGGGTGGTGGTCTGATCTGGCGCTTACAGCCTACTAATGCCGCATGAAGCAGCATGCAACAAAAACACAATCGAATGAAGCATATTTTCGGGTCCCATGCAAATATTTGCACATTCGAATTTTTGTTTACATTTTAGTGCAAATTTTGCAAATTACTCGCATAGCAGTCTGGCATCACCACCACCCTCACCCTCTCCCTACACAGACACACACTTATGCACACTCTCCACCCATCCACCCACCACACCTGAGCATCGTGTCATTCACAATGTATTTGGTTTGTTTCTTTTTGTTTTTTGTTTTTGTTTCTGTTTTTGTTTTTAGTGGTGCACATTTAATTTAAGTAAATCTCAGACATGTGCTGCACATTAGAGCAGAGGCGCCACCAAAGGGGGAGCAAATTATTTCATTGGAATAATGTACATATAGTTTCTATGTGTTTTTATAAAACATTTACAAGCCAGCAGTATAAACACGCAATTTGTGTATATATATATATATATATATATATATATATATATATATATATATCAGAAACCGATTCGATTATAAGCTTTAAAAACACGTCACTGAATATTTTAAGTTTTAATATTTTTTTACAATGAAATTGGATTTCTTATTGAATTTCAAATTTGTATTTATTACTTCATTTTGTATATATATATTTGTTCATTTATTATTTGTCAAATCGTTTACTTATTAATTTGATACATTGTTTTCATCATATATGTATATACTTTTTTTATTTAATACATTTTTAGCAAGCGGATAAATAAATCCATATGATAAGTTAAGATCTTACAATCGTTATCGAGTTATCGTTTTTCAAATATCAGCAATGCATACGCATAGAAGCACTCTCTGTTTGAGTGCCCCCTTTTTGTGGGACGCCACTGGAGCAGTGTGTCTTTAATAATGTCTAGCATTTCGTTCGCTTTTATTAAACACAAATAGGCAAACACATCAGACACACACACCCACACGCACACACACACACATAGACACGCACACCCACACACACACCAATACACACATGTGCAAATAACACGACATTCGAATACATTTATGCGTTTTGTGTTATTTTAATTTCAAATATGTGGCAATTTGTTGTTGTAATTGTACAAAGCTTATAGGTCGACACTAGTAAAACTATATATATATCTATAGATTGAATGTGCATAAATATTTAAATAAAGACAATGTTGTTCTTGGTGAATAATGCACAATGAAACAAAGCTTAACTGAATCGCATGTGAATTTTCAATAGTAACCCAATTTTTAAATTGAACGTTGTACTTTTTTTTAGTGTGTTTTTTAGTTCCGCTAGCACAGTATTTCTATTAATATCAAATTTTTATTCACACATTTCACTTTTGTTATTTTTGACCCGTTTTTTCCGTTAAATTGCTCAGCGTGTTCGGTTTTGCTAGCGTTTTGTTCAACTGCGCTTTGTTTATGCAAATAACTTTTAGTCGCTCGCTGCCAACCAATTTAATTCTCGCTTAATGAAGTCTTTCCCAACTATATATACATACATATGCGTACTTCTAACGAGTGAAATGCGAACGTGTGCAAATCGAAAATAGAACAGATCAGGTAGCTTGGCTTAAATCGGGTTTGGGAATTGAGTGCAGCTCTTTGTTACCAGACCGATTTGTTGTTTTGCTTTAAATGCAGCTGTTTGCTGCTCTAAGGCCTTGCTTAATCATTTTTTCCTGTTCTTTTACCAATGAGTAATTGAGTTAGTTGCACATTTATTTCGCATAACACTTAATTTGAATATTAACGTTAATTAACGCACTCTGTGTAAAGCTGGCTGCTGCGACAGCGCCGGTGCTCAGCTGATCTTTACATTGTTGTTTACTTTTGCTGTTAAGTAACAGGCCCCTAGAAATCAACATGCAAAATGTTATCCCATAATCAACAGTCGACAATTCGATACTTCGATAGCACTTATGGGCAAATATTGCAAAATGAATTTCTAGTCAAGATTTCGCATATTTATTGTTTATGATATTGTGGCTGTTGAGTGTGTAGTTTGTTAACATTATATTATTTTTATCGATGTTCAGACAACATATATTATTGGCGGCGGTTAAATTTAAATGCAAATATACAGCACTGTTTTTCCGTTAAGTTAGCCCCATGATAACATTACAATATGTTAAGTAAATCAAGAATACGCTTTCGACTCTTCATTTTTGTTAATCTTTACTCAAATTGGTAGTTTTTCTTATTGTCAGCTGTTAATAACAGATCTTCACTTCGGAATGTTGTTACCGCTGTTATGTTATTAACATAATGTACAAACAGTGTTGCGCTCTCATATTTGCGTGCGATCGCCAATTCTCTCATTCACTGTTAATGTTGTTGTACGTACACATGTATGCGGACGGCGAAATAAATTCAAAAAATTGACGAGTTTACTTAAACTTTTATAGACTTAGTTTGCGCGACAGCAACCAAAGCATTAGTGCGAGATAAATGCAAACAAAAAACCAAAATTTCAACTGCATAGAAAATACAATTCAAATATATACATATTTGTACGATCGGCAAAAGACGACGCGCAAGGCAAATAAACAATCGTCGTGTGTGTGTGTGAGTTTAAGTGTAAGTGTGTTTGTATGTGTAGTTGCGTGTGATTCAATTGTTTAAGCAAACAGCAACAGCAACCATTTGATTGCATTTAAGGCAACAACAAAGTAACCAGTAGCTAAAAAAAAACCGCCAAATGAGGCGACAATTTAAAATAGCCATAAAATAACATAATTAATATAGAAAAATATAAAATCAGTTAAATTCGCTTTTAACGTCAGTTTCATTTGATATATTTCCAAAAAATTTCCGTGCTCTTTTTTTGTTTTTCGTTTTATTTTCAAGCTTTTTCACATATCCTTTTTTTAATGAAATACGCGCGTGTTTCGCGTTGCTCTCAGCTGGTCACACTTGAAAAAAGAACACTCGCGCAATTTTCAACACCCCTTCCTACCACCCTTCGTACCACCTTTCGTTTAACACGTGAACTTGCTTTTTTGTTCGTCTCGTATTCCGTTTATTTCTTTCGAGTGTAATTTGTTTATTAATATGTCAATTGTGTTGCCCTCTCGCTCGCTCTTTTAGTGATCCATTGTAAAACGTGTAAAATTAATGTGATTTAAAAAACAACAACAAACCGTTAAAAATTAAGCCAGGCTCAAAACTTAACGGCATCGATATCAACAACAACATTTTTACCACTGTTTTTGTAAGTTGCTTGCACGAATTTTTTTATTACCATTTTGTTTTTATTTGTATATTTACTTCATTATTTATTAACACATTTTTCTGCTCACCTAATTTTACCCAACTTTTTGTACATACCTGAACATAACATACATACATACATACATATGTACATATAAATGCTTGGCTATTTACTTGTTGCCTCTTGTCTCTTTGTCCCTGTCCGTGAGTCTGTCTCGCTCGCACATTTGTACCTACATTCATTGTCAACGGTTATTTCATGATTGCGCTTTGTTTTCTTCGTCTTGCCCCTGTTAGTTGCCCTTTACATACCTATACATATATGTATATGTATATATGTATGCATATTTCTTATTGTACAATCCACCACCACTTCATTTTGGCTTACCTCACTTCACCTCAACTCAGCCCAGAGCTCAGCTGAGCTCAGCTCATCTTTAATCGTATTTTGACTGCGGCGTTGCCGCTGTTTCAGGCTGCTCTCTCTTTCAATATAAGTTTACTCTCTCGCGCTGTCGTTTTCATTTGTTCAAGCTGAACTTCATGGCCAGCGCTTCCTTTTTTGCATAATTTCGCTGACTCATTTGCTACGCTGAACATGTTCATAATTTTTGTACTTTTTTCTTGCCTCTTTTTGTCTGTGGTTTTTTATTACCAAACACACTCACACAAGCGCACACACACACACGACAATTGTACAGCCTGAGTTTGACTGACCGCTGACCGCTGACCGCCGACAGTCAGTCAGTCTGACATTTTCGACTATGGCGAGAGGGGTGTGTGGTTCTAGGGGGTTAGGGGGCCTGCTTAGGGATTGCGTGCTAGCAGCGCTTTAGAGAGAGGGAGAGAGAGACAGAGTTGCGCCTACTTCAACAAATTCCAATTGGGACAAGTTCTATGCTTAAAGTAAACCACGAAAAGTTGTCTCAAAATTTAGTTTGGCTATCAGATAGTTTTTTGGGTAACAATATGAACAGTAGATGTCCTCTTGGAATATTATTTTGCTCAGAAATTAGAATGATACAAAACTCAAACATTTATAAAAAATGCTTTAAATTGTTTGTGTATATATAAATTGTTAAATCAAATTTAAATTAAAAATAAATGTGAATTTTTATAAATAAAAGAATACATTTTTGGCATATTAAATTTGGAAATTAAAAGTATTATTGACTAAACAATATAAAAACTTAAAATCATGAATCAAAAAATTGTAAATATCAAGAAAGTTGTTTTATTCAGCGAACTCTGTGTCGCTAAAGAAAATATTATTTTCAGGTGTTTCTGTTTCCAACACTATATACCATATATACACTAAGCGTACATACATATACACTCTATAGTTACACACAGTAGGTACAACCAGTGCCGTTATTTAAACTGGTCATTTAAGCTACCTTTGGCAATGCCCACAACGCAACTGCATTTGCCCAGCTTTATAATAACAACATTAACAACAACAATAACTGTTCCAACGTCGCGTAATTTGCAAAAACAAAAAGTCATTAAAATATCAAATTAGCGTCTGGCGTTGAGATTTAGTCAAGTTTCCCAATAATGGTGACGCCAGTTGTGTCTCGATGACGGTTAACTGAACAACTGACTGCTAAATAACTGAGAACGTCTGAAAATTTCATATATATACACTATATACTCATATATATATATATAGGAAAAATGAAAGTTGTCGCCATGTGGCACCCGCATAAGTTTAACATTTTGCTTTTGCTGATTAGAAGCTTTGCGCACTCCCGTTTAATGAACATTTATCGGCTAACTCATTATAGAGATGGACTAAGCTTGTGTGCTTTTCCAAAAATACTAATGATAAACATTAAATATACTATCTTAAATTTAAAACATAGGTAACTGTCTGAAGCATCAAAAAGACTATAAATAATTAAAAACTTAGTATACCCTATTATGATGTGTTGTCATTAAGTGTGGAAAGTCAGTATACCCCATAAAATATATAAAACTATTCAGAAGTTTGAATCACCTTTAAATGAAATATCTTATGCTTGACTTGTTCATTTTTCTATACCGAACTTTAAAACAGTATTTTCCAATACCCAATGAAATTGGCCTAAGAAATTATTAAATTTAAAATAAAGTATATAAAAATCATTATGTGTTCTATACAAAAATTTTACATCCTGAAAATAAAATTATCCCGAACAGAAGATTGCTAATTTCAATGCGACCACTTTTGAGTTGTAATTTTTTAAAATTCGAAAATGTTATCTGTTTGTCATAAAATAGCACCTGTCCAGCGTATTCAATATTCGGCAACCTGAAAACTTCCTAATATTTTTTTTATCATTTCATGACGCTTATCGGTACGAAATAGTTCCGATAACACAATTTACATGCAATATTCAGTTTTTTCCTTGTCTCAGCGTGGGTTGGGGGAGTAGGGCTGTGGGCTGTGGTGTTTTAGCAGTTAATTGAAATTAGCGATAAAATGTGCGGGAGAAAGATAGATAGCGAGAGAGAGACAGAAAGAGAGAAACACGTTTTACCTGCACACCGAGTGGAATTGAGTCACTTTTGAGTTGAAGAAACTCATTCAACACGAGCTACAATTAGTATTTATTTTTGAAGTAACGAATTTGCTGCCAGTTTGGGCTTTTTGTTTCAGTGAACAACAACAAGAACAACGACTGCAATCAAATCATTAAAATTAAATTTATGATGGCTACCAACAAATAAAATAACAAAACTTTTACCCACTCCGAATCAACTTATCCGAATGACTTATCGGCTCAACGATCTTTCTCATAATGCGGCCACACATCTCTTCTCTTGCTCCATATTTGGCCACACTCACAGCTACAGAATTGTATCTGTGTCTGTGTATCTGTGTATCTGCGCGTAAAGTTCTGTGTGAAATACGCTTGCGCGACGGCAACAACAACAACAACAACAACGACATCGACTTACCCTTCACAAGTTATATACACAAAACGAACGCGTTTAATAAATTATCAAGTTGAATGCCCAGTTTCGAAATTTGACCTTGAGCACAAATTTCGGGTCTCTGGGTTCTCCTATATATTTATTTATACATATACATATATATATATATATATGTATAGCGTTTATGTATACTTTTTTTTTAACAATCTCTTGTCTGTAGTTTCTTTGAGCTTTGATGCGTTACGAATGTCGCCCGGCTTCAGTCGGCTGCCCATCACCGAGTAGTGAAACTCTACGCCGTAGAGTTTACGGCAAGTGCGTATGTCTTGGGCTTCGGTTAATTAGCGCAACCATACAAATTAACTAACGCACATGCGTAACTCATAGCTACTCCACGCACAACATAGACACAGATACACATAATAGATACAGATACAGACAAAAAAGCGGCGCCATGATTTTCGGCTGTATATGATTAATGTGCTGCTCATTTTTTATGTATTTTCTTTCCTATTTTTTTGTATCTTTGTTGTTAGGCGCTTTGAACTTGGCTCTAATGTCTGAAGTAATTTACTCTTGGTAGGTAGGCAATTGCAAACCGGTTCTGACCATTGTATCTGACCATCAAAATTAATGAGAAATGACGAAAGTGAGAGACAACCTTGATTATGCAATGCCAAGTAATGTAGTTAGAACATTTGCCTGATTCCATAATAAATTTGGTTGAATAGATTTTGTTTAAACATTTATTCTATGTGCAACAACTAAAAATGATGTGGAGATGGGAAAACTTTAAATAAACAAGGAAATAAATAAATATTCTAAAATATTTTCTAGGCTATGAAGCCTCTTTGGAAATGTAATTCTTTTGAAATTAATGAATTTTAATCAAAGTTGTTGGGAATAAAAAAAAACTTTTTATTTAGCAGCTAAAATGTTTTGTTATTGATTAAAGTGTGTAACAGTTTTAGCAAACTTAAATGATTAATTTAGTAATAAATTGCAATTGAAGCTAAGCATCCGTAGATGAGATCATATATGAGAGGTTACAATTGATTATAAGGTTTTGGAAGTATCGAAATAAATATCTTAATCCAGAACTCAAGATTTGATTACAATTTTAGTTTGCTGGCGCTACAAACCAATCTTCAATCTTTTTCAATTTAGGTGAACAAAAAAATATGTATATTTATTGATTTTCATTTCAGTATTTATTTTTGTTGGCTTCACGCAACGCGGCTCGTAAAACATAAAAGCTAATCAGCTCACGCTGTTAGATTTTCAGAAAAAGGAACGAATAATAAACACATATGCACAGCATCTGTCTGCATAAATATTTATTGATATTTGACATGATCGATCATTCTGACGGGGTGGGGTGTGGTGGGGTGGTGGGGAAAGTGTTAAATACTTGGCGCTGATGAGCCAATTTGTTAAAGGTGTTGAAATATGCAAATGTATATATGTATGTATAAATGTGTCCTGCTGTTGGCGATGATTTCGCCTGTCATATTAAGATACATTTTCGTGGCTAGAGAAATGTAGCGCAACGCTTTTGACTGATTTGTGTGATGTGCCGCACAAATGATTTACACATTCTCAGCTACTTTGGCGAGCTGCTCTTTCCCCTACTACTTCTCTTATTTCCCACAAAACGACGGTTGTGTTGGTCAGCGATTAGGGGTCTTCCATTTTTACCTATGCCGCTTTTATCATGGCGCACGTAAATGTCAAATATAAGCTCCCCGATTTTAAAATATCACACGGAATTTCTTCGTGCGTGTGTTTGTGTGTGTGTGTGTGTGTGTTTGATTGATAAGAAAACGAGGCGACAGCTGTTTGGGAAACGCCAGGCGGCTGTTTCTAATACTCTTGTTGATACATTTCAATCGGGCATATTTATGTGCACATTAACTTAAGCCACACTGATAGATTTTGCGATAATGGGGTTATTCTTAAAGAAGAGCGAGTGAAAAGGAACATTACAGCAGTAAGATTGTGCAATTAATCAACATTCGAATATTGGTTGATTATTGGCATTATTACTCTGCGGACTATATTGTATTTTAAAATATTTTTATTTTGATGGAAATTATATGTATTATATATATAAAACCAAAAAACAAAACGAAAAACTACTCAGCTCCTTTAAAACTGTTTACTAATGTCTACCGTTATTTTCTGGTACTCGGAAGGGTATACAGACTTCGCTTGCACAATAAATGCCTTTACCTTCTTGATTTTGTTTCTTGTTAGCTGTGTGAACATCGCACAATTTGAGTGTTAGTTGCCGGGGTCGAAAAGGGGTTGTGCAGACCTTAGCGGAATAGTCTCTGAATGTGTAATTAGGGTTGCATTTGTCGGGTTTCCTTGAAGGGGTGTCAAGAGAGCGTGTGATTTGAGGCAGTTCAATTGACTTGAAGTGTATGTTGTTCTGAACCGCATTACAAATGAATCTTTTACCTTATTTTTATTTTGGCTGGCTGTTCGTAACACATTTCTTTACATACATATGTGACACATGTCGAATAGTGTTTAGTATGTTGCAATTTTCTTTTGGACATGTGACTGATAATAATAATCTATCTTAAATTTCTTATTAAATTATTGGCTGTGGCTTTGACGTTTTTAATTAATTTGCAAACTTAAATAACTGTTTTCAGAGTCCTTTAGTAATTAATTAAGAAAAATACATATTGTTAACCCATTGCTATGATATTTGTTGTATTTTTTAATTTAATTACATTTGTATTAATATTATACTGGCATGTATATCGTCATTTATATAAGCATATTAGTATGCTCTATATATTTTTCCAATTTGTATTGCCATTCTGTGCAAATCGACCAGCAACAACTATAAAAATCAACTATACTTTTCATAACTACTATATTATATGTATGTATATGTACTCGTGTTTTATCTATTTGAATCAACTCTTTCACACACACTTTTTACTCTATTGTTTTGATTATGCGCTCAACTGTAAACCATACACACAGCCACTAAATTAAATGCGATGATCAAACAAATAAACTGCATATAAACAACAAATAAAAAAACTTTATAATAAAAAACTACAACTGTCTCCTTATGTATAAATATATCTGTCTGTATATATATAGCCACATCAAAAAGCAATATATTTCAATATATGTATGTACATACAACAACAAATTTTATTTATGCATATATACTTATATATTTATTCTATTTTATGCGCTTGTTGTGCTGTGAATTTTTGTTCTATTTTTTTGTTCACACTCTCTAGCTGTCTTTCTCTTTCCTCTCTCTCTTTCTCTCTCTCTATCTCTCTCTATTTTACTTGCACTCTCTCTTTCTGTCTAACTCTTCCTGCCCCCCATATCTCATGCTCGCTCACTCTCTATCGCTGTGCTCGTTATTTTGAAATGTTTTTTAAACATTTATACAGCCAATTTGTATGTCATTTTCACAATAAAATATTGGATCTATCTTTATAACTGTGTATGCATATTCGCTGTCCCTTTCTCAGTGCAAGCGCCTACGCTGAATCACAAATAAACACAAACATAAACAGATACACACTCATATGTATATATATGTATATATATATATATATATATATATATATACAAACATATATCCAATAACTGACACCCGACACGAAAGTGTTTTCTGTATAAAATCTGTTATTTCACCCAATTTCTTTTTGTTGACACTGCATTTTCACACACTTTTCCAAAGCGACTTCTTTCCTCAACTCTTTTACATTTTTCCCAAAAACTTTTTACCGCTCTAGCTATTTATAACCAATTTCAAAGTCTTTCCTTGGCTCACAAAATCTTCTTTCCTTCCTTTTACCTGTATCTCTCTATATTTTTCTGTCTCTATCTCTGTCTATCTCTTTCCGAGCTTAGCTGCGCTTATGCTTGCATATTTTGAATATATCCAATCCAATCTATATGTCACCCGATTTTCCCCCGAAATAATGTTATATACATATTAATGATATACATAATTTGCTGTCTCATATCGAAATTGTTTTGTTCTCTTTCGATTCTTACAGGCGCCCGCCCCCCCTCATCACGTTCGTGTGTCGTGTGCAGTGTCGTTTAGGCTCCTTCACAAAAAGCCAACAGCGCATAAAATACCATATACAACAAGCAAATCAAATACAAATTATAATACAACAAAAAAAAAGAGAAAAGGAGAATAAACCTCTAGGCAAAAGTCGCTTGCAATTAATTTGCAAAAAGTAATTGAAAATCTTGACCAATTATATATTTGGTTTATTTCGAGTGAAATCGTTTCAGTGTCAGCTCTTGCGCCCATTTATCACCGAACTGGGCGCTCTCTATAAATATACCAATCGAGCTCTATTTAGCTACAAATAGTTTTTGCAAATTTCGCATATCTATAGAATACGTTAAGTTCATTTTTTCTATTTCTGTGTGAGTATTGTGTTCAAATCGTTGTTTCTTTATTTTGCGTGTGCGTATGTGTGTGTGCTCTTTTGCATATGGCACAATTACTTCATAATAACCATAAGTAGTTAACGCGCTATAAACAAAAACAAACAACAACCAAATACATTCAACGAAACGCTGCTACACGAAGGCGACAGCCAACAAAAGCCGGCCCACATGTGTGGGTTTCTCTAAAGTGGGTGAGTAATCAGCAGACTTTAGCAACTTCTGCTTTTATTATTACACATTAGTTTAAGCAACAAACGACACCCCAACTTCATCCAAGACGGCAATTTAAAACCATATCACACACACACACACACACGCACGCACAAACACACACACACACAACTCAATTTTAAAAATGCATCATAAATTCATTCATGCATTTGACTTTGACAATAAGTCAAATACGTGCCACCTCAGCCCCCCCCCCCCCCCCTCTCTTTAACATATGCTTCACATTAGCGGGCATTTATAAAATTTTTATATATATAGATATATCTTTCAGTATGTCTTGGCCATGCAAAGTGCTTTGCCGTTGCCCTTGCCAGTTTGTTTTTTTTTTTCTTTTTTCTTATTCCTGTTTTTGTTGTTTCCATATCCACGGCCATTATTTAGCCGGCAACCGCCTTTGCATGCTAAATAGAATTCCGTAACCAAGTCAAACTCCGTGTGGTTTTTCTCCTCACTCTGTGCTTGTCATCGTTGTCGTTGTCGTTTTCTCCCTGAATGCCAGAAAGTAGTTAAACTCACTTAGAGCGTCGCAGACATGCACATCATCATTATAATTTGGCCATATGAAGACAGGGCAAAAGTTTTGGCTTACCAGTTATGTTGGGCAACATCTGTTGCCAATTCCAGTTGCAGTTGCTTCTTGAGAGATGCATTTGTAATTTACTCCCTTGTTAGTGAAACAATCAGACTGAAAGTTGTGGTTATAATTAAAATAGTGTTATGCAGAATTCGTGCTGGCAAGATATGAAAAGATTATTTGGAAAACTTTAAGTACTATTTACTGTTGCGTTTTTGTTTTGCGAGAATATTTGATATGCTAGATATAGATTAAATTGATATAGTACTCAACCGAGTTTAAATCGGACAGCGATCAATTGTGTTAACTAGCGTAATATTTTAACTGGCAAATATATGTGGACAGTAAATAAACCTGTCTAGTTTTATTGGAATCCTTGACATATAAAGATTGCACACTTCAATAAATATGCAGTCCTGTACAGCTAATTTTCCAGGTACGTTTATTTCTATGAAGTAACGTTGCAATTTTAATAATATAATTGTTAATAAATAAGTGTCCATATGCATTTTCAAAAACGATTCTATCTTTGGCCCCAAAGACAGCAACGTTTCAACATGTGTATAAAAGTTTCGGTTCATAAAAGCATATCAAATTGGATTTCAGCTGTAACAGTTTTCGTTTACACTTCTGTGAAAATGTGAGGACTGTTGTTTGCTTTGTTTTTTGACTTTCAGTCAGTCTCGATTGCATTTCAAAATAAAACTAAACAATCTGTGTGATTATTTATTTATTTAATTTTTGTTATTTACCCTCGTGTTGCTGGTAATGTTTTTCTTGATTTCTTGCGAAAACTGGAAAAACAAAACTGAATCGCAGCTACAATAACAATACAAATGCAAAGCTTAGATAAATAAGCTTGTACCTCTGCCATTCATCAAATGACAGGTCAGCTTTTTTGGGCCAGTGCAGATAATGGCGAGCAGCGGGGTTGACGATGGGCAGAGGGTTTTCACACTGGTCCCACGCGACTCCCATTTCAGACAGACGACATGTGCACGAACTATATAATATAAATAAATATGTGAACATACATATGTATATGTGTATGAGTACTTGAATTTCCCAGTCTCTCTGGAGTGTCGACCCATTCGCCGCATAGTTGCCCAGAATTGGAGTATACATATGTCACAATGTTCATAATGTTCGTGTTGCGTGTTGCGTGTTGCGTTTGCGGCTGGCTCAATGGCCAACTGAAGACTCATTTAGAGACGCCGCCAGCGCAGCAGTTTTAAGTGCATTCGCACATTAAACATTTCAAATGTAACCAAAATGTACCAGTTCCAAAATAAATGTAAATATGTCTACAGAAATGTAAAATTGTATATACTATATAGAGTGTCGCCTTTAAAATTGCCTCTTAGCTACACCATTTGCCTTCAAATTTATTTCAATTGCCTTTATTCGCGACGGTCTGTGGGCGCTGGGCATCATCTGCCTTGTTATTATACCCTTGCAGAGGCTATTATGATTTTGTCAACAGATATTGCGATATATGTATATTTAAATGTCTGTATATATGTCAGTAGCCTTTTAAGCTCTTTATTTCTTAAGATACCAAACTTTAAAAATACTGTGATATTTAATTTCTTCATATAAAGTCTTTTTTTTCGAACATACAAGGGTATTTAATAGGCTAATATCTATTCTGTCTTGTTTTTCCATTTAGCACAAGTCATTAGCAACGCTCGCGCACAAGCTGAGTAACGGTACACCCCGCACTCAACCGATCTTAAAAATTTTAGTGTCCAAATTACGTGCTAATTACGTGCTAATTATGGCCAACTTTAAAAAATTTCGTGCTCGCACGAAAATCCTTTTTTTTTAAGATCAAAGTGCGGGGTGTACCGTGACGCGCATCTCCCACCCCGCATTTCAGAAAACCGACTTAGAAAAATGTTACAAATTTCAAACATAGCTCTGAATTAAGTGCTAATTACGTGCTCGCAGATGCAAAAAAAATTAAGTTTCTACTCCTTTTTTAAGATGCCTAATCTAAAATTAAGCATATTTCTATAGTAGCTCCTTACAGCGAGAAAATCCAAACTCATCCGATCTTAAAAATTTATATGTCAAAATAACGTGCTAATTACGTGCTAATTATGGCCAACTTTCAAAAATTTCGTGCTCGCACGAAAGTCCTGTTTTTTTTAAAAACATTAAAGTGCGGGGTGTACCGTGACGCTCATCTCCCACCCCGCATTTCAGAAAACCGACTTAGAAAAATGTTACAAATTTCAAACATAGCTCTGAATTAAGTGCTAATTACGTGCTCGCAGATGCAAAAAAATTAAGTTTCTACTCCTTTTTTAAGATGCCTAATCTAAAATTAAGCATATTTCTATAGTAGCTCCTTACAGCGAGAAAATCCAAACTCATCCGATCTTTAAAATTTATATGTCAAAATAACGTGCTAATTACGTGCTAATTATGGCCAACTTTCAAAAATTTCGTGCTCGCACGAAAGTCCTGTTTTTTTTAAAAACATTAAAGTGCGGGGTGTACCGTGACGCTCATCTCCCACCCCGCATTTCAGAAAACCGACTTAGAAAAAATGTTACAAATTTCAAACATAGCTCTGAATTAAGTGCTAATTACGTGCTCGCAGATGCAAAAAAAATTAAGTTTCTACTCCTTGGGAGATATAGCTAATATCCATGATACTTCCCGCATTAAACGATACTTTTGCGCTGATCACGCCTCTAGGAGCTAGCACGAAAATCGAAAGTCGACTTAAATGCTAGTACGTAATTAGCATGTATAAATAAAACTCAAATCTCCCAAATATATTATTATTTTGGGAGATATAGCCATAGTCATGATACACCCCGCGCTAAACGATAGTTTTGCGCTGACCATGCCTTCAGAAGCTAGCACGAGGCGTTTTCTTCGAGATTTTTGTATATGTACATGCATGCATGTATGTGTGCGGCAAAAGGTCTATGAGTGTATGCGTTCATGTTTGTGCTTCTGTGGATAGGCAGGCAGACAGCACAGGCAGCAGCAAAGACAGCGACCCAAACTAGGTTTTTACAATTTTAACTCGCTGTGCTTCTCTTCGAAATGAAGCGTATTACGGCATAATCAATACGTTTGCAACACTAACTAGCAATTAACATTAAAAATCGAAATAGTCATAATTAAAATATATATTGTTTTAATACATTTTATGTTATGAAATAACTATCCCAATTAACAAACATATCATTCCGTATAAAGTAATAATTTTATTTATTTATTTAATGTCTACCAGAGGCAGTCATATGACTGAGGTTTAATTTAACTAACCATTAGGCAATTAAAAGAAAAAATATATAAGCTACATATTTTTGGTGAGGGTATCTATACGGTGCCAGTTAATAATATTGTGCTCTCGCAATGAACATGCACGCACACCACGATTGAGTGACCATAGGATATGCAAAGACAGGTATTGTTACTCGGCTAAAGCGAAACCGATAATGTGACGTCACATTATCGTTCTGTGTACTTTGCATTGGCATTTGGCGCGCATTCGTTTATTTTGTGTCAAATTACTTTATATAAGAATACTTAACAATACAAAAGTAATCATTATCGTATGTATGACATATCCAGTCAACTAAATACAATTATAAATTAACTTAACATTGAATATTTCTCATGCTTTACAGCAAAATTTAATAATGTGACGTCACAGTGCCCCGAACCCGGTTTATCAATTACTTATATAAATGTGTGCTCTCGGAATGAACATGCACACCACGATTGAGAGGTCATAGGTTATGCACAGAACCCGGAACTAACCGGATTCGGGGCACTGTGACGTCACATTATTAAATTTTGCTGTAAAGCATGAGAAATATTCAATGTTAAGTTAATTTATAATTGTATTTAGTTGACTGGATATGTCATACATACGATAATGATTACTTTTGTATTGTTAAGTATTCTTATATAAAGTAATTTGACACAAAATAAACGAATGCGCGCCAAATGCCAATGCAAAGTACACAGAACGATAATGTGACGTCACATTATCGGTTTCGCTTTAGCCGAGTAACAATACCTGTCTTTGCATATCCTATGGTCACTCAATCGTGGTGTGCGTGCATGTTCATTGCGAGAGCACAATATTATTAACTGGCACCGTATAGATACCCTCACCAAAAATATGTAGCTTATATATTTTTTCTTTTAATTGCCTAATGGTTAGTTAAATTAAACCTCAGTCATATGACTGCCTCTGGTAGACATTAAATAAATAAATAAAATTATTACTTTATACGGAATGATATGTTTGTTAATTGGGATAGTTATTTCATAACATAAAATGTATTAAAACAATATATATTTTAATTATGACTATTTCGATTTTTAATGTTAATTGCTAGTTAGTGTTGCAAACGTATTGATTATGCCGTAATACGCTTCATTTCGAAGAGAAGCACAGCGAGTTAAAATTGTAAAAACCTAGTTTGGGTCGCTGTCTTTGCTGCTGCCTGTGCTGTCTGCCTGCCTATCCACAGAAGCACAAACATGAACGCATACACTCATAGACCTTTTGCCGCACACATACATGCATGCATGTACATATACAAAAATCTCGAAGAAAACGCCTCGTGCTAGCTTCTGAAGGCATGGTCAGCGCAAAACTATCGTTTAGCGCGGGGTGTATCATGACTATGGCTATATCTCCCAAAATAATAATATATTTGGGAGATTTGAGTTTTATTTATACATGCTAATTACGTACTAGCATTTAAGTCGACTTTCGATTTTCGTGCTAGCTCCTAGAGGCGTGATCAGCGCAAAAGTATCGTTTAATGCGGGAAGTATCATGGATATTAGCTATATCTCCCAAGGAGTAGAAACTTAATTTTTTTTGCATCTGCGAGCACGTAATTAGCACTTAATTCAGAGCTATGTTTGAAATTTGTAACATTTTTCTAAGTCGGTTTTCTGAAATGCGGGGTGGGAGATGAGCGTCACGGTACACCCCGCACTTTAATGTTTTTAAAAAAAACAGGACTTTCGTGCGAGCACGAAATTTTTGAAAGTTGGCCATAATTAGCACGTAATTAGCACGTTATTTTGACATATAAATTTTTAAGATCGGATGAGTTTGGATTTTCTCGCTGTAAGGAGCTACTATAGAAATATGCTTAATTTTAGATTAGGCATCTTAAAAAAGGAGTAGAAACTTAATTTTTTTTGCATCTGCGAGCACGTAATTAGCACTTAATTCAGAGCTATGTTTGAAATTTGTAACATTTTTCTAAGTCGGTTTTCTGAAATGCGGGGTGGGAGATGAGCGTCACGGTACACCCCGCACTTTAATGTTTTTAAAAAAAACAGGACTTTCGTGCGAGCACGAAATTTTTGAAAGTTGGCCATAATTAGCACGTAATTAGCACGTTATTTTGACATATAAATTTTTAAGATCGGATGAGTTTGGATTTTCTCGCTGTAAGGAGCTACTATAGAAATATGCTTAATTTTAGATTAGGCATCTTAAAAAAGGAGTAGAAACTTAATTTTTTTTGCATCTGCGAGCACGTAATTAGCACTTAATTCAGAGCTATGTTTGAAATTTGTAACATTTTTCTAAGTCGGTTTTCTGAAATGCGGGGTGGGAGATGAGCGTCACGGTACACCCCGCACTTTAATGTTTTTAAAAAAAACAGGACTTTCGTGCGAGCACGAAATTTTTGAAAGTTGGCCATAATTAGCACGTAATTAGCACGTTATTTTGACATATAAATTTTTAAGATCGGATGAGTTTGGATTTTCTCGCTGTAAGGAGCTACTATAGAAATATGCTTAATTTTAGATTAGGCATCTTAAAAAAGGAGTAGAAACTTAATTTTTTTTGCATCTGCGAGCACGTAATTAGCACTTAATTCAGAGCTATGTTTGAAATTTGTAACATTTTTCTAAGTCGGTTTTCTGAAATGCGGGGTGGGAGATGAGCGTCACGGTACACCCCCGCACTTTAATGTTTTTAAAAAAAACAGGACTTTCGTGCGAGCACGAAATTTTTGAAAGTTGGCCATAATTAGCACGTAATTAGCACGTTATTTTGACATATAAATTTTTAAGATCGGATGAGTTTGGATTTTCTCGCTGTAAGGAGCTACTATAGAAATATGCTTAATTTTAGATTAGGCATCTTAAAAAAGGAGTAGAAACTTAATTTTTTTTGCATCTGCGAGCACGTAATTAGCACTTAATTCAGAGCTATGTTTGAAATTTGTAACATTTTTCTAAGTCGGTTTTCTGAAATGCGGGGTGGGAGATGAGCGTCACGGTACACCCCGCACTTTAATGTTTTTAAAAAAAACAGGACTTTCGTGCGAGCACGAAATTTTTGAAAGTTGGCCATAATTAGCACGTAATTAGCACGTTATTTTGACATATAAATTTTTAAGATCGGATGAGTTTGGATTTTCTCGCTGTAAGGAGCTACTATAGAAATATGCTTAATTTTAGATTAGGCATCTTAAAAAAGGAGTAGAAACTTAATTTTTTTTGCATCTGCGAGCACGTAATTAGCACTTAATTCAGAGCTATGTTTGAAATTTGTAACATTTTTCTAAGTCGGTTTTCTGAAATGCGGGGTGGGAGATGAGCGTCACGGTACACCCCGCACTTTAATGTTTTTAAAAAAAACAGGACTTTCGTGCGAGCACGAAATTTTTGAAAGTTGGCCATAATTAGCACGTAATTAGCACGTTATTTTGACATATAAATTTTTAAGATCGGATGAGTTTGGATTTTCTCGCTGTAAGGAGCTACTATAGAAATATGCTTAATTTTAGATTAGGCATCTTAAAAAAGGAGTAGAAACTTAATTTTTTTTGCATCTGCGAGCACGTAATTAGCACTTAATTCAGAGCTATGTTTGAAATTTGTAACATTTTTCTAAGTCGGTTTTCTGAAATGCGGGGTGGGAGATGCGCGTCACGGTACACCCCGCACTTTGATCTTAAAAAAAAAGGATTTTCGTGCGAGCACGAAATTTTTTAAAGTTGGCCATAATTAGCACGTAATTAGCACGTAATTTGGACACTAAAATTTTTAAGATCGGTTGAGTGCGGGGTGTACCGTTACTCACCTTCGCGCACAATGAGTACATGATGCAAACATTTCATAAATATTAAATGAGTACTCGTAATAAATAAATATCTTCAAGCATTTGCACCAGTAACATGGTTGTTCTTGTTTTATATCTACCTATTAAAGTGGGTTAAAAGTCTATAATGAAGATAAAATTCTAACCAACAAAGTCGCATGTAGGCACGGCTCCAATTTGCCAATACCATAACTTTGTCAAAATTAAACGATTGTCAATCTTAAGTCCATTTAAGTCAATATTTGGCATCAAGTTTAATTTGAAATCTCAACTTTTTGAATTTTTTAAAAAATTAAATTTTAGATTTTTTTGACGTAAAAAGCATAAGGAGGGATCCCTACCAATTTAGATTTTTGAAAATAAAGAATCCTTAAATTTCACGTTTAATTGATTGTGAGTGTCTCAATTAGTATAAAAACTATGCGAAAAGTGATTTTGTGGTGGTTTGTTAAGTGCCCAAGCAACGAAAAGTTCCTTCTAAATGACCTTCCCAGACTTCAAACTGCCACAACTTCGTCAAATCTGAACCGATTGCCAATCCCGAGGCCATTTTGATCATTATTTGGCATCAAGTTTAATTCTACGTCACAAGTTTATGAATTTTCAATAAAAAAAATTTCGGATTTTTTTGGCGAAAAAAGCATAAGGGGGGACCCTTACAAATTTTGTTTTTTCAAAATTTAGAATCTTGAAATTTTACGTTTAATTGATTGTGGGTGTCTCAATTAGTATAAAAAAGTATAAGAAAAGTGATTTTGTGGTGGTTCATTTTTAGTCAAAAATCACGCCAAAAGTGACAAAAAAATTGACTTGTGAAGTGCCCAAACAACGAAAAGTTCCTTCTAAATGACCTTCCCAGACTTCAAACTGCCACAACTTCGTCAAATCTGAACCGATTGCCAATCCCGAGGCCATTTTGATCATTATTTGGCATCGAGTTTAATTCTAAATCCCAAGTTAATGAATTTTCAATAAAAAAAAAATTTCGGATTTTTTTGGCGAAAAAAGCATAAGGGGGGACCCTTACCAATTTTGTTTTTTCAAAATTTAGAATCTTGAAATTTTACGTTTAATTGATTGTGGGTGTCTCAATTAGTATAAAAAAGTATAAGAAAAGTGATTTTGTGGTGGTTCATTTTTCTGTCAAAAATCACGCCAAAAGTGACAAAAAAATGGACTTGTGAAGTGCCCAAACAACGAAAAGTTCCTTCTAAATGACCTTCCCAGACTTCAAACTGCCACAACTTCGTCAAATCTGAACCGATTGCCAATCCCGAGGCCATTTTGATCATTATTTGGCATCGAGTTTAATTCTACATCACAAGTTTATGAATTTTCAATAAAAAAAAAATTTCGGATTTTTTTGGCGAAAAAAGCATAAGGGGGGACCCTTACCGATTTTGTTTTTTCAAAATTTAGAATCTTGAAATTTTACGTTTAAATGATTGTGGGTGTCTCAATTAGTATAAAAAAGTATAAGAAAAGTGATTTTGTGGTGGTTCATTTTTCTGTCAAAAATCACGCCAAAAGTGACAAAAAAATTGACTTGTGAAGTGCCCAAACAACGAAAAGTTCCTTCTAAATGACCTTCCCAGACTTCAAACTGCCACAACTTCGTCAAATCTGAACCGATTGCCAATCCCGAGGCCATTTTGATCATTATTTGGCATCGAGTTTAATTCTACGTCACAAGTTTATGAATTTTCAATAAAAAAAAATTTCGGATTTTTTTGGCGAAAAAAGCATAAGGGGGGACCCTTACCAATTTTGTTTTTTCAAAATTTAGCATCTTGAAATTTTACGTTTAATTGATTGTGGGTGTCTCAATTAGTATAAAAAAGTATAAGAAAAGTGATTTTGTGGTGGTTCATTTTTCTGTCAAAAATCACGCCAAAAGTGACAAAAAAATGGACTTGTGAAGTGCCCAAACAACGAAAAGTTCCTTCTAAATGACCTTCCCAGACTTCAAACTGCCACAACTTCGTCAAATCTGAACCGATTGCCAATCCCGAGGCCATTTTGATCATTATTTGGCATCAAGTTTAATTCTACGTCACAAGTTTATGAATTTTCAATAAAAAAAAATTTCGGATTTTTTTGGCGAAAAAAGCATAAGGGGGGACCCTTACAAATTTTGTTTTTTCAAAATTTAGAATCTTGAAATTTTACGTTTAATTGATTGTGGGTGTCTCAATTAGTATAAAAAAGTATAAGAAAAGTGATTTTGTGGTGGTTCATTTTTCTGTCAAAAATCACGCCAAAAGTGACAAAAAAATGGACTTGTGAAGTGCCCAAACAACGAAAAGTTCCTTCTAAATGACCTTCCCAGACTTCAAACTGCCACAACTTCGTCAAATCTGAACCGATTGCCAATCCCGAGGCCATTTTGATCATTATTTGGCATCGAGTTTAATTCTACATCACAAGTTTATGAATTTTCAATAAAAAAAAAATTTCGGATTTTTTTGGCGAAAAAAGCATAAGGGGGGACCCTTACCAATTTTGTTTTTTCAAAATTTAGAATCTTGAAATTTTACGTTTAATTGATTGTGGGTGTCTCAATTAGTATAAAAAAGTATAAGAAAAGTGATTTTGTGGTGGTTCATTTTTCTGTCAAAAATCACGCCAAAAGTGACAAAAAAATGGACTTGTGAAGTGCCCAAACAACGAAAAGTTCCTTCTAAATGACCTTCCCAGACTTCAAACTGCCACAACTTCGTCAAATCTGAACCGATTGCCAATCCCGAGGCCATTTTGATCATTATTTGGCATCGAGTTTAATTCTACATCACAAGTTTATGAATTTTCAATAAAAAAAAAATTTCGGATTTTTTTGGCGAAAAAAGCATAAGGGGGGACCCTTACCAATTTTGATTTTTAAAAATATAGAATCTTGAAATTTTACGTTTAATTGATTGTGGGTGTCTCAATTAGTATAAAAAAGTATAAGAAAAGTGATTTTGTGGTGGTTCATTTTTCTGTCAAAAATCACGCCAAAAGTGACAAAAAAATTGACTTGTGAAGTGCCCAAACAACGAAAAGTTCCTTCTAAATGACCTTCCCAGACTTCAAACTGCCACAACTTCGTCAAATCTGAACCGATTGCCAATCCCGAGGCCATTTTGATCATTATTTGGCATCAAGTTTAATTCTACGTCACAAGTTTATGAATTTTCAATAAAAAAAAATTTCGGATTTTTTTGGCGAAAAAAGCATAAGGGGGGACCCTTACAAATTTTGTTTTTTCAAAATTTAGAATCTTGAAATTTTACGTTTAATTGATTGTGGGTGTCTCAATTAGTATAAAAAAGTATAAGAAAAGTGATTTTGTGGTGGTTCATTTTTCTGTCAAAAATCACGCCAAAAGTGACAAAAAAATTGACTTGTGAAGTGCCCAAACAACGAAAAGGTCCTTCTAAATGACCTTCCCAGACTTCAAACTGCCACAACTTCGTCAAATCTGAACCGATTGCCAATCCCGAGGCCATTTTGATCATTATTTGGTATCGAGTTTAATTCTACATCACAAGTTTATGAATTTTCAATAAAAAAAAAATTTCGGATTTTTTTGGCGAAAAAAGCATAAGGGGGGACCCTTACCGATTTTGTTTTTTCAAAATTTAGAATCTTGAAATTTTACGTTTAAATGATTGTGGGTGTCTCAATTAGTATAAAAAAGTATAAGAAAAGTGATTTTGTGGTGGTTCATTTTTCTGTCAAAAATCACGCCAAAAGTGACAAAAAAATTGACTTGTGAAGTGCCCAAACAACGAAAAGTTCCTTCTAAATGACCTTCCCAGACTTAAAACTGCCACAACTTTGTCAAATCTGAACCGATTGTCAATCCCGAGGCCATTTTTATCATTATTTGGCATCGAGTTTAATTCTACATCACAAGTTTATGAATTTTCAATAAAAAAAAAATTTCGGATTTTTTTGGCGAAAAAAGCATAAGGGGGGACCCTTACAAATTTTGTTTTTTCAAAATTTAGAATCTTGAAATTTTACGTTTAATTGATTGTGGGTGTCTCAATTAGTATAAAAAAGTATAAGAAAAGTGATTTTGTGGTGGTTCATTTTTCTGTCAAAAATCACGCCAAAAGTGACAAAAAAATTGACTTGTGAAGTGCCCAAACAACGAAAAGTTCCTTCTAAATGACCTTCCCAGACTTAAAACTGCCACAACTTTGTCAAATCTGAACCGATTGTCAATCCCAAGGCCATTTTTAACAATATTTGGCATCTTGTTGAATTCTACATCTCAAAATTATACATTTTTGAAAAAATAAAATTTCGGATTTTTTTGGAGAAAAATGCATAGACTTCAAATTGCCATAAGTTTGTCAAAACTGAACCGATCGCCAAAGGCAATGTCTTTTTGACCATGGTCAAAATTTTGTTAATAATACGCCATTTTAATCTGGAAATGCTAGGTACAGGGCATCTCCTAGTCGAACACGCTAAGCTAGCTTTCTTTTTCTTGGATATTTTCTTACTTGAAGCTAAGTACTCACGAACATTTGTTGGCAACACAATAAAATTAGAACTTCTATTTAACAAATTAGCAGCGCGTACAGAAAATTGGCCAGTGCCGCCACCTGTTGCCATCCCAAGTTGGCCTGTATAAATATCATTAAATTTAACTTAAGCAGTGCAAGAGCCAAGCCAACGCCAGGCAACGATAGTTAAGGGAGCGGAGGAGGGTAGCCAGAGGGGTGCTCTGAAAGTTCCAGCCAAATGGCAAGTGTCAAAAAACAAAAACTTCGAGAAAAAACCTAGTCTAGTTTTCTTGTTGTTCTTACGTATTTAAGCGACGCGTGCGGAGACGCCGCCCCGCTGCAGCGCCCAACTCCCATATCTTCCAGCTGCATCTTTTCGCCATCTGTCGCCTTCCCCCCCTAAGCCTCTTCCCCCACACTGGGCTGCTGTCTGCTGTCTGCCGTCTGCTGTGTGTGTGCGTGCAAGTTGTTGCACTTTGCGCTTGCGACCCACATTTGTCTTTGGCGGCCGTCGCCGCATGGATTTTCCGAGGATTTTCACCACTTGCGTTTGCCTCTTTTTTTTGTTTTTCTGTGTTTTTTTTTTTTTTTGTGTATGTTGAACATTTTCTCGTGCATTCCTTGGACTGATGTCCGGACTGGAATTTATTTCTTTTGTGCAGTGCATTCAGTCTATATATGGTCGGCATTGCTGTTGTTGTTGCTGCTGTTGTTTCACAGAGATTTTGCTGGGCTTCCACCACTCAGTGGCACTTGTTAAATTAAGTTAAAGTTGCTTTTTGCATAATGCAGTGCATTTTGGTCAAGTACTACCACTGCCCGGTATTACCTACCTCTTCTTTTGGCATGTGCCAAGTGCAGAGCATTCAAGAAATTTCACTGTGCACTCACTCGAGCATGCATTCTGTTTATTTTTGCAGTCTACTTATGATGTGGGCTAGCCAATGATACCATAGTGTATATGGGTGTGAGTGTGTGTGTGTGTGTGTGTGTTAACCTGTTGACACTTGAGGTATTCAAGACTAGATAGGTATTTATCTGCATACTATGCTATGGCGATGAAGACTAGAATGTCTATAAGAATGCGAGTTTAAACAACACTCAACATCTATTTTTTTGTGCTTTTGGTATTTTGACGATGATAAAGTCTTGATATTTAGTACACATGTGGTTTAGAATTGTACTTATATATCACAGAAAATTCAAATGCATTGGAAATTAAACTGAGTAGCTGTGTTTTTAAAATTAACTAGTTGGTTGGACTAAATAGTATAATGAATAAGGGCACACACATGATAAAAGAAGTTAAACCAACTACGCAATTTATTGGGAACTTAAAGAGGTCCTTGGAAATAACCCACAGTTTTTCTGAGCTCAGATACTAGTACCAGAAACTTGAAAAATACTTTCGTCAATTAATATTCACGATTGAATAAAAATTATTTAACATGATATTTGAAGTATTGATTTGTGGCATATTGCAAATAAGCTTTGATTGCGTTTATACTTTGTCAAACAAACGACATTCGATTTAGTTTGAAATCAATTTGATGTCTGCTTTTTTCTTTCCCAGTGGGCATTTTGCCATTTACTTATTTGTATTTGCAATTGAAATTCAATATAAAATAAATATAGTGTATAAAGATAAATACTCTTTGACAGGCACAAAAATAAATGTACTCCCAACTTTTAGTTGCCATATCAAATCTTGGTCCGCTTAAAAGATTTCAATTTGAGTTGTTAGTTTTTTGTTGTTTGTGTTTTCATGACTTATGGCCGCATGTCGCTCAGCAGATGGAAAGCACTCCGCACGCGTATCTGACGGATTGCCAAACATGAAGCGCATCTACAGTCAACACATGTTTTGCTAAATAATTGAGATTTCTGGCGCAGTGGCAATTTTGTTTTGTATCTCAAAATATTTCTAATTTGGATTTCATTTGCACAAGTGACATCGGAATCGTTGCTTTTGGGCATTGTGCCAGCGTCAGAAACCATCAAATCGCTGTCGGTGTTGGCCCTTTGCTATAACGCATGTATGTGTTTCTATATAATTTATGGCTAAGTATCTGCTTGTCTAGCTGCTCGTCTCACTTTATGGCTGCGTGTCATTTGCATTGTTTAACAGCGTCTATTTTGGGTGGGCCTTTCGCACTGATCTGTTCCGATACCATCCCGACTATGACAGCAAAGTGTCAACGCTCTTTAAGGGCCTTTTTTTTTTTTTTTTGGATTTTTCGTAATTGCTATGCAAAAATCAAATATGCAAAACTTGTGCCAAAATAGACGAAAAGATTTAGCTAAGCGTGAAAAAGATAAATACACTCTGGCAGCCAAGGCATATGAGCTGTTAAGTGCACAGTTCATTGTTTATGTTGTTGTTGTTGCTGTTGTGTTTGTTGCTTGAAGTACCCTGCTCTTAAGCATACAATGAACTACCGCTACATACAAAGTTCTGATGACATCAGTTGATGTTAACTTTGGACATACAACATTCATATGCTGAAGTCAACGTTCACTTGAGGGGCGCTCTTCAATCTTGCTCATAAATTTTTATCAATTTAACTAATAAACTGCACTTTATATATTTCGTGTTCGTTTTGTTGTTGTTTTTGTTGTTGTTGTTGCTGTTGCTGTTGTTTCTGTTGTTTCTGTCAAGTGTGCGTCGCTCATTAGGCAGCTCGATGGTCGCGGGCTGCCGTAAAAATCAATAATAATTTACACAGATTTTTAACATGCCATATAACGATTTTAGATAACCACGCTGCCTATGTGTGTGTGCCTGTGTGTGTGATTGTGTGTGTGATTGTGTGTGTGTGCGTGTGAGTGGGCTTTTTGAATCTATTGTGTGCCTGCCTTTTTGTTTGTCGGCCCACAATGGGTAAATAACAACAAATTAGATAAGCGGCTTATTAGCGACGATACCGTCATAGCAACAACAACAACAACAACAACTATAATGACAACAACAACAACGTGCTGCACAGTAGACGATTATTTGCCACGCAACAATTAATTTACACACACACCACATACTACGTATTTTGCTACAGTTTGGTTGTGTTTAGTGCGGGTGTTAGTTTCTAATGAATATTGTGCATATGTAATTTTTAATTTTCACACACTATTAAATGTCTCATAGATTTCGTTTGACTATTGACGAGAGAGCAAGAAGTTAGAGGGGTATGGTTTCCACTCTTAAATTGTGTGATTAAGTTGTTTGCTATTTAATTAGTTTGTGATTCATAAACTTGCAGCTGCTTAGAAAATGGTGAATGGCAAATATTGAAACTATTTCAGTTAAGTTAAGATCAGAAAGCAATAATAAATGGCATTTAACATTTAACAGCAACAAACGAGGAATCAAATGAGGTTGAAAAGCATTTAAATAAATAAATCATTATCTTTCATCTTTCAAATAGTTCATCATTCAATTATATTTAGTTCTCTTAAATTTGTTTTGAAACACATCCATTATTTAAACACGCATGTATTTTTATCCAATATTTATTTACTAACTACTCTAACTCATTAGGCGGCCGATTTCCGCTTGTTTTTGTTGTGGCATGCATAAAATCTTCCAACACTTTTGTTTATTTTTCACATCCACAATCGAAAACAAAAAAAAACAAAATAAAAGCATCGAGAAAAAAGAGTATAAGCTAAAAGAAGCATGAAATGTATTCAGCACAAAAATAGCTTAGCTCTAAGTACGATAGCTATAAGTTGAAGTTTAACCAATATTTTGATTTTTGATTTTCTTTCGTTTTAGGTAAGTTTATGTTGGTATTGGTGCAAAAAGTTCGTAGCATGAACCAAGCTGTAAGTGTTAACTTTCAAATTGAATCTTCATATTGTGCTTAATAGTCTTAAGAGCAGCCCAACACATACAACTACTTGAACTATGTGTCACAGACAGTAAGTGTGTTGACCATTTGAACTACAATTGGCCAAAAAAATGAAACTGTGACAACTAAAAAAAAAAAAAACTAAACATCACTAGCTAAACATTTTCATAGCATATATAAATGATTGTTGTCGTTCTATTGACTATTGGATCTGTTTGCTATTGTTGATGTTGATGTTGTTGTTGTTGTTGCTCCAATTTGCTGAATATTTTTCATGCCATTTGGCATTTAGCTGTGCGAGTGTTTGGTGATCTCTCATAGAGGCTTTATATATTCGAATTTATTTTATTTGATTTGATTTTCAGCTGCAATTGAATTGCAAATATTTGCGTTACAATTTTGCAGCATGCCAACGTTAAATAAAATGAATTCCGATTCTATTCTATTAGTTTGCAAATGAACAGTGACTAAAGTTTCAATTTGTGTATATTACGTATACAACGCGTGTTCATTAAACCGCCCTCTCACCTCTCACCTAACAAGACCATAAACAAGGCATTTAATGTAGCTTTTAGATACATATTACAAAGTGTATTTCCGCAAAGCAACAACCACAACAACACTGTCTGCCACTTGGAAAGTTTTTCTTCGCAGTTCTTGGCCAGTTTCCCTTCTGCAAGCTAAAAATAATATTTACGATTTTATTTCATTTTCATGTTTGCGCTTTGTAAGTTCTTCCTGTTTCTTTTTCTTATGGCTGGACAGCGTCGCTTATAATTAGACGGCTTTGTTGGCGACGGGGCGTTGCCTCTTGTTGGTCATAAGTCAATAGTTGGCGACGTTTTAATGGCCCCCACCTTGTATGTTTTGTGCGCTAATGAAAAATTATGAATTTATGCTGCTAGACGTGTTTGGTGTTAGGCCTTTGCTATGCATTTGAATATAATTCATGTTTACGACGCCTCTTGGCCAGAACTCACAGGTTAATGTGGCAGCTTTCCGTCAGTATAATCCATTTAATTGACAGTATTTGTGCATTCGCCACTTTTACGGCCCGGATTCATGTCTAATGCAACTTTTATTAGCTGTTGAGCATTCATTGTACAAATGGGTAATGTTTTATTAATTGAATTATGGCGTCATGCGTCAAATGGTGGTAGAAAAGTGTAGGAAATGTTTGCATTTGTAGAAGATGCGTATTCAAAACTTGTAAATATCTAAGAGAAAATATAAGTACTTAAGATATATACAAAATTCTGTGAAAAATATTGGTTACACAAAGATTATTATAATTTATTTATTTTTTAAATATTTTGCAAACATTTAGGGGTAGTTTTATAGTTTTGAAATTTTGATAATATTGTAAATACCGTACTTAAAGAAAAACTATAAATTAAAATTGCTGTCAAAGCAAACGTAAAAAAGCCGTCATTTCCAAATGAACTGAAGATTTTAAAATTGACATATACTAGAAGTAAAATAATGCGATGGCCCTGACTAAGATTTATAGGATATTTAAATTGTTCGGTATTTATATTTTGCACGGCTAAAATTTAAGCAATAAAATGATTTTTATATATTGTTGTACATATGTTTGTACTAAATTTTATTTTTAAAAATAACCGGAAACATTTTCAAAGAATTTTGCATGAAAACAATGTCTGCATTGTAGCTTCAATTCATGTTTTATTTTATTTTATTTGATTGTCATAATTATGGCAACGATTTGTGAATGGCCCGCTACAATTTGCCACATTAAAGCGCCAAGATATCGTTTAATCCCGCCCAAGATTTATGCGACAACCATATAAATTGTCTATATGTATTATATGTTCATGTTCATGCTTAATAAAGAGGCGCCGCACCGTACGCCGTACGCCATTTGCTAGTTTGCCATTTGTGCGCTTTAAAAGCTGACAGAAAAACATGAAAATAAATACAGATATTCGCTGTCTCAGTCCCCCTCTTTCTCACACACTCTTTCATGCATCGACAATACACACACGCCTACACCTGTACGTAGCTCGTTGCTTTTATTAATATAGAAAAATAAATGTTATTTGAAGACGCGGTTTGCTTTATTTGCACACTTGACCACTTGGTGCTCATAAAAAATGGGATTTTAATATTTTATGCACAGACAATATAACATTTTCAGAGCGGCATTTCTTTATATTTGCGTGGGTCGTTGGAGCGTGGCCAAGTTATGCACTTCTTTTGGGCGCCCAAAAATAAACCGCGACGTAAAAATGTTCAACAATAAAAAAACGAAAACAAAAAACCACAGCCATCATTGGGACGCCGAAGATTCAATACTCTTGAAAGCATATTTATCAAATTATTCCTAGGTTATCTAGCTTAATGCAATGTCTTGTAAAATAGTTGAGGACGGTTGCTTAGGCACATTTTCTTCACATTTATTAAAAAAAAAAACCATCGATAAATTAACTGTCGGCATTTATTGAGTTGGCACTTTGGCAGAAATTCGATTGTACACATTTGCTGAGAATATAGAAATACCCTATGCAAGGGCACAAGAAATAGATATAGCATATAAGTATGTAAAATGTGTGTAGGGAAAATATTGTCTGTGAAACTTAAGAGCGACGTCATTCTAAATAGCAACCGCATATATCTATATCTGAAGTAATATATATAGAAATATATGTATATTGATGTATACAGTTATATATATTTATATATATGTGTAAAGTGCTTAATTAATTTACGCTGATTATTGATGCGCTTGATGTGATCTATTAAATCGGCTATTGCTAATGTGGTGGGCTCACCTGTGGGGCGTCTCGTGGTTTATATATATTTTAAAATAGCCGCAAAGAACAAAAAAAAAACCGAAGCAAAATAATTGCATGTATAGATAGATATATGCTTGGCACGTTGTGGCTATCAATTAGCGCGGGGCTAGACTAAATCAATTGCGGCAATTGTGGCAATCAATTAGCGTATCGATTTGCGCTAGGCGAAGACAACGTTCTCAGCGGCATTCGGTGCTCTTCACTTTTGGTTTGCTGCCTTTTAGCTAATGAATTTTGGTCGCTTTGCTAAGTTTGCCCAAGCATAATGAGCTATTATGATGCCTGAGTTGCATAAAATCAAGCTGCATCCACAGGGCACAGAATATGGAATTAAGCAATGTCCATTTCGCATTTCCGAAGCACACGTGCCTCCGTCTCTATACATATTTAGTAAATGTATATGTGTGGCAAGCCACATTGCATACATACCTGCATACCAGCACACATTTACCTGTCTTTCAGCAATTCTTAGTGTGCGTCCTGTGTGTGAGTGTGTTGGAGAGCAATTTGTATGCAACGCTATGCTGCTTGCTGCTTCTGGCTGGCAGCACGCTGAACGATTGCGCCTCAAGTGCACTGAGGTTGCGACGTGAACATGGCTCCTGCCCCGCCCGGGACAGCTGCTTAGCGTTGTGTTAAACTTGTTAAAGAGCTGCCCCCTCAACAGCCACCTCCTCCTGCTGGTCATGCTGCCTCTGCTGGTCCTGCCAACGACCGAGGTGACCTGTGCGACGACCTAAGCGACCTGCGGTTGCATTTGAGTTCGAGCGGAACTAATGGCAACTCACATCGATACCTTGCGATTGCGCCTTGTGTGGCCCTTTTATTGAATTGCAATGCCATAATTAACAAATATTGAACATAATGTACTCTTTGTGCATAGAAAGGCTGCCATTTGAGAATATATGTATGTGTTGGAGGTAGAAGAAAGTTACCACCGCATTAAAATGCGGGCATTTGTGAACTATTTTATTTACAGTCTCGAGAAGACAGACAGTATGTGTCTGTTCCTCTCAATCCATTCACAGGAGCAAAATTAAAAAGAATTTGGGGAAACTCCCTCAAATTGCTAAGATTCTTCACTCCAAAATTTCTGCGTAATAGTATGTTTACCAATATGTGTTTTTGAATGGATATCTGCCAGTTCAAGCCCTCTTGCCTAGAGCATAATAACTTTTTTTGTTTATTCTCTAGCAGCTGGGAGAATCATCAGCGAAAACTTACACATCTATGCATTTTTAATTTGATTGCCCATAGCTGTGGCCGAGGCACGAGAGAGTGCTGGAAATTCGCTTAAGTGTACAACAAAATGTTAAAATTAAAAATTAATGATGTGCTTCCGCCACACATACTTAACCACAGAGCACTAACTTGCACACCACCCCCTCCCCTCCCCTATGTCCTCCTTGCCGGCTGCGGTGAGCTTGGCATAACAAAATGGTAAAACCGAAAAAAATACGGCAGTATCCTAAAAACCTAGTTACCCAAAAATAAAAAAGAAAAGAAAAAAAGAAGAAGAAATAGCTAAGCACTTTGTAACTTGACTCACTGAAAACACGTGGAAATATTTTGGCTCAACTGCAGCGGAGCGGAATGTATTTAGGAGTACGTGATGCTGCTCCTAGCTGTTACTAGCTGCTCCTAGCTCCTTGTCGGCAATCGTAATTTGAAGTTATCATTTATTTAAGCATCCATTAACGCGCACATATTGATGACCAGCAGCTAGAGACCAAACCAAAGCCACACTCTCTATAAGGGTGGAGGCCGGGGGGGGGGGGGGGGGGGAGGTTGGGTTGGATGTTGGGGTTGTTGCTTGAATGGAGCTGTATGCGTGCAATTGCTACTCTAGCAATTACTTTTGAGTTAGTTGGCTTAATAGAAATTCAACGAGCGTATTTTGTTTGTCTTGTAGTCATCCGGTACCGCAGTTTCCCAGGGCGCACTTTGATTTTCATAGGTAAATGTTGGACCAACTTTTCTGGCGCACTCCTAACAACCTAACTAACGAACTCTCCCCGCGGCGCTCGCTCGCTTCTCGCGTGTTTTGTTTGCCCAGTGTAAACTCAGAAACTGTGGTGGTAGCCGGTAGTTGGTTGCTGGTAGAGCTGCCCGGCTGCAAATCGATTATGAATTATTTGACTTGAAGAAAATGACTTATGAGACTTCCTGCAGGACAACAGCGTCGAAAGCGTAACGCACAATAGCCACATCCTTGTATCCTTTACATTTTATCTTTGTTACATGTGTGTTGTGGGTCGCAGGCTGGGTGGGTTTGTTGGCTGACATGACAAATGTTTTACCAAATAAGTAAGAATATTGCGGTGCAGAGCATTCTATCTCATATATTGTGCTCAACAAATACATATGTTTTTCAAGCTTTCCCGTCGTATTATACTCGGGTGCTTCAATCCGCATGGAAGCCCGCAAATACTGCTTATTTTGTGATTGCATTTAAGCCCGCTCTGAATGTAGTTCTGATTCTGAATTTGGTTCAAAAATATCTGTTGACTACCTTTATTATTTTTTAGACAAAAGTATGTGACGTGGAATTTTTTATGTTTATCATTTCTTTTAGTTTTCCACAATGTACAAATAAATAAAACTTACAGTGTTATATAATCCCATCGTGCTTATTTTGTACAGGGTATTTTCATAATTGTCATGTAAAAACTAGCTCAAAGGATGCTGTGACTGCATTTTTGCATCTCTGTGGGCCCTCTGACACTAATAAATTAAAAATTCTTATATTGAAAATTAATTTGAGAATTTTTGCAATGATTTATTATTTTATTCCTTTGATATATTTTATATTAGAATTCAATTTACTGCTCATAAATTATACTCGATTAAAACACACACACACACACTTACTTATTTGCACTTTGTTCTCAATATTCTTGTTATTAATTTATATGTTTTCTCTTCATTTTATTTGCAGGTAAGTTTGCACTACGACGAGAAAGAAAACGTAAGTCGAACAGAATAATATCTGCTACAGTGCTACATTGTCCTGAATTTATATGATAACTCGCAGGGGTCCCCTCGGGCAATAGCAACAATGTGCTGCTGTTTATTTGACTGGTCCTTTTAAATAATTAATGCGCAGCGTAATCGATTTTCATATTAATTGAGATTTATTTCATCGTCGTAGAAAGAGAGAGAGGCAACAAAATAGCAACAAAAACAAAACGCCTGCTAATTTATTTCCCCAGTTGTGCATTTTTATGGTGCAATTATCACGCCCGTTGAGTGGGTCACTCCAAGGTCCAAGCGCAACGCTCTGATAAGAATCTTATAAATTAGTTAAAGAGCCCAAGAGTTCCGACTCCAGCCCCTCCTCCCAAAAACTAGCTATTTCGACAGTTGATTAATTGCCTAACGTATTATGTTTTCGTAATGCGTGCTTATAGCTGCTGCCTTTGTGTATGCTACCTTCGTGTGTGTGTGTGTGTGTGTGTAAGTGTGGTGTTGCTGGGCAACCGCTAAGCCAATTAAGTTGTCGGTTTTGGACCCGGTACTCAAAGTGTCATCAATGGGCCAACAATTGGAAATTAATTTGCTGTCTCCTTTTCCATTAACGTATCGTTTTGACTGAATTATCTATTATCTATTGGCCATTGGTCATTGAGCTTTGTATTTCCTGCGTTTGCCCTTATTCAGCATGCTTTTGTCTATTCAAGTGCCACTTGTGGCAATTACTGCCAACTAGCCGCAACTAATTTGTGCACCTTGGCTTTTTCAATGCGTGCAACTTCAAAGCATTTCATGGTGACTTTAATAAGACGTGTCAGACCCTACAGACA
Organism: Drosophila maculinotata; assembly: GCA_035045305.1. NCBI lineage: Eukaryota > Metazoa > Arthropoda > Insecta > Diptera > Drosophilidae > Drosophila > Drosophila maculinotata. Next base: position 2,030,691 of record JAWNPD010000649.1, on the reverse strand, counting down.
CCTAACTCAGTGGCCCCACCCCACTCCACTCCACTCATACATAAATCTCTTTGGGGGCACACTGAATGCGTTTGCAGCTCAATCAACGCGGGGCGACTCGAGTTGAGTCTAAAAGTGTGGGTAATTTACTATTGCATTGCTTTTGCGCGGCTCGTTCATAAAGTTATTGGAATTATAATGATGTGATTATATAAGCATTATTCGATTGTATAGAACATGTGCAAATAAATTAGAAATCAACGAAAGCTTCTGCTTTCCCACAGTCTTCCTTATAAGTATGTTTTTAGTATACAAAGACTTTCCATCCGTCGATTGTATTATCAGGACTGAAAACGGTGCATAGTGCAGAGAGTTCTTGTATCACGAAATGAACTAAGATAATACAAATAACATAACATTTTCAAAGATGACGGTAACTCAAACTTTTCAGTTATGAATGTTGCTATAGTTCCGCGACTTGTGAATTTAGCATAGTCTCTGATATTTACCTTCCTCTTTAAGTAAACAGAGTCTGCTAAAAATATATAATTTATAGAATCAGAGATAGCTGTAACAATATTTCGCATTTTCCTTTTTTTTTTGGGATAGCAAAGTTAAATTACATTTAATCCACTAGTTAATTTCTTTGATTGACATTGCTATCAACTTTATAAAAGATAATTGAACATTCTATTACTTAGTCAACCCTCGGCACTCTGCTGTCCGCTAGCTGGCTAGTCTAGAGTCTAGAGTCAGTTGCCTGGTATCTTCTCTTGACATCTCTATCACACCCAGGCTGTTGAATGCAACGCACCGTTCGCTTTTCCGTCACTAGTTTTTTCTATTTTCTTTTACTCAATTATGAAAAGAAATTATTAAGTGCTAGCTGCGCTAAATTAGCGCGCAATTGAGTGTGGCTATACTGGGGGGACAAGGATGGGGGACGATGCTACAGGGGCTGCTGGTAAGGAAGGGGGCTGGCAAGGGAGCAACTCGTGCAATGTCTTTTGCGGCCTGCCTGTGGCCTGTTGGCTCATATTTTTGCCTCATATTTTTGCCTGCCGAGTTTCTAGGCAGCTTGGCACACATCGACCGGCAAGGGTGCTGGGGATGGGTGTTGGGGGGGGTAGTCGTTCTGGTCTGGCCTGCATGATATAAATGGCGCACATTTTGTGCATTTCATTTGCGTGATTTGCCAGCCAAAATGTGTAGCATATTCCTCGCCCATATATCGTCACGGTGCCAGAGTCGACGGAGTCGCATAAGAAAAATCATTGCTGCTGCTACTGCTGCTGTTTCTGATGAGCATGATGATAATGTCTGGGCCCGTGAGTGACGACCTGCCCGGCCACTTTTGTGGCATGGGGGCAGCTAGGCGGCAACAGGTTGCACAGCGAATGCTAGGAGCTACTTAAGTGAGTTTGGGCTTTCTTCTATCTTTTTGTTTTGCTGATTTGAGTAATGGTGTCGTTTCTGGATAGCTGCCAGAAACTTGTGAGTTGTGCATTGTTGTTTGCCAGCAAACATTAGCCAATTGCCTTATCAACCTTTAAGCTGTTAATGAGGCATTTACATTCTTGCGCAATTCTCTACAACTCTGGTGAATTATTTTTTAATTGGCTGTGACTTTACACTGTTTGCTAATTGCAACTATGCGCTTTGATGGAATCTAAAGAGCACACGGCTTATCCGATCATCGTCTGCGCAACTCGATCGTCACATCTGTGTGTGTGTGTGTGTGTGTGTATTTGTATTTTGAATTTAACAATTCCTAGCAACTTGCACAAGATAAACAGACGAACGAAAATCGACTTTTGCGAAAGACTCAAGCAAATAAACAAAATAAACGACAGACAGGCAAAAAAGCAGCAACTGTTGCGACCCACTCACAAAAACAGCCAGCAGATATATTCGCTTGGCCAGGCGATGGAACACCATCCAGGCAGCAGCGGCAAAGCTTCATCCTCCTCCATCCTCCAGCATTGGCAAAGCCAGAAATCGGATCAGTTCAGACGGCGTCACAGCGAGGGGACGTCAAACGCAAATACTAGCTAAATATTTATGCATGAGAATGGAAATTGCTGCAGCGAATGAAATTAACATTTGATGATATTCCTTGGAACTTGAACGAATGTTGTTAGTTTTTTTTTTTTGTTCGCTTCTCAGTTTTTATTATTTGTTATTTTTATGTACATACTGGCTAAGATCTTGTGCTTCGTTTGTGATTTAAATGTTTGGACTGCAGACGAATTTTGACCAAATACGAGGGAATATGTAAACATGGGCCGATTTTTTTTTATCTTAACAAGGGCAAATTATAATTAAAAAAACAAATTTAGTATTAGTAGTTTTTTTATTAGTAGCAATTTTTCTCATTATTTGTAAATTTCAATTTACAACTTACGCAAAACTTATGAAAATGTATCTCTTCAGATAATTTATATAACAAAACTGTCTACACTAAAATGTGCACTTGTAAGGGTTTAGAAATTTGAAAACGTTAAAAAATATTTTTGCTGTATTTTTGAAAAACTTGACTGCAAAGTTAAAGTTTAAATTGAGTACTTTGTACTTTTTATTGCTTTACCTACTCGTTTCAAAATGGTTTTCATATAAAATTAAACAAACGACAGCTTATTAACTGTTAAATAAATAATACAAAAAAAACAAAAAATTGTATAAATGAGCTCTCTACATTTAAGTTCAACTACGATCATATCGTTAGCTTGAGCAGACATTCAAAAGTCATTTAATGAATACAAATAAGCGTGAATGATTTGCACAATGCTGTAACGCCCAGGCCAAACGATATTACTGTGCCGCTTTTGATTCAGCTCGTCTCGTTTTGTACGTTTATTTTGTGGCGCAGCCGAGCAGATCATTAACACACTGCGATTGTGTGCGGGTGTTGTGTGAGTGTTTCTGAGTGCTACGCTTGCCTCACTGCAGAATCATCAAAAAAAATCAAATAAAAAAGTAAACAAAAAACAAAAAGCGCAATAATAGTGGCGAAGCTGACGACGACGATGAGTAGTGAGCGAAATCTAAACAATTTCGCCACATGTGGCGGATGCGACGAAAAGGGAAGTCAACAATTAATATCAGCCAAAAAACCAAACAAAACAAAACAACAAAAAAACATATAGAAGCCTGTCACAAAAAGCGCAATGCGTGCATATTGCCATACAGCTGTTGTTCGAGTTAGATGGAAAAGTATCTTTAAGATACGCTTGCTGATCATTTTTCGGCAATCGCGTGTGCATTATTATTATGGTATGGTATGTACCTAATCTAGAAACGCAGTGTGCATAGATTTCACTGCGAACGTTGTCCAACTGACACACATTACAGTCCAGTCCAGTCCAACCGCATCATGACGCCTTCAATTATACTCAGACCCAGTTGTGCTCTCTGTGTCTACAGCGATTGTCCATTTAGCTGAGTCAGCGATCGCTGCTGTTGCCGTTGCACAGTTGCACAGTTGCACAGTGCAGTGTTGCATATGAGCCAATTTCCGCTGCATTGCATTATAACGGTTGACGTGCATTGTCGTGTATACACTAATTAAGCAAAATGCAGTTACAGTTTAAATCTTCTCGGCTCTGTGCTGGTATCACATTTTGGGGAGTTTGTCTGGGTTTTTTTTCGCACATTGTCATTTAATAAGCGTGAAATTTAATTAATTAAAACTGCACAAGCTCGCTGCATCCAGCCAGGCTATCAGGAGTCTATGTCGGCAATTGTGCTGGCAGGTGGCTAGCTTATTGGCTGTGTGTGTGTGTGTGTGTGTGTGCAAGAGACGAGCGTTAACCGACCTGTCGGGCGTCATCTTGTTGCAGCTTGTGATGTGGCGCTGCATTGTCTGGGTTAAATGTCCAGGTTAATAGTAGGTGATTGCGTGTGAACGTGTGTAACTAAATTTTGTTTGCCTGTGTGTGTGTGTGTGTGTGCGCGACCATTTGTGTTTAATTATGAAGTTTTGATGCCGCCAGTTTTGGGATTGCGCGCAGTAAATCGGATTTAAAACTTTTAGTTAGTTTTTGTATGGGTTTTTCGGCATAAGCTTAGCGTGCTAATCGTTAAAAAAGTTAAAACAATATTTGAAACTTGTGCTAATTCTATTAGGAAGCATGATACATGAATGAATTAGAGACTAAACTAATAGATTTTAATGTACAAAAAAAAGAACTGTGTAGAATAATGAAACTTATTAAAACGAGAGAATAAAACTTGGCATATATGTATAATGTATTACAATATTGAATTAGTAACTTTTAAACTTCAATGCACTCATCTTTTATAAGACCTAACCTCTCTCAACAAATGAAATTTGAGTCATTTTGAAAAGCGCTTTTCCGGCTGCACCAGCTGCTAATGAACTAGATTAGATTTCAAATCGCTAAAGCCAGACAGAGTACGTGTACGTGTTTCTCTATGCAGTTGGTATTCAGTTGCCTGGCGTCAACTGGCGCCCTTAACTGTGCTTTAAAAGACAGCCGCCATATTTAAGAGTAAGCCAGCCAACTAATTGGCCAGCTTTTGTATACGGCCACACGTGCGTATATAAATGTGTGTGTGTGTGTGTGTGAGTGGATGTGAGTGCTAAGCTTTTAGCTTGTCAACCGAGCTATCTATCTGTATATATCCGTTTATATATCCATGCATGGGCTTAGCCGCTGGCTTTTCGGGGGCTATACACACGTCAGAAGTGCAACGACTAAAACGTTGACCATTCAACACGTCATCCAGCGGCTTAACTTGTTGCACAATGTGCCAGCCAGAGAGTTAGTCAGAGCTCGCCAACCTTGAACCTTGTGGATAGGGGCGGCATGGTGCGCGGAGGCGTGGCCAAGTTTGTCGCTAAGCTGAAAGGCAATGTTGGGGGCATATTTGACTTATGAGCTGGGACACCGCATCAAACAAAAAAAGTAACGCTCATAAATTATGTAAAACTTCAAAATTTTGTCGTCTTTTCGTCTGTGCTGCCTTTCGGCACGTTGAACACGTTTTCTGTCAATTTAATTCGTAATTAGTCACGGCCACTTAAAGGGGCCCTTCGACAGACCGCTGGGAAGCTGGGCGCTCTTTAATTGAAATTGGCAGCTGCTAATGCTGGACCCCCAGCAATTTGCACGTGATTTCATTGCTAATTATTGGGTGTGGTTGGTGTCAGCATCTGGTAATTTAACTATGACAAAAGTGTCACTTATAGTCAGTTGGCTATTGTTGGCTACGTGTTTATTGTGGCTTTCAAATTCACTTACCATACACATACACACACACATAATTCTTGGGCAATGCAAGCAGCTATTAATAGCTTCATAGCTAATCAGACATCAAACATTGGCCATCGAGAATTCTTCAATAAACGTTAATTTGCTCGGTGCTTAACAATTGCCTTCGAGCATTTTCTAGGCACCATCTATGTACTTGTCGGAGCCAACTTTGCTCAGCTGCCAGCTGCCAGCTGCAAAGCTAATGAGCCACCGTTGAGTTGTGATTAATTGCTGAAAACCTCGCCGCAAGGTCATCAGCTATGTCAAGTGTTTGGTTTCCTTCAACAAAGCGCTTGCTAAGCGCTGAAAATTAAGCACATCAAACATAAAATAACACAAAAAAACCGAAACTAGTAAAGAACTCAACTAACAGACACTTTATAAATGATAGACCCAGCTTGTAGAAAATTGTTGGCTCTTACTTTTTCGGGTAGACCATAAAAATGGCAACAAGTGTGTCCCAAGTTTCGTTTCCTCTCTGCGGGCAAAGCATTAAAAGTTTGCGGCTGCTTCACATGTTTTACGATTTTGTTCGTCGTGGGTCTTGGGGCTATTTTATGTGAAGTCTCGGAAAGTCAACATCTAACGCAACGACAACCAAATACACTGAAATTGTATTTATTAAGTAAATGAAATGAGTTAAAAATGGCATAAAAAGTTTTAGAAAATTATTACTACATTTAGCTGATAGTTAGAGTTACAACAATTTAACTTCTAATATATGGCTTTTTGCTATCTGCAGTATATTTTTGTAGCCGGGGACTCGAAATCGGCTCCTCCTGATTCTCTTGGTTGATAAATACTATGATCACAATTTTATATAATGGCTAATATATAGTAACTTTGGAATCTTTGATTCTAGAATAAATATATGTATATATAGTCTTTATATTCTGCATCTAATGCCACTTGTGGTTACATTAGTCATGAGAAAGTTGTTTTAATCTACGCAAGAGTATGCATTTCAATTGTCTGGCCATATAACAAGGCACTGAGCACTCTGTAGTTGCTTTTATTATATAATTTCATTCAATGTTGTGCTGTGGCTGTGGCTGTGCCTGTCGTTGTTGTTGTTGCTGCTTTGTTGCTGCTAGTGGCAGTTGTAGCAAGTAGTAACTATGCCGGCCGGCAGCCGGTTAAGTTGTTTGACAAGTTTTTCCACTTGCCCCGTCCGTCGGTCGTGTGTCGTTTTGTCCCTCTTTGGAGCGATGAGCTCATCAGCAGGCGTCAGGCAGCCACATGGCCGCGATCAGCTGTGCAAGAGGCAACGACAATAAGAACAACAACAGCATGTCGTAAACAAACGAAGCAAAATTCAACTTGAGATCTGTTTCGTACAATTCCACTGTGCTGACTTTCAACTTGAACCCGTGAGATGGAAAACGTGTGCGCTTCGGCGAAACGTGCCCACAGTTTCGACACTTTTGTGCCCAGGCAGGGTTGTGGCATTTTGCAGTCATTAATTTGACGATGCTAAATGAGAATTTATGTGTCTGCTGCAGCGGCGTTGGCCAAACAATTTCTCATGCATAAACATTTTTCAACGTTGACTGACAGACGACGAGTCGAGCCGCCGACAACGACTCGTTTTTGAAATACAAATGTCATTAACACTTGTTCTCCCAACACGGCCTGACCAAAATTTATGGAAAAATGGCGAAAAATGAAGTAATCATTAAAGTTACAACTACAACTACAACGACAACGACGACTCATTACGCAGGCAACCTTGTTTGGACTATGCAGCACTTTGTTTCAAGTTTTAACAAATGTATTAACATGAGTTTCGATATTGTGCTTGTCGGGTTACGTAAAAGGACTGACTGTGCTATGGAGCTTAGAATAAAAATGTTGTATCTGGCAAATATAGTTACTAGACTCGGAGATAAATGCTGTTTTAAAGTGAAGCACAGCGGGAATGCCTCGTTCTTGGATAAAATAAGTATAATAATCTCGATTTAATTGCAAAATACTGATATGAGTTTCATTATAAATAAATTAAGTGTAAAATGTTCAAGTTGTTAATTTAAGAACTGTAATTCTTGATTCAATCAAATATATTTTTATTTAAAAGTTATATTTAGATTGATTTACAGCTAGTACTAAAATCAAGAACTAAATTATTTACTCCAAGTAATCAAATGTTATAATAACTCAACTGTTTTAATATCAGAACAATTGTACTTATTTTATTACAAAACTTTGACAAATGTCGGAATTTCAAAGAAACTTCTGGAATTACGAATTATATTCGACAAAATACACTACTGTTTTTTTTTTCTTAGTGCACAAATTCAGATTTAGATACAAATACAGATATAGAATGCCTTAAATGGCTGCTGTTATTAATTTTTAAGAATTGTGCATTTATGGAATACTTGAACTCATGTTTCAGCCCCCAATAGCCGACATAAACAGACGTCACTTGATCTGCCTCGCATTGAATTTCACACCATAATGAAGCTCATTTATTATCGCTTGGCGTTACGTTTCACTGGCAGCACTGCCATCAAATGGAGTCCAACAAAGAACAACGATGATGACGATGATGATGATGTTGATGATGGGGATAAGAATGAGAGTGAGACTGGCGATATCCAGCGTCTTTTGTAATGGTTGCCTTTGTCTCTGTCTCTGTCTTTGTTTCTGATTCCGATTCCGAATCTGATTCGGTTTATTTTTGCGATTCTCATTTGACAGCTCAATTGCGCAGTCGCAACTCCACATCGCCGCTCAGTTCAAGGCCAGTCGTGACTTTTACTTCAGTGCTTCTTGCTGCGGACTTGCGGGCTTGCGGGCACATCGTTTTAGTATGTGCCAGAATTGGCTTTGTGGCAACGACAGCGGCAAAGGCAAACTAATTTCATTGAAATGTTATGTTCTGTAAACTAATTTCTCGAGAGAACGAGAAAAACAGCAAAGCAAACAACAGGCAAATGTGCCGGCAGAGTGCGTTCATTTGCTTAGCGTTTTAAATTGGCTTCTTCGTCATGGTTTGTTTTGTTTATACATGTATATCCCGTACTTAGACAGCAATAGGGTATAGTACGACATAGTACTTTCAATTTTTATATTTTTCAATGATTTACACTAGAAGGTAAATAATTGATTATTTAAATTATTATATATGAATGGGAAATTCAAAGAATGGTATTTTATTTTAATATTGTCCAACTATCTTCGAAATCTCTTCAAAAAGGATCGTTCTTTTAGCAAAGAAAAATTAAAACAAACCCATCAGAATTATGCGTGTGTTTTTAATTCTGAACAGAAATAAGCTTTCCAGGGTATATCGTAGTCGGTGATTCATTTGCCTTACCGCTTTAACGTCCGCCTGCTGCACAATGCAATAGAATAATATTTGTTTTGGCTGTAAGAAATTGCTAAAATGGACAACAATGTTAAAAAAAGAGGAAAAACGAAGAAAAAAATGGGTTGAAAAGTGGAAAATGTGAAAAAGTATTCGCTAACAGCACTCACATATGCGCGAGCCTCGTGAGAGCCAGAAAATTTTCAAATATCATCAGGTGTTTTCATTTCATTTGCGAGAAATGTTGTCTGGCAAAAACAAGATTCGAGGAAAAAATGATGAAATTTCATAGGGATAGTCAACGGCGAGCTGCTAAAGTACGCAAGTCACTCGCAATGGAATGGATTTGACTTGTTTCAAGTAATAAAAGTAAACATTGCGTAGATTTCCTGCATTGACTTAATACTCTTTTCTTTGTTGGTATCTGCAATTGCAGAAGTGATGCTTCAGAAATGCAATAACTTAAGCTGAATCAAAGCATATGCCATTTGTTAGTACGCTTTCAAGTTAATTAACGAAACGCAGGACTTTTTGCAGCTTCTTCAATCATCAATTGGATTGCGGGAGTTGCTGGTGAATGCGTTCTCTTTGTTCCCATTCATTGGCCGCTTGCACACGGTACAAACTTATGTGTGCTGTTGCATTAGCCGTAGCTGAAAGCTCTGCAACCTGATTGCAGTGTCACCTAAACCATTGTGCGTTGACATTTTTAATTACACACAAACACAGTCGCTGTCAGCTGACAGAGGTGGAAAGGAGCCGGGCTTGCTGGCTGGTAAATGATAAATGATAGCTGCTGTTGCTGCTGCGCTGTTTGGCTAGCGTGCAATATGCAACACGCATTCGCCACGTTGCCTGCTGCACTCTACTCCATCAAGTCTCGAAGCCATAGTCACTCTGGCAATGAGAGAGTGGGTGCACTCACTGACAGACAGTATTCCTGGCAGGGCTTAGGCAAAGCCAGCCATGCAGCATTACAAGGCATGACTCGGAATTGGGTTTGCAATTGGGCGTGTGTGTGCATCAGCCACCGAAAAAGGCGGCACTATCGTCGACGGCAGTGGCGGCGGCGGCGGCATCAAAATGCAAAGCAAACAAAAGCCCAGCAAGAGACTGAGTCTCTGTGTTCTTCTTTCTGCTTGTTGCAGCTTTCAACACTAATGCAATTTGATGCGGCACAAAACCGCACAAATGCAAGCTCACTCACCCACACCCACACACACTCACGCTCCCACATATGCACACTAAGAAAAACAGTGCGAATCTTGATTCAAGATTTTTTTATAATATAAAGATTATGATAAAATAAATCTCAAATCAATCTCTAAAAGCAGAATAGACAATCTTGTAAGTAAGTTTCAGTCCGTTCTTAATATAAGTTTAGCTGACAGCGTCTAAAATTTAGACTCTAAATAGTTAAATAGTTACCACCTCAAAGTGAGAAGACAACAATGCTTATTCAAGCCTGTTCATTTTAAAATAAACTCAAGCGCAGAATAGAATTTTGATTTAAGACTTTTGCCGCTTTGTTACTCTGTTATTTATCTCTCAGTGCATGCATGCATCATTTTAGTCTGTGATCCAGACAAAAGCCGCTGCCTTGGCGCTTGCGTTGGTGGTTTGTAAATCCTTAACCGAATAGGATTTTCAACACATTTGCTGTGCGCGCGCGTTTGTTGCATAGTTTTAGGCGCCTCCTGCACACCGCTAAGCCGGGCATTTGCCAAGGCGGCAAAGGCGACGTCGACTCCATCTCGGTCGGCATCAGAAATGCATGGCGCACAAAAGCATGCTATTATTTTGCACGCTCTTCTTCTGCCTCTTATCATTATTATCTTGGTGCTTCCGTTCAATAGCCAGCACACCCCAACCACCGTTACCGGGGCAGCATGCTCTGAATTTATGCAAATGCTGCATTTTGCTTTTCAATTTCGTTCGCCTTACAATTCCCTTTCGCTGTTCCGTCCCGGCAACAAGTTGTGCCAGCAACTTCTTGCCGTGTTTTGCCAGCGCATTAAGCCAGAGCCACAGTTGTAGGGATTTGTGAGAAATATGGGTGCCATTCTGTGCACAAAGTGCCACTTCCCACTCTCACCCTTCCCCCTCTCGGTCTCTCTCTCGTTCTCTTTGGGAGATGCACGTCTTTTTATTTACTTTCACTTCTCACGCCAAATCTGCACAATTCAGTTTACAATTCTTGGGTTACATTTGCCAGTTGTTGCTGCTGTTGCAGCAACTGTTGCTGTTGCTGTGGCTGCTAAGTGTCACAAATCTAAGCGATTTTAGCTTTTTAATGCGCTTTGCCCGAGGGCTTCGATTGATGCAGTGCACCGAGTGCTCGACATGAGCGTAACGAAGCTCTTGAATTCCTTTTGTCCGTGTTGTGTTTGAGCTGGATATAATATCGACTATGCAAATCTGTGGCTTATAGCAAAAATATGTATGTATGCCTGTATGCAGGTAAACCTTTTTATTCCGTTATTCAGCTCACATTTATATTTGCCCTTGTTTTGAATTACATGACTTTAGCTACATTAAATGCAAAACCATTTAAATAAATGAAGAAATAAATGAAAATTGTATTATGTTTATGATGTTATCGTTTCAAGTGTAAACTTTATTTTTCTTAAGAGCCCTTTAATGTCACATACATTTTTTTTGTAATAGAGTTCTTAAGTAAATCTAAAACACTCATTAAACATCGAAACCTTTCAAAGATCTTAAAATTTTCTTCGTGAAAAATTTCATTGTTGAACTTTTATTCAGCACTAAGTTCAGTTAAGCTGTGGTCAGTTAGTCACGCAGTTAGCTGTAGTTGGAGTCCAGGCAATCCACCTGTTCATTAAAGTGTACAATATAAATGCCAGAGGCCACTCCCACCACCCCACACACCCCTGAAACCCGTCGCACTTTCCCATACCCCACCACGTAGCCAATTTACGTGTGCAAAAATGTTCGGTTCATTTGGTGCGCGGCTGCCACAGCTGTTGTTAATGTTGTTGGGGCTATTGTTGTTGTCACCGTTGTTGTTGTAAATGTTGGCATTGCCTGCAGCAGCACGGTGCGCATAGTCAGCCGAGTGGAAAATGCAACGGCAAATGCCATGAACTTGTTGCAATGACAACACCGTGACAGGCCGCTACTTAGCTTTGGGCTACTTGCTACATGCTGCATGATGCATGCATGCTGCTGTTACTGATGCTGCTGCTGTTGCACGATATTTGCAAGTTAACAGCACATTTATCATGGTATGGATCGTATTTGTGAGATGATGATGATGAGACGCGGACAAACAACCTGCAGCAAATTGCAGCACACGATTTCGAATCCGTTAGAGCGCATCACGCGCTCATTGCCTGGCATTTATTACGCTGCTTAAATGCCAAACGGAGCAGCCATATAAGCTGGCCAAATTAACGCGTGGGTGGTCCGCCCGCGACCAGAGACCAGGGACCTGGAACCAGGGACCAGGATCGGGTCATGCATCAATGTCATTGCCGTTGCTAGCAGTTGGACTGCAAATGTACTTGCAACAGTATGCATATATTCATGTGGCTGCCACATGTGCTCCAATTGTTGTTACTGATGCACATGGAGAAAAAATATCTTAAATCAAGAATATGTTCTTAGTTCAAATTGTTTGAGGCAGTCGACATTTTTAGCCAATATTCTGTGACTAGTTCTGTTTATTCTAGAATGCCTAATTTAACAGAGATATTAATAAGAAATTTTGTATTATATTAAGTAAGATTCTTGATTTCAAGACTGTAAATTATTTTGTGATAAAACTTCTTGATTCAAGAACGTAAAATCTTATTTTTAGTCATTCCATTCTATAGAGAACCACTCTTGAATCAAGATTAACAGTGTCAAGATTAGAATGCATATTTTTTTCAGTGCAGCGACTCGATTCTCTGATGCTCTGTGTGTCGCGTGTCACCGTTAAAAATACACACACTCACACACACATACGCGAGCAACAATGTTGGAAAGTCAAGCAACGTCAATTTCCGTTTGTTGTCGTCATTAAAATGCAAGCGGTCATGCCTGGCCGCACTTTGGCACTCACTTCTTTTGATATGATGTTGATGATGATGTTGATGTTGTTGTTGTTGTTGATGATGATGATGATGATGACGAAGTTGCTGCCACTTGGAGTCGCATAGGTGGCAGGCAGCGCCCGCTGTCTGGCATGCTATGCAGAATTTCTATTAATTAGTTAAACCGCGCAACGCGTGTAAGTGACACTTTAGTAGTTTGTAGCACTTAAAGCAATTTGCTCACAAATTTGAAATTGTCTCGTCTGCGTAAACAAACTGACAGCTCGCTGACAGATGGGACGGGGGCGACAGACGGCGTTCGGGCGGCGTTTAACCGTAATCGATACCATATGATGAGTGCCTGTTTGTATGCTGTCAAAATAGAGCAGAGACCACCTTGGTTTTGGTTCGTTTCGGTAATGCGATTAGAAAATTTGTTTTTCAAAATCCAATCTACAATTACTCACAAATGGCTTGAGCTGGCGCAAAGGCGTAAAGAGGGGCTAAGGAAGGGTGACGACAAGTGTAAACACCGAAAAGCTGAAAACTGAAACTGAAATCAAGGCCGGAAATTGAAATGTTGTAAGTGCATGCATGCAACACTGCTGCTGCTGCGTCTTCTTCTGCTTCTTCTTCTTGTGTTTGTTTTTATTTTATGACGCGTGGCAACGTCTTGCAGCTAGTTGGTTGCAATTGTTGCCGTTGCTGTTGTTGTTGGCATTAATGCCACTGGCAATGCAAAGTTTTGACAACATTTGCCACTTTGTCATGCAATTTTAATTTCAACGTTTCGCTTGCGTTTTTACTTTGTAGTTGGACTCAAAAGCGCTGCTCGTATTCTGACAAAGTCGAAAAGTTTTTATCGTAGGAGAGTGAGAGAGTGGTAGGGGAATGGGAATGGGAAGAGGAAGAGAAAGGAGCCAGTGCTTTGCTGCTGCAGTTATGATTTACTTGCCACACTCTGTCCCAAAACGAAACGAAACGCAGCGCAACGAAATGAAGCCATCAAAAACGTTGACATCGTTACGCAAAAGCGGAAATGACAATGATGATGACGATGACGATGACGATGACGATGCTGATGATGATGCTGATGCCAAATAAAACGTTGGCCAAAAGTGCTAGCATTGGATGTGCATGTGCTGGGAATGTGGCTGTGATTTGTGCCCAGGATGCTGACGGGCAGGACTTGCCGCTGCCGCTGCCGATGCTGCTGCTATTAAAACGCGTGAAATTGAAAAGACGAAAAATTGCAATGCCAACAGAATTGGCAAACTGTTGGACCAGTCGTATTCATTGTGGCAGTCATTTTGCAGGAGGATGAGGAGGAGGAGGGGGCGTAAGCTACAGTGAGGGCCACCAAGGCCAGGAAACAGTTTATATGCGACAGCGTGCTAAAAGCTGTCAGCTATTTGATGGCCGTGTTGCCCGTGCCCAGCTTCCTGGCCAGCTGCTTGGCCCGAACAATGCGAATGCAATGTAGAGCAACGGCTATCATTAAAGTTCTTTCCAATATCCTAGTTACTATGGGGTAAATAAGTACTAAAGCTGAAATGCAAAATTCACTCATTTCATGTATATTATAATACAAACAATTATTATTTATATACATATCATCAACATAAGAATCCTTCCATACCAATAAAACTTCATCTAGAAACGGGTTCAAACTTTCCACAGCCATAACTTTGTCAAATCTGAGCCGATTTTCAAAAGTAATTGTCAGTTCGACCTCTTTAAAAATACTTCATTTACAGTTTAAAATCTTTAAACTTTCGCAATCTATGTCAAAAATCATGGTACATGTACAGTTCCCAAGTCCCTAAAAATGGCCTTCCCAGACTTTAAAACTGCCATAACTTTGTCAAAACTGAACCGATTTTCAATTCCGAGGTCATTGTGATCATGGTTTGTCCTCCTTAATAATTATACATTCAAAGTTGAGAAACTTCCGATTTTCGGATTTCTTGTCAAAATTCATGACAAGATGTTGACAAGTCTCTAAAACTGACCTTCCCAGACTTCAAACTGCCATAACTTTGTGAAAACGGAACCGATTATCATAAGTAATGTCTTTTTAGTCATGGTTTAGCCTCTACATTAATACTACTATTACATCGATATGCGTACAACTTGAACGGTACAAGTATATTAATTGACGAACTTACTTACCATATTTAATGAATTCTGAATTCAATTAAAGATATCTCACTGTCAACCACTCGTGCCCTTTATTACCGGTCTTACTGATTGATATGTTTATCACAGACTGTATTCTTATTACTAAAACTTAAGCGCAGCTAAAATCTGATTTTAAGTTGATTATCCTAGTAAAATCTGTGAATATTAAAAGTACTATGGATTGTAGTTACCCCAGTTGCTTATATAATCAATCAGACAATTTCTTACACTAAAGCCACTCATATATTAACTAATTAACTAACATATATCCTGTATCATTTCTATTCGCAGGTAGCGACCATGATGTCCTGCCCCCTACCTATGACATTACCGATACCAATAGCATCAATACATAAAACTGAATACACTCACATTGGAGTCAAGGTGAGTGACGACTAGCCGCTCTAAAACAATCCTAATAATCCAACGAGTGCCAAACGACACTCGTCGCCCCATTATGAAATAGTAAATTAAGCGCATAAATGCGAATATCATGCAAATCGCGACCTCTGTGGTTAAAAAGTCAACAAGTGGGGCAAAATGCTAAATGTAAATGTTGCCGCTAAACTGGCACACAAGCTAAAGCCAAGCAGCAAAACACCCATCCACACCGCCAACGCCACCCACAGCACCACTACCACAAGCACCACAGACAGGATGTGACAGCATGTCGAGTGGGGTTGGTCCATTGTTGACATTATTGCAAGAACACACACACACACACACATATGAGATGTATATATATATACATACATTTGTATGTATGTATATTCACCCACATAGACAACGGGAACAGAATATAATGTGCGCCACTAAATCAAATTGTTTCTTGCCAAGATGGTGACGGGTGACGCTCCTCATCCACATCCTCATTTGACTACAACTTTAATGCGCAGTGATCACATTTTAATGATACCAAAATGCAGTGCCCGCACATTCCCGTTGTTGTTGTTGTCGCTAAGGAATAATGATGTCAAACCTGTGAGCTGGCCGTATGGTGCAGGAAAGAGGTGAAGTGGGGCTAACAATGTTTGTGGAGCGCGTCACGTTTGATAAATGCTGCAACATATTTCTTGATTTTGTTTGTCCTTTCGTTTAAATGCCACACATAAATCTATTTTTGAATGAAAGCCACTGCGTGGCAAAACGTGGCGTATACGCAATATATATATACATATATTTTTGGCTGAATTTTCCCTTTTATTGTTGATACTGTCTGTTTTGCTTTTATCTGAAGGAAACGGTGCTTATTGTTTGCATAATGGACGCTCGTTAGCGCTGTGTGTGTGTGTGTGTGTGTGTATTGTAAGGATACTCGTCCTCAAGCGCAGATCCTTTAAAGCAACGTTGTTGCATTTCGCGCACAGCGCTTAAACCAATATGAATGCGTTTTTAATTTGTTTTTATTTAAAAAGTACTCTCTTTTGCGCCTACGGAGCTTGTCATCTGCTGCTGTCCAACTGCTGCTTAAATCCTTGTCAGTGTACGTTTAATAAATGAATTCCTGGTGTTTTCTTTTTGTTCCGCCACAAATGCATGAACAGCGCCGCCCCTTTTCCTTTGGGGAGGACTCCAGCTGTTTTGTTGATGTCACAAAGACTGGACGACATTTTGGTCTCATTGTAAATGGAATTTCAGCCAAAACCCAAGAACGAAAGAATTTCACAGGACTCGCATCCGTGTGACTGTGCAGATCAAAGATAAATGTAGTTTGTATAAAAACTTGTTGCACTGTTTGCATTCTGTTGTATACATATATATATATATATATATATATACATATAGAAATGTATGTAGTTTGCATTGCAAAAGACAAACTACGCTTAAATGCATTCGTTCAATTTATACGTTAAATTTTCCATGGAATTCATCAATCGCGAATGCAAAAAAGAGTTGCCAGTAGTAACCTGCACCTGCAAATTGAATTCTGAGTGCATTAAAAAATAAAAGTGCATGTCATATACCGATGAATGCATATTAATCGCAATGCATTTCAGGATTAAACAGGTAATAAAGAATATGTTTAAATGGCGCCGCCTTTATAAATTTATATTTTATTTGATGCTTTATCGCCTATCGCATCCGGTGTCAAAAGGGATCAAAAGTTAATTGGCAAGCAGTATATCAGACCATTTTTTATTGAAAATACCGCCAAGAGCTTAGCCCACAACAGACGCCTAATTATCAGCGAAAATGAACTGGCTGATAGGCATGCTCGGATCTGCCTCGACTAATTAAGGCAAATCACAGCAGGCAAAGTAGTCCTGGCCGGTTACAGCGGCTGTCTGACGCTTGGTGATAACAACCCAGTTGCCAGTTCATAAAAAATGAACGTAGGCAAAAAATTATTTAATAAAACGCCAGACAACTACAGCAACCAACAACAGCAACAGTCGCCTCAGCGGGGTCAGATTTAACGAGCTGCCAGCCGCGGCTGTTAAACCCAATTTCCCGCCCCGAGGAGCCAACGGGAACTTACACTTGACCGAGCGGCATAAATCATCAAGGAAGGGAATTGAACTTGGCGGTTCGGGTGCTTGCCTGCTTGGCTGCTTGGGTGGTGCAAGCAACTTGCCCAGTGGCAATTTCTTGGCTCATAAAAAAAATAGAATTTTTTTTTTTTTTAAATATCCCGTAAAGGTGTGTCGGCAAATTTATATTTAATAACACAAATAAGACAATGAGAATCACGCAATTTTTATAGTTATTTTTATGTAGTGCTAGAATGGACGAGTAGGAGTAGAGCGAAAAGAAAATTTGATAGATTATGCATTTCTAAAGCAACATTTTTAAGCATGGTAAACATTCTTCGTTAGATGTTATGTAAGGAATGCGTTTGGCTTATAGGTATTTTCCAGAGGAAAATGTAATTATTTGTACAATATATTGTAGTTGCAAATGTTGCAGTGAAAACGTTGTTTAAGGGACCAGTTTCTCAAGTCAATTTAGAATGTATAATATATATGTATATTAATTTGTTTTGCGCCTATTTCTGTGCGATAATTGCTGGACTAAAGTAAATAATAAGCTATAATTAATATGCATTCGGAACACAAAAATAATAATTAATAATTTGAATTATTATTATTATGGATCACAGATCGTGATTATAAATTTGTGTCTCATTTATCAAATTCTCATTTTGATCGAATATACACCGCTTTTGAGCTGGAAATTGTGCTTTTTCTATATAAACTGCTGATAATTATCAATCATTCAATTGTACTGTTAATATTAGCGATTAAATGTCGCATTCTTGAAATGGAAATCGTGTTACTGACACTAGATTTGACTTCTGTAAATCTCCACGATGACAAACACTGAGTTGACTTTCAGCTGCTTAAGAATTTCCGCTATGCTTTTCATTCTTTTTTGCAGTGCTCCTGCTGCTGCTGCTGCCACTCAGGCGGCAGGTGAGTGTGTACCTGTATATCTGTTCAAAGAAAATCACCTACCCACTTTAGCATGACTCACCGGCTGCCACTGCCCCCGTTACGTTTGCAAGGAGTGTCCAGGGCATAAACCTTAATGCCAACTGTGCAGCGCTTTGACCGGCCAACGCTTCCGGGGTACGCAGTGCCGTTGCCAGCAGCAGCAGCAGTCTCAGCTGCTCCTTTGCCTTATCCTTTTGTCTTCTTGGTTCATTCGCGTACATTTGTTTTTCTTATGCTTGTTATTAATAATTTAAGTTGCGCTCTACTTTGGTATGAAGACGACGACGATGTGGAAGAAATTGCGGATGAGTATCTGGATGAGAATGAGGACTACGTCTCAGCGTTGTTTGCCTCGGCAATGTTTGTCTGCCTGTCTGTCTGGCGTTGCGTTGCTCTGCTGTTCATCCTTACAAAGGATTGCGTTTCAGTTACATTTCGGGGCGTTGTGTTAAGCGCTCATTTCCAGTTACCTTCTGACGTTGCTGTTGCTGTTGTTATTGTTGCTCCACTGTACTTTGTTTTATTTTTTATTTCCACTCAAATTGTTTTATTTGCAGTACAGCAACGCACACAGAGACCCCAGACGCCTGGCTTTATTACGGCGATTTTTCTTGAACGCATTTCGTGTGTTGTCGTTTTTCTTAGCTGTCTCTTACCTTTTGTAATTTTTATGATTTTATTTCTCTTCACCTCATGCGTTGCCTGCTCACCCCTCAAACTTTTGATACGCGACTGCGGCTGTGGCTGCTTTGTTTGCTCTTTGCTTTTATTATTGTAATTCATATAAAAAAAGCTCAGAGTAATAGTTGCTATTCGCTCCAGCTCCAGCCCCAGCCCCACCAGCCCTCTCCCTTTTTGTGCTTTTGTGTGCGCCATAATAAAAACCTTTTCAAGAAATTAAAAAAAAGGGAGCTGCGAGCCAAATTGCCCAAAATCCGTGCCATATACAATTCACAGTTTCAGAAAGGGGGAACATTGCGTATGCGCCACGTAATCCACACAAAGAAAATCACAAAAATGTGCAGTACTTTTGGCACAATTCGATTTGATTTGTTCCTTGTGGCTTTTGTTATTTCCTTCCCAGCAAGCGTTAAAAATTATAGTTATTTAGTATATGATTGGTATGGGGGGCTAATTCGCAATTTCATTCGGCCTCAAGAACTTGTAGCACATTAGACATGCACACGCCATCCTTTAAAATGGTGCTGCCTCTGCGGCGGCCCATTACAGAACAGTAAATGTATATGGGTTACAACAAAAGGCTAACGGCTAATTATTCCCCCGTCAACGGGCGCCAGCACACAAAACAATCGTTAAACAAAATTATTATAGCATGCTCTTCATTTCTGTGCGTGTCCAAACTAATGCGGCACGCAGCCGCCAAACAAGCACCCAGGCATATTAGTCGGAGTAACATGCGTAAGGGCATAACTAGGAGTGCGGAAGATGTGTGTCTTGAAAGACATGAGGGAACCTCAGGATTAGCTAACTAACAAGCAGTCCCTTGTAGTTGCTGTACACACACACACACACACACACACACACACACACACACACACACACACACACACACACACACACACACACACACACACACACACACACACACACACACACACACACACACACACACACACACACACACACACACACACACACACACACACACACACACACACACACACACACACACACACACACACACACACACACACACACACACACACACACACACACACACACACACACACACACACACACACACACACACACACACACACACACACACACACACACACACACACACACACACACACACACACACACACACACACAAAAGTCTAGTAATTTGGCTGAAAATGGGCAAAAACTATGTTCAAGTACAAAAGTACAAGATGAAGCCAAGAAAAACGGGTCCTGTTCCTGTCGTGGGTTGGGGCATACAACTTGTATAGAAATCGAAAAGGGATAGACATTAATTTCAATTAGGGCGTGTCGCCTGTTACGCCCCAAACGTTACTCAAGTTGCCAGCGCTTCAAGTGGTCGAAGTGAGGGGGCGGGGCGGCAAGGAACTGAGCTGTGTAGCAGCTACTTGTCGTCCTGTTGCTGGTTGTCCTGTCGCTGGCCTGAGGCGCATGCAAGTCTTTCTCCGCTCTCTGTTGCTGTCGCTGCTGTTCTTTTAAGCAAGTGTTTTGTTTACTATCTTTGCGTGCATGTATGCTGGACACACACACACACACACACACAAACACACACGCGCATTATTTATTATAGTTGACACAAAAGACAACAAGGACAATGCTCTCGTCACACAATAATAGCAGCAGCAGCATCAACAGCACCCCGAAATGACGCAATTCCCAGATGTCTCGTTAAAATTTCAAAATAGTATGGCAAACAAAAAAGAAATATAAGAAAAAGAATGAAAAATATAGAATACATTTGCAGGGGTGGGTAAAAAAGACTGCAACAATGCTCAACTAGCTTAAATTGTCTTGAGTCCTCAAATATTTTTGAGGACAGTCTATACTTGTCAATAAAAATTTTAAAAAGCCAAACAAACAGAAAAGTATAAAAAAGTTTAAGTAGTTTAAAGTAGTGTCTAAAATCCACCATTTTTTGTTTATTACATATATTTGCATAACTTTTTTTACACTTGCAGAGCAAATTATAATTTTGGCCAACAATTTGATCAGGACGACAAGACGAGTGAACTAGTCTCTCAATTTTGAATCTATCTTGATGAAACTTAGTACAGATGTTTATTTTTGCTGCGCGCAGATAATATGTCGGAATTAGACCACTAAAGCATATAGCTGCCATAGAAAAAGTCGGTTGAAAAGTTTGATTTTTGAAGATAACTCGACCAAACTTTTCAAATACAAGTTTTAGCATTATTTAGACACGCTTACAAAATTTCATCAAAATCGGACCACTATATCTTATATCTTGTATGAATAACTTTCTTGTTTCTCAAACTATCTTAACCAAACTCAGTAATTGCCAGTTTTATTATATTTTATATAGATTGATAGAATTTGGTCAAAATCAGACGACTATATCTTATAGCTGTCATAGGAACAATCAGTCTGAAGTATTGATTTAAATAAGAAAATTCATATTAAAGGTAGCATTGTCATTCTCTTTTTGTATAAGCAAAGATTGTTTCGTAACGCCGAAGGTAGCCTTTCCTTCTCGTTTAATACTATTTTCTACTTATTTTATGAATGCAATTATTTTAGTTCTATAAAAACAACTTGAATACAAAAATGAAATTTATTTTGGCATTTTAAAGTTTTTACGCCACAGAGAGCTATATACAATAAGGTAGCTTGCAAACTTTGTAACATCTGTGGCAGCAACTGCTTGTTTAGCTAGACATAATTAGCGTCTCGTTTTCATAATTTATCGATAGACGCTACACGGTAAAAGCTTTTGTTTAAACAGAGCACGATTGTGGCTAAGGAACAGTTGTTGCTTTGGTTTCATGTAACAGCTTAACAGCAACACCTGCGGCTCAAAAACGGCTTTAACTCTTGCCTTCGCCATCCCCCCCATGCGCAGGCGTTGGCACAAGAAGTACACACAAGCACACATAATCACACACACACACACACACACACACACACACCGGTACAGGTTTCTAGGTAACGGCACCGCACATTGTTGACTTTGGCTTTACAGTTCAATATTTATTTTCGCGATTTTCACGCTGTGGAGCAGCAAAAAGATTGCTTTTCTTTGGCCCAAAACGGAGGAGCTTTTGTCAACGTTGTCGTCATATCGGGCATGCTTCCTTACGCGTCCTAGTTGTCCTTGTCGGTCCTTATTCTACGCGTAGCATGTGAGCACAACAAACAAACGGACACATGCATTAGTTGAGCTTAACTGTCGTCGTCAGTTGTGTCCTGGTGCTGGCCTTACTTCCTGCCTGCCTGTCGCTCGGTAGGACAACTCCTATGTGCTTTTTGTCTGCTCCTGCCTTGTGTCCTGTGTTCAGTGTTCTATGTCCTGTGTCCTGTGTCCTGTGGAGTTGACGTTGGCGTTGTCTGCAGGTGCGCGTCGAAAACTTGTTGACCAAACTCAAAGATAAATACACAAACATTGGAACTTTGACTGGCTTGCCATCGGCCAAAGTGTTGGGCCAACGCAAACATTGTCCAGCCGAAATAAGCATTATAAAATTCACAAAAAATGTTTTTCAACTGAAAGCGAAACTAAGAAACAGCCAACTAAAACTTACTGACAACAAGAACCGGGAGCTGAAAAAGTGTAGATGAAATGATGAGAGCACCTTGAGGAATGCCCCAACCCACTCCTGTCCCGTCCCGCTTCGACGGCCTGGCGATTTATTTGCATGTGCGCCTATAAATTTGTAATAAAAAGTGCAAACGACCAAAAAGGCTGGCAATGGCAACCCTAATACAGTCATCAGCGAAAGGGTATAACGCCAGACAACCCCCAAAATAAAGATACCTTGGTGGTGCACTGTGGTGGGGCTGGCTTTTGTTGTAACTCATTTGACATTATTATGTGCGCTTTTATGGCTTCCAAGGCTCAAGAAACGTGCGCGTCCTGATTCAAGTGACTCGAAGTCCCGCCGCCGCTCTGCCAATTTCAGTCGCCATCGGTCCCCCGCCTGTCCCCTGCCTGTCCCACGCCTGTTCCCATCTTCCGCTCTGTCTAGGCACATCACGCGCACATCAATAAATTTCCATGTGCCTCTCTTTTGAGTGCGTGTGTGTGTGTGTAACTGGGCTTGGCTTTTGTTGTAAAGTCCCTCCTAAAGCTATGGGTAATTATTATTTTGGTTTATGATTTGAGCACTTTTCGTGTGCGGGTAGCGCATCTTTAGAATTTTGTTTATTACTCCTCAACGGCGAGCTTAGCCCAAGGTGTTTGCCTTGGCGCCATTAAATTTTAACTGTAAAAGACGTATGTATGTGGGCCCTGAAAAGTAGGCTGCTTATTTTATTGCGCCAGCATTTGCGGCTCGTCGAATAGTTAATGCGCTTTTACTGTTGTCCTAACAATAATGCGGCAAATCCTCAACGCCGATTGGGGCTAGTTAGCTAGCAAAACCAATGCAAACACTCGGCGATAATGTCATAAATATAACTTACAGCGCAAATGTTTATCCTCCTCTTGCAGCGGCCAACCCAAAGAGCCGGCCATTTTGCGGGGCTTGGCAAAATGACACAGCGGGCAGCAGCAGCATCAGCAGCCTCTAAGTAAATGCAACAATAAAACAAATAGAAATAGTGGCAACGCTGGAAAAGAGCTGGTGTTAGCTGGTAGAATGCAGCATGTTGCACATTGGTTCAGATGCATCAATTTGCATTGGATATTTTATAGTTAGTTTCAAATTGATTTGCTGAAAATCGAATCGATGATTGTTATAAAATACCAGTAACGTTTAATAAATATGCTTAAGAATTGTAATTAATCCAAACTTAATTCTGTGAATATTTGGAAAAGTCTAAAGAACTAAATATGCAAATAAATCAAGAAAAAAACAAAGTAAACTTTGGAGTACAATTTGGGTTACTGATGCATAGATTATGTGAGGAGACCAGTAAACTCCCAAATATTTATTGCATCAAAACAAAAGTTTTGCTCTTTAAAATAAACTATTACTTAACTTTTCTTTTCCAATTTTTTTTATTATTATTTTTTAGGGAAACGACGTATTTTACAATCATTAAAATATGTTTAAGAAGCAAAATAGATAAGACCAAATGAGCTACCTATATTTTCTGTATTGTTATCTAAGAGATCATATGTCTACAACAAATAATACTAATATTTAATCATTTGAGAATTGTATCTGAATCACTTGAAATTGCCCCGCTGACTATCATGTTCCATTTGAAATCCATATCGCATGTATCTAAACACACACCCACACACAGCCACCCTTTTGGCGATGCCAAAACACTTTCATTGCACAGTTCACTCAGCTCCGGATTTTGCCATTGCTTCAATGCCCACATAAAGCCCAAATCGTAAAAAAAAGAAGGAAACCAACAAACGGCGAGCACCACTTGCGAGCGCTCGCATAGAAAGCAAATACAAATATTGACATTGCATATGCGATTGGCGAACTGCTTCGCGGGCTGCCTGCTGCTGAGTCTTATGCGTATATGTATATTTATATATATATATATATATATATATATATATATGTATATGTGCTGCACAGCGGGTGGTGTGCTGTGGGGTGGACACGTAAATGTAAGGAGTTGCGGCAAAAGATTTTTACCTTTACGATGTCAATATAAATTTGTATTCGCATTACAACAATAAAAGGCCATGCCACATCCGAGGCAGCGGGAGCGCCCAGTTTGGCCCCGGCAACAACAATTTCTGATTTATGGCGCTAAAAGTGCACTCAAACACAGCCGCAGCAGCCGTCGCGACGGTCCGGAGCGCTCGTCCTGGCAGAGCAATATGGCGACGTTTTTAATTCCACAGATAACAAAGCACTCGTGGCAAAGCCAGCACCACCATCACCGTTGCCATCAGCAAGGCTAAGCAGCAAATGGCAAAAGGCAATGGCGAACTAGAGCAGGTTGCGTGGAGCAATAAGCCGGGCCTCGCTGGATCACCCCCCACCTGCTGCCCTGCGCCCTCCGCTCAGCCGCTCCGTTAGATAAAAATCGAACTTTAGCAGCATCGGTTGGGCTTGGGCGTTGCGGATGCAACAGGCGCGCGACGATAACAATTTCTAATAAAACCGCATGACAGGCCACGCCCACACACACACGCCTAAGCCTCGTTTTAGTGGTGGCGCGTGCAGTCGGCCAGGATTATTGCAACGCTGTGCAGCATCCATGGCCATAAAGTGGCGCATAATGCATGCCCCGGCCCGAATGTCGCCAGCAGCAAATAAATCTGCAATATTATTACAAAGCCGCATGCCGCATTTGTCCCACATGTCGTATGCGTGATATGTTGCTGCTATCAGCGATCGCTTGCTCATATTCTATCTAATTGCTTAATTACTCGGCACTGGTTCTTAAAGTTGCAAAGTTTCTTCAAACTTTAAGCGGCAAATTAGCCGAGTTATTATTGTGAAGAAGTGGAACATCAACAAAATAAACTTGGCAGCTGTTCAATCTGAGCTTTGGCAATTGAAACGAGCTCTCGCAAGCAAGGCCAGAAATCGGCGTGAAATACTTGAGCACTCAAGTGGCGGGTGCTGAGCAAAATTGCTGTTGTTGTTGTTGTTGTTGTTGGGGTTGGCGGGCGTTTTGGCATTATTGAAAACTTTGCTGCATACTTTGCACAAACCCCTTTTTTTTGAGCAGAAATTGTATGCAGATTCTGGCGCCGCAAATTTCCTGCGCTGGCTCTTATTACCCATTGTATCAGAGTTTGCCGGCGCCCAACCCTAACTTTCAATGGGGTATTTATTTATATTTTTTGCACCCAGCTTTCGTTCTTTTCCTTATCATTTTGCTTTTTTTTCATTTTTTTTTATTCTTGTGCAGCTTTGCCTATTTACGTGGGCGCTCTACTTGTTACCCGCAATTTGTCTTAAGTGGCAGTCACCGCACAACTTTTCAACGGCAGCCCCAACGCGCCTTGTGCCTCGCGTCTTCCGCCCTGCCCTTGCCCTTGCCCTTGCCCTTACCCCCCCTTTAGGCATTTCCATTCATCGCGTGCGCGGCGGTAACTGCTTAGGAAAGTGTGAAAAAAGCGTACAAAACGACATAAAGTATGCAGAGCATTTGCATTTGGCATTCAACAAGACAAACACAAAATGAAGTGCAAAGCAGAAGCTGCGACAAATTTTCAACTAACCGCTTTCGAATACTTTAAGCGAAGGTGCTCGACTATGCACATACCCATTGCTCAGTTAGTGGACACCTAAAGGAATAAGAAGTACCAACTTATTTGTATTCCTTTAGTTTTTTACTTGGAATTATAAAATTATGCATTTTACCAGTTAATCGAAGTTATTACTGACTGCGTTCTACACATTCGTTCAAATTCTTTTTATATATCGAAAACATAGTTTCAAGTTTCATTCCAATAAAAAGTTTCGTTCTATTCCTTAATCAACATTAAAAATGGCCTATAAATTTTAGATTTCTTTGGCTTTTAAGATCGAGCAAATCTCCAATGATCCATTAAAAGACTAAAATCCGGCCTTGCTAAATATTCCTCTTAAAAATATTCCGCTCTATAAAGTACATTTTACTTGATTAAAGTATGTTCGGCAAAAATCTACCGAATGTTTATCAAAACATGGGCATTAAATGATTTTTGATAACACTAACTGATCCGTCGTTGATTCAATCTAATAAATAATAAGAAACCAATATCGAATTGGAAAAAAAAATTGCGTTTCGAATAATTATGTTTAAAAATATTTTGGGACTGTTCTTAATTAAAGGTTTCTTATTGCAACCGTGTTATGTGTCTATTTTTTCCAATATATACGCCCATACGCTCTTCTCGAAGCTTCAAGTATAGGGCATCCGAAAAAGGATGCGGTGGGCGCAGAAAAGCATCAGAAAAAGGGTTGCTGATGCCTTCAACCCAGCCGCGAATTTTTTTTTTTGCTTCGTGCCTGGCTTTTGTGCTGACAAATTCAGGCGTGATAAGTTTTATGTGCGCTTATTTGACTGTTTTTAAATAGACCAGCGGGGGCAAGGGTTCGTTCGGCCCGACCATTTTTGGGTGGTCTGTCACGCAAAAGTTAAATAATTGATGTTGACAATCAGCAAAGCAAATAAAGAAGCAGCCGTCGCAGCCGCCGTCGGCAAGAAACTGAACGAATGATTCAGATGAAGTGGACCCAGGTTTTATTTTCTTCTTGGAGTGTTGGGGTCTGTTTTCGAAATTAATAAAGGCATTTTCACTGAGCGGTTTCTCGCGCTTCAAGTGGCAGGCCTGGCAACAACCCGTTTAACTCGAGCAATTAAATAAAATTTAATTTATTAATGTGCCCAGGTTTCTTGTGCAGCTAGACAAATATGAATTCAAACCATTCAAATTAAAAGCATGACAAAAGGAAAATATAAAGTTAAAACAATGGTAGGTCCTGAATAAAACATAAGCGTGGGGAAAAAAGGAATTTGCCAAAAAAAAATCACAATCAAAATTCATTTTGCTGACTTGCCTCAAATTAACCGGAAAAGTTGATCTTACCTGTGCGGGAACTCAAACACATGCTGCTTTCACAGTAGACCTGTGTCCGCGCTATACATATTAAAACCGTATTAACAAGAGTCGGAATACGTGCCCCGAAAAGCAGCATTTACTCATGCAAGCAATTTTCGGGAAAAAGAAAATATGTGTCAATTGGGAAATCTATTTTGCGGATTTGCGCGCTCCACTCAATCAAAGGCTGAGATGTTCCGGCTGCGCCTAAAAGTATGCCACACACATGCCCAACTTATACATATCAATAGAACAGAATCTGATTTGCCTGGAGTGGGGTTTGGCACACACAGACACACAGATACACACAGACGCACACCCACCTGAGCTGTTGGTCTTTGGGGCTGCTACGCATATTTAAGTAAAACTTTGCCGCCAACGTTGTCCACATATAAATAAAACATTTGCGGGCGGCACAAAGGATGAAATGGTAGATGGATGACCCAATGGCGCAAGATGACAGCAGCAGCAGCAGCAACAGCAACAGTAGCAGCAGGCGGATGCAGGATACGGGAAAATCCCTTTACGAGTTCGAAGAGGGCGAAGGAACGTTAAAGGCGGAAGTGCGTACAAAATGAAACAACGCTCCACGACGGTGGGTCATTTTAAGCGCCTGGATAACTCTCTTCAGTCTTCAGCTGTGCGCTTGGTCAAGCAGATATATCGTACTTGCCGCTGTGAGGCAAGACGCCTGCTGAACACTTTTTGAGGCTACACACCGCATGAAGATGTCGACGACAACGGCGACGACGACAGCGCCATTTCAGCGTGCAGCAAATTGAAATTGGAATTGGAAAGAAGCGAAATGTAACGTTACGTAACGAAACGAAACGAAACGAACGAAATGAATTCTGGTCGCTAACTGGCCATCCAGCTGGCTTCCTGCTGGGGCAGCAGGCCGAACGCATTTGCTGGTGGCATAATTGGCGCTTATTTCCTGGACAGCTGCCACGTTGTCGGCAGGCAGCGTCAACGCCGTCGTCCGAGAGTATTTCATCAAATGTTTTGTGCCTGTCGCTTTTTATTGGTCACTGGAGGATGAAGCGACCGGCTCCTGGCGTCCGATAAGGGAGCACCAGCCACCCACCACCAGCTCCTGTGATTGACAGCTGGCAAAGTTTTTCTGTGTGTTGCCTCCACCAGATTATGCATAAATCTCAATAAATTTCAATAAGCAACAAAGTAAAATTTTGCTTTGCAACGTTTTTGCTTTCTTTTCTGGTCTCGCAACTTTTTTATTTCAAATCGCTTAGAGTATAGAAGGCGGCGCCACGCCTTTGCATGTGACGAAAGTTTTTAATGCCACTATTTGTGCACTCTCTCTCTTTGCATTGCCCCAGTTCTGGCAAGGCAGCCATCTCGCTCCCTCTCTCGCTTTATCCCTTTGCGAAAGTTTAGCAAATGAAGCGTATTAGGGAAAAAACTTTTAATTGGTCAAATGGCCAAACATATTGTGCACTTAAGTGACTTACGCACACACAAAGAGCAGCGCTGCATATTGTATGTGTGTGTGTGGGTGTGTCTGTTTGTGTATTGTGTTTGTGTGCAAGGTTGACTTTTGAACTTGTGACGAGTCAAACAAGCTAATGCTAAGCGGCTTTTCTGAAAGTACTCTAGTTGAACTCGTACTCGTACCCATACTCATACTTCTTGTTGTAGTTTCTCAAAAGAGCTGCACACAGAAACTAGTAAAAGCTATAAAATGTGAGCAGATGTGATTTCTATTTGGTTTTTATTTTTTCTCGTTTTATCTGGTTTAAGTAGAATTGCAGCTTAATCGAATAAAGCGCTTAAAGTCATAGGTTTATGTAGAATGGATTTACCTGGAGAAAAAAATTACAGTTATGCTGAATTTCAAGCACAGTTGTCAATTATATAAAACAGTCGAAAATTTGAAACTAAGCTTTTGATATGGTAGAAAAATGCCTTGACATCTGTCGCTCACGAAGTCAACACAGTCAAATAATCATAATCATAATGTTACACGGGGATGCCACCCACAGCAACAACAACAACAACAACAAAATCAACAACAACATCGAAAAGCAAATCTCCAACGACCACTTAAATCCAAGCACTTGGAGTCAATCAAGCAGCTTAAAAAGCGTCAGGCAGGCTGCCAGACAAACAGTCAAGTCAAGTCAAGCCAAGTCGAAACGCAAACTCTTGTGCTTGTGCTGTTGGTTCTGGTGACGCACAAAATGAGAATCAAATCCTCGAGGACCACAGCAGCAGCAACAACAGCAGGCGGCAGGCTGTCAAGGAAAGCGACGCGAAAAATATACATATTTATGTTTGATAAAATATGCTAAAAATGAGATAAGTAGCAAAAATCCCATTGGAGCCTACTGGAAAGAGACAAGTGCACGCACACCAACTCAAGCACACTCACACACACATACCCACACCCACATCCACTAGTAGATAAACAAACATGGTCCAGGATTCAATTTCTCAAAAGGAAATTTCGAGCAAGCTAGCAGCAGTAATGTCTTTGGTGGTTGACCTGAATGCCGCCAGAGGGTGCTCCCAATAATGGGCAGCAGCTATGCAGCATTGCAAGTAAATTACAATTTGAGTGAATTTTGTATAGCTTCAATCAGAGCAGCAACGGCCATGGGGCTAAGACAGTCAGTTCAGCGCAAAACTAAAGTAAAATTCAAGAGCCAAACAACAGAAATCCTTCACAAGATACCAAGCACACACACACACACAGAGTACACCCAGTTCAACCTCAGCGAGAGCTGGCAAAAGATTTGGCTGGGTGCAAATTGAATGAAAGTGGCAGAAAAAATGTTGCTGAATTATGCAGTAGTCTTCTGATGTATCAGATAAGCTAATTTGCGCACATGAAAGCAAAAAGGGAACTCGAACCGTTACAGTCGTTGGCGTGGGCGTGGCAGACTTTAAGACTACAAGCAGTAGTTGCTGCCCTTGCAGCAAGTGGCAAACGAGAGACGCACACAAAGTTTGCCACTTTTCGAGCTCTTCTGCTCTTGTGCTCTTGTCAGTTTTAAAGCTAATAGCAGCCACTTCATTTGTGTCACTCGATGGCACTTTACACGTGACAATGACAACAACAGCAGCACCCAAAAAGACACACGCACAAGCTCAGTGTCTCTCTCTGCGTATGTGTTTGTGTGTGTGCGTGTGTGTACTGGGACGTGGTTGCAAAGATACGAAATCTCCAAAATAAATACAGCATCCAACAGACAAGAGCCACGAGGGATTTGCATTAGCAGCTCGCTGCATGTGCGTGTAATGGCAACATTACGTATGCAAAACTAAGGAATTACATATAAACATACACACATTTAGATAGTATCCTATATAAGTATATACCATATATGACACCTCTGACGTTGTCAATTGCACGTATCAAAAAGTAAAGTTTACGTGTGCTTCATGCCATCTACAAATATGAGGGTTAGACAGTTATGGCTGCAATCTATTAATCTGATTGGTAAATTCAGCCAGTCATCAGTTTAGAAATCTCGATGCGAACCCGAAAATTTGTTGACAACATTCCTATCCACTAATTGCTGAATTGTATGACATTAAAATTAAATTTACTGTACGCAGTTTGAGAACCAGTTTGTTGATATTATATTTGATTCAATATTGTTGACAGTACATTTAAAATGTTATTCCAAATTCAGGCCATTAATATCAATCATTCCCTTGAATATCAAATTATATTAGCTTCAAAAACAGCAGACTTTTTAATGCGGTTTCGTTATACAGCTCAAATTCGAACCATTGATGCAATTCTGGTTCTAGAACTGGCTTCAGACAGATAGCGAGATCATTGACCCTATAAAATAAGTAAATATTCGAGTTAATTGTCTAATGTAAATAACTAGTATATCCTGAATTTTGTATTTTTTGAGTGGCTTATCGATATTAATCACAAATAATTGTATTTTGTCTAAGTTTTCTAGCAAATTATACCCTTGAGTATATTTAATTCAATTGCAAAGTGATTTTTATATATAAACTGTTTAATATTTAAAACTATCGATTATACGTGCCGAATATTTAGCAGATCATTTGTCCATCTAGTTTGTTATAAGGAGAAAGTAAGCAACCAATTTCCTCTTAGTCGACACTTGTCTGTCAGTTTGAACCGTTTGACTTTACGATTTGATTGCTAATTAGATGCCAGCTTGCTAATTGCATCGTCAAATTGCGAATTCGGTTGCAACAGCAATTGATGAGCGTTTTCCAATAAATTAGATTTGATGTGTGTTGTTCAATTAATTACAAAGCAACACAAATTGTCGGCAATTTGCCAAAAAAAAAAAGAAAACAAGACTTGCAACAACTTGGCTGACGTCTGATGCAACGGGGCGGCAACCTTCTTGGCGGCTGTCTTACACTATTTACAGGCAGCTGGCGTTGCCTTGCCTTGAAATTAACACTTTTCAACCTAATTTGATATTCATGCACTTCTCATGGGACACGTCGGCGGCGGAAAAGAAAAACTTTTGCCTCTGCCAAGTGACAGCGTCGCGAAGTGGCTGCAATGGAAAAGTGTGAAAAAATTATAATTCCCCAACTGCGGTGGCAGCGACTCGCTGCACTTGCTGCTGCTCCTCCTGTTGCTGCTGCTGCTGCTGCCAGGCTGTGTTTTTCCGTTAATTTGAAGCCATGTTAATGATAAAAGCCAACAAAGGCAACAACTACGCTGCCAGCTTCGGGGCTGTAAGCCGTCTGATTTTAGTCCCTTTTGGAGCCGGAGAGCTGCCAGTGTTTGCCTTGGCAGGCAGGCAGCGAGGCAGCGGCGTTCTTGTAAGCCTTTTGACGACCGCCTCGCAACATTTCTTTGCATATAATTAAAAAAAAATGAAAAGAAATACGCAACACTGTAAGAGACGAGATTATGCGACTATGGGATACCCAGTATTTATTTGAATTTATGTGTCGCTTTTGTTTCAATTTGTATATTAATGTCTTAACAAGAACTTTAAGTTTGGTACATGCAATCAAAACACCCCTTTGCTCTTTTTAATCGCAGGGTATTGGCAGCAAGTTAAGTACAAATTTGTAAGCTACCCCATTTTTTTTTTCGGTTATTGTTTTGGCCTTGTTATTGTTTGCGCCTGTTTTCGTCCTGTTGCCGCTGTTATTATGTAATTTAAGCCACAACATATTACGCCTTTAAGCCGTTTTAATGCCCCTCATTGGCTGTGGCCAGCATTGCGTATAAGCTTTTTAAGCCTTTCTTTGCTGCCAGCGCAGAAAAGCAGCGCGTGTCTTTGGTTCTTGGTCAGCCGCTCCTGGCTGCTTCTGCTGCCCAACTCAAAATCTTTTTCAATAATTTATACGCTATTTTATTTTCTTCAAATTGCGCTTCTCTATGGCAATTTCTCATGAGAATTTCAGATTTTTTATCAGTTAATAATTTTATGCTTTTTATATAGAAAATGTAGCTCCCTTAGCCATTAGCGATCATTTTATATGCATGTGTGCTTTGTTTATTGGCCCTCCCTTCACCCCCTCCCTCATTGCGTCCTTATTTTAATTTGCATTCTTAGCTATTTTCACTGGGGGGGTGGCATTGGTGGTGCAAAGTCTGTCACAATTCAATCAGTGAGCTGCTTTTTGGGCTTTAATAAATAAATACGAGTAGAAAATTACATTTAGCCTCCAGGGGCCAGCAGTAGCCACCCTGCCACAAAACCGCCCAACCCACCCACAAGAAAAAAAGTCATTTTATTCTCAAGTGCTGTTCATATGTGAAGTCAGAGCTGAGATGTGATTTCAATTTGCCTGCCGCTTGTTTTGCCTTTTTTTGGCCAATTTGCAAATTTTCACGAAGGGGCTGCTGCCTGGAGAGGGGGTTGCAAGATTAAGGTAGTGTGTGTATGAGTGGTGAGAGAGAGAGAGAGAGTAAAGAGAACGAGAGCACACAAGCGGCAAAGCAAATAAACAGTTAATGCTTTTATGCAAATTTATGCCATTAACACAAATAAGCAGGCAGCCAAAATTTGAAAACAATTTGTCACTCAAAAGTCACTTTGGCTTCCTCTTCCTGTGCGCCTTTCGACATGTGCCTGTGTGCGTGTGTATGTGTGTGTGTGCCAAGAAAAACAAAACAGCAAAAAACGAAAGAAAAAAAAACAAACCGGGAAATCTAAAATCAAAGCATAAATGACAAATGCAGAGTGAATGAAAATAAAAGGAGGACTGAAAACAGTCCCGCAGGCTTAGACCCAAAGTAAAACTGCAAATGATAATGAAGATGCCTAGTCAGATGCTGAATTGGCCCAACAGGGGTGGAGGTGGGCGTGGCTGCCGCTGCCGCTGCTGCGTGTACTGTGGGTGCTGTGTGCAAAAATCAAAGTCACCGAAAATTAAAAGTGATTTGTTTGCTAAAACGCCCAAGACATTAGGCCATGTAGTTGCTGGGGAGGTGGTAACAATTTGAAATGTGAAACTCATGCAAGTGCCACAGACAGACAGACAGACAGACAGACAGACAGTGGCAGCTAAGTGAGACAGTTATAAATAGAGCTGGGTGCGCTGCCACAGTGCTGGCCATGTGAATACCGAACGAAACGTAAATGTTATAAATTAAAGAGCTTAGAATCTGTTTGCTTTTGCTTTCTATGCTACCTTAGATCCTTTTACAATGGCACCTGCCTACATTTGCAATCACATAAATAATTAACTACGCTGTAATTCATGGCTCAAGTTCAGCTGCTTCTACATGCTTGAACTGTGCTGTTTGGGCCACATACTTACTTAAGCCAAAAGAAAATCATAGTGTATGCGTGTGTGTGCGTGCCGCTGATTTCTCAATGCCAGCCTGAAAGTATGCAATGAACAAAAGCGCATTAATAATTGAAGCGCTCGGTGCTTCAAGCCAGAATTCCCTCCTCCCCCCCCATACCACCACTCTACCTGCCTGTCGCCTGGAAAATTGATGCCGCCAGTGCAAGTGGCAAATTTATCAGGACAAACAACAAACACACACAGTGCTTTTCATAATAAATTAACTCTACATTTAAATTAAATTACAATTTAATGTATTTGATATATCAACATTGCATTATTTATACACTCATCCCACCTCAGTTGTTTAATTTGTTTATAAATAATTTTTCTACCTTTCCTTTACTTGCAGGTGAGTGTCGAGTTTCCGTCTTCATTGTTTATTTTTGTGCGAATATGCCAAGTTTCGTGAGTATATATATATATGTATATAAATCAACTTGTATAATTATGATAAATGAAAAATTATGTTGGCCACGATTTTTTGAGGAAAAGAAAAGTGAAAACTTCTTTGCGCCGCATCAAATTCGTTTTCGTTTTTGTCTAAAATAACAAATCTATTCTCATTATGTTGTTGTAGTTGTTGCTGTTACGCTGCTAAATGATTGGCTTTTGTTTATTTATTATGCTAAACTTTTAGCCGCTGCCGCCAACGTTTGCTGTTGTTCTTGAGCAAAAAGTTTGGCATATTTTGTAAACTTTATTATTAGCTTGGCAGGCAGATAACACAGATGATGACGCTGTTGATAAAAGGGGACTTGGACTGGGACTGGGACCGGCCCCCCCTTTTAGTGCAGACACCCTCTCGAGATGCTGTGTGCATTTAATTTGAATACTTGTGCGAAATATATTTTGTTGCCTGTCGCAGGCATTTCAATTAAAATGCCAAATCAAATGCAGCCAGCCCAATGTTGCAAAGTACATTTCCGATCAACCGCAAGAAGAAGAAGATAACTTTTGCTTAAATGCTTTGTGGTTTGCGAGGCAGCAACTGAAAAAAAAAAATGCATACAACAAGCAACAGAAACAGCGGCAGCAACACAAACTGGTTTATAATGCAACCGCAACACCAAGAACAACAACAAGTCAAGGGGCAGACATTAAAAAGTAAATATATATATATATATATGTATGTATATTCTTTGCAATGCAAAGACGCCTTCTTGCTGCCTGACTTTACTTTTGACTTTGCTGCTTGAACTTGGCCAACGAATGCGCCGGCGCAAATGCAGCAGCAGAGGAAGCAACATCGTCAACGGCTCCCGGCTTATTTGTTAGCTGATTTGTTTTTTTTCTCTTTTTTTTTTGCCTTGTGCAATTGGCAACACGCGCATTGTTTAACTTTGAAATTTGAATGTGTCGGCTGGCCGAGGAGACCGCCCAGCCACACAGTGCATGCGATTGTTAGATACGAGCATGTGAAAAAATGCAGCCCAGTCTGAAAGGGGGCTGCAATTTCATTTAGGGTCAATAAACGCCAGCCAAGCGCAGCGCTATAGTCACTCATCCAGCGACGTGTCTTTGGCGCTGCTGATCTTGACTAGCTGGGCACACAGACTGCTCTGTTCTCTTGCTTTTGCCTTGGCTTTGGCTTTGGCTTTGGCTTTGACTTTGGCTGAGACCATGTCCGTGATCGTGACATGAAGTTGAAGTTGAAGTTGTGCTTGGTTGCCGCTCTTTTTTTTCAATGCTGGGTGCTTGCCAGAAAGAACCAGAACTAGTTGTGCTTACTTATATGAATCGTCACATCGTTCTGTCATCAGTTGGCAAATATTGCCCTTTATTTATATTTTAATGCTGCTAAATATTGAACTTATTTCTATTTCACAATCGGTAACTCAATCCAAATATGGCACCAACCTAATTTATGTTTATATTGCCGTCTTTTTAAGTTTTTAAATTTATGATTGCATTGCTTTAAACTTTAAACTACAAATCATCCATTTCTGATCCTGTTCATAATGTTTATGAGTTTTTTTTAGTGTCAGCATAATCTTCTTACATCATTTGAATATATTTTTTATTGTCTGTGTACTTTTTTTTATTACCTTGATTTACATATAAGCTTCACCCTATTTAATTTCGGTTTTTTGTAAGTTTTTTTTTAATTTGTTAATTATTATTTTCCTGCTTTAGCACTTAAATCAGTTAGATTTAAAAACTCATTTCCGACTTGAAAAATAAAAGTGTTCTCTAAATTTAGGGAACAATTATTTTATTTTTGATATTTTACATTATTTATATTAATAATTTTAGCAAGTTTAGAAAATGTTTCATTGCTGTGAAAATTTGTTTTTGAATTTGATTGCATATGCGTCTAGATTTCAATTTGTCTAGTTCACACACTTGCTGGCCCAAACGACCGACTGGCCGTACTGTCTCTCACATTGATGACGCCACCATTCCTAACCAGTTGTTCTTGTATTTTTTGTGTTTTCCGCTTTAAGCCAAGACAACATCTAAACGTTTTTGTCTGCTGTGTGTGTGTTGCTTGTGTGACTTTTGTTACAAATTTAGTTGCAATTCATGTGAAATGGCCAAGAGCTTAAAGCGTCAAGTGCTGTAATTTTCTCATGCCGATGACGATGACGGCGTTGTAAGAAAAAAGAGTGTTGCCAAAATGGTCAACGTACTCTACGGCGCGTCGTTGCAAGCAGCAGTGGTGGCAGTGGTGGAAGCAGCAGCGGCAGCAGCAATGCGAGTGGTTTGACTTGTCTAGCGGCTTGGCCAACTGTTCTTGGCCAGACGTTGGCATGCGTTGCTGTAAAATCTGCATTCTTGCGCGTCCATTTAAATGCTGATGTGCGGGTCTGCAGGTCTGCAATCTCAGTCAGCTAGTCAGTCAGCTAGTCAGCTAGCCGGTTTGCCAGTTAGACAATTGCCATAATCTAGCAGGCAATTGCCAACTGCGCATCAGTTGTTGGCTTGTCGTCTGGTGCGCTGATTTGCCGCCGGAAGTTCGTCTCGATGGTCAGCGGATTTCTATTCGCTGCTACTCACACTGCTAACGTGTCTTATACTGTTAGCCGACAGTTGCGATTCTGGGCTGTTAGCAAAAGCTTTTGGCCAACAGCATTGCCCCTGCGCATATCCTGTTGGCTAACATTGAGACGTAGCTTTTTCTGTTAGCCATTTCCCCACTTGTATAACAGTTTGAGGAAGAGCGCACACTTGTGGGCTCTCTTTCGTTTCCTAAAACCGGTTACTTTGCACACCAGTTGCGCATTTATTATGCATGACTGTGTGGCGGCTGTGGCATTCAAGCCGTTTCCTGGCCGCGCTCTTAGGATGCGATGAACTGGGTACTGGATACTGAATACTGGATACTGTGAACGTATGTGTGCCAAGTGCGCCTGGCCAGTTGCCTACTGGTTGGCTGACTCTCTTTTGGCTTGATTTCTGATCACTGGTTAAACCTTGGCCTTGAGGCCCTTAAATGGCTCACTGTTCGCGCAACTTGCTATCGAAATTTTTTGTTTATTTTTTTTCCTTTTTGTTGTTGTTGGCAAGCCAAAAAGCCTGTTTCTGTTTCTGCTGCTGCCTGGTCTTGGCTTTTTGTGTTTTATTGCAGTCGTACATTTTATCGGGCTGTCGCTTCGCTTGCAATCAAAGTCTGGCTCTGGTCTCAGGCTTGCTTGGCCTTCGTTGTTGCTGCAAAATGGCGAATACAAATATTTAGCTGCTCTGCCCTGCTCTGATCTGCTTTTGATTTCACTTTTGTGTTGCTGACTGGCTACAAGTTCTGGCAGCTTAACACGCGCCTCATTAGCCGTTAGTTGCATTAAGCGCGCCTCAGCCCCAAAAAATACACTCGTATTGTAAACTTGTGGAGGCAACGGCGGCAAGCCATAAATACAATAAATCACAATTTAAGCAGCCAAAGCCAGTGTCTTGTTGTTGCTTCAAGCATTGTTCCTTTTGGCGGCTGGTGCTGCTGCTGCTGCTGCCACAGTCTGGCTAAACAATTCCAATCAGCAACTGCAGACCGAACGCTGCATTCTGCGCGAAGGTCGCTAAAGGTAAAAGGCAGCAACAACAGCGCCTTATTATCTACCATATACCATTGTACTTGTTTTTGTTGCCAGCCAGCATCCAGCCAGCATCCAAGGCATTGAGCTTCTACATTGCTCGACAGCCACCTCCACCTCCCCCTCCACAAGAACAAATACAAAAACTGGATTTTTGTTGCGTCTCCTTAGTTTGCCTGGACTAAAACGACTTTTGACTTCTTTTGCGTCTTGGGCTCTGGCTCTGGCTCTTGCTCTTGCTCTTGCTCTTCCTCGCCTGGTTAGTAAATTGAAATTAAAATTTGTTAAACCCTTCTTTTCAGCATTGCTCTTTGTGGCCGCTGATTGTATAGAGTTTTGCCTGATTTTTGTTCACCGCAAATCTCAGTGTTTTGTATTTGAAACAATTGCAATCGTGAATCACTTAGTTTTATTTTGCGCCAACTGCGGCCATTGTTTGTTGTCTGTCTCTGTCTGTATTTACCGTCTAAGCTGATTTCAATTAATTTAATGTTATGCAGGTTTTGAATTGTTTTTCTCTAGAAACTTTCAAAGCCCTTTTATTTTGCGTAACCAAAACACCGTTTCATTTATTGGTCATTCATAAATATTTACACATACATGCATACATTTACATACATACATTTACATTTACACATATTCGCGTACACATGTGTATATATTTGTATGCGGTTGTTACGCAATGCTTGCGTTCCGAATTTCAAAACACTTGACGAGCTATCAGAGTAAACATTTAACAAACTATAAAATCTATATATAATATTGATGAGAACTGCGTATTTTAAACGCATACAAATTGATGGAGTTTATTATAGTTTATTGCTGCAACAAATAATAAATTTTAGCCTTATCATAATTGATCAGATTAATATATCAAAATCTATTTTATAAAATTATTAAAACTTTAAACTTTTTCAAAATTTAACAATTGTTTAGCGTTATCAAAAATTGAAATTACTTTAAAAATAAATAAAATAATTTACTTCAAATGTATAACTTTGATTTTAATTAAGAACTGATCTCATATAGTATAGCAGGTAGCTAACTTAATCTAACTGTCCTTTCTTGTCTATATTTATAAAGACTTGAATCCATTTAAGTATTTGCTAGGTTTCGCGCTAGGTCTATTACTATAAGAAGTGTCACCTTTTGCCTCAATTACGTATCAAGTAATAAATACCCCACTTGAAAGTTACATTGGTAAACTAAACTAGTTCCCAGCATGTGGCCCCCTCTTGCCGCACACTTGTTAACCGCAAATTAGACATATTTCCTTTGAAGCGACCGTCCAGCTACCGATTATATTGTACCTTAGTCAACAGCTGTGGGGCGCTAACGCATGGACGTATGGTCGGTCGCTTGGTCGCCTCAAGTGCCACAAAATAAAGCATAATGCCCCTGTGCAAATCACGCTAATGAAAAGCCGAGCCGAGCGACTGCCATTCACATTCACATTCACATCAACAACCAACATCAATAGCTGAGCGCTGCAAATGCCAAAGCTCGGAAAAGGACAAGTGGCAAGTAAATAAACTTAAAAGGCTGCCACTCGATGAGTGCGGGGGCGCGTTCAGAGTTGGTCATGTTGGTCGGTCGGTCGGTGAGTGTGCCAGGATATGCCAAGTAGTTGTCGCCTCTGACTCCTGGCTACACGGGTTGACTTGACTTCAACGGACGCAACGCGGCGGTGACCCAATCCGCTTAGCGGGCATTTTATTCGTGTTGTTGTCGTTGTTGACCTTATTGGTTGTAAGTGGTAACAATGAGATTATGCTTCATTACACGCCGTCAGTTGTGACTGCCTGACTGACTGACCGCCTGACTGACTGACTGTCGGCAATCATAACAAGCTTTATGCGCACCATTAGCATCGCGGTGGCTGGCGATAATAGCAAAAGTGCTTCAACTAATGGATATCGTCCTGCCCGATGGATGTCCTGCCTGCCGCCCCAGCTGTCGATTGGGCTGGGCGCTGGCAATTGTAATAATGCTTGCAACTGCCACAGCCACAGCCAGAGCCGTCAAACCTGCCACTGCCCCCGTCCCGACGTCACCCCGTCCCCCGTATCAACAACACATCAATGCAAAGTGAGTTCTCTCACAGCGGAATCTCAAAAATGCAGCAGTTCCAGACTTTCGACTCGCCCGCCATGTACGATGATGATGAAGCTGTTGCGGTCGCTGCATTGCCCCATTCAACAGCAGCAGCAGCAGCAGGCATCGAGACGGCCAGAGACTGGGAACCTGGAAACCTGGTCCAGTGCCTTTTCGCCTGTCTGTACTATTCAGTGCTGTGCTGTGCTGTTCTGCCATGGCCACACAATGCCTGTCGCTGGTAAAGTTGCCAAACTTGTTTCATTTGCGGTGCAAGTATAATTGCGGCTACGACGGCTACAACCGAAGGCTCAGGCTCAGGCT
Organism: Drosophila maculinotata; assembly: GCA_035045305.1. Lineage (NCBI taxonomy): Eukaryota > Metazoa > Arthropoda > Insecta > Diptera > Drosophilidae > Drosophila > Drosophila maculinotata. Next base: position 1,990,076 of record JAWNPD010000649.1, on the reverse strand, counting down.
CAGGCTGAGTTCTCAGCTCGCAGTTCGCAGTACGCGTATTTTACTGCCCTTTTTGCTGGAATTTTATTATTGGAAATGTTTCGACGGCTGATGGTCTCGAGGTCTGCTTACCTGATGTTGATGCAGGCGTTTAAACTCTCTTCTCTTGATTTTTCTCCTTTGTTTTTAATTTTAAAACGTGTCACCCCCCTTCCCCCCCCTCCCTGGCTAGCAAGCAGTGGGTCAAGGGTTACTTTTTTCTGCACATTCCCCAGGCCGGCCAGAGGAGAAGAACGGCGAGTAATGCAAATGCCGCAAGCCTTTGTGACGCCGGAATGTGACGATAATAAACAAAAAATGTCTTTAGCCAGCGGGGACAGGAGTAAGGCGGGGGAGGGTGGTCAGCAGCAAATAATTAACGATGTAAACAAACGCCAAGTGGCAAATAAGTGGCCAGCCAATGGCCATAGGTTGAAATCCAGGCAAAGTGCATGGCAAATGTCTGACAGGGAAAGAGCAAGTGTGGTGCAGGGGCAGCAGTTTGTGTATGTTGCATGGTGGTGGCCCTGCTGCTGCTGCTGCTGCTGCCTCTGCAGTCTTGGCAAGTTCATGGTCAAGCAATTGAAGAAAACTATAGCAACAAGAGCGGCAGCGGCAGCACTAAAAGCAATTAAAGAAAACACGCAAAGTTCTTCGCTGGGGCAGCTTCATGCTGCATGCACCAATGCACAGCATAGACTTGCAGCACTTGTTGCAATTATCTGTTTTACGAATATCTTTTACTTCTACTACATACCAGAAACTACTCTTGGTGGGAGTTGAAACAACAATTATAATGATCACTGAATTGAATTGATCTTTTTTTACCTACGGTGTGAATCTGAATAAGAATTTCGATCCAAAATTAGGTTTATAGATTTAAAAGTAGTATTATTAAAAAGGCTTAATCATTGTCAAAAAGACATTGCTTTTGAAAATCGGTTAAGATTAGACAAAGTTGTGACAGTTTAAAATCTGGGAAAGGCATTTTTAGGGACTTCTGAATTTTACAAGTCAATTTGTTAACTTTGAACCATGACCAAAATGACCTCGGAATTGCAAATCGGTTCAGATTTGACAAAGTTATGGCAGCTTGAAGTCTGGGAAGGGCATTTTTAGGAACTTGGGATCTTAACTTGTTCTCATGATTTATGACATACAAATTTGAAATTTCTCAACTTTGAATGTATTGTTATTTAAGAGGCCAAACCATAATCAAAAAGATATTACTTTTGGAATTCGGTTCAGTTTTGACAAAGTTATGGCGATTACTTGAGTAGCTAACATTAATTTTTCGAGGGTTTCGTGAATAACTCTTCAATTTCCGAGACCTTTTGCAAATTTCATTTGCATTTGTCATTCAGTGCATCCACCACAGTGCTTGGCCAGTTTGCTCTTCGCATTCGCACAATGCTCAACGTTTGTGGTAATAAATTCAGCTTAAAATAAACCAAAAGGCACCAACTATAGTGACTATAATTCTATTGCCACATGGCACTAAAGTTGCGGCCAGCAGAGCTAAAGGAATGTGGCGCATCAACAGCAACTGCAGCAACAACAACAGCAACTGCAGCAACAACAACAGCAACAAGCTGCCAAGTTAAACGCAAGGCAAAGTAATAGAAGAGAAGAAGACATTCCAAGCCTTGGTCAGAACCAAGTGCAGGCGGCAAAGCCAAGTTGCAATCTCTGTACGTGTGTGTGTGTGTGTGTGTGTGTGTGAGTGTCTGTGTGAGTTGCATGCAATTTCGCCGTTTATGCCATTTGCAATAAGAACGACGAGCGGCGGCACAAAAAAAAACTGCTGCTGCAGCAACAGCGGCAAAAGAAATATTCAACTGAATTAAAATGTGGCAAGTTGACTATTTCGTGCGTTTAGTTCTTGTTGCTGTTGTTGTTGTTGTTGTTGTTGCTGCTTGCTTGTTGGCTGTTTGACTGGCTGGTTGGTTGGTTTTTGCGTCGCTTGGCCGACAGGGCTGGCTGGTTGGCTAGTAAATGTTGTTACCGCATATTTCTCTCCAAAACATTCAAGTTGAAGTTGAATGTCGTCTGCGGCACTGTTGTCTTGGTCTCCGCTGTCGCGGCTGGCGGCTGCCTTGGCCGCCAGTTGTGTTGCCATTGAATTACCAAAGTCAACGGCATGGTTTGCTGTTGTTGCTGTTGCTGTTGCTGTTGCAAGCAGCTCTAGCTAGCTGGCTAGCGACAACGTTACCGAGATTGAGATTCATTGCCTGTTGCATGCCACAGCCAGAGCCGTTCAACTGACTGCATCTGCCTCTGTCTCTGTCTTTTATTCTGCTTCTGCCTTCCTACCCCCCCCCCCCCTTTTGGCTACTCTGGCAGCTGTTGCGCTCGACTAGCAAAATTATACAGATATATGTGCATATGTATGGTATATATCAGTGTATATACAATATGTATGTGGGGGGCCCCCCCTGCTTTGTCTTGTGGCGACATGAATGTTGCATGCGGCTGGTAGACCACATTCTATGCGCTATGTTTGTATTTTTGTGTAGTGCTGTACTTTTCTGTTTAGTTGCCATCACAACTTGTTGCTGCAACATTGTTGCACCCCGGCCCCCATCGATTGTTACCAAATTCGCACAGGCAATTGAACAGTTTTATGCGTGGCACTTTAATTTTGTAGCTTAATCAATATTTGTGCATAAAACGAAAGTAAATAAATAAATGTGCTCAACGTGCTGCTCTCTTGTGTTCTGCTTCTTGTTTTTTTTATGCTCGTAGCAGGTAAGCCCCATTTTACATTTTTTGAACTACCAACAGAGAAGAACGGCAGTAAGAGCCAAGGCTAATGCGGCATAAAGAGCGTGAGTAAAAACAAACGCAAATCATTTAACGAGCCCAGCTTAGACTGGGCGCGTATTGTTTTATATGCCCCTGGCACAGCAACGATAGCAACAACAGTAGCAGCAACAAAAACAGCAACAGCAACAACCACTTTGGTAACAGTAACAACAATGAAAGTTGCCAACAAATTGCGCGTAAATCCCATAAACCGTTTACAACTACAACAGCTCAACTCAATGCGGCATCATCGATGACGCTGCCGTCAACGTTGCCGCCTGCAACAATAACAAAGCGATTTTTATGCACAGCATCGGTTTTATGCTGTTAGTGAGGGCAGTGGAATGAAGATGATAGCCACCCAACAACACGTCCAGCTGACAAAGCTAAAGCGGCCCTTAGCTTATACCGCGATAGCCTAAAAGTTGTAAACCAAAATAAAATAACCCACCCGAAAAGTGTCGATAAATGAAATTTATATCTATCAGTGCTACTACGGTCCAATCTATAGGATCTCGTCTGGTTATCAACGGGATAACATTTGCATTCTATGGCACTGTTTATATTAAGGGATTTACCTTTGAAAGTGCACTACACAAGTTCTGCATTGAATGTGTTCCATTTACATATACTATATTCTCATTTGTAAATAAACCAATTAAATCGGTAGATTTTTCTAATTGTTATTTTAAAAGTATTTTTGTGAGCTAGTTTTTGCAAATAAGGTTAGAAGGTTGTTGCAATTTAAATAATTTTTTAAGCTCCGCATGAAATATATTTGCACATTCACGTATTAGATATTTTGTACATTTTTGTTGTTGCCGATTCGTTCTTGATACATCTGTAATTTAATCTACAATTTAAGCCTGTCAATATGCCCAATACGTAGTGAAAATTTGTAAATATATTTTATCGACATATTACATTTTATTTTTGATATATTCCTAAAAATATACGATTTACTTAATTTTTAGGACAACATAAATTTTAAAGTTTGACTGAACCCATTAAAAATAGGGAAAAGGGTGTAATGGTTTTGTGCAAAAGGATGTAAGAGGCATAAGGAAGCATCTCCGACCCCATAAAGTCGATATAGCCAAATATGTCTATCTGTCCGTCTGTATGATCTGAGAGGCTACAAAAGATAGAGACTTCATATTCATATTTATTTCGTAATGTCGGCTCAATACAAGCTCATCATTTTTTTTTCTATACCTCGACACGTTTAAAAGTTATCGGAAAATTATGATTCCTGATCAGTATTTTTAAGGTATAGCATACAGAAGTTCAAAATATTTCACTTTTTGGATACCTCCCGCCAAAACGTATTGTTAGAGGTATGACCTTTCCATAGTTTCACATTTATATGCCATATTTATGTCCTACAAAATTAATTACGATCGGAAAATAAACAAAGAAGTTATTTTCGATTCAATGTAACATAGTTTGGGGCCAATGCAAGAAGAAGAAGAAGCAAAGTAATTGCATCTTTGTATGAATTCAGCTAATGAATTATGAATGTAACAACTTGGTTCAGGGTATTTCCTAGTCGGACACTCTCGACTAGAGCCCTCTTACTTGTTTATACTAATTGAGACACGCACAATCAATTAAACGTAAAATTTCAAGATTCTATATTTTGAAAAATCGAAATTCGTAAGGGTCCCCCCTTATGATTGTTTCAACAAATAAATAATAAATTAAATTTTTTCAAAATTATATAAACTTGAGATGTAAAATTAAAGTTGATGCCAAATAATGATCAAAATGACCTTGGGATTGGCAATCGGTTCAGATTTGACGAAGTTATGGCAGTTTGAAGTCTAGGAAGCTCACTTATAAGGAACTTTTCGTTGTTTGGGCACTTTACAAATCAATTTTTTTGTCACTTTTGGCGTGATTTTTGACAGAAAAATGAACTACCACAAAATCACTTTTCTTATACTTTTTTATACTAATTGAGACACCCACAATCAATTAAACGTAAAATTTCAAATTTCTAAATTTTGAAAAAACAAAATTCGTAAGGGTCCCCCCTTATGCTTTTTTCGCCAAAAAAATCCGACATTTTTTTTTTTTGGAAAATTCGTTAACTTGTGATGTAGAATTAAACTTGATGCCAAATAATGATCAAAATGGCCTCGGGATTGGCAATCGGTTCAGATTTGACAAAGTTGTGGCATTTTGAAGTCTGGGAAGGTCATTTATAAGGAACTTTTCGTTGTTTGGGCACTAGACAAGTCAATTTTTTTGTCATTTTTGGCGTGATTTTTGACAGAAAAATGAATTGCCGCAAAATAACTTTACCTATAGTTTTTTATACTAATTATGACACCCACAATCGATTAAGAGTAAAATTTCAAGATTCTAAATTTTGAAAAAATTAAATTGGTAAGGGTCCCCCCTTATGCTTTTCTGCAAAAAAAAAATCGAAATTGTTTATTTTCAAAAGTCTATAAACCTTAAATGTGGAGTTGAAGTAAATGCCAAATAATGACCAAAATGACATTGGGATTGACAATCGGATCAGTTTTGACGAAGTTGTGGCAGTTTGAAGTCTGGGAAGGTCATTTAGAAGGAACTTTTCGTTGTTGGGGCACTTCACAAGTCAATTTTTTTGTCACTTTTGGCGTGATTTTGACAGAAAAATGAACCACCACAAAATCACTTTTCTTATACTTTTTTATACGAATTGAGACACCCACAATCAATTAAACGTCAAATTTCAAGATTCTAAATTTTGAAAAAACAAAATTTGTAAGGGTCCCCCCTTATGCTTTTTTCGCCAAAAAAATCCGAAATTTCTTTTTATTGAAAATTGGTAAACTTGTGATGTAGAATTAAACAAGTTGCCAAATAATGATCAAAATGGCCTCGGGATTGGCAATCGGTTCAGATTTGACGAAGTTGTGGCAATTTGAAGTCTAGGAAGCTCACTTATAAGGAACTTTTCGTTGTTTGGGCACTTGACAAGTCAATTTTTTTGTCATTTTTGGCGTGATTTTTGACAGAAAAATGAATTGCCGCAAAATAACTTTACCTATAGTTTTTTATACTAATTATGACACCCACAATCGATTAAGAGTAAAATTTCAAGATTCTAAATTTTGAAAAAATTAAATTGGTAAGGGTCCCCCCTTATGCTTTTCTGCAAAAAAAAAATATAAATTGTTTATTTTCAAAAGTCCATAAACCTTAAACGTGGATTTGAAGTAAATGCCAAATAATGACCAAAATGACCTTGGGATTGACAATCCGATCAGTTTTGACGAAGTTGTGGCATTTTGAAGTATGGGAAGGTCATTTAGAAGGAACTTTTTGTTGTTTGGGCACTTTACAAGTCAATTTTTTTGTCACTTTTGGCGTGATTTTTGACAGAAAAATGAACCACCACAAAATCACTTTTCTTATACTTTTTTATACTAATTGAGACACCCACAATCAATTAAACGTAAAATTTCAAGATTCTAAATTTTAAAAAAAAACTTAATTCGTTAGGTTCCCCCTTATGCTTTTTTTTTTTTGAAAATTCGTAAACTTGTGATGTAGAATAAAACTTGATGCCAAATAATGACCAAAATGACCTTGGGATTGACAATCGGATCAGTTTTGACGAAGTTGTGGCAGTTTGAAGTCTGGGAAGGTCATTTAGAAGGAACTTTTCGTTGTTTGAGCACTTCACAAGTCAATATTTTTGTCACTTTTGGCGTGATTTTTGACAGAAAAATGAACCACCACAAAATCACTTTTCTTATACTTTTTTATTTAGAAGGAACTTTTCGTTTTTTGGACTACAGACTTTATGTATGAGCACAACTAAATAATTATGAATGAATGTAAGACCTTGGATCAGTGTAAATCCTAGTCGGGCACTCTCGACTAGAGCACTCTTACTTATTTCATCTACTACTTGTTCGGCGGATAAAAGTTCTGTTTACTCTAAGCAGCTACCATTAATAGCGGAATGAAATCAAACTCAAAATGTTTACAGAAAAAGTTATTGGCAAAATGTATATGATAAGATCAGGAATATTTGTAATAAACTAACTTTTACCGTACCACATATTTTTGTTGCAGTTAGACAAATTATATAATCGTATTTTCCGCCCAATAGGAGCGATTTTCTACAATTTTCGCAAGTATGTACATGAGTTAAAAGCCATTTGGAAAACTATACAATTTTCAGATATACAACCTTGGACACCCATTTTATAACCCAGATTTATAACTAGAGCATTATCCTTTTTTACGTATTAAAGATCACTTTTCTTATTTTGTATTTATTAATTAAAGTTATTATTTTCGGGATTTGTCGTACAGAAAAGCTTCCCCTAAAAAGCTTTTATCTATTAACAGTGGAAACGTTAACAGAGCTCGTCGTTCGTCACTTTCCCCTAAACGCTTACCCCTTACAACAACTCGAGCAACCCCCTTAACGATAGGTGTGTTTCCCCAAGCAGTGCTTCGGCCACCCACAACTCGAATCGCACACACTGACTCAGTCACACCTACGTAGGATTTGCACCTTGGCGTCATGCGCGCTGCGCTCGTTCGGACTCTCGCACACACGAACAGCGCTCGGGGCGACGGCAGGCGGCAGGCGGCAAACATCGGCTCGTTGAATTCACATTCGGGCAGCGTTTCGGTTTTCCGTGTTTCGGCATTTGATATCACGACAGCTGCGACGCTCGCTTTTTTTTGGTGTTTTTTGAAGGGGGCGGGTGGCAAAAGCGTCGTTGCCGCTCACCTGATAGCGAACGCTGCTTTGGTCGTCGCTGTTGGTCGTGTGTGTGTGTGTGTGTGTGTGCATGTTTGTGTTTGTTAGGCGCTCCGTTTCCACCCCTTGCGCGCATTTCCGAAGCAGGTGTAACAATTATTATTTTCTCGTTGATTTTGTCGTCGCTGCCGCTGCCGACGACGACGTTGTCGTTGCTTTGGCCTTTTTTGCGCTGCACGCCGCTGCCCGGCCGCCAGCCCGGCGTTTCTCCGCCCCCATTGATTTGCCCATTTTCCATTTCTCTTGCACGCATTCTCTCGCTCGCACAGCAGCACACGCTCTCGCTCACACCCGCACGGGGTACATGGACAGGGCGCCGCACGCATGGCGCTTGCATTTGCTGTCTCACATGCCCCACGTGTGTCTGTGTGTGTGAGTCTCTGTGGGTGTGTGCGCTTGTGGGTGCTAGTAATGTTGTTACTGCAACAATAGCCTGGCATTTACAACGGCAACAGCAGCAAGCGTTGTAGCAGCAGCGAATGTCCCTTCGTTGCGATTTAGCACGAAGGTAAATCCGAACAGCGTTGGCTGCCTCAGGTGAGGCACTGTTGACTACATGCTTGCCCCATCTGATCCTCGAAAGTCTTATACAAACTTATGCAAGTGTTATATAACCAAAGTCAAGGGTTTGTTCCGTTTGTTACGTTACCGAAAAACGCGCCCAGCAACCAACGAGCAACAAATATTAATGAACAAAAGACATTTAATAATTGCGCACCTGAGGCACCACATAAAGCCGGGCCTCAATCTGAAAGCAACAACAACAACAACAAGAACAGCCAAAGCAATATCAAACGTATAAGAACGTTGAAGAGGAACGACAACCGGCAGGTAACAAAACAACAGCGGAGAGAGTAACAGAGAGAGAGAGAGAGAGAGAGAGAGTGCAGAGAGGAGCATAGCAAAAGGTGTGCTACTTACTCCGAACACATTGTTTCGGAGTTATGTATGTATATTTGTGTATGTGTTCGTATTGCTGCCGGCAGGAGAAATGCTGCCGACCAACGACGCTGTCGTCGGCGTCGTCGTCGTCGTCCGCGTCGTCGTCTCTCACACGAGCTAGCATCCCAAGCTCGTCGTCGTTGGTGTGTTGGTCTGTTGGTCTCTTCGGTGTCGGTGTCGGTGTCGAACTCGTCCGGTTTTGGCCTCTACTGTTGCTTTATTTTGGTTAACACGCGTCGCTGCTGCCGCTCGTCGCTGCCACAGCCGCTGTCGCTGCCGCAGCTGGCGTCGACGTTGACGCAACAGATTCAATCTGACGAGGGCAGCGCTGCCGCACTCCGAAACAAAAAAGGTATATTACCTTAGAATGCCAGTCGTTCTTACTTCAGTCTTCGTACAGTCTTTGCTTTAACCCGTTCCAATTCTGTCCGCCGTTCGTACGCTCGCTCGCTCGTTCGCTCTATAGAAATCATATGTAGTATAAAGGCAGCAACAACAACAACAACAACAACACAAACACCAACAACAACAACAACACACACATATTAACAACAAAAACAACAAGCACACCTGGCTATAGAATAACACGCGCACCGTCACAACAGCCCCGTCGGTCGCTTCTCAGTTCGAGTTCGAGTTGAGCTCTAGAGTTTTTGGCTATCATCATCAACAGAGTAGCCGCATCGCCGCCGCTGCTGCCGTCGTCGCCGTCGTCGTCGTCGCTGCCGCCGTCGCAGCCAGCACACACATCACAAACCAACCACCACCACCACCAACGCAAACCCCCATAACAGCAGCAGCAACAACAATAACAGAAGCAGCAGCAACACACACAGATATACCAACACCAATACTACCATACACACGTTCGCTCACTCACGAAAATTTCAATATCCAAATCAAAGTTGAGTTCAAATCGAAAACAGCCGCAATACCAGTAACAACGTCTCGCAAATAGCACGCGGATATTAAAAAACGCACGCAGCATATCAAATAGTCAAAAAAACGACAAGTTCAAATATAAATAAAATAAATAAATAAATTCCTCAAACAGCTGCATTGAAAACAAAAAACTTTTTTATTTCACTCATCTGTCAATGGAACATATCTAATAAAAAACATAACAAATAAATTTATACGAATCCGCAAACTTTTTCACACGGCTTTATTTCGGCATAACTCGAGCTTTTTCACTTTGCGTGTGTGCTAAACAAAAACGATCGACAAATCCTAAAAAACTTAAAACTTGAGCTCTCAACTTTAAATGATATTTTAAAGCTATTAGTGTATCGCTATTTTGTATCTTCTGACACTCAACAACAACAGCAACAACGACAACAACAAGATGTAAGCTAAAATTCATTAGGCAACAAATAACTAAAAAAAAAAAACCATTATACCCCTTTTTCCCATTTTTAATGGGATCAGGGTATAAAAAAACACAAAATATTTTGTGCTCGCAAAAAGATCTGCAAGCTAAAAAGCGCACAAAAATTATAGAAATACACGTACATAATACTCGCATATATTCATATTCACACACAGACAAGTGTACACAAAATAACAATAAAAAGAATTGCTGGCAAAAGTTCGTTGCTCGCCAACTCGATTTTGATTCTTATTACCAGTAGATGCCAGTAAGCCAGCAACAACAGCACAACAACCACACGTTCTAAACTCAACTTTAGCTCTCAGAGCCGCTCAGTCAAGAGCAACAGCTTACCTCCGGTCTGTCCATTGTCCGTCCAGGCCAGGCCAATAGGCTCAAAAAACCAAAGAAATTTCAGAGCCGGCAAAAAAACAAATAAAATACCTGGAGACACGAGACGAGAGACGGGTACGACGGTGTCTTAAAGTCAGAGCCGGAGCTGAGCAGCAACAAAGAAACACGTTTTTGTGTTTGCGGGCCAAAAAGCAAAACACAAAACACAAAACACAAAACGAACGAAAACCCAAAATAACAGGCAAAAATACAAATACCCAGACGTGTAGCGGCCATTCAACGACTTCTCCGTCTACGTCTCCGTTGCGTCGTCTGTTGGCCATAAAACCTTATGGCCAACGTTCCAATAGGCCGCACACACTCACTTCACTTGCTGCTCTCTCACTTCTCTCTCGTTCTCTCTCTCTCTCTCTCTCTCTCTCTGCATATTGGCCACTTGTCGTCGCCGCCATCGACTCCGCGTACTTAGTACGCATAGAAATAATTTGTGTAGTTTATTTTTATTATTGTAATTACACGTCTCCAAGCCAATCGCTGGAGTATAAAGCCTACACTCATATCTCTAACACCGGCTCTGTTTCGAGCTCTTTTCCTACTTGGCAACGCTGTCTTTTTGCGCGATCTCAAACCAAAGTGTGTGAGTCAGGCCACCAAAAAAAACATAATAAAAGTAAAAAAGAAAAAAACCGGTAAAGGCAAAGAAATTTCGTGCGTGCTAATCACGAAGAGAGCAACGCGCTCGCACAATTGTTAGAACCGGCAGCACAGAGTTGGCCAAGAGTCATTTAGACGATTTTGGTCTGAAAACGTGTTTTTGTGCGAGCCGTAAAAAAATAAGAATCAAAATTCACACACACAAAAAAAAAGAGAATCACACAACCAAATTATTTACGCACTCGAGCCCAAGAAGAGCACAAAATATTCAAAGGCAAATTTTTTATTTTGTTTCAGAGCCATAATTACAAATTACCACACAACAACAACCAAACGTATTAACAACATTTAAAGCGGCAAAGTTACAAACAAAATATAATAAAACAAAAAGTAAAGACAAAACTCAAAAACCTTAAAACATAAATAAAACACCAACAAAAAGGCAACCACATCAAGAACAACTACTTTTAATCACAATAAAAAAAAATAAACAACTTCACTTCATCTACTTCAACGACTCTGACTCGACATTTAATTGGTAATAAGAGCAAATTATTATTAAGTATTCATGCCCATTGTGTGTTTTTGTTTCTTATTTTGTGCCATTTTGTTATTAATTGTTTGCGCTTCATTTAGTTTCTCTTTTGTTTGTCCATCGCCGGCCTTTTAGTTGAGTTTCAAGTTTGGTTTTGAATTGGCAAAAACAAAAATAAAAAAGCAAATTAAATGTGTTGAGAGCACAACTACAAAAATTATTATGAAAAAGAAAAGTGACGCAATATTTATAATTTTCCATTGGCATTTACAATTATTAACCAATAAGATTTCATATTTTTACTATTTTTGCAAATGTAGAAATACAATTTTAAACTTTCTTTTTCATCTTCCTCCAACAAATTTACAAAAAGCATTAAATTCTGACATTCGTTTCAATAATCTCGCAACTTGTAATTTTTTTAACATACAGTACAAGCAAGCAAAAGATCAACAAATATAATTATAAATAAGAACAAGGCAACAATTTACAAGAATCAACTGGTATTTTTCTTTACCCGAACCTCTCACTTTCCCACACCAATCCGAAAGAAACCCCAAAACAGAACAGAAACAAAACAGAAACAGAGCGAATTGAAAAAAAAATCATTAAACATTGCGGCACAATAGGCAGAAAAACCGAACAAAGTGGCAAATTGTTGTTAATTTTAATGATCGTTGTGGCAAATCCTCCTTAAAATAGGAAATCAAATTGAACTTAATTCTGATTTCTGCCACTGAGATACTGAGAACACAAAACAAATGCGAAATTAAGAACAGTATTAAAAGAATAAAGAGCCAACTTTGAACGATTTTTAAAAACTATTTACAAAAAGTAAATTTGTTTTTTATTAATGAAAAAAATTGAAACCAAAAAAAAATTGTTAAGAATTCATATAGAGAATTTTATATTTTATTGTTAATTTTGAGCGTAATTTGCAAGTGAAACTGGCAAGAAAAATATTTTTTTCTGTAAGGGAAAATCAATTAGGTCATTAAACCGAACTCCCTCTCGAAATACAGGTAGGCACACCAGATTGGTCGCTAAGTGAATGCAGGCTTAGTACATAGCAACAGTAAGGGGAAAAAAGGTGATAGCATTTAAGTGAAATCGGTCAAAGGTTAAGAGCAAGCATTTTTTGTGCCCCCCAACTCCAGTCCCAACCGGAACCGAAACTTCATATTTAGCGTCCTTTTTTTTGCGAGTGGAGCGTAGAATTTTGAAGAATGCAAAGGTTGTTAAATTGAAATTAAGTATAAATATTTACAAAAGGCGGCAGTAGCAATCCGACAAATAGCAACATATCATAAGAGCAAATGCAAACAAGTAATTAGCATTTTTTAATTATAGCTGAAATTGAAATTGCAGATCAATCGAAAAAAAGGAAAATCATTCCAACACCCGAAACCAAAATCAAAAAAACAAACAAAACACAAACAACAAAAAAAATCAAATAAATCAAATACAAATACAAATACAAATCTGAGTGTACGTTTCTGTAATATGTCTATCATAATAAATTGGTAACTGAATACAAAAAGCAGTCAATTGTAGCGAAAATCAGTTATATAATAGCATTAAACAAAACGGTGTCAATCAAAAAAGCAGATTTTTTCATTAGCTTTTGACTAATTGTAGTTGCAGTCGGCTAAGTTTTTACCGAGCATATTTATAGGCAATTTTTTGTAGAGTTACTACACAAAAATCGAAGGGTCTTGATGCCCAACGACAAGAGTACGCGTTTTGACAATCAAAGGAAATTAGCGTATATATTTAGGGCCGAAATTGAGAAGCAGCAATCAAAGCATTCGAAAGTCAGGCAGTAATCAGAGCATTATACCATATATATATATAGCATATACACAACTTCTATATATTTATATTTATAAAGAACTTTTTCGCAACTTTTGCTCTAAACTCAACTCAACTCAATCGAACCTCAATCTACAAAACTTTAAAGCTCTACGACAATCTCTAAGGCAAGTCCCCCTAACTTAAGGCTTAATCAATCAATCAATCAATCAATCAATCAAACTAACTTAAAACAATCTTCAAACGGTTTTCAAAACATTTACTCTATACACTTTATATATACCTAAACTATACTTATACATCTGAATCTAAATATACATATGAACTTATATACACAATACAAACCTAATATACATGTCTAAATATTTAATCTCAGTAGTGATATATCGTAGACATACACATATAGCGCGATAGAGCGCCCATAAATTAGACAATCTGCAGGCTAGTAAGCAACTTAAAACTACGCTCAAATACAACTCAGTATATTACTTAAAAATAAACAAATTTGAACGTGTTTCAAACTGATTTAGAAATAATTGCAAATCAATCTCAGCACTTGGCAACAATTTGCGTAAAACTTTTGAGCACGATTGGCATGCGAATCAAATTTATACAATTGGCATAGATATACATATAAATCATACATATATATTCGACAGTAAGCAAGCTCACCAAAACACAAAGCACAAAACTCGACTACCCAAAACCAAAATCCGTGCAATTCCCTCATCAAGAAAATACCAAAAAAAAAAACATAAAATACCCAAAAAAAAAACATACAACAAATAATAACTAAGAACAAACTACAAGAAACAAAAGAGAAAAAAAATCCAAAAACAAAAACAAAAAAACCAGTGCAGAATATAGAAATTTTTCAATCAACATTTGTTGCCAATAAAACTGTCATCATTGCCGCGTTAACAGAAACCACGGCGTCAGCAGCGATTGCAGCGCTCAGTATCAGCAGCAGCTCTCAAGCGTCGCTTGCAAGCGCCACCGCCAACGCCAACAGCGCCGCATCGCCGACAGTCGCTGCCGCCGTCGCCACCGTCGCAGCAGCAGCAGCAACTCCGTCGCCGCCGTTAACGGTAAAAAGCGAAATCGTTGCATCAGATTCAACAGCCGAGTCCTCCCCTATACAAGATTTAATCATGGTAAGCGCCGCCCACATCCTAACAGCAAGAAAAACAAAAAAAATAAATAAAATATAAAAATGCACAAGAAAATGCACTTGAAAGAAACGCAAGACAAAATTTGACAATACAAAAAAAAAGAAAACAAATTATATAAATAAAAATGTTGACGAAAGTTGAAATATTGACCTATTGATCCATTGAAAATTGAATCCAACGTTTCGTTTTTGTTAATACTCGTACATACTTATAATTAAATAACAATACAATCGAATCGAATCAAATTAACCACTATATAATCCTCATCAAAGAAAGTTGTACAGTTTATTATGCAAAACCAAACTATTCCTATATTACTACTCATATTTTTAGTTATTTTAACGTTATATACTTACTTACTATCTACTATACTTAACTGTCTATAAGCAAATAAGTTACGAGCTAAGCGAGTCCAAAATCAGAAAACAAATGTCAATGGTATTTACTTTAAACCAAATATTATCTTTTAAATCACTTATTATGTATAGATATTATAATCATACACATAAGCAAATTTAGATTTATTTAAGTTAATATTATAATTATTTTGTTCTCTTCCGCTGTAAAGAACCTTTCACGCATTTAATCTGACCCAATCTTTAGTTTAGTTATTAACCTCATTGTCTTATTATTTTATTGTCATTCACCTACATTTATTGTTTATCTACTGAGGGATTTACTTGAGCTTTTTATATACACTTGCAGAGGTTATTATAAATTTCGTATGTGTGAAACGTGTTCAGGAATAATATGTGTATCCAAAAGATATGCCCGCTCGGTTTGCTGTCTTAGTCAATTCTCAAAAGAATTTACTAATTGCAAGTTGTAAAATAATGGTATAAAACTGAATAAAAAACCACATCGTAGAGTTAATATCGGAACAAGCACTTAAGCTTCAACAACAATTAATATATCTGCAAGAGTATAAAATCTTCGGCAAACCGAAGATAGTTTTATGGTTTCTTGTGTTGAATTGGCTTCCTCTTACCATTGACATCAAAGTGCACTTTAAATTCGAAAACCTAATTAAAGTGTGTCATTAAAATCAAATTATATATGCCAATGGCCTGTGAGGGAAAGAAGGTTCTCACTTAGCTCGTAAACTGAGACTTGTATACACAACTGCTAGCCGGAGTTCTGGACTTGAATCTAGCTACTTAAACTTATACTTCAACTTATAATACTATTCTATGCTACTGCTCTGCTTTATCTACTCGAATCTTGCTGTCTCTCTTTCTCTCTCTCTCTCTTCATTCTTGCTCTCTGATCTAATGTAGTTTTATCTATCTATGCTCTATACGAACTCTATAACACTTAGTCACTGCTCTCACTTTTACTACTACAACTACTACTACTACTACAACTACTACTACTTCTGCTAATTTTGCCACATTTTCTACTGTTGCCACTGTGAAGCAACCTTGCAATTCACACTCGAATCTACTTTGTAGTCGAATACGTATTTTTATAATTTACCCAAATAGGCAAGGCACGGCCTGTGCAACGGCGACTCTGCGGAAGTAAGGAGTTGCTATTTTGATTTGCTAAGAAAATACCTTTTTAAGTTTTACCAAATTGGTGTTTCGTTTATGAATATATTTATAAAGATGTATATAAATATTTTTGATTTGCCAATTGGTCCTGCGTTGTTTATTATTTATCGGTTCTTGTTTGCCAACTTTTGCCAAAAATCAGCCAACTAGTCAAAACCAAACTGAAACTCAAACTTCAAATAGCCCAACAACTTATCGAGAATAATCTGAATTGCGAATAAATTCACACCACGCACAGCAAATGCAACTGTTGCAAGCAGCGCCGCCCACGCATCCGCATCATCTGCACCTGCAGCATCCAGCCGCCGCTGCCGCCGCCGCAGCCGCTGCAGCAAGCGCATATCAGGCGTATCCCACTGGCGCCACAACTGCCATGTTGCAACAGAGCAACGTCGTCGCCGTCCAGCAACAGCAGCAACACCAGCAGCAGGCAATGCTGATTCATCAGCAGGCGGCTGCCGCTGCCGTCGCCGCACAACATCAACAGCAGCAGCAGCAGCAGCACGCGCAGCAGCAAGCACACCAGCAGCAGCAGCAGCAGCAGTATCAACTGCAACAACAGCAGCAGCAACATCAGGCACAACAGCAACAGGCCGCACAGCAACAGTATCACTATCAGCAGCAGGCGCAGGCTCAAGCGCAGGCTCAAGCGCAGGCCATGTTGCAGACGTATATGCAGCTGCAGGTCAATAATGTTGCCGCTGCACCGGCCACGCCCACCAAATATGGTTCAGCTTGTGTGCCGCCAGCAGCAGTGGCACAATATTTTGCGGCGCCAACAACACCGCTGACAATCATACCGGCCTGCAGTGGAGCGGCCGCTGTGGCCGCTGCCGCCATGTTTGCCACAGCTGCCACGCCCACCTCGGCGGCAACCACGCCAAACAACAACAATGTAAATAATACAGTTAATCTATGTGATGTAACTAGAACTACTACTACTACTAAGCAGCCCGCCGCAGCTGCCGCCGGCAACGTTGGCCTGTCGTTCGGCGACGGCGGTCGATCGCTGGTCTCGCTACTGGGACCGCCGCCGCCGTCGTCCGCACAGGCCGGCGTCGCTGGCTGCAGCAGCGGCAGTAGCGGCTGCAGCTCTGCATCTTCTGATTGTTCTATGCCATCGCCAACTTCACTACACTTATCTTCTCCTAAAAAGGTTTGTGTGTTCACTAAAACGCTAACAACAAAAAAACATTGCATTCCAAAATGATTTTAACAAAAATAATCTGCTTTTTTTTTCCACACTCATTTTTTTTTTGGATCTTTCAAGTAGTTTTTTTTTAGATTTTCCAGCTAACAATCTAGCTCTCTCTCTCTTTCTCTCAAGAACTGTCTCTCTCACTCAGTTTCTGCGTGCCATTTAACTTTTGTCTCTATTTTACAGTAGCATTAGATCAATTAGTTGACTTTCTCTAACTTGATCACATAACTAATTACGCGCTCTTATTTAACACACAGTACCTTTTAGAACTCTCTCTCTCTCCCCCCCTCTCTCTCGCTTTCTCTCTTTCTGCCTTTCTCTCACTACTGAGTAGTATTTCCTGAACTTCATTTGATGTTGTATTCGTATGCAAAAACAAAGTGTTACTGTTGTTGTTGTTGTTGTTGTTGTAGTTGCTGTTAATATATATTTATTAAATTTATACAGATATAAATATATACATATATATATATATAGATATATATTACTAGTATTAAGTTCATCAACACGAATTTAGTTTTAAGACATTCATTTGTTATTCATTTGCACAGAATTATTATTATTATTCTAGGAAAATCCGGTTAAAATGGAAGCAATCTGTTTGCGTTCCCAGCCAACTTTTTGACATATTCATGCCATATGCTTGGTTTCTTTTTCTAGCAACTGACAATCTAGTAGGTCCCATAATTTCCCTGGCTTTGCCAAACGTATCATTTGTCCGAATAATTAAATGCAATTTAATTACTCTTGAATATATGTATGTGTATAGAGTACAAACATATATCTAATCTAATTGTTTGCTATTCGATTTGTGCTTTGCCATTTTTTTTCTATTCTCTCTTCTTTTTTTTCCGCCTCTTGTGCTTTTATTAGTGCTGCGTGGGTTGGTGGCAGGGGGGGGGGAGGAGTGCGCCGCACACGTACATAAGTATATCCGTGGTGGTGGTGGTGGTGCCCATCGATGGGCGTGACATCGTGCGACTCAATTGTGCGTAATAAAATAATGTGCAACCGCTTGACCATGCGACTGGCATACTGATGAGAAGAGCTCGACAATTCTGTGGGGTCGTGAATATATTTATAGCACAGCCCTTTATTTTTCTTCCTTTTCTTTTTTTTTTAATTTGACCTGTCCAGGACAAACGTAGGCAGAGCTTGAGTGCCACGCGATTGACAGTTTGTGTTGCACCTCCGTTTAAAGCTGCTCTCATTAAGCATATTCTTGATTCTTGCAAAATGTATGTGATTGATGTTGGTCAGATTTAAGCTATAGTTTAGTACGACTCTAAGCTTTTGTTGATTTACTTGCTTCGCAAATGTTGCACATACTACAGTGTTGCCGCGTTGCAAGTTTTGTGCTCGCTTTATTATTTTATCAGTCGTAAATATCTCGCACATGCGAGCATTAACCGCAATTGTTTGGCGTGCACTTACGCCTTGACGTGCCAGCAGTTGGCGCTCCCCCTGGCGCACAGTGCACCACCCGCCTTCCTCTTGCCATGCGGCCACATGTCGCCCATATTGATTAGTTGGCGTTGAAAATGTCGCTGCAAATTGCTACAAGCTGCACATAAAAACTGCGGCCACTAGCCCCAAGCCATTCCCCCGACCGCTCTCCCATCTCTTCTAGCTACTGTCCAACTGTTTTTAGTTGCATTTTCTACTGCGGCAACTGCACGATGCCTAATGTGTGTGTTAATGTGTGTGTGTGTCCTGCTCACATTTTTACCCGTGTCCATTTGCAGTCATTATCGATTTGTCGTGCACACACAGAGAACGTATCCTGGCTGTCACAATTGCGCGAGTCGTTAAAGTTTAAACTGCAACCTAAATGACTGTATTATATGCCGTCCGCAGAGTAAACAAACAAACAATTGCATTGGCGTCGACGTTAAATTATCTGTAATTGATTTTGTTTATCAGACAACCCCAAACGAATAGGACAGCAGCGACCCCACGCCCTCTCGCCCCGCTAAATCCATTAACCCTTTTTTAGCGCCGCATTTATTTCACATATGGCTAATACCACTGCCCATTAAATGTTGGCAAATGGTAGCAGAGGCAGCCACAGGGCAGAGCATGAATATGTGAAAATATGTTTTGCATTTTGTTATTACATAATTTCGTACATGATGCGTAACAGAATCATGTTATTGCCATTATTGTTGCCGGGTCAACATTGCAAATGTTTGCAAATGCTGTAAATGTTTTACAATGCAAATAGGTAAAGAATTAAAAAAACAAGTCATTCATAAATCAAAACAATTTGTATTTACATATGTTTTGCGCTGAGTCAAATATAACAAACAAATAATTTAAAAAAAAATCATTCGACTTCGGACATTTGAATTTGCAGAATTTAAAGTTCCTATTTAAATCAAAATTTTTATATGATTTTCTAGAGGTGGTTTTTGCTTTAATCAGGACACACAAAAATGTGTAATAAAAAGTGCAATTTTATTTATATTATAGGTTTTTCAAATTAAAATCGGATTTGTAACGAAAAAATTGAGTGTAATAATAAATTTTTTTCATTTCTGAAACATGATTCATATAAAAGAGAAGGGCTAAAAACAGTAGCAATCAGACTCGAAATTAAATTGTACTGAACAATTTGATTAAAACTCAACCACACTCTGAAATTCCAATTCAACGTCTGTCAATGCAACTTTACCACATTTTCCAACGCCTGGGGCCATTGTCGCTTACAGTTAGTAAATATTTTTTACAAAATTGTGCAAATATAAAATGTGTAATATACAAAATAAAAATCTGACGTATAGCTCTTAAGTGCTAATAAAGTCTGTGTTCAGTTTTTAGTCCTAGGGCCACATACAGTTGGCAAACAAACGAAATTGCGTTTAATGCACGCAATTTTAATATCATGCCCGACATTTCACTTTGTGGATAAAAACAAATAAGCCAGAGATAGAGAACTAAATAAAAAAAATGGTGTGTGCCTACAAAGAAGCAAGAACAAAGTGTCAAAGCCACCACAAAGGCACCACTGGCTTTGAAGTGTGAGTGGGTGGGTGGGTGGGTGGCTGAGGGTTGCCGTTTGGCCAGCCTGCACTTCTAATAAGCCAGCGTCCAACTTAGAAATGCACAAATAAACTTTTTAAATTTAAAAATTCATCAAACTTTGAAACGCCTGTCAAACAAACAGCCTGCGGAGGGGTCAGCAGCAGACCTTGCATATAAGTTAACAAATCGCGTACATAAAGTGCGCTCTGCCATAATATGAAATAAATAAATAAAAAAACAAGAAAATGAAAATAAAAAAATAAAATTACATTAATCCGTAATCGGAAAACTTGGGCAGCGAGAAACACGGCTCAAAAGTTTGCCGGCTGCGTAGAAATTGTATAAGAAAATATATAATAAGCGATTTACAAGCTACAAAAAATACAACAAACCGAGTTTTCTAACTAAAATTTCAATTATTTTGGTGAGCAGCAATAAAATAATTTGAAATTTAAATGCACTAGACGCCTTTCCCATAAATAGGGCAGAGACAATCTGTTGCCCAGTTTTAAGCGACAGGGTGAGATTGTCAAGAAATGTAGCTAAGGGCAGGAGGGAGGGTTTTGTATAGTGGGGAGCGGGTGCAGGGGCTAGCAGCTCGGCAGCAGCAACACGCACATCAAATTGAGATGAGAAAATAAAATTCAATAAACTCTTGTTAAGCACGCAGGGTCCAGGACAAAGTGTTGGGTGAGCTGAAGCTGCTGTAACAGCGACAACGACAACGTTTTAAATATTGGCAGGCAGCGCTCCCCACCTCCCCCCCCCCCCCATCCACTGCCCGCAAACAAAAAGCGAAACTGACTGAGCGACTGTTGCTGGTCCCAGCGACAACAACAACAACAACTCCGTTGTCGATTAAATAGATAAATCAACCCTAGGGACATGTACACCCGAACATTTTTGCATTGATCAAAAGCTCGAGCATCGGCCCAGCTGGAGGTCTGTTAGTGTTAGTGGGGGAATTGAGAGGAGTGGGTCGTATGCTGCTTAGGCATTGTTATGATTTCTACAGCATTCAGGCAGCAGACGACATAGCAAATTCATCGAATGGGCCATATCGATTTTGGGGCTATTGAAAATCATAGCACACTTTATAGGGCCTGTCACACAATTAGAGCTAAGCATTTGTGTGTGTGAGTGTGAGTTAGACATTTCATACAATTGCGCTAATCAGTCGAGGGACGTGTGTTGAGTGGTGGAGAAAGCGGAAGAAGAAGTGGCCGAAGAAGGCAAAACATACATTTTCTTGGCTGGCTGTCGCTGACAAATAAATTAAAAAGTTATGACTAAAAACGTTTGGTTAAAATGAATTTGGCGCTCGCTTGGCCAACACACAAATGCCGTTGGCCAAATTTAAATTGCTTTTGTTGCGCTTTTGTAGTTGGCTGCATTTCACAACGCGTTGTTGTTGCTGCTGATGCTGCTGCTGTTGATGATGATTTTCCTTTTTGTGCCCAAGTTTTCTTTGTTGTTTGCACAAATAGTTTTTTGTCACCATTGCCATAAAAAATAGGAGATTTCCTTTTTTGAATGGTGGCATGACGCAAAGCTGCAAAGAAATAAAAAACGAAAACAAGTAAAAAACAAATTGGAGACGAGCAAGCAGAAGCGCGAATTAAGTTTTGCAGCTAAGCGGCCGCAGCAAAGCGCATTAAAAAAGTTCTGCATACTTTTTTGGGTCTGGGTTGCCTTTAATTTATTTCAAGCAAAGTTGAATCATTAAAAGCATTAATGCGGTCTGCTTGCATATGAATACGAGTGTGTATACGAATACCAATATGAATATGAATATGAATATGAATATGAATATTGAATATGTGTGTGTGTGTGTGTAGTCGCTTGACTGGGAACCCATTAAAAGTTGACACGCTCTACAACCCTAAACCAACTTATGGGTTTGTAACTTTGGCATTTACGAGCGCAAGCATTTGCCCTTTAGTCTGTTTTGTGTGTGTCCACGTGTGTGTGTGTTTGTGAGTGTGTGAGTATACTAATCCAGCGCATGAGCCCCAGAGTTGAGCTGTGCCAGCGGTGTCGAACTTTTTGGCGCACTATAAACTAGAAGCGACAAACGAACTTATTAATATGCAATGCACACTTTGTTGCTGTATTAATTGCAATATTAAATTTCCACTAATACTCGCTTAGTCAGTCAGTCAGCCAGGCAGGCCACGACACCCTTAACGACGCCGCGAAGTATGCTCAAAAAAGTTGTGCACAACTTTCACTGTGTGTGTGTGTGTATGTATGTGTGTGTGTGCTCTCAACTCGCCACACACACCTAGCGCAAAGTAATTATTACATTCTAACAAATTCCGGTGTGGTGAGTGCCTCTCTGTGTGTGTGTGTGTGTGTGTGTGTGGCAAATATGCTGCTTGGCTGCTCTCAGATTGCTGCTGCTGTTTACTTCATTCGCATGCAACGCGAGTCCGCTGAAAAGCGATACTAATGATGAGTTCTGCTTGGCAGCAAATGAACTCAATTTACTACACAGAGAGAGTCCGGGCAGACGGACAGACCAGAACGTTGACTCTCCTGTTGCAACTGGCAGCTGGCAGCTGCAAATTGCATGTGCTGCATATTTAAGCCAAAAATAAAAAAAAAAAACAAAAAACAAAAAATAAACCGGTAGCAGGCACCTTCCTGGTGCCGTACATGCTTGCAAAGAATAGCAAAGGTGAACCTCAATGCATGAGGCATTTTCATGCTCCAAATTGCGCGCAAGCTGGCGTAAAGTAAATGCGAAACGAAGCCAGACAACGCGGGCAACAGACAAGAGTTAGCGAGACGGAGGTAGGCAGGGTGCAGGATGCAGGGTGCTGAACGCACGCGCTGCAGTTGCAGTGCGCTTCAACGCCCCGCGACTCGTAATGTTAGCTTAAGTTTGAAGTTAACAAAATTTTCATACACGCTCGCACACACGCGCCACAAATCTGAACACGGGGCCGCAGCTGATTACATTAACTAAAGTTCAGCATATGCAAACACAGGGCCAAAACGAGAGAAATAGTGTTAGAGAAACGGCAGGGTAGGGTAGAGGGCGTAAACTGTGGCAGCTGCTGCGGCCGCTTGCGGCGTGTTGCAGTGGTTCGCAAATTAATTTGTCGAAAATAAGTTGTCGAAAAGTTGGATGCTTCGCCTTTGCATTTCCCCTCTCTCTATATATAAACTATATTTAATATATATGTTCGCTGATTAATAAATACTTTAACTGCGTTTTAGCGCGGAAGGGGGGAGGTGTGTGTGGTGTGTGGCTGTCCTTGTCTGTTTAAGTCTAATTAATGTGCGCCTAGAATTATGTGCATAATTTTTAGTGCCTTAATTATGCATAAACTTGACTGCAATCTCTGATTACGAGCACACATCAAATAATTTATGTGCTTTATGTGTTTGCAGTCTTTGATTTGACTTTTTGACATAAACACATGTTTATGTGGCTCTTAACGAGGCAGATGCCACAGTCAGTCAGTCAGTCACTCAGTCACTCAGTCTCTCAGTCAGTTAGTCAATCAAGAGTTAGTTTAGTTAAGAGCTCAACTCTATTAAATGGCCACATTTTGTGGCCCTAGGCTGCTGCTGCCGACAATTGTCAACTTTGTCAACATCAAATTTTCCGCTAGTTTTATGTGCATAAATGCGAAATGGAAAATGCCAGTCGGCAAAACAGACAGACTGACAAGCAGACAGACAGACGGTCAGACTTTTGATGAGCACAAAAAAGCAACAAAAAAAATGAAAGCTAGAGGCAGCGGCTGAGAAAAAATTGCCATTGCAGCAGCGCCATTGTCAGTTCAGTTGTCGTCTTTGGCACTCGTTGCTCCTCCTTGCTTGCTTGCTTGCTTTTAAGCAAGTCTCCTTCACACACAGACACATAAGCGTGTTTGATTGTCTGTATAAATGCGGCAAATGTGCCGGCGCCAATTTTTTATGCTCATAAATGCAGCAGTGGCAACATCAGCAACAACAGCAGCAGCGGCAGCAGGAACAGACCTAACAGACCCCAAAAACAGTTGCTCAGTTCATTGTATTTGCATGCCGCACACTCCCCCCCCCCCTGTGCATAATGCTTGGCATATTTTTGTGCTGTTTCATCATTTTCATCAGCAGACATTGCTCATACGCCACGTTCGTCAACAAAGGCAGCATCAGTTCACTTTTTTTTCCAGCATTTCGTTTTACTTTTTTTTTCTGTCCAGCTTCTTGGCTGTGTCTGTTTGTTGGCACACTCAAAACGTTAACAGTATTTTCAGCATTTTCGAGACAGTTTGTCATAATTTCATAGAATCTACTGCGGGCTGCTTTTATGTTGGATTTTTTGTTTCCTTTCTTGCCATATTTTTCTTTGTTTGTCGGCTGGCTTTAAAATGCTTGACTGTATGACGTTTTATTGTGGCAACATGACAAATCGTCAAGTGTCAGGAGGTTTTCTTTATTTAATTTTAACGTCTCGTCTTTGCTCCTTTTGTCTGCCTGCCGCACAGTGTGGCATCTTAAATGGGTTAAATGGCTGTCAGTTAAGACTCTGCACATTGACTTTGTCTTTGCAACGAACTTGGCTTTTATCTGGTCGCACATAAATTCCATTGCCTACTTCAAGGTGCCAGTCTCTGAACGCTCAATTACAATATTTTGGCTCTATGTAAATTTATGAGCATTTTCATTTCGATCAATTTACTTTGGGCCCCATATTTTGTGTGTGTGTGTGCGTGTGTGTGCGAAACTGACCAAATGTCTATCTTATTTATGCCTTTTACGAGAGATGACCCAACGTAAAATGGAAAAAAAGTAGAATTTATTCATTGAAGTTTTTACAGTCAACTACACCTTTTCAATGTGGATAAAGATGAGCACGCTTACGCTCTCTCTCTCTCTCTCTCTCTCTCTCTCTCGCTCTCTCGCTTATTTCTTTCTCCCTCAGACTAGCTCTTGTGCTCTTGTAATCATTCATACTTCATCAAGTTGACCGACTACGGCTTGACTTTTTATTCCGTTTCTTTGGCCTGCGGTGCGGTTGGGCCGTTGGCTTCATTGCTATGCAAACTGCTCCCAATGGCTACGTTTAATGGTCAAGTGTGTAAAATTGCATAGCAAATCGTAGTCCGGTCTAGGTCCAATTCTAGCGATGGATGTGCCATGTCCTTAGATAAACATCGTTGCCTTGCTGTTGTTGCTTCTCTTACATATTGATGTGATTTACCACTTATGTCTTTGGGGCGTCCAACAGTTTACTGTGCAAATTGTTTGGAATTCAGTTTTGAATTAAACATCCCTTCTCGTCCTGACCGAGTCTGAGTGCGCGTGTGTGTGTGTGTGTGTGTGTGTGTGTGTGTGTGTGTGCTGCTCCTTCTGTTATGATACATGATGCTCGTTAAGACGGTTAAAGTCTGGCCGATATATCGCTTAGTTTATGAGCTCTGCTTTTGCTATCGGCATGTGTGTGCCGAATTATGTATTTCTCTGTGCCGCCAGGACTTCTATTCATTCGATAGGCTTTCAATTTACACACCAGCCTGTCCACTGTTTTCATATCAGGCTAGCAACCGAGTGCCCGTCCAGCTGTGTCCGTTCATAGTTGAGTTGTTATAGTTGATTTCATTATAATTTCGATTTGCATAAACAAATGTCTAAGCAACAATTTGCTAACGCGCCCTGACCCCACACCCTAACATTCCCATAATCCCCACCCCTGTTGTGTCAGACTGAGTCGCCTGGGATTTGCCTAACATCGTCAGGAGCGACAGTTCATCAGCAGCAGCAGCAGCAGCGGTCGCTGATGGAGTGGGCATTCAACACAGCTCGTCAAGTTTGCAACAGTGTATCAATTTTGGGTTTGGGCCTGCCCCCTAACCCTCACTTACTCCGCACTGCCGCCTGGTTGGTTAGCTTGGCTATTGCCAAGGAGCTGCTCACATTTCATTAGCTTGTCAACATTTGTGTAACTCGGGCCATGTCTTTGACACTTGTGCCTGCGGCTCGCTTCCTATTCCTCTCTCTCTCCGAATGTGTGTGTGTGTGTGTGTGCTTGTGTGTGTTAGGTAACAGCAAATTGAAGTTGCCATAGATGCTTCATTGTTGCTGTTGTTGTATTAAACAGTTAAACTGCTTAGCGAATCCGGCTACTGCTGCGGACGTCTTGGCCGATTTTGGCCCAAGCCCAAAAGCAGACTAGGGTCATGTGCTGAATTGGCCATTGGATACTGGGACGGGTAGTCCTCTCCTTTTGGTTGCTATGCAAATCAATTTGCTTGGCGTTGCCGATGCGGCTATTTGTCTACTTTGTGTTGCTCTAGTTGTTGTTGCTGTTGTTCGCTATCTTGTGCTCTGCCTTGCAAAATATAACGCTTCTTGGCAAGTTCATTAGTCTCATCAACAGCAGCAGCAGCAGAAACAACAACAACATGAACAACAAAAACAACAGCAACTTTGTTTAGTTAACTTTATTGAGCGGCGTTTGAACTTTGATATCCCATTTACTTAACTTCATCTGCATCTGGTTGCTGGTGACTGGTGACTGGCCTGCTTCTCGATGGCTACATTTAATTTGCTGTAATTGCCATAATTCAGCCAAACGTTTTTGTTGTAGCCATTGTTGTTATTGGCCTGCTTTGGTTTTTCCATGCAAATTTAATTGACGCACAAATTTAAAGCGTATAAACTAGGGAAGAACCGAACTTGGTAACGAGGCGGCAGGAGCACAAAGCACAAATCCTTTGAACAAAGCGAGCGCATGAATAGAAATCATAAATTTTGCCAGCAGCCATAAAAAGGGATACCCTTCCCACACGTACACATTCACACAAACACAAGCAATGTAAATACACCTGTGTTTGTATGTGTGTGTGTGTGTGTGTGCGTATTTTTGCTATCGATATGCCAAAATCTATACAAAGTGCTATACAAAGGCAAAGGCTGCCTAGCAGCCAGGTAGCTGCCTCCTAAAAGCAAAAAAATAAACGAAAAATCGCAGCACGTAGAGCGCCATGAAATATGCTCAGATTGCTTGGCATTTTCCCAGCACACACTCACATGTGTGTGTTGGTCTGTGCTTGTGTGTGTGTGTTTTTTTTGTGTGCTTCCATTTTATTTATTTTGTTGCCTTTTGCTTTATTGTCAGGCGCAGCAAATTTTATTAGGCACTCGCCTTAAAGCATGCAACAGTTTTTGGCAACAGGCTGCGGCAGCAACAGACAACCGCCCAATTAGGCACAGCCAAGTGGCAAGCGGCATGCGGCGTGCGGCAGCAACTGGTTTCAGCTCTGGCATAATGCCAGAAAGGTTTTATTGCAGTTTAATAGGCGACGTCGTTGTTCCTAGTGCTGCCAGTCAATGTGGCTGATAATATAGACGCAGGCATATTTGTAACTGCTCGTCGACTTTTCACGCATTGCTTTTAAACCACTTAACGCAAATGATGTTGATATAGCGTAGGGCAACTTTTTTGTTATCCCTCCGGTTTTTTGTTTTCTGTTGTTTTTGTTTTTGCCAAAACTTTGGGCATAAACACACACTTGCCATAACGTGGCACACTCTACATTTGCTTTGGCGAAACTTGTTGTTGTTCTTGCGCTACTTTCGCTTTTCCTAAAAAGTAGGCAAGAACAAAAACAAAGCCAGCAAGCGGCAAAGTCGTTGAGCGCTAAAAGCAACGCAAAATGTAGAAGAAGAAAATGAAAAAAACGAAAAATTTTCTACAACTTTGGCTGCTGTGGGTTTGTGTGTGTTCGTGTTGTTAGAACAAGTTAATGTAAAAGTATTTTTATGCTTTAAAAAACATTTGCCAAGCCAAAAATTGTAAAGAAAATAAAAACAGCAAACAAAAACAACAACAAGAGCAGGAATACGAATAAGAATAAGAACCAGAATAAGAAGAGCAGCTCGCATAGACAACTCGCAAATTTTGCGGTTGCGTGTTTCTTGTTAAACAAAATAAACGAAAGCGCATAAATAAAATCAAACAAAAACCGAACCAACTCTCGTTCACATCATCAATGTCAGGCGAACAGTCGACCGGCGGGGGTAAGGTCGAGAGGGTGGCTATAGAGAGGAGAGCCCGCACATTATCGTCATCGTCATGGATCAGCCGCAATGCTGTAATTTTGTTATAGGCAATGGCACGTCTGTGTGTGTGTGTGTGTGTATCGGTGTGGGTGCACAACCTGCGCTGTCGTTTGGCAAGATAAATGTCTATTTAAATTGTCCCTGTTTCGCTATGTGCCTCGGCCAGAAGCAGGGTCGGGTCGTTGCCTTGTCTCGTGGCAGGGCTTTGTGTCTAGCGGCATGCCGCCTGCTGCCTGCTCCCTGCTGCCACTTCACGAGCTCCTCTAGTTAAATCTTTATTGTTATCATAATTTGCTTTTATCCATGCTCAGGGCTTGTCACTGACTACCCCGGCAACCTGCGCCTAACCTACTTACAACAAGTATATATATATATAAATATACATATATATTTTTATCGTAATTGTTTTCGTGCATATATTTGGCTTTTTTTCGTTGTGTTGTTCGAAAATTCGTTTGTCAAAAGCGGAAAGCGAATGTGAAGAGCGACAAAATGGTGCGTAAATAGCATCAGGATCTTCTTGTTTAGCATCTGTGATTTGCTTTGCTTTGCTTTGCTTTGCTTTGCTTTTGCTTGCTTTGCAAATCAATAAAAGTAGATAATTGAGATTTCTTTAACAAGATTTCGTATGTCATGATATTAAAATTATAAGTAGGCGGCAGTCAGTAGGCAGCAGCGGCATAAATTACTCATAATTTGATTGCAAGTGAGACCTTGAAAATGATACGCCCACAGCTAAGGGAATGGTAGCAGGGGAGGGCAGGGGTAGGCAGCTGTTAACTGTCTGGCAAATGGGCTCATTATGCGCAACAAAAATGTCAAAATGTTTGAAATTTAATATGTCGTCGGTAACAATTTATATATATTTATAGAAATCGTTGCTGCAACAATAGAAATAATAAAAATACATATATTAAATAATAATAGTGTGCTCATTAAACATATTATTATTTTTGTATTCATAGCCTAATTATAGATATTTGATATATTTTACTGTTTATTTATTTAGTAGTACATATTTAATTCGTAAGCGATATACAATTGAAATTATAGTAATTGTCGTAAAACGAAACCAGTAAATAAACTATTTGCATTTGATATTGTGTGCCTCTTAACTACTATAAATAAAGTACATATAAATCCAGAGATTTCTTGTCCAATTGTACCGTTTTTTTTTTTGGTAGATTTAAGCGCACCGCAAAGTATGTCATAATAATTAATACCTTTCTCCATTTGCTCTGTTGCAGGTAAGGATCGATGAACAATTTCTGTATAAGCTCAATCATTTGGTAAGCCCAGTAGCCAACATCTACATATTAATCATACAATACCGATCAGTTTAGCTGCTTTAAAAATCATGCTCAATTGGTAGCAACAATTGTCGAAATTTTTTTTTTATGATAGAGTCGAGCGTGTGCGGTATAATTGAATTATAATAAACTCACTCAACAAAATACACACATACAAGCACACACCTCGCTCACGCACGTTGCAGGCGTCAGGTCCTTTTGGCAGGAGTGCTGCCGCTTGCTGCTTGTCTGTTTTTTAACTGTAAATAAATTTCATCGAATTTTCTTGCGCTGCCTTGCCTTTGAAGGCGTACGTATCGTTGCGACGCAACGGTCTCCTTGTGCAGCCGCATCCTGCGCCATAAAGTATGCAATTTTATTTTAGTGTGCCCGGCACTTACCTGGTTGGCTGCTAGCCAGGTCTCTGCTCTCTTTGCTTGCTGCTTTTATTTGTTGCTTTAATGTTATAAAATATTTAAGTTTACATTTCTTACACACGCTTCGCTATCTGCTCCTGGCTACCGTTTACAGCTAAGGCACAAGGAGTTGCCATGTGCTCCATGTGCTAGCTGTTATTATGTGTGTGTGTGTGTGTGTGTGTGTATGTATATGTATATATATATATATATATATATATGTGTGTTGTTGTCGTGTCATTGCATTGCATGAGTTGTTGGCTGACCATTTTTATAACTGGATTTTCAAGCAGCAGCATCTTAGCCGGTCAGCTCAACAGCTTGGCACTTCATGCTACAGCAAGTCAGACACACACACACACACACACACACATACATGTGCACACATATTTGTCTGGCTTTTATATTTGTTTTCCCATTGTCGTCGTCTGTGACCGCTCACCTGACCCAAAGCTGACCTCAACTGGCTATTTGTGCAGCACTTGTCACTGCCTCGTTGATAAACTGCAATTTCATTTTTATTAGCAAATATAATTAACTATGTTACCAGAGCGAGAGAGTGAAACAGTAAGAGAGCTGTATGCACTTTAGTTACATTTTATTTAAAAGTTCAATAAGTCTACTAAGTGCCATGCAGCCATTAGATAATTAATTTAACACTTACCAGCACACCACAGCCTCACAACTAATTGGCTTTCATTTGCCAATTCAATAAAAATAAAATGAACTAAAAAGAAAAGAAAAACCGAAAGAAAATAGACAGTATAATAGACATGCAGCAGGAGGGCAGACAGACTTAAGTTGCAAGTCAAAGGTAAAGCTATACGGAGTACTTCACTCTCCACTGATGTTAGTCATTAATGCTATTTGCGGCACATTTAGGGTTGAACTTTGACTAAACGGACTCTTGTAAAGGGCTTGCCTTTGCCTTTGCCTTTGCCACTGACTCTGACTCCGACTCTGACCTTAACACAAAACGCTTCAATGAACTGGTCAAATGTTCAAAAGTGGTCGGACAGGTGTATATGCGGCTCTTGGGTTGCCTTCCGCTGTTCAAAATCACAGAAGCTGGGCAAATTAATGTGCCAGATAAAAAGGGTAATATCAAAGTAAGAAAATGTACACAGCTGAATTAGCAAAGTGATTAACATTGAAATACCCTACAAGGCAACAGTTTCCTACACTTTTCTTACAGCATGAGTGGCTTTTGCTTTCTTGCCCAGCCTTAGGGC
Source organism: Drosophila maculinotata (assembly GCA_035045305.1). Taxonomy (NCBI): domain Eukaryota; kingdom Metazoa; phylum Arthropoda; class Insecta; order Diptera; family Drosophilidae; genus Drosophila; species Drosophila maculinotata. The sequence continues at coordinate 1,958,862 of JAWNPD010000649.1, read as the reverse complement.
ACATACCACCCTTTGAATTTCTCGCAGGATATATACAACAACAAAAAAAAAACTTCGGACGCAAACTTGTTGCGCGCTTTGTGTGCAGCTTTTGACGCTGTCAAAATGAAGTCAAGTGCAAATAGAACTGAAAATAGACAAGGCGAAACTTTCCTTTATTTTTTCATTATTTTTTGTATTTTTTTGTTATGTTTAGCAGCGGGTGCTGCTCATTAAGAAAAAAGCAAAGGCTCAAGAGAATATTGTAGCAAGCAGAACATAAAAAGTAAAAAGTAGCGAAAAAAAGGGCGCTGTAGGTGCGTTTGGCGGCGCCTTTGGCATTGAATTCATTAACGGTAATTGCAACCTTTGGCCACCAGCGTCAAAGCGAAGCGAGGCTGCTTTTAAAACGACGCATTTGTGTTAATTAATTTTCGCATGTGGCACACAATCCACAGACAACAACAACAACAACAAGCAAAGCAACAGAAATATCTCTTTAGGACTAGTATTTGTCGGTAAAATGACTGAACTTGTTGTCAATCAGTCAAGCAAGTCCTTTACGCCGCTGCTGTGCTTGTCACATTGACTTTTGGCGCTTTTCAATTACAAAAAAAAAAAACCAAAAAAAATAAGATTGAAAAGAAAAAAGTGAAAAGCCGAAGCCCGAATCAGCAACCGACAAACTTCCTGTTGCTGACACTGATTGTCGTTGCTGTCGGGCGCATAATTTATCCTGCGGCCAAATCTTCTATTATCTGTATGTGTGTGTGTGCGCGTAGAAATAATATCTATCAGCTGAGGAAGCGCACTCAAAAGATGCCCCAGATATAGATACGAGCCGCAAGCATTTAACTGAATTTGAGTGGAAAATAAAAGCAAAGTAAATCGAAACCAAAACGCAGGTTAAGCAGCGCTTCCTACAGAGAGAGCCGCTGCTGCTGTTGCTGCTGCCGTTGGCGGCCTGTAGACAGCTCTAATCAACATGTACATCAGTTGGTGGCGCCCCACTGGTGGCACCCTTTTTTGGGCTTGTTTTCTCGTTTTGTGTATGTGCCGCTCTTTAGGTTAGTGCAACTTCACTAAAACCCACAACAACAACAAAAATTACCTTTTATTTCTATTGTAATCAAGTTAATTGCAGTATGTAGAGAGCGAGAGAGCGCAAAGGAGTGTGCGAAAGAGAGCGCATAACTGTGAGTAATTGCTGTTAAAATAATAAGGCAGGAAGAAGGGAGCCATGCATAACGCCCAAAGGCACGCAATCAAAATATAAAAACAACAACAACAACAAAATCTACATCAGAAAAAAAAAACAATAACAACAACACTCGGCGCTGTCATAGACAAAGCTGAAAATTGATATTAATTTTCTTTTCGAGCTACGCGTGGAATGTCCATAAAAAACCAAGGAAAAAAGGCATTTAGCTGTGTTCTGTTTGTGTGTGTAGCCTAAAATAAAAAAAATTATATAAAAAAAACTGCTGTGCGCCAGTTTTTGTTGCTCATTACACCGCAGCGTCTAATTTTGCTAGCTTTGTGCCATACTTCGTTGACATTACGGCCATGCAGCCAGGAAATATCAAATTAATTAGTGGCCCTTTGTTGTCCTCTTGCTGCTCCTGCAAGAGTAATAGCAACTATGACAAAAGTTTACATTAATGAAAATTCTATTTGTGTCGGCCACAGGGCAGCAACAATTTTACCTGTACCTAATGTCCATGCTTAATATAATTAAGTGCACACTACACTAAAACCTTTTTTAATTGTATTTATAACTTATGGCGAAAAAACAAAATGTCAGCAAATGTAATAAACTTAAAAATAAAAATAAAGTAGTTTTACATTCTAAAAAGATTCAAAATGATGGCACACGATTTCGATGGTTTACCGAGAGTTTCGCAGCACTGACAAGCAAATTGATTTCAAATTTACTCTTTTACTAAAATTATTTCAAAAGGCATTACTTTGGTAAAGCTTTGTTCGACAAATAAGTTATTGTTATTGCATTTAGTTATATCTGAAGTCCTAACAATATTATCTGTTATGCAACAAGCAAATAATTATACGGATATAGAAACGTATATGATCTTTAAATAAATTATAAGCCTATGACCGGACACTTGATTATTGCAGTATTTGCTTAGGTACTTTGGGTCCTTGATTTATGTTATGCCAGTCAACGACTTCAGTTTATCAAGCTGTGCAGCACAAGCTGTTAATCATGCTGAAGTTGACAACAACAACTAGCTTAGGCTTATCAATCTGGCCAATTGTCATTCACTCAGCTGCCCACATAATGAGCGTAAAGTATGCGCAAATGTAAACACAGCATAAAAGCCGTTGTGTCTGTTGGCTGTTAACTGTTGGCCTGGCCAAGGACAGACAGTCAGTCAGACAGACAGACAGACAAACCAGCAAGCGCCCCCAGGATATGTGCGATTCAGTTGGCTTTGTCTTGTGTTGCGGTTGCTTGACTTTTGCATTTACTCCTAAACGCTTCAATGGCTTAATTATAATTATAATTATTTATTTTTTTTTAATTAACTGTAAATCACGAGTTTTGCCAGCCAGGCATAATAAGATTTCCGCGGCGCACAAAAGTATGCAGCACTTTTGTTGTCCCTTTGTTTGTTGTTACTGTTGCTGTTGCGTGTTGCGTGTTGCTTGTGGCTGTGCGCTTAACACAAAAGTTGCGACAAAAGCGACAACAACAAATACAATGGCAAACAGATGAAAATCTGTCCATTGTTTAAAGTTTTGTTAGCTGCTTAATAAAATTTAACAGCTGCAACGGTACGTGGCATTAAAACCAAGAAAACTATTTCAATGCACACACAAAAAACCCAAACAAAAATGAACCAAGAAGAAATGCAAAAAGTAAAAGCAAAGACAACAACAACAGCAATAAAGGCAAAGCAAGCAGTGTGCAGTCAAACTTTTTAAGTGTTTATTTCAATTATTGTTTGTATGTGTGTGTGCCGTCTGAGAGTGTGTGTGTGTTTGTCGTGTTTTTGGCTGCCGGGCAGGAGCGTAAGGGAAAGAGAGCGAGCCAGAACGAGGGCAATTTAATTTTCCGCATTTTGTGCAGGGCACGAAGGCGACAGCAACTACCAAAAAATAGCAACAAGAAAATAAAACCGGCTAACAATAACAAAAACTAGTTAAGGAATGCGAAAGTTTTTAGCGTGAAAGTTGCTCTGGTTTCGCCCATTTTGTACGTGTGTGTGTGTGTGTGTGTGTGTGTGTATTGGTGTGCTTGGCCATACTCTAAGGGCAGCTGGCTGCGTTCGTGCTTCATGGCTTTGTTTTCATTTTCATTCACGTGCAGTTACTCAATTTTTGTGCTCAACGAGGAAAAGTAGCAAAACAGAAACAATGCGACTTAATGGCAGCGCACTCCAGCGCACAATGAGTGCAGCCAAAAGGTGCTGGGGCCAGCAACCCAAACCCAAACCCAAATACACAAGCACACACAGAGACAGACTGCCACACAGATTGACGCCTTGGTATAATTCCATTTTGCGGCCTTTTTTGCTTTTGCAAACTAGCTTTTGTTTGCAACTTAAACTAATGTTGACGCGCTCACCCGATAATATTGTTGCGGCAACATTGTTGCCATCGTTGACGGCACATGACGTATGCGTGATATTCTTGTGCAGAGGCAGGACAACAAAAGTCGTCACTGCTGTGGCTTGTCGCATTGTTTGTCGGCTACCCTGTGTCGCTTGCCTCATCTGTTTAGTGTTGCGTGTCGCCATATTGTTTGCTTTATGCCACACGCACACACACACACACACACACGCATTACAGGCTCACGGGTTTATTTGCCCTCTCATTGCCATGTACTACATGAATATATATGTACATATATGTATATATTTTGCTAGCTGGTAATTGCGGTTTTTATTTCACAGCAACAACAACAACAACAAAACGAGAGCTCGTAATAATAGCTACGACGGGCGGCAACTGTCGGAAGTTGTCAGTTGTTGCCAGTTCTGCAATTGTGCGATTGTGCTGCCCGAGCTTAAGACGCTGCCATTTTAAAGCAGCACAGCACACCCCGCCCCCCTCCTGCACATCCTGTCAAGCGTGTGCTCAATGAGAGCAGCATGCGGCGCCGTTGTTGAACGCTAATAAGACAGCCAGCCAGCCAGCCAGCATAAGTGTGTATATGTTTGCGTGTTTGCTGCTCCGAGTGTGCAATATAAAGCCTGTTAACACGCTTAACAACAAACACAACAAGGGGCCCAGAGAATATGTGAAAACTATGGGCATAACTTTAATGTTTACTTGCTGGCTGGCAGTGAGCCAAATTTTAATGAACTGTAAAGCACCTAAACCAACCGAAAATGATAATGCTTCTTTCATATTCATATAAGTGCTTGCTTCGTTATTATCGAATTAAAGTTGTTTGCTGTGATAAACCGCACAATTTTTAAAGCTGACTTTTTGAATTCTCATCAATTTGGTTGCCATAATTCTATCAAACTATTTCACATTTTCGCAAATCAATTTTAATTGATGAAATCCATAAACGGCAATTTAACTTTTATGCATGCCTAAATATAATCAGAAATCGAACGGACAAGGCTCCACTTGACTTATCAATTAGATAAAGTCATAATTGCGATTTAATATATTTAGTCAGTAAATGTGTTTATATTTAATTTTATTTTAGCATATCTGCCATTGACATGAGACTTCTCAATAACAAAAAATTTGAGTAAGTTATAATTAATGCCACAAGGCAGAAATATATCACGCTTCAGGATTATTTATTTTTTTTGTCTGTTTTGAATATATATTTCAAATAGTTTGTATGTGTTCAATTAACGAGTAGAAATAATTGGTAACTAAAGTTTGTTAATTGGGAAATGAATAAATATTTTTAGTATTTATCTGAAGTAAAAAGAGTAGTATTGCAAATTCAACAAAATAAAATAAATGATATATTGAAAATTCAAACTCAATTATTTAAATTTGATAACAATTTTAGCAATAATAATTATTATTAAGGTTTTAACACCTATGCCAAACTCAAACTTCGGACTTGTAAATTTTGTACAAAACATCCAATGAGAATCGTAATTTCTTTAACCAACCCCAAACTTGAAGCAGACGTCAGCAAACAACTGACATCCAACACAGTCACACAAATACTCTCAAATGTATCTAGTTTATAAACAATAGTTCATTTGTTGGTTGAGACGGGGAAGGAATGGGGAATAAGGGAAATAAGCAGCGCCAGCAACAGACCGAAGCAACCAACCCGTATAATACGCTTATGGTTGTATTGGTCGTTCATTGTCTGTAGTTGCTGTGGCTTAATCCAACCGCTCGGCATCAATGCTCTGCTTTTAAATTGCTTGCAAACTGTGGGTGGTGGATAGGAGGCGGGGAGGTGGGGTTGCCGAATGCGTAGAGCCGAAAATGTTAATACGAATCATTGGGGAAATCAAAAATGGCGGCGCGCAAGTGCAAGTGAAAACTGTGCCAAAGATTTTCAAGCCGCTCTTGGCCATGCAATTTGCAAGGGTTTCCCAAGTGGCCAACAGTGTCTAACCAACACCCCCAACCCGTCTTGCTGATGTTCATTGTCAAATTTGCACAGTAGCTTGAAATTGCTGCCTGCCTAGGCCCTGCCACGGGTCAGACCAAGTCATTAGCATAAACGTAGAAAGCGGCGGTGAAAAGTAGCAAATCCATTAAGCGAACACCCCAGCACTAGAAATAAGACACGAGGCGGCTGCTGCTGCTGCTGCTGCTGCTGCTGCTGCTTTTGGCAACTCTTTAAAGATTTATGAAGCGTCAAATATTTATTATGCTCGCTTTGCAATATAAGGCACTGAAACACGCAAGATCTGGCGCAAGCAACACGAAATAGAACGACGCGTCGGGCAGAGCAGCACAAACGAGAACAGTCCAGACCAGGCCAGAACAGGGCCGGCCCAGACGAAAAATGGCTAAGCCAAAGGCTTTTGCCTTAGTCTGGGGGCTGCACGCGAACACTTTTTGAAATTGCAAAGCGGCGCAAATAAATAAAAACACATAAAAAGTAGGCAGAGTTGAGCAGAGCTGAACAGAGTATACTTGTATACACACACACACACACACACACATACACATACACTCATAAAAATGAAAAGCATAGCATAAAATAAAACGCAAGACGAGAAATGAAATGAATGAGCGCAGCAGCCGCAACGACGTCGGCGAATAGTCGACGTGCAAAAAAATAAAACAAAAAAAAAAAATAAAAGAAACACCAAACCAAAAAATTACAACAAAAAACACGGAAAAATCAATGCGAGGTCCGCCTACATTTATGCGCCTTCTGGTTGGAATTCACATCTTGGCGCACTTTCACATTTATTTTTGTTTTTTGCTTTTTTTCGAGACACTTCAACCCTTTCAGCGCCGTGAAATATGTGGCTGGAAATATGAAAAATCTTTGCTTGTGTTTTCATACACATATATGTATATTTTTGTCCTACCTTTTGTTGTTGTTGTTGATATTTTATTTTTGAGGGCACGTGACGCCCCTATTGCTAAACTGTGCAAATATGTCAAACATCGTCGAAACCATTTAATTTGACGGTTGCGCAAATGTTTAGCATATTTTTAGGCGCCAAAACGCAGCGACCTGTGACCCGCTACTTGTGACTAATGATGATGCTGTGTGAGTTGAGCCAAGGTGATGAGAGTAACTCCTGGGGCTGGACCAACTAATGAGGCGCATAAATTCTATACAGAAAATGTTCTACACACACACAGACGCTCAAATGTGCATATTAAAGCAGCTGACAAACTGCTTGAAACAAGCTGCAAATTTTATGAGCTGCTGGCAAAACAAGATGTCAGCGCATAGAAGTAGGCAACGTAATGCGACACGTGGGCGTAGCACCGTGTGTGTGTGTGTGTGTGTGTCTGTGCGTGTTTGTGTGTGTGTGTGCCTGGGTGTGAGGTGTTTTTGTGTGTGTGTTTTTTAGGTAATGTCCCCCTGGGCTTGTCTACGCATTCAAGCAGTTGAGAGACAAAATTTAATTAACGCATTTTAGCTAACATCGTCTGTTTGTCATTTGTCATGCAAGGTAAAAACGCCGGAAAAATAAAACACACGCAAACGTTGCCTACTTTTCAGCGTGCTTGCCAACTGGCAATTGACAAGATAAATCACTTGTAATAGAGAGCCGAGATTGTTAGCTCTTCAGCTAGATAAGCAGGTTTTTCACTGTCCTTTTAAGGACTGCACTCACATCTCAAACTGTAAGATAAAAACTATCAACAGCTTTTGCATTTCAAAGCTGTCGAAATGCATGTCACGCTCCAATTTGCATATTACAACTATGCTACTGCCACTCCCCTACCCCCTCTGCTGCATGCCACTGCACCAGCATTGGTCGCAAAAAATTGAAAAACAAAAAACAAATCCCGAAACCTAAACAAAAATAGAAGCCGCCGCGAATGCAGCAACCTAACCGCAATTTGTTCATGTCCAACTCAATTTTCGTTACGTAAACTGCATCATATGCCGTGGCAGGTGCCTGCAGCAACCTACTCCTCCTCCTACTCATGCCTCCCCAGGCCGTTAGACATAACTTTTCGTGCCAGCGCGCTGACGGCCGGCAGGTGGCGCCACACACAACTCGCATGAATTTTTGTGTTTTGGCGGCCAACTAAAAAATAAAAATATTTCTCCCAAGCCGAGACTCGATGGGCGGCCGAGCGACCGCTCTGGCGCTTCAAATTTAATTAAACATGCACACGTGAGCAAATGCAAATAAATAAAAACTTTATGGCTTTTTGGTTGGTTTTAGTGGGGTGTCGCGGGGGTGGGAAGAGGTGGCTGCTGCTAGCCGTGCGTGCGTCTCAACCGTCAACAGTCAACATTGCATACAACGTGGCGCCGTTTCGTGCTTATAAGTTTTAAATTTGCTAGGCACTGACCAAATTGTTTGTTGCTGCTGCTGCTGCTGCTGCCGAAAACGAAAACTGAATTTGCAGCTAGGCACAGCAAAATGGAAATAGAAAAAAAAGACGGTCAAATCCAGCGGGTTTCGGTTTGGCGATGTGTGTTTGTGTTTGTGTGTCTGCTTTGCGCTTAGTTTGTTTCACACAACACGTTTTAAATTGAACGGCTTTGTGGGTGCAAGTGTGTGTGTGTGAGTTATATTCATGATTTATGCAACGGCAGATGCAACATGAACAGCGCCAAACATTTTTGTAATTAAAATGCACTTAAGTTCTTAGGCGCTTTGCCCATCATTTTTAATAC